>OX402558.1:14473518-15723518 GCA_948098915.1 Lampropteryx suffumata | reverse complement strand
AGCATCTGAAGTCTATTCTCTGGAAGGCCAAACAGGCATTGAAGGAAACTTACAAATTCAACTGGTGCAAGGACGGTAAAGTTCTTGTTCGTAAGAGTGAACAGAGTAAAATTTTATTATAGTCCTACGTAGTGAAATCGACATAAACAACCAATCGAAATCGTCCTAAAAATATCTATACACTGGTAGGTATTAAATATTTAGTTACTAGTTGTTTTATTATTATTATTATTATAGTTTTTTTATATAAGTATGAATAATTATATTACA
The DNA here is from genome assembly GCA_948098915.1 of Lampropteryx suffumata. Lineage (NCBI taxonomy): Eukaryota > Metazoa > Arthropoda > Insecta > Lepidoptera > Geometridae > Lampropteryx > Lampropteryx suffumata. The sequence goes on along the minus strand of OX402558.1, from coordinate 15,723,248 downwards.
GACAATATAACTGAGTTACACGACTGTTCTACCTTAACAGAATACTATACACGTACAAAGTATGCTAACATGTATTCATGTCAACATTCGTTCAATGCTTAAAAACTTTCAAAAATAGAAATCCTTCTTAGTATTTCTAAGATTTGTATTGATGTAATAATACTTAGTGAAGTGGGCATATCGGACTGTGTGAGTTCTTTGTTTCAATTAACAAATTACAACATGCATACTCAATTAAGACAAACTAAAAAAGGTGGTGGAATAATAATCTACACGCAAAATATTCATAACTTCAGTCACACTCAGACCGCAACGACTTGCTTTGAATGTATCTTCGGTACACTAACAACTAGACAAAATACATGTTACAAGATATGTGCGTTATATCGACCACCCATTGCTAAGTTCAAGTCACTTTTTATATAAGATTTGCAAACATTACTTAAAACTATTCTGAATTGCAACACACTTTTACTAGGAGATATTAATATAAATATAAGAATTAAAAACTCTGTACACACTCATTACTTAAATACGCTTTACGAGTATGGCCTTGAATGTGGAATAACGGACTTCAGAAGGATCGAACCTAGAAAAGATATCATAAAAAGAAGCTGCATTGATCATATTTTCGTGCGATCAAAAACACAGGACGTTTACTGCGCGGCGGTTGGCACCGTTCTGGCAGATCATTGCCTCACGGTTGTTACCTGCATTAAAAACAAGCCTATACAGAATGCTCCAGTATACGCCTCACGAATAAATAATCAAATAATGACAAAATAATGAAACAAGGTCGAATGGAGCATCGTCGATAATATGAAGTGTCCTAACTCAATTTATAACTTTATAATAAAAAGTTTTCACAACGCATATGAAAAATCAACATACGAAGTTAAAATAAATAACTCAAACAGAAACATAAAGACATGGTTAACGGATACAATTAAAAAAATATGTGCTAGTAAGGATAAAAAATTGATAGAATTAAAAAATGACCATACAAATAGCATCTTAAAATTGGAATATATAAAATTACGCAATATATGTAACAAAATAATTAAAAATACACAAAATATCCAAAAAGATTTTTTTATAAATAAAAACGATCCAAGAAAAGTATGGCGAATATTAAGAAATTTAACAGGAAGAACAACACGTTCAATTGACGATAATAATAATAAAAGCTTTTAATAAACATGTAAGTTATCCTAAACAAATAGCTAATAACTTTGCAGAGGAATTTCGTATATCAGCTAAAGATATAGTTCCTAACTGCCAAATAAAATTACTTAATCCCAGAGAATATATAAACAAGACAGACTCATCTATTTATTTAAAAAAAACGAACCCTAGTGATATTCACAAAATAATAAATACCTTAAAAATAAACAAAGCACCAGGTATCGAATACGTCCGATTGATATAAAACAAGTATCCGAAAGTATAGCACTTGCTATCACAAAACTAATTGATTCAAGTATAAAGCAAGATAATTATCCAAATGAACTAAAAATTGGAATTGTACGACCAATCTATAAAAAAAGTTCCAAAGATGAGTGTTGCAACTATCGCCCAATAACCCTTTTACCAATTATCGATAAAATTATTGAAAAACACATATGCAATCAAATTCATTCGTTTTACATGACACATAATACACTCTCTGATACACATTATGGATTTCAACCTAAAAAAAGCACAACACAACTTCTTTCACACTTTACAAATCATGTTAATAAAGGTCTGAATAGCAGAAAGCATATATTAATGGTATTTATAGACTATAGTAAAGCATTCGACACACTGAGACATGAAACTTTAATTGAAACATTAGGATTTAGTGGTGTTAAAGGACCTTTGCTGAATTGGTGTGTTGACTATCTAAAAAACAGATCATTCAGAGTCAAAATAGTGATGGTGTATCCGTGACAGAAAGCACAGCGCAGGGATCAGTGCTCGGACCCCTACATTATCTGACATACGTCAATGATTTGAACAATGTAATCAAACACTGTACAGTATATCAATATGCTGATGATACCTGTTTGATAGCAGAAGATCAAAATATTGAGGTTGCATTAAATAGACTACAACATGATTTCTCTCGAGTTATAGAGTGGTCTCATGACGCTAGACTAGTTGTTAAACAAAACAAAACGAAATAACTACATGTGTGTTCCGTACAAAATAAAAGGGGAGCCAGTTTTACAATCAAACTGATAGCACACAATCATAATTGTCTTCATAGTAAAAATATCACTTGCATTTGTAAACACATCGAACAAGTAAATCATCAAACATATCTCGATCTGATTATCGATAACCGCTTTAATTGGAGTTGTCATATTGATCATGTTTGCCGGAAACTTAGGGCTATTTTAGTACAACTATGCATAGTTAAATATAAAATTCCTTTTTCTATCCTTCTCAACTTATATAAATCTCTAGCAGAAATTACAATTCTTTATGGACTAAGTAGTTACGGTCGCACACTTAATACGCATTTGGACAGAATTCTTAACCTCCAAATACGAATATTGAAAAATATAGTACCCAAAAAAATATGATATATATATAATATAATTCCTGTGCACGAAAGAGTAAAAATGCAACTTTTAATTGAGAATTTCTTCTGCTTTGATAACTACTGACTAACTGATAACTTTCTGCAAAAACTTCTACGGTATGAAAACTACAGATCATATTGTACCCAGACTCATAAACAAAATCTCGACAGATCTATGAAACACGATTAATACTAAGAATATAAAACAAAAAAATAAGGTTGACTATTTTGAAAGTAACTAAACGAATGAATACTCATTAATTAGTTAACAATCACTACACCTATAACGTAAACTTTAAGAATAAGGTATCAACCTGTATATTGCTTGCAGATAAGCACTGTACCTACACGTAATTATGTCCGAGTTTATTTTATTTTGTTTTTTAGAAATGAATCAGCTCAGCTGACATTCTTGCCATACTATAGTTACTATTCTTTATTCGTGTAATAGATATGCATTATTTTTGTATACTTTCGCAATTTGTAACTTGTTTACGGCACTATTTATTTTACATATATATTATACTATTATGTCATAGAGGAATACTACACCTTAGACAAACCACATTTAGGTTTTTAAGGTGTTTATTATTTAAGTGTAATGTACATTTTATTTTTTGTTAAATAAAAAAATAGTATATATTTATTGCCACATATAAACTAAAAAATCAAATAAAATTATACTACTTAATTATATAAATTTAAACTAGTTCACAGGGCAAAGGGGATACATTTAGCAAAAATAAAGCTGCAGCTGCTTTTCAATTTACCCCCCTCGGATAGTTCTTAACCGAGTGTTTAAGTGGAGCGGGTTACAATCAAATTACAATTTTCACAGTATGATGGCCATGCTGTATGTGTATGTGTGTGTTTGCGTGTATATGTATGTCAGTGAGTGTTGTGTGTGCCTACTTGTGACGTGATAGGGTGAAGAACAACTTTTTTAAAAACTAGAAGCAGCAGCTTAATCTGCCCTCTGGCTGCTCAGATGAAAATGTGAGTGCTGTCACCTACACAGTATTGAGTTTAACTAGGATTAGGACTAGGATTCCGTATCAAGGGGACGAGAGACTGATACTTAGAATAGCAGCATAACATGGTATTTTGATTTTGTTGGCCGGACTGCTCGGTTGCTGCCTACTGCGCTGTAGATTTTGGGTTCCCAGGATAACATTTCTGTGATTAACTTAGATGTTTGTTCTGTGTCTGTAATCAAATCAAAATATCTTTATTTAAAACATAATAAACAGTTCAGTAACAATTTGAAAACAATGATCACAGAAGTACAAATATTGTGTCGCAAGTACCAGCGCCCTCCTCCATACCTGTGTCTTTAATAGTATTTAAAAATGTTTAGTATTTTATCAGTCATCTGGATCGCATAGACAAGCTATGCTTAGTTTGGGGATAGCCCCAAACTAAGCATAGCTTAACTAAGCAGCATATAGATGCTGTTGAGTGGATTGTCTATAAATATATTTATTATTTAATAAATATATTGATTAGCGATTAGCCGGCTATGACGCGATATTCGCGACTCTGAAATGAATGAGACACCGGTCACTTCAATAATGATGGTTATAATAAATAATGCTGGACATTTCACACAGTATCATCTGGCCCCAAAGCAAGCAGAGCTTGTGTTATGGGTATCACATGACTGATATACTACTGATATACTTTTTTCTTAAATACATACATATTATACATAGAAACACCCAAACCCGACAAATACTTGCATATCATACAAACATTTGTCTCGTGGCGGGAATGGTGAACACGAACACGTAACCTTCCGCGTCTCAGCCGGACCTTGACCCACTGCGCCATAGTGGTCGTAATGGATCTGGATGAAACTTTGTATAGAAGACTTCTGTGATCTGGAATACCATATAGGCAACTTTTTATGTGGTTACCTCGTGTATAAAGCCTTTAAAAAACTAGTTTCTCCTTTCAGAAAGCCGTAGCGTACCTGAAAGTATACTTCTACTACACGATTGCAACGGCCGTGGCGTCGCTTATCATGCAGATCGTCGATTTGTCCAGCAAGTTCACGTACTTCTTAATCGAGAGGTGCTTCCTCATAATAGCTGTAATTTGTAAGTATCCATTACTTTGATTGTAATAGTGGATTTATTATTTAAAATATTTCTAGTGACGTTGGCCAGCTGTTATTATGTATAAAGAAACTAACATGAATTAAAAACCTATGGCACTAAAAAATACACATGTTTATATCTTATTTATAATAGGTGAAACAACAACTTTATATACTATATATATACAATATTATATACAACTTTATAACTTTATACGAAAATTGCGGACGGAGGAGTATGAAATTTCACACACTTATAGTTTATACAGAGAAGGAGTGCAGAATGCTAATATTTTTTTTAATTATGCATAAAAAATACATTAATTATTAATTATATATGGTCAAAATTCGACCAGTGGGCTATCCCTAGTCTTATTTATTAGACCCGTTTCAATGAGTCCAAACAAGATACTTCGGCACAGTCTCTCTATCGTCTTCCAGTTTTCCAGTCAGTTAATATGGTCGATCGTAAATCCTTGAATTTTGAGCTTAGTAACATTGAAGTCAATCTCACCCTATAACTCTTCTACAGTTCCTAGCAATATCTATATGTCGATACACTTACAACACGCTTGCGGTACGATGCGTCTAGATTACAACCCTTGAAAAAAATGAGAGCTCTTCTCAAGTTTATGTTACATTTCAGTTTTGCAAATCTACCTGGTTACCATGGTCTGGAGTCTGATAAAGAAGCTGGAGCTGTCAGGCTCTCATGCATACAACAATGCACTGCATGAGGTCGCTAGCGGCGAGCTCGAAGTCGGGAGAAATGGAGTCTACAATAACACCACGAGTACTGTGGTGCCTCCTGATGTTTGAGACTGATTGCTTGAATGTAGTTTAGGGCAGTGTCTACATGTTCCTTCTATCTCCGTCATCAGCCGTTTTATACCATCAAAATCAACAATATGAACTATATGATATGGTGCTATCTCTACCCAGAAATTGTCATCAAAAAGTGGTTTTTAACCAATGATTATGAAGTTGTATATTTTGTATAAACAATAGTTTGTTATGACCATACAATTATTGCTATTAAAATCGTATAAAATGCACCTACCAAAGTAATAATTTATATGTATTAAGTATTCAGACTCTACTCAAGTAAATATAAATATTTCGTAGCGTGGCTACGAAATTCGTAGCAATAGGACGAACGCTTTTTTTAAGCAGAGGTGATGTTCATTCTTATTCACTTATGTTTGCCGTGTATATAATTAGTAGGTATGTTTTTAAATACAATACCATGAAAATATTACGAATTTGTTTTATTGCATAATATTTTTCCTTAACAAAAAAACGACCTTATACAGTTGTTTACCTACATACGAGTACTAACTTGTCTTATGTTAGTACATTAATTCAGAAGTTTAAGACCTAGCGCGTTTTGCGGATTGATCCGCGGTGAAATTACTTGAACTTTTCTACGGAATATAGATTCGCACATAACCGCGTTGAAAATAACATACATCGGATAAGCGCAGTGCAAACGGCGTCGATTTATTCGCTAGTGCGTGCTAGGCATCAAGCCAAACTCGTTATCAAGCATTTCTTGTCTGATTTTTGTTAAATGATTTTTTAACCACTTGTTTGTATGTCCTGGAATTTTGCAATAAATATTTCAACCATTTTCACTGAAGCTATCGAGCTGAAATTTGTCACACACGATTGGTTCTCGTGACAATGCACCAGTACTTAAACTCCATTTTTATTTTGGCGGACGTTATAAATTGCCGATTTATCGTTTCACAGCAACCTTTATGACATGGGTATCAATGAGCGAAACACAATAAATATAGTGACGTCATTCTACTAGCTTTTTTTAAATTTTTTTTAGTTTATTATTATTTCAAGTGCGTATCTTAATGGGAAACGAGAAAATAATTGTGAATTGAATTGAATTGGCCTTATGACCTCATGTTAATCTCAAGATATTCTGCTTAGGCACCTATAAGTTCGACGAATGCATTATCTACCTTGTTTATGCATATAAAGATAACAGACCAAGCACCGAGCGCGAAGAGTTCATGACACAATGTTATTTCCTCCAACGTAGACTAGTAAATAAGATAATTGCGTAGGTCATACAGATGGGATACTTGATCTCTTCCCTCTCAGCTAACGCGCTCGTTGTGTAAGACTGACATGTGACGCAGTATCTCGCAGCTCTCTCTTACAAATAAACAAAATAAAACGTCATCAAGATTCAATTCGAATCTCAAAACTGCGGATTTAAAAATAATTACATTCATTTTGTAGATAGAACGATTTATTTTTTATTGTTGTCTGTTCAGAAAGGTTTTATTTACTTGTTAAAATGCGTTTTGAAATTCCTGCTTGTAAAAGATGCTGTTTTTGTGTGCCTCTCCGGTATGGGGTACTTATTTTGGGATATTTTAACTTGGTAAGTAAGTGTTTGATACTAAAAAGTGACGAAATCAGCGTGGCCTAAAAAATATTTAAGCTATTACCAAGTCAGTGGGCTTGAATTGTCTTGGTGATATGATAATAGCTCGAAGACCTTTGTCATGGCTTAACGACTGTCAACCTATTTATCAATAATCTAAAAATAAAGTGGTATGAAATTTTGTGAAATGATTTCATATAATTATGTGTTTATGGGTATTATGTACTTTGTATGTAAAGTTATGATTTAGTTTCTTCCAGATATTATTTTAATTATTAAGTAATAATACTTATACAATGAGTTCTTAGCACAATATTATCAATAATTCGCTTTTCTCTAACAAGGCGTTAGAGATATAACAAAGTATATAACTCTTTTTTAATACATTTTATTTCTTATATTAAGAAGGTGTAGGTCTGTCCATTTTTTTGGTGGTCTGTCTGTCTTTTACTTTTTCGCCGCTAAACGGCTGAACGGATCTTGATAACATTTAGTTGGGAGTAAATTTTAATGCTACATTTTATATAGGTACCACACATGCGAAGGTGCTGGCAGCTGCTCGTAATTGCGGACTTAAATTCTGCTGGCTAGTAGTTATAAATAGACTTAAAAAAATACATTACCTTATAAAATGTTCCGCAGATCATCACTCTATTAATCATGGGCTTGGAAGCATTGATAGATAATGGTGACTCCGCCCTCTCTGAAGTCACGACAATATACCGAGGTGTAGGCATCTACACACAACTCTGGTTACCCCGCTTCCTATATTCGCTGGAGTGCATTTTCAATGTCGTTTTATTGGTCGGAGCTCATACCGTAAGTATTTACTACAGTCAAAGTATATTTACGACATTGATATAGAGTTTTCTGCATGGTTATGTCTATCAGTTTCGATTAGCAATAGGCATTATTCAATGGTTTGGTATTACGTACTTTCGGTTTCTGCCTTAGATCAATCAAATCATCAACATCAAAAGTATGATAAGTATGTACCTATTTAAAAATATATAAGTATTATATGAGTCATTTGGTAACCATAATACAAGCTATGCTTAGTTTGGGGCTATGTCTACCAAATTATTTATAAATTATTTATATATTATTTATTTATAATATAATATTTATAATATTTATTTATTATTATTATTATCAATTGTAACTGAAAGCAGTATGTATCAATGTTTTTAGAACTTTCAGAATTATATAAACGCTCGGATAGTTACATATAAGAAAGAAAGAAAGAAAAGTTATGAATAAAGATATATAAATTATGTACATAATTATGTCAAAACGACAGCAAAATCGTCTTCACTCATCATAACGTTCTTATAACGCTGGTATTCCGTGACACCATATCAGTATTAGCATCGGTACTGTAGTAGCGCACTGTCGTCGTGTACCATCATAATTGCACTTAAGACTTAAGAGAGGATAATGAGAAAATAATTCTTGACACACTAGATAACAATAAAATACTAAAATGTGAGTTGTCAGCATTGCATTCTCAATATACTGATGTTTTAGAAGAACGAGATAGGCTACAAATAATAATAGAAGGGTTTGACCAGTGCGGCTCAGAGTATGAACTGGCCCTGAACAGAACATCCACTTTAGAGAGAGAACTATGTGATGCCCACCATCAAATCACATTACTGGAAGAGGCCGCTCAGAGCTCTGATGCACTGCAAACCCAAAGCTTATTTGATGAGCTAGTATCAGCTAGTAGGGAAAATGGCCCTGATGCATGTTGTACTGCACCAACAGTAACTATAAACTTGACAAATGATGACTCGGAGGGAGTTACAGCATGCATCAGAAATACTGTAAGCAAAAATAAACAGAAAAAATATGTAAAAGTAAACAAACTTTTAACAAAAACTAAAAGAAAATTAAAAAATCTAAAATGTATACCAATTATAATAGCCAGTAAGAGAAAAGTTATTGAAATTTCAAACCACTTAAAAATGTACACTTTGCAGCTAGAATATAATAAGACTAAGTATGAATCTGACATGCAGCAGCTTCAGTGTGAACTTGCCAGCGTTGAGGAGTGCTTGAGATCCATAACTAACTGTTATGAGAAGTCTCAGGAGGCGATACGGGAGTACTCAATGACTGTGGATGAACTACTCAAAGTCTCAAACAATGATCAAGTCCGCTTTGATTCATCTGTGACTAACCCCACCTGTGAAAGTCAGTGTTCTAAAAATCCTAGGCCAGTGTGTGCTTCTGTATCATCATCCCAAGCGTGTTCGAACTCACACAAAAATGAAAATTTGGAAAAAACCATATTGTTCTGTGATGAAATTGGAAAAAATATGGGCCAATTATTATTAAACACTAGCATGGGACATAAAGTAATAAATAATTGCTTACCAAACTGTGACCTGCATGACATAATGCAATTAATAACGAAGTATAATTTTAAGCACAACTCTAATTTAGTAATTTGGCTTGGAAATAGGGGTAATGTAAACAAAGCTGAATTAATAAAATATTTTGAAACACTTTGTTCATTGCAAGTAAACAAAATTATAATGTTTACATTCCCCTACAGCGACAGCTTGCCACAAGCAGAAAATGACCATAGATATAAATTAAATCAGGTTTTGCATACAATGTCATGCAATAATAATAATGTAATCCATATGATTGACACTAACAACATTGTTAGTAAAAAATATTATTTGACAAAAGGTAGATACTACCTTCCTAATTATTACAAACGACAGGTAGCTGTTTTGCTATCTTATTATTTTAGTATTACAGCCAAAAATTTGGCTACACACAATGCTTCTATTGAGCATAATCATGACATTCCAAATCAGACTCTGGAATTTTTTCCTAGTAATTTAAATTAGATAAAAAGACAATAGAGGATGTCTCTAGCACTGACAATTCCAATAATATATTTTATAAAAATAATCAATCTAACAAAAACACTAAAAACTGTAAAATAAATACTGTAAATAAGTTTAAGTTTACTAACTTGGTGAATCAAAATATTCAAGGAATTTGTAACAAAGAATTAGAACTAGACTTGTACATGAACTCAAACAATATTGACATAATCTGCTTAACAGAACATTGGCTGAAAAGTCATGAGCTCATGTTCAACTTCAAGAATCACCAAGTTGGTAGTTCTTTCTGCAGAGTACATTCTATAAGAGGCGGGTCATTAATATTAATAAATAAACAAATAAAATTCAAAGAACGTAAAGACATTGTCGCCCACTCTGTAGAAAGACACATTGAGATAGCTTGCATAGAGTTGGAGCGGTTCCTTGTTATAAGCACTTATAGCCCACCAACCGCCTCATTTGATATTTTTGAGAAAATTATGGAGGACATTTTGCATAAGTCTATTACAAAATCAAATAAAGAAATTGTTGTATGCGGTAATTTTAATATAAATTTGCTTGAGAAATATTCATTGAGTACCAGAATAACTAGTTTATTTAATTCATTTGGTCTTGAACCTATATTTATGGAGCCAACTAGAATAACTGCCACTTCGGCCAAATGCATAGATAATATCTTTACCAATATAAACATAATAAGTAAAAATATAATAAGTAATATTCACTCTGACCATCTCGGTCAACTAGTTCAAATAGAAACTAAAATGAACAATAAAGATGTACAAAAAAAAATTACTTATATACCAGTTACCACTGATCGTTTAGAGAAAGTAAGATTGAACCTGGATACCAACTTGCCTTTTTTATTGTATAATGATGATAATCCAAATGATTTATACAATACATTTTTCACTGAATTTAATAAAGTATTTAGTTCCATTTTCACATCCAAAACTATTGTGGTCTCTGGCAGTTCAACATTTTGTGAGCGGGCAACAGCAGGTATTCATAAGAGTAGGCGTACCTTGTATGAATTGTACAGTGAAAAAAGGTATAACTTTAGTGAAGAGTTTAAAGAAAAAGTAAAAAATTACTCAAGAATCTTTAAGAATGTTTGTCGCTTTGCTAAATCTCAGTATTTAAGCTCAAAAATTAGAAACAGTCAAGATAAAATAAAAGCAGCTTGGAAAATAATTAATAGTGAGACCGGAAAATCCAAAACTCATAATAGTGTAATAAATTTAAATATTAACAATAATATAATTAAGCAAGATATAGATGTAGCAAAGGCATTTGAAACTTTTTTTACTGATATTCCAGTCTCCACTACAAAGTATTTAAACTCTTCTCATGTAATAGCAGTATCATTGTTAAAAGATAGTTTACCTGAATGTGTCACACAATTTTACTTTGAACATGTGGACAAAAACGATATTATCAATGCATTCAAAATGATTAATGTAAAAAAGACCACTGATCTCTGGGGCATTTCTGTCAGTGTTATAAAACCACTAATTGACATTATTGCACCAGATCTAGCTTTCATATTTAATCAATGTATTGACAGTGGAGTATTTCCTGATTTGATGAAACAGCAAGATCATACCTCTATTCAAATCAGGTAGTCATTCCGATCCTAGTAACTTTAGGCCTATATCAGTACTTCCTACATTTAGTAAAATATTTGAAAAACTTATACTAAACCAATTACAGCGGCATTTTAATACCAACAATTTACTAGACAGTAAACAATTCGGTTTTACAAAGGGAAGCTCAACGACTGATGCCGGTGTTGAGTTAATATCACATATTTTTGATATCTGGGAGGAATCACGCGATGCCTTAGGTATTTTTTGTGATCTGTCGAAAGCTTTTGATTGCGTTCACCATGAAACTCTAATCAGCAAACTACACCACTATGGTGTTAAGGGAGTTTCACTTAAGCTTCTCACATCCTACTTAACTGACCGACCACAACGAGTAGATGTAAATGGAAAGCGTTCTCCGGGGTCAATGGTAAAAATAGGTGTACCACAAGGATCAATACTCGGGCCATTCTTGTTTTTAATTTATATAAATGATCTACCTAAACTTGTAAAGGATGATCACGAGATTGTACTGTTTGCTGATGACACGTCACTTTTATTTAAATTAAAGCGACGACTTACTAATCTTGACGATGTAAACAATGCAATCTCTAAAGTTGTAACATGGTTTAATGTAAACAACTTATTACTTAACGAGAAAAAAACGAAATGCATTCGTTTTATACTGCCCAACGTTAAACAGGTGAAAGCTAATGTAAAAATTAATAACGAAAAGATAGATCTCGTCAACACCACAGTGTTCCTAGGCATTACTTTAGATAATAAGCTGCATTGGGGCCCGCACATAGATAAATTGTCGAAGAGACTCAGCTCTGCCGCATACGCTGTCAAAAAGATCCGTCATTTTACCGACGTAGATACCGCTAGACTCGTTTACTTCAGCTACTTTCATAGCATTATGTCTTATGGCATTTTGTTGTGGGGGAGTGCTGCTGATATTAACACCATATTTGTGTTGCAGAAGATGGCTGTTCGTGCAATTTATAACATGGGCCCCAGAGAATCACTTAGAGATAAGTTTAAAGAAATTAATATTATGACAGTGCCTTGTCAGTATATATACGAAAATTTAATGTATGTGCACAAAAATGTTCATTTATTCAAAAAAAATTGCGATAATCATAGTATTAACACTAGAAATAAAGATAAACTCGCTGTTCCCACTGTTAGGCTCGCTAAAGTTAATAAGTCTTTTATAGGGCAATGTGTACGCTTCTATAACAAGGTCCCAAGCGACGTGTTAGATTTGTCGATTGGCAAATTTAAAAACGTAATTAAACATAAACTGTCTATTAAAGCATATTATAAAATATCTGATTATTTAGAAGACAAAAAAGCTTGGGATGAATCTGCTCCAACTCGACTCGGCATCCGTAACAAAATTGTCAAGGATCATACAAAAAAGTGACACGTGACCAGACAAGTTTCTTACCGGATTCTTCTTGAACTGGGGTTAGGAGGAACCGGCACCTAGATTCACTAGCATGTAAGAAGACGATTCAAAGTGGTCCTTGTGATTGTAATGAATAAAGTTATTTTGAATTGAATTGAATTGAATTGAATTAACGTTTACTTTAAATAAGTAAACAGTAAAAACTAAAATAAATTAAATATAGTGGTCCAAGAGCTGGCTCCTGGGCGTATTAGGATTGCCATTCAATGTGGCAATGCCACCAGTGTCTTGGGGACGCTGTCCTTCACATGTATTTTATATTATTGTTTATTATTCTGTAGGTATATTTCTGTTATAATTTTAATGTTTTACTAATTTAGTCAAGTTAACTAATATACAATATCAAAATAAAAATTAAATTAAAATACAACAGAAAATATAACAAAAATATGTAAAGAAAATACTCATCATTACAAAAATCGGAGACTAGGGCCTTAATCAAACTGATATATAAGTCTGTCGACATCTCTGGAGAAGGGATAAACAGCATGGGTATTATGGAACTCTTGATACAATCAATTAGTCTAAGATCCGATCTAAGAAATATATACCCTCATTTGTTACGTATTAATGATAAAAAATAAATGATAGATAATAAAACATTGACGTATTGCAAATAAGTTGCCGAGTTAAACTGCGCCCGGATAATATTAAATAATTATGTTTTTAATTAAATTTATTTAATGAACTTCCCGTGTTGGTTATTTAAAAAAAATGTATACTAGTTAAAAGAATATACCCAACAGATTTGAAAACGTAAAGGTTGCCTACTTTCACAACTGCGCATCTATGGGATTGCCAGGTATAAACAGGTGAGTAAATGTTATTTATATACCCTCATCAGTTATTTAGTCGAAATAATATCAAATGAAAGCTTATTCCATTATAAATTTAACTGAATTAGGTTGCCTTATTAAAAAGTTGATCTAGTTCATGGATTCTTAGATTTTGTATGTATTAGGTTGCCTTATTAAAAAGTTGATCTAGTTCATGGATTCTTAGATTTTGTATGTAAATTTTAAATGCGAGTAGTGAGAGTGACAAAGATGCTATGCGCTCGCAAATTCATATGACAGACAATAAAATGAAAAAATATATGGAACGTACAGTGCACTTTATGAAAGAAATAAAAGGCATGGACTCCAATCTCATTCCACAATGCTGGAAGTCTCTCCAACTAAATAATTTGCCCACGATATATGTAAATTCGATGTGGTTTCATGCAACAGATGCAAGCTGTGTCAAAATAAAACCTTGAAGATTGTTGGTTTTCATTGGATTGTTTTTAGATGGCTATGGCTATATATTTAGATGAAACCCAAATGGTTCAAAGGAGATCACTCACCTTTGAAAGTTGAGGATGCACTGACTGTATTGGAGAGAAAAGAACTCGATGAAGAAGTAGACGTAGATTTTGATGTAGCCACTTCTGACGAATTAGAATCAGAAGATGTTATTAACTGAGCTATTATACTGATAACTTATTATTTTTATATTAATAAAAAGCTGTAATTATGTAATAAATGTAATAAATAAATAAATGTGTGTATAAATAATTTAATATTAATGTGAATATTTAATCTGCATTGAATTTGGTATGTAATCTATATTACGCGCTTATGCAATTATAATGTAATGAGAAAAATCTTCATCAATAAAAACTCGCTCTATCATTGTCTGTCACATGAAGTTGTCACATATCACGCGCAACGCGCGCAACTTTGTCACTCTCACTACTCGCATTTAAAATTTACATACAAAATCTAGGAAACCATGAACTAGATCAACTTTTTAATAAGGCAACCTAATACAGTTAAATCATTACATAGTATAAAACAAAGTCGCCTCCCGCTGTCTGTTTGTCCCGATGTATGCTTAGATCTTTAAAACTATGCAACAGATTTTTATGCGGTTTTTTAATAGATAGAGTAATTCAAGAGAAAGGTTTATATCTATAAAATATGCATAATATAGTAGAGAAACACTGATAATTTTAGAGGTTTTAATGTGGTGTCTTAAATAAACACATTTTTTTGCGCTTACATTGCAAACGCTGGCTGAACCCTACGAGATAGATCAAAATAATGTACAACAGTAATGTACACCTTAAAAAGGTCTACACAAAAGTCCACAATGGTATATGTCTATCTCTTAGTCTATGTTATTCTCTTTAGATAACGTTGTATATAAAGACATTCTGTAGTATATTTAGTGTCAGCATTGCACCCGTGCGAAGACGGGGCGGGTCGCTAGTTAAGAATAAAATAAGCTTTCATTTTATATTTTTTCGACTAAATAACTGATGAGGGTATATAAATAACATATATGTATGTATAACCACAGACCTCTTACGTTGCATGCGTAATAGAGATAATATCTATAAAAACTTAAAAGGGATCCAGATAATGACGTGCTTTAAATAACATATAAACGTCACCAAATTTTTTGTACAGCGAAACTAAAATAGACAAAGAAAATGTTTGAAAGCCAGGAAATAGAAAACTCTAAAGGTTATAAGAAGAAGCTATGGGAAGTTATAAAAAATATTGTTGGTTTGAGTCAAAGGCAAAGAGTTAGTTGGTTTTAATTATGTTAACCACTTTTTTGCAAATGTAGGCCGAGAAATCTAGCTGAGAAATCTAATAAAGTTCCAAGCGCCGGCAATAACACGTACCTAGACATTTCTGCGCCAGATACGGTGTTCTCTTCTAGCAAGTCCCTTATTTACTTCCAGCTAATGAATACGAAATTAGTCTTTTTATCAACAGTCTAAAAGACAATTGTGCGGCTGGAGTTGACGGAATATCTGTCAAAGTTATTAAGCGATACTCCCATTTCCTTACAACTCCTATTACACACGTCTGTAATCTATCTTTGGTTTCTGGCATCTTCCCTCAAATATTCAAAGCAGCCTTAATTAAACCTATGCATATGGGAGGTGACGGAGATTGGGTCAATAATTTAAGGCCGAATTTAATCTTTTCTGCAATGTCCAAAATACTGGAGCGTGTTATCCACTTGGTCAAGTTTTTGGAGTCAAGCAACCTTCTCTCATCATCGCAATTCGAATTTTGCACAGGAAGGTCTACAAAGAATGCGGTCCATCGACTAGTCAACTCTATCGTAACTAGCCTTGATGAGAAAAGTAAGTGCTTGTCTATCTTCCATGACTTGGCTTTGATGTCTTTGATACGATCTCTGTCTCTCTTCTAATAAATACTCTGTAAGCTACGAGGTCCCCCAAGGTAGTATCCTCGGCCCAACGCTCTTTCTCGTTTATATTAACGATCTCTGTAACATAAGAATACGCAACGGGACCACTTCTCCCACTTCTCTCAACATTGCGGCTCACATGTGTCCATTACAACTAGTGGACTGTTCATGTCCTAGCCTGGAGAGAGTACAGGCTTTTAAATACCTTGGGGTTACCATTAACCAACATCTCTCTTTCAAATATCATATTGACACTCTTGTAACACGGCTTTGCAAACTCCTTTTCATATATAAAACGCTGAGAAACGTAGCAAATCGGAATATCATTAAATCGGTCTACTTTCCATTTTGCCAATCCATACTCGACTACTGCATCACCTCATGGGGTGGTGCAGCTAAAACCCATCTTATCCCACTTGAAGGTCTCAGAGAGCAGTTTTAAAGGTAGGTGCAAGCCTCCCTTGGCTATTCTTTACTACTGATTCACTTCTACATATCAGGAATGGAGTGTGCTTACTGTCAGATAGTCATTTATACTCCAAGTTGTTTTTAAAACCAATTCCCTTCTTGAATATGATCATGACTTAGATAGTGTAAAGCGAAAAAGGGCCAAAGTCTGTTCTTCAACTTTGTTTCGTACAATGTTTACTCACAAATGATCTTGTTTCCTTGGGCCTTTCTTGAACAAATAAAAATAGAACATAACCATAAAAAAACAGTCACAGAGTAGCTTAAAACTCTCTCATACTACGAAACGGAAAACCTTTTAATCCCTATAACCTAATACTAATTTAATATAAATGTTTTCGTTGTCCTGATCCTGGAATAGCAATTAAATTCTCCCGTCCCTTTTCCCTATTCCCACTAAAGTCCATTAATATGCATTCTCTTCACTGGTTTACACCAACTCCACACTAATTCTACACTGTCTTACTCACCTACACATCTTAAACCATCTCACATCTCCCAATCACGACACACAACTCACCATCACTAAAACATCATACTTTCACACTACACATAACTTACTTAGGTACCTACCAACTTTTTTAATTTACGTAATCTACCTAGGTTTGTTTTTTTACCGATAGCTTATTTACAACTCTTGTAACACGAACTATTGCTACCTAAACGGTAGGCTTTTAGTAAATCTATGGAGGGTGGGTACTGGTGTCCTGTAGTACAGGTACTTTACCTATTTCAGGCACCAGGCTCTTCCAAAACAGGTTAGCTACACACTACCAGCAAACATTGTGTACACT
This sequence comes from Lampropteryx suffumata, assembly GCA_948098915.1. Lineage (NCBI taxonomy): Eukaryota > Metazoa > Arthropoda > Insecta > Lepidoptera > Geometridae > Lampropteryx > Lampropteryx suffumata. Next base: position 15,705,775 of record OX402558.1, on the reverse strand, counting down.
ATTGGTACCATTTCTTCCATTTAAAATTTGGTTTGTTTTAATTTTTATTTTCTATTGTTAGTAATACGTACCTATTTACTTAAGTTCCTTAGAATGTTAGTAAGATTTAACCTGTTTGTTTATAGAGATATATAAATGATTATTAATTAAATTTTAAATGTATACGTGTTTCAGAAAAGGACTCGCCTTATCCGTGTGTACTACTACTACGGAATAATGACAACAGTAGCGGCTTGCCTTACCTTCCTGATTTTTCGACATGGGAATCGATATCAGGACTTGTACTTCGACTTGCTGGATTTTAGCCTGGCATTCTCTGGATTTGGTAGATTTTATTCCTTACTTGTGAGCTAGGCAGTTTTTACCTTCAAAATTTCAAAGCTTTAAATAAAACCAGTTAATATAACTTAACCAGTTAATATAACTTAACCAGTTAATATAACTTAACCAGTTAATATAACTTAACCAGTTAATATAACTTAACCAGTAAATATAATTTAATAAGTTACATTGATATCATATAATAAAACAATATAAATGCGTTAGTAAGCTAAACCGAACTAAACCGTAAGCGAAACAGCTACATCCTCTGTCTGTTTTGAAAGTTTGAACTAATAATAAAAAATTAAAATAAATAATGCCGGACATTTCGCACAGCATCATCTGGCTTCAAAGTAAGCAGAACATGTGTTATGGGTACCACATGACTGATATACTACTTATACAGGGTTATTGGTAATTCGACGTATTCCCGTTAGGAGGTGATAGGGGTGGCAATTTTAACCCCAATATGAATTATGCAAAAGTGAATCATTTTTGAGTTATCATGCTTTTTAGAATTTAAAAAAAAAACCCAATAATAATCCCGGACATTTCACACAACATAGTTTTGGCCCCAAAGTAAGCAGAGCTTGTGTTATGGGTACCACATGACTGATATACTACTTATATACTTTTTTTTTGTAAATACATACATATATACATAGAAACACCCAGACCCCAGACAAATACTTGCAGATCATACAAACATTTGTCCCGCGGCGGGAATCGAACCCGCAACCTTCTGCGGTTCAGCCAGACCTTAGCCCACTGCACCACAGAGGTTGTCATAATAATACAACATCAAAATTAAAAAAAAAAATCTTCTGATTTATAAAAACGATTAAACTCTGTTATTTATGAATATTACTCACTAATAGTGTATGATGACTTCTGTCGTGACAGAAGTCATCATAACTAGTGGTGACACACTAATAGTATATTAGTGAGTCATCACTAGTTAGTTAGTTTCTAGAAACAGAAACCATAATACCTAAAGCCATTACATATTTTTTTCTTGTTCTCAGTGATACAAGCATATTTGCTGCTGCTTATTAGATCAGAACTGCAGAAGCTGAAGTATCAGCAAGGGCAGATCATCTACGTTAACCACATGTCTGAGGTGTTGTTGGAGCCGCCCACCTCCGACGACGGGAGAAACCCTGTGTAATATATAATAATGCTAGTCTGCCTGTGTTTTCTTTTTCTTTTCTTCCTATAATGGCAACTGTCTTGTTGACAATATTGCCAATGTCAAGTGATTGTTTGGTTGTAAAGTCCTAGTTGATCGTCATTTGTCTATTATAAGCGTCATCGTGGAATGGCTATCTAGAACTTTCTCGGGATTTCCCGTCGTTTAAATCACATAACGACATAATAAACATTTATAATTCAATTGTCCATACTTAAGCTATGAAGTCACAATTAATTGATTAAAATTCCGCTAAGATTACTGAATAAAAAAAGCAATAACACGAGAAAAAATAATTAATTTGGAAGTGCTATGTTACTTCATTAAATGACAAACGAAAAATCCTGCCTGTGTTTTATTTTAAACTTCCGATTGGAGACAAGTGATGGACTGACATTGACAGTTCAATATTTTGATAGCTTACTTTTGATATAATATCTAGGGATAATAAAAAGGATAAGATCTACCTGACTAGTTTTTGATCTAATGAACTTAAAAATTTTCACTCCTGGTAAACAATTTATACCAATTAGAACTAATAAAATAAATATAATAAATAATAAATTAGACTGAATAAATGCAAAGTTAACAGAGCTTTGCATCATCTATTCAGAACAGAGAGCAAAGTCCAATTTAACAAATCTCTTGTAAGCTGGCTGTATAATTTAAGCATATTGTTGGTTCTATTAGGTTTGTTTGGTCTAGCATGTCACTACGTTCAATTCTAGGAAAGGTCTAACAAAAAAGCAGACAGGCAAATCTCATAAACACCGTGAGCCAAATGTTATTCTGTCCAAAATTCATTTTAAATGTTGAAGAATATTGCAAAACACATTTTCCTAAATATTAATCAAGTATACGTTTAATTAGTATTATATCAATCAATATTACAGTTTCCATGCTGCTCAAACTACACTGAAAATTCAAATTCAAAACGTTTTATTCAATACAAGGATAACTTGTATTTTCATATAAGAAAATTCAAAGTTATCTGTAATAAGACGAATTGGCACCTAAATTCAACTAGAGTTAAATTTAGGTCTAATTCGTCCTATCCCAAGTCCTTTGTAAGAAGAATTGAAAAGAAAGTCTTGTTTATAGAAGCGCTTTTATGTATGATCCTTCTTATAATCTACCTTATATACGAAAAATTAAACTATTGATCTTATACGAGGTACATAATATGTATAGACATTTCAAATCTGTCAGTTCACTTTCAGTGACTCACATTATACTGGGACTGGGTAGAACGGGCCATATGGTTTTAGTCGAAACGAGATAAACACACTATTGGGTAGAAAAATCGTTCGTCAAAAGGGGAAGTACTCACACTTTTGATAGTGAAACAGGATGTACATACCACAAGGCCAACACAAAACATGCGCCTGATTTTTGCGTTTCTGTCTTCAATTGTTGTGTCGAGAATAGAGTTCATGACACAATGTCATTTCCTCGACTGCAAACCCGCTAAATAAGATAATTGACTTGGATCAGCCAGTCGCAAGTAGTCTCAAACGGAAGAGACCGTCTGAACATCTTGTTTAGTGTACACCTCCTTTGTAGCAGACTTTGTACTTTGTACAACTAATACGTGATCCTGGCACACAATTTTAAATAGAAATCACTTCAAAATTTGAATTTGGATCGCGATTATTAAAATAAACAAAGTTCATATTCGAATTTTTGAACTTTTGCCGATGATAAATCTATACTATAACAAATGTTATGAAATAATGTCGTAGTGTAATGTAATGCAATCTTATAAGTAAATACAAACAATTTACATGTATGGTTTTTTTTCCAAAATTAAAGTGATTTGGGTGTTTTATATATTTGTGTTTTTGTAAAAATGCAATTAGATATACCTGATTGTAGAAGGTGTGCATTTTGTATTCCTCTGCGGCATGGGATACTTATTTTTGGATATTTGAACGTGGTATGTAAGTGTTTTGAATATTTTAGTGCTAACTAGACGATTTACTTTGTAGTAAACACCTCCTTTTCTCGTGGATCAAAAAACTGTCAACTGTGATTTGATTTGATTTGATTAAATCAAGCATAAACTATCTAATCCTAATCCTAATCTTAATCTTATTCCTACTTCCTACTAATGTTATAATTGCAAAAGTTAGTGTGGATTTTTGGATTTTGGATGTTTTTAAGGGTCTGTATGTGGTTCAACTGCGCTGGTATAAATAATATATATAAATAAATTCTTATTACATACTAATACAATTAGGTACATAGTTATCCTAGTTTTATTTGGTAAACCTAATTCTGTAGAAATATCTGTGTTTTTTGCAGGTGTTTACTCTAACAGTCTTGAGCATAGAAATATGGGTTTCCTACGACGTACCAGCTACCACTCACATCATGACGTATTACCGAGGAGTGGGGATCTCGGCACAGTTGTGGTGGCCGTTCCTGTTGTATGCCCTGGAAATATTTTTCAATATTATCTTGCTGGTTGGGGCTCATACAGTAAGCAATAGCTTAATCATACACTTCCGTTTAATCACAATGTGATTGCACAAACAATTTTATTATCTTTATAACTCATGTTCAATATCATCACATACTTCATCTGACGACCTCTGTGGCGCAGTGGGTAGGTAAGGTCTGCTGAGACGCAGAAGGATTCGGATTCGATCTCCGCCGCGGGACAAATGTTTGTATGATCTGCGAGTATTTGTTTCGGGTCTGGGTGTTTCTATGTATAATATGCATTTATTTACATAAATAAAAGTATATAAGTAGTATATCAGTCATGACCCATAACACAAGCTCTGCTTACTCTGGGGCCAGATGATGCTGTGTGAAATGTCCGGGATTATTTATTTGTCATGGTATTTAGATACAAGCGGCTTTACACGGGTTCACACTTGTGGTACCTACATAAAAATAAGCCTATGTCCTTCCACAAGAAATCTTATCAGCAAAATTCGTTCAGCCATTTAGCAAGGAAAACGTAGCAAACAAACAAATAAATATACATACCTTTCCGAATTTATATTATAAGTATGGAAATATGGATAGTCTTATGCTACACATAGGCTTCCCAAGTACCCTCTATTGAGCCCGATTTTCTATACTCATTCATTTTCCTACTTTCGTCACTCCACCTAACCAAGACTATAGGCCTTGACATATGAAGTTGCCGTTCTGTACCGGGCAAAATATTAAGGCTCAGCGCAAATGGGCCACCGACCACAGCCACTGGTGGCCAGCGACAGCGACTAAACACGTTTTTTCATATATTTAGTATAGCGCGTCGCACCTGTGTAGCCGGTGGCGGCCACGGGCTACAGCAGTGTCCGCGACTCGCCACATGTGGTCGCTACGGGACACACAAGACGCCAACACCCGCCACTGACGCACTGCTGCACCTCCCGCGCAGTTAACCGTTAGACGTTCTACGTATGGATGAACCCAATATAGGCGGCGAAGGTGTTGTCTACGTCGTCGTCGTATTAACAATATCGCGAGCAAACTTTTCGTGTCGGAGTTCATCGTAAGAAGGGTTATAAATTGTGGCGGCTTCTGAACACCGGTGGCCGTCGCTCGCTTCTGACACTGTTACAAATGTGGCGGTAGCGCGCAACAGCCACCGGTGGCTGGAGTCGGTAGCCCGTTTGCGCCGAGCCTAATACTTACAGCTTTCAGCTATTATTGATGAATTACGGAACGGCATTACGGAAGGTTGATGTTGATTGAAACTATCATGGTTCTTAACATAATATTCACGTAAATATTCCGTTTTGAGTGAAAATTATCAAAACATTGATACTAAGAGCTCTCAGTTACTATTGGTGAATTGGAATTACAGACGGTTGTTGTTGATTGTGAGATATGATGCCATATGAATAGAAATCTAAATAGAAACCGTAATACTAATCCGTCTTGTCAAAACTGGTTCAAGTTATAATCAAAGTAATGATTGAAATAATGCTAATCGACACTGATAGACATTGATTGTATCAAAAGTACGATAATAGCAATGCTTAGCGATTCCATCATTCGGAGGACTCGATATCCTGTCGGTCCCGGATTTTGTCGTTGTTAAGCCATGACGGTAGACTGGACAGAATATTAAAGTTGGTTATTGTCATACTAAGTAATAGGGTAATATTATTGAACTATTGCTGTATGTACATATATACTATTTTTGTTTTATTTCAGAAAAGAACTTGCCTCATTCGTGTGTATTATTACTACGGGATAATGACGACAGTAGCGACTACTCTGACGTTCATGGTAGTGCACTATAACCAATACAAAGGTTACTACTTCTTCGACCTTCTAGAAATTTGCTTGCTCTTCTCAGGATTCGGTAAGTCATTTTCTATTGAACCGCTTTAGATGTATTATTTTTATTGAACCTGATTACTCAAATATAATATTTAATTATATTATTCTTCTTCTTATCGTGTCACTAGTTACTTCGAACCAGTGTGGTGAAAGGATTAAAGTGCGCCACAGAGCCTCCATCATGTTGATATTTATATCACAATTTACTCATAGCCTACTCGTATTTTTACACTCTGACAAACACACACTCTTACACACACCCTCACACCAACGCTCCCATCTCTTCAATCACTCTCACCGCTATGTAAGTTGGCCAAAGCAGTAAACTTACATAGCGGTGAGGGTGATAACCACACTCTGGGGGGAACATTGAATTCCCCACCCCAGAATTCACACACACACACACACACACAAAAATATACATACACACACACGCGCTTATACACACACACACACACACACACACACACATATCTCTACTAGAAAGCTCGCACAGCATTCTTTTAGTATTTAATTTTAATTATAATTCTGTTATAGATTACATTTATGGTCTGATTTGATTTATTGATTAATATTTCCTACTTATATTAATATTATAATAACCCAGTTCAATAAACCTTATACTGGAATATTGTTCTTTCCATGCTAGAAACGAGGGTGCTAACTCTTATAATTTCTAACTTTTGCAGTTGTCAACTTTTTACCTGTTTTTTGTGTTACATGGTGTTACTCGCACGTTTCTTATACAGAGTTTCCAGAAAATCTATACTTAGTATTCAATCTGAGGATAAACCTAGAGCAAAAGTGACAAATGTTGGTAAAATAAATTTATAACTTAAATATAATGGACAATGCACACAACACCATCTTAGCTTGTATTATGGTGACCAAATGACTGATATATTTTTAAATACATATGTACTTATGATACGTTTTAACACCCAGACACAGAACAAACATCTTTATTCATCAAACAAATGTTTGTACTGGGAGAATAAAAATAATAAATACAATTGTTATAGAAATTAACAGAATAATATACATGTTTCACATGCTATGTTTCTACCAGACATCGTGATAATAATTAGTTTAAATATATTTAATAACTTTATCCTTCCAGTACTACAAGTTTATCTGCTACTGCTGATCAGAACAGAGCTGGAGAAGCTCAAGTTCCAGCAGGATCAGCTCGGCTACGTGAACCATATGTCTGAAATATTAGAGCCACCCATCTCTAACGACAGAAGAAACCCTTTCTTATAAAATGTATTACTAGTATTAATACTTTAACACCGGGTGTAGCCGATACAACTTGGACACGTCTAGCCAAGCAGAGAATCAACTGGAAAGGGTTGGAGGCCTTTGCCCAAAAATGGGTAGCCCCATATTAAAGAATAAACACAAATATACCAATATTTAAATAAACGAGCTAATATGGATGGAGTAAAAAAGTGTATAAAAGTAAGATAATATATAATAATAAGTTTTTATTCTAATTTTAATTGATATTGTATATAATTTAGTTGTTTAAATGAGAATAAATGGCTTTATTATTATTATTTGTTATGTATGTATGTACCTAACTACCTATACCTAAGTAGGTAGACGTGGCTGTGTCACATATAATGCATTGTGAACTGTCTAATAAGCCAGTGTGAATTATACCGGCTTTACGTGAACACCTCGGTAGGCTTCCTACTTAACAATAGCGACGAGTACCCACACATAAAAAATGATGATTGATTGAACAAATTATTGGTGCGAACTCTAATTTAGGAGGTATATCCAATTTCGATCACCTAACTCAAGACTGGAGGCTTTACAAAGGGCGGCTGCAGCAATGGTTCATTGCCAATAGCATTGGCGAGGATAACGACAAAGCTGGAGTAAGAAGAAAAGCGGTATGGTTGAGAGCACTCACGGAGAACTCATATCAATTAGCATGTGATCTCGCCTTGCCTGAAGATTTAGATATGAAGAACTACGAGAACATTTTGAAAATCTTTGACGATCATTTTTTGCCAAAGCGTTGCGGGTTTGCAAAAAGGCACAAGTTTTATACGGCAGTGCAGCAACCGGGCGAAAAGCACCCACAGTGGGCCGCGAGGATATGTAACCTAGCTATCTACTGTGGTTTCAAAAATCTTGAAGATTACCTACTCGACAAGTTTGTAATGGGTATATTACCAGGCCATGAAAGAGATACGCTCTTTGCCAAAGATATTAAAAACTTGACGCTGGGCAAAGCCGTGGACCTAGCTGGGAGCATACGTTGCGCACGCACAGGCGCTGCGATGGCGCCATCTGGGCCTACAGATGCCAATCAAGACGCCACCACCGGTGCTGTATTCAAGATCGATCAACGTAGAAACACCAAAGGATCGCATCAAAATAATGAAAAGTGTTTGGTTTGCTGTTACAAAAATTACAAAACGTCTGAGTGTTGATTTTTAAACTACACGTGTAAAGTGTGCAACCGTAAAGGTCATTTGCGTAAAATGTGTCTGTGAATTACGTTGAGAAAGGTAACGCCGATGACGAGGGAGACGATGGTAAGTTATTTTTGAACATTAACTGTTTAAACGAAGTGCCTATGACCGAAACTATAAGTCTGGAGGGTCGAAGTGTTAAGTGCGCAATAGACAGCGGTTCCCCTGTTTCTGTTATTTCTGAAAGCTTATACAAAGGCATATTTTCTAAAGTTCCGTTATCAGCACCTACTAAGAATTTGCTGACTTATACAAGTAATAAAATGGTAGTAACATGTTGCATGGTATTGAACGTAACATACTTGGGACGTACGTTTAAACTACCTATGTATGTTATTCGTAATGGGGGCCCACCCCTCCTTGGTCGTGATTTCATGCGTGCATTTAAGTTACCTACGAATTATATCTACTCTTGATAGCTGTAATAATATAACTGATGAGGGAAATGTATTGCAAGTCCTTAATGAGACCTATCCGAAAGTGTTTTCAGATGAACTAGGTTGTTTCACTAAATTTGAAATCAAATTACCTCTAAAATCAGATTCAAAACCTATGTTTTTCAAGTCTCGGCCTGTACCATTTGCTTTAATACAAAAAGTAAACAATGAGCTGGATAGATTAGTACAGCTAGGTATATTGAAACCGGTTACTTATTCAGATTACGCGTCGCCGATTGTGCCTGTGTTAAAGCGGGATGGTAGTGTTCGCATTTGTGCTGATTACTCAGTAACAATAAATAAACAGTTACTTGTCGAAAAATATCCTCTTCCAACTGCTACTGAACTGTTCACTAAATTGCATGGCGGAAAAGAATTTAGTAAACTAGACTTATCAATGGCCTACAATCAGCTGAAAATTCATGAAAGCTCGCAATATATAACTTGCATTAATACACCACGGGGGTTGTTTAACTACACTCGTTTAATTTTTGGTTTAGCTCCATCAATTTTCCAAAGAGTTATTGAGTCAATAGTAGGAAACATGGAGGGGGTTCTAGTGTTTCAAGATTATGTGTGTGTGACTGGTCCAAATAGATTCGAGCACATGAATCGGCTGAAAGAAGTTTTACTGCGATTACAAGAAGCCGGTTTAACTTTAAAAAAGGATATATGTGTGTTTTTCCAAAGCGAAATATCTTATTTGGGATATTTAATTGATAAAAATGGTATCAGAAAAATCCACTTCAAGTTGATGCTATTTAACAAGCAGCCGAACCGAAAAATGTAAATGAATTACAATCGTTTTTGACCACCACCACCACCGACTTCCTGCGATCTTTACAATATCGTCCTACGCTTCGTTTTCCTGTCCTTGGTCGCCACTCGAGAACTTTTACTCCCCAACGGTTATCAGTTCTGCGAGCTATATGGCCTACCCATTGCCACTTCAACTTGCAAATTTTGAGCGCTACGTCGGCGACTTTGGTTCTTCTACGGATTTCCTCGGATTTCGCGGATTTTATCACGTAGTTTATAGAGTTGATTTTGTTGATTTATTTTTGTTTTTTTTGTTGTGTGCTTTGGCCACGAGTTTTTATTTATTTTCCTTGGATTTTCCGCGGTTTTATTCAACAATGGCGACTAATGGCGTCACGTCAATTATTTGTGAATTCATAAAAAAAGTATATATATTTATTGACATCAAAAATAATATAACTGAACAGCTTAATCTTTTAGATGTAACACTAGCTGCTGCTTGCGGCTTCGCACGCGATTTGCCGTTTAGCCGTTTAGTAAGAAAGAGACAGTTTCGTATTTATAATATAACAATCTGAGACGTTGTCCTGTCTTAACTATGAATATTAAATTCGAATTGATATAATCTATAACTGTCAAACCACAGTTATCTCAAACGCCATAAGGTTACATTACAAAAGTTAATATCGTAGTTAAGTTTTCTTAAATTTTCAATGCAACTTTCTTAATATTTTCTTTCATAAGTACCTTATCCTGACAATACGAAACAAAACAAAAAAATAACTAGCAAAAGCGGTCTAGCCGTTCACGCGTAATTTATTTATTTATTTATTTATAGGGATTCATTTATATATATATATAAATGAAGATTTATATATATATATAAATGAAGCGTCACATCACGAAAATCCATTAACAATATATATATTGTTAATGGATTTTCGTGATGTTAACGCTTATAAACCATCCAGTGGTTTTCAGAAGAGGCAAGCATGTATCGTGAACACCTGTGATAAATATTAACAAATTAAAGATAAGTAAAATTAATTCAAGACTTTCGGGTGCTCTAATAACAAGAGTTGGCTGCGAACTCTAAGAATTAGTAGTCATAAACCATATTTCATTCAGCTTCTTCTTATCGAGTTGGTTATTTCAAACCAGTATAGTGAAAGGATTGAAGTGCTCCTTTCGTGCACTTGGCACATGTCTTCGAACTTATTACGTTCCACGACATGCCAATGTCTTCACGATGTTTAACTTCACTGTTTGAGTGTTCTGGTAAAGCGCACATACATCATTCGAACAGAAAAAACCAATGGTGCACTACTATTAAACCACCAGCTGCTAGTCATGGTTAAAGACAAGTATAAACTAAAACGAAACAAACGGGCTATCCCATAAATTTTGATAAATACGGGGCTAACTCATGTATTATTTAATCGATTAGAAAGATTCTCTAGGTGAATCGAAACAATGTCGGTGACTCCATCGACTAAATAATACGTGAGTGTACTTATCAAAATGTATAGAATAGAATATAATATAATAGATTTGGTGCCATCATCATATCAGCCCCTAGAAGTCCACTGCTGAACATAAGCCTCCCCAATAGATTTCCAGGACGAAAGATTTTGAGCCCTCTCCATCCACCGATTTCCCGCGATCTTTACAATGTCAGTCCATCGGGTGGAGGGTCGTCCTATGCTTCCTTTTCCTGTCCTTGGTCGCCATTCGAGAACTTTTATTCCCCAACGGTTATCAGTTCTGCGACTTATATGGCCTGCCCATTGCCACTTCAACTTGCATATTTTGAGTGCTATGTCTTTGACTTTGGTACTTCTACGGATTTCCTCGTTGCGGATTTTATCTCGTTGCGGATTTGGTACACACACATAGAAAAAAAGTTAAGATATTATGTAAGAACTAATATATAGGGTTAGGCCCACCCAGACAGATACAACCCACAAAAGTTTTGAAAGGGTTATTCCATTTTAAAGATCCCTGTTTTATCATCCAACAGCTTTAGAAGGAATCGTGGGAATAATGTTTTAATGACGTCATTGTACATTTTGCCTAGATAACACCATCACACATTAGCAAACAATAGTCGGGTATATACTAATATATAATGACCAATTGTAGGTACTATCTACCTACATATTCATGCAAATTGTTATCTGTTGTAGGAAACTCCCACTCGTATAAGTCAAAACAATAAATTATTTATAGATTCATGAATTCATTATATGTATTACTCGTATTTTGGCATTATTGTGGAGTGAATTTATAAACAAAAACATTACTGATTATGCACAATGCGTTTTACAATAGCAGATCTTGTATTAAATTTTATCTTGAGTTCGGTACGGGATATTGATCTTTGGATCATTCATTTATTATTATTATTTATTATCATTTATTATGTCGTTTATGTCGTACATAAATGTACATACGTCTTAATAAATACATATTGGTAGAGAATTCACACAGCGCCATCTAGCCCCAAACAAAGCAAAGCTGGTTTGTACTATTGGGACCAGATTTCTGATAGAATACATAAACACCTACTTATATATATGTTCATACTTATGATACCTTAGATACCTTATACTCGTATATAAATATAAATCATAAATAAATAAAACACAGCAAGAACATTATTCCGTCCTGAGACTATGTGATGGTTATATATGCAATGATATTATATATAAACTGAGGTAGATACGTTCTACCGAGATCTGCGCGGCAAGACAAACACAAGCTAATTATCTTGAGTAAACTCAGTCCGTCCTGCGTCTGGCCGCGACGCGCACGTGCTACGTTGCGGGATTTTGGAGGTAATAAAAAACAAAAATGCCATGTTGTGTATTTCGAAAGTGCAAAACTAATACTGGGACGGCTGTAAAAAGCAAGATTGATGTATCTTTTAATTTGTAAAAACTATTTAAAATGGAAAATCATTAATTTAATTTTACTCAAAAATCATTGCCGCGGCGGCGTTGCCGCTTTGCCACATACACGACCGAGACAAGGACAGCTTTGTATTTAGTAGACGTCATAAGCTGTCATTGGCCGTCAGCCGGCTGGCCGCTCATGTTAGGTGTGAAAAGTATGTTTATCTCTTTCTGACAACGGGGTCCTATATATCTCTGTGATCTTTTACCCTACTCAGCGATAGAAATAAAGTTCCATAGGTCCTATGTAGGTAGTTATAATAAAATATCATGTCATGTTTTTATTACTTCTTAATAACTTTTTATAACGTCTCTATTAGTAAAACCTCATTGTATATATGTATATATTATTTTTGAGTCCTATTAATCTTTATTTAAAATGATGTGACCATTTTGAAAAATTTGAAAATATTTGTAAAAAAAATATACTTTACAGTGCAGAGACTGCATCGTAGCGTATCGTAAACTGGGCAAGTAAATAAATAAATATTGACGGATGTCTCACACAACACAATCTTGCTCTAAACTAAGTCAACCTTGTACTATGGGGACCTGATGACTGATATAATACGTTTATACCTTCTAAATATTAAGATGCCAGACACAAAACAAAATCTATTTGTATGTTACCATCTAAATCTATCTAAATAGGGTGGGCGTGCTTTATATTACGAGTATGCTTGGTGATCTACTTGGGACCTTCCGTTAATATCAAATTATTTAAGTCTCCATACTGCTGCTGATCAGAAAAGAGCTGAAGAATCACTGAACCAAATGACTGAAATATCAATAAAATTCATACATAGTGTAACCTTATAGTGTAACATAGTGTAACCTAACCTTACAAATCCTTACTAATATTATAAACGCGAAAGTTTGTATGTTGTTACTCTTTCACGCAAAAACCACTTAATGGATTTTAATGGAACTTTACAATAATTTAGCTTATACATCAGAATAACACATAGGCTACAATTTATAAAGATATTGTGTGAGTTGTCCAAAATATAACGATTAGTGTCAAGTAAGTAGCAAAAAAATCTGCCATGTGCGAGCTATTCTGGCGTGCGCTGCAAAAACCGTTAGAATTACACGAAGTACTAATCCTGCGCAGACGAAGTCGCGGGCACCAGCTAGTGATTAATAATAATGATGAAGTAGGTAGGTTCAGTTTTGTGTTTTATTTCTCCGTGATCTATGTAAATGATTATGTGTATAGTTGGTTTACTATTTTCTGTACGATAATAAACTAATAGACACAGTAAACCCTAACAATAAATACATACATAACACACAAATACTTATATAGATATATATAGGTGACTTCTATTGACCTCAATTAGCACTTGACCAAGAAATAACATGAACTTTAGACCATGGCAAGACTTAGTTTTCCAGCTGTTAGGTCAACCTAGATCAGTATCTATCTATAAGTCTGTGATAAAAGACGCAAGTGAAGTTTTAAGTGAATTTCCAAGTTGGCTAAGCGAAATATGGAGAGTTTTTGTTTTTGTTTAGCTGTGAGGCAAGGATTACTGATTTGGGGATATGCCAAAATGGTAAGTTTTCAACATCTCATACAGTTACCTTAAATAATTTTATTTTAATAGTTATACTCATGTCGTTTGGGGTAGAGAATTTAGGTCTATGGGGATCAGGGGCATATATACAAGGACCTGGTAGATACCATGGTATGATGAAAATACTGGCTTCTATTTCTGCTAACGTATTAGCATTGAAATAACTAACATATAACTTTTTTTACGTTTTCAACCCCCATAACTCCGCCATTTAAAAAAAAACAAAAACTGAATCAACAAAAAAAATCGACCGCGAAATGTGACCTGTGGAGGAGAACATTCGAACGAGACAGACGGACATACGAAAGCATTTTCGCCTAAGCTGAAACGGAGACACTCGCTCGCGCTTCGCGCACGCTCTGTCAATTATTATTAGCTGGAAAGTGTCTCTGTCTGTCTAATTGTTTGTTGCATTTTCACGGCTGGACGGCAAAACTGATCTTGATGAAATTAGGTGAGGAGATGTATCTTGAAGGACACAGGGTACTCTATAAGAACGTATCACGCACGCAGCAAATAAAATATATGATTCTGTAGCATGTGCTACATGTGCATTTAAATGGTGATGTTCCAGTAATTTTATCCATTTCAGGTAATATCACTTCTAACGAGCTTGATATTTATATACTTATCAATCCGTATGTTCAGTCGTGTGCCTGAGTCCTATGAGGACGCTGTCGCGTTTTTGGAGTGCGTAGCCACGACTATTCCTGAACTGCTGGACTTGATATTCACTTTGATTCTTATTGTTGCTGCGCATAAGGTTTGTTTTTGTCTTTTCTAATTGAGATCTGCATTGATGACATATTATGTCAAAACAGCACATGGCCAGATATAATTGACCTGACTATAGCTAGTACAGAACATCGGTTATTGGAAGCACATTTTCAGTATCTCCGATGTATTGTAGATGATATTAAAGGCAAAAAAGTCAAGTCAGATTAAAAAATGTATTTTTTTTTAATAAAATCATAAGGACCACTTTGAATCGTCTTCTAACATGTTAGTAAATTTAGGTGCCGGTTTCTCTTAACCCCAGTTCAAGAAGAATCCGGCAAGAAACTCGTCTGGTCTTAACACTTTTTTGTATGATACTTGCAAATTTTGTAACCGATACCGAGTCGAGTTGGAGCAGATTCATCCCAACTCATCTGAATAATCTGTTATTCTATAATAGATTTTCAAAAACAAATTCTTCTTTCTTTAAATTGACCTAACCTTGACCTTGTTATAGACGCGTACACTTTGCCCTATTAAACAAATATTTACTTTAACGAGCCTATCTGTGCAACCCTTATCCCTATAGAGAGAGAGATTATACATATCTTTAGAAATTCTTCATCCTTACCTCAGTAAGAAAACTCAGTGTTATGTTACGGGTTTAACAAATTTTACTCAATGCAACCACTGCACTGCAATAAACCCTTAACTTTCAGAAGGTCCTCAAAATGCTTGAAGTATACTATTTCTATAGCATCACCATGCTGGCGGTATACCTATTGGTGCTTCTTCTGACGGCCTTCAGTAAGGAGCGATTCCATCTGCTGCATGACCTGTTCTTCCACCATGCCTGGGTCTTTGAGCTAGACCTCTATACGCTCTCGGGCTTCGGTATTGGAAATATTTGTAAGTTGTTATGACAAATCGCGTCACTCAGACGAGTTTAAAATGGTATAAGTAATCTAAACAGCTTAGGGGTTTTTAAAAGAGCTCCTTACAGATTGAAAATGTAACGGAATAAGTTTTCGTGGGCGTAAGCAAAACGCGTGAGACAGTTGAACGTAACTTTGTTGGTTATGAGTTAATTTAGTTATACAATACAGATTCGGATGAGGCAGGGGAGAAGTAGCTTGAGTAGGTAGGTAGCAACTCTCTAGTTGCAGGCAAGGGTCCGGTGAGTCCGTTTCCCTAACCATGCAGTTTCGTACGTTACCTAATTTGATGCTCAGCTGGTTCGGTACGTATCCGCACTGAGTATCGTATCCCTAAGGCTCGATACAAAACAATTCTGGCAGCCATGCCATCTAGTTTGGTTTTGGGTAAACTTTTCTAATACATTGCATAGTGAATGTGTTGGGTGTTACAACAGTATAATATACAATTACGTTACGAGGATAGTGAACTCCTGAATGTTCGAACTACCTGCAAAGTTGTTAACTTGTATGTTTCTGATTTTCCTTAGCTATCCAGTTTTCATTTATGTCACTCACTACTTTAACTTTAAGCCAGTAAAAAAAATGGTAGTCTGTAAAGTCGGTTTACGGACTATAATTTTACGTGATAACGTCATAAGTAAACTGGCGACACAAGCCGAATGCTTAGGCCGATCGTGCCTCTATTGCCTGTTCCGCGATTGGCGGAACGTGACAATGACTCATGCTTTTTCGTGCGTGCAGCCGGCGTTCATCGATTTATAAGACGTTATCACATCAAAATATATTCATTTTGTACGAGCCAGTGGCTCTGGTATCGGAGTCTTCAATCTGCCACAGGCTATAATATGTCCTAAGCCCTGACCGAAAACCTGCACTGCTTTGCGTGCTACAATATCGTGTAAGGTATTATAATAATACGTAGGTAAGTAGGTACTTATTGGCATTCTTACTTTTCTGTATTTGGTTTCTTAACCGACTTCAAAAAAAGGAGGTTACTCAATTCGATTCGTATATTTTTTTTATGTGTGTTCGCGGATAACTTCGTCGTTTATGAACCGATTTTGATGATTTTTTTTGTTGGAAAGGAATTATTCAAAGGGTGGTAAGTACCATGATAAGGAAACCAGGATCTGATGATGGCATCCCAGATAACTCGAGGGGATCTTTTGAAAATCGTAGTGGCGACCAGTGCGTTTGTTTATTTTTTATTAAAGCACTACTATTTAATGAAGGTCTGGAGTCGATCTGATGATGGAGCCGAAAGCCGAACGATTTACAGCAATTACCTGGTGTTTGGGCTTGATTCATTTGTATTGATCAGAACTGTACACCTAGATGGGTTGTGACTGTCATTAGGAGTCTGATGATGAAGACGAAAGACAGTCAAAGGAATTCCTCAACGTTTTAAAGTAGCTACCTTGTGTACCCTATACATGAAGTCGGTTAACTTTTTAGTTTTTAAAACGTAATTATATATGCTACACTCAGATCGAGGATATATTAAGTTATAATTATACGGATATTTTTTTGCTCGAATCACAAAGAGACAAAACGTTGATTCCAAGTCAATAACTCTAATTTTATTTTAATAAAACCGCGAAAATTATTCATAAAACCCGTAGTAACTCAAGATTATATATATAATATATGCGCGCAATGTTTGCTTCGGCCAAAAATCTATTCTATTATATTCTAATATCATTCAGTAAGATTAGCATGTCTAGCAAATTGTTTATTGCAGGTTTTCAAACTTATTTGATGTTGCTGGTGAGGAGTGAAGTGCTCAAACTGCGGGAGGTCAAGAGATCCAAGTTGGCCCGGCAGAAATCTAGTACCAGCTTCCAAGGACTTAGAGCTGGGATGATCATGGCTAATAATCACCAAGATGTATTTGAAACCAAATTTAAATAAATGCCTATTTTAGAGACTTATACATCTAGTTTGATTTACTGGATATAATGTAGGCAAGGTATATCAATATGTACATTATGTCACATCAGGCATGGCAGGGATATATACATCAGGATATATACATCAGATGGTTATTTTTTATATTACTTCTTTCACTTTCCGAAATATATATATGGTAATTGTTTACTACTAGGTTACTAGTTTTAATTGTTTTATTACACATTCGCTGTTAGTTTTCGAATTTATTTTATTATTTATTCAGTTACAATTATTTTACAAATCGTATTTGAATGTAGTATTTTATATTTTTGTGCTTATTAATTGTAATGGTGAATTCATCATCATCATATCAGCCTTTAGGAAGTCCACTGCTGAACATAGGCCTCCCCAATTTTGATGAATCAATGAAAATCAATGATTACAATTAATAAACACAAATCATTAATTAAGCATTATTATAAAAAAAATTGGTTGTCTGTAAAGTCTGTTTTGTTATGCACTCTCGCTACGATCGCAACGGGACAATGAGCGTTACGGGACAATGAGTCATCATTTTTCGTGCGTTCAGCCGGCGTTCATCGATTTATTATTAACAAAACAAAATAATAATAATAATAATACTAGTAAAGTCAATTCAATTCAATTCTTTGTAAACTAAAAATGGCATAATATTCGATAAATTTTGATGTCAGGTCCTATATTATGTCACTCGTCAACAGAGTAGAAACATTTCTTCAACAGAAAATTCTATTTTTCATTTAAATATCATAGGATTGTGAATATATTGTTACCAACTAATACAAACATTTATTAAAAAAATAACAAACAATCCACCTAAAACGAAAACTTAACCAACACTTATAATTGCAATCAAGAAATCAACACAAAAGTACCATAACAGCGATACAGCGCAAAGATACTAAGTTACTAACACAACGAGACGTCCGTCGAGTCTGAAAGCCAAGCGAAAAGTGTGCGCGCGCTGTCCGGCTCGCTCTTTTTATACACTGGCCCACATGGTTGTTGTGACGTCACCAGGTCTCTAACAATATATATATATATATATATATATATATAATATATATATATACATATTTTCTTAACCTATCGAGTCCCACTGCTGGCCAAGCTCTCCCCCTTTATTTTCCACTGATTGCGCTTAGTTTGGCCATCTTTTCTTGGGTCTGCCGCGTCGAGTCGTCTCTGTTAATATTTTAACGAAAAATAAAAAACTCATAGGCTATATTATTCATAGGCTATATATATACAAATTATTAAACAAATAAACTTGAGCGACCCCACAAGATTATTAGTTCTAGTTCAAAAAACAACCTTAAGTCATCAAAATAGCTACACAATGTGTACATTTATTTACAAAAGTAATTACAAAAATGTACAGAATAATATACAATAATATAAAACACATGTAAAACAGTTGAGTTATCTAAGGACCGTTTAAAACGATTCATAGATAGCTCAACTGATCCAAATCATTGCCAAAGGGCAGCGTTTCCAAGATACTGGCGGCATTGCTACGTTGAATGGCAATGCTAATACGCTAAGCCAGATAGGAGCCAGCGTTTGGGTCACGCAATGTATCTACCAGACGCCCTGAAATAATTTTGAAAACGCGGTGGGCTCCTGTTCCCCACGGGCCCAGAGTCTCGACTCCAAAAGGCTGAAATATGTAGGCCTTATCAAGACCTGCTGCCTTTTGAGGTCCTCGGCACATTCAACCGCCGCACCAGCTCTACCGAAAATCCCCGAAAGATGGGATGCAGCCAGGGTGTCGACGCAAGTAGCATCCCACATCAATGGCCTACCCATCTCCCAAGGGACAAGAGTCATACCATCAGGACTCTAACCATCATCACGTATCAGACCGTTCGTTAGGTTCGAGAACAGCTGGTACGTTGAGGCTGGTAAGAGCCCGACGAATGACATCGTTAAGACTTGCGTGGCGGGCAATCCTACCGGCGGCTTCCTAGAACACGATAACCCGTGGAGACCATGCTGGTCGACCGCTGCACCACATTGGCACCGATGAGGGGCGCAGCACCGCGCACCCAATTGCAGACAAATTGCAACTGGAAATTTTGTAGGATCTAATAAAGTGCCAATGTATAATTGATGGTAGTGCTTGTAACCAATGTCCTGACTCCCATTTTGAAACGGCTAGGAGACGGGCGCGATCTATGGAGCTTGAGCATGTTTCTAACAGATGATTCCATGTAAGCTCACATAGAGGCCCGTCCCATTGCCGTTGGGCTGAAAGGTTCTTGGGGGGAGCGGAATTAGGGCAAGCACTGTTCCAAGCGTTTCTTGTCTCGTCCAGATATGAAATTTTATGATTGATGCCAGAATTAACCGCAAATGACAGAATTAGAATTTTTCAACCAAATTACTAGTGCTGTAGACGGAAGACAAGAACGCTGGTAGGACAACACTTGAAATTTTGCGAATACCTAAGCCTCCCAATTTGACAGGAAGGGAGGCCTGCAACCATGCCTTGTCATCCAGATGAATATTTAAAACCGATGATAAAGTGTTCTTTATTATGTTGTCTAAGCCTTCCACCAGCTCGCTGTGTTTCCTCAGTTGACAACATCTTAAAGCGTAAGTAAATTTTGGAACAAAAAGATAAAACTTGATAATTGTAAAAGTCTGTTACTTTTGAATAATCTGTCCGAGGTTTTGCTAAAATTTACAATTTTCTCATCTATGAAGGTCGGAAAAGACTCGTCTAGAATTGGTGAACCGAGGAGGCGAAGTGAACATTTATCAACAACTGTAATATTTGAGGCTAAACTGTTGAATTTTGTAACCATTTAATTTTTATCCAAACAAGTGTCCGAAACGTAAAGCTCGCATTTTGAAAAATTTAGCTCTAGAACAATCTGCCGAAATTCATCACTGATGAGTTTTAGGTCACCAAAAACACTGTCCACATCTCCACCTAAAGTTCCGTCATCAAAGTACCAAACATTGAGTTTATATTGGAGACGTTGAATAATCGGATGGATGGCAAGGCTGAATATGGCTGGACCAAGAGGTTTGCCGTGCTGACATCCAACGGCTGACGAAATTACATTGTCCTGATAGATTAATTTAGTAGGTGAACTATAACACTGCCATAGAAATGTATAAATTTCGGGAATTTTGCTTTAATTTAAGTAAGCAAAACATGCATATAGCGTGGGCAAATCAACTGAATCAGCTCTTCACAGAGTGGTAAGTAGAACAGAACGCGACATAACTAACAAAGCGCTATATCTAGCCGCCTTCATAGATATAAAAGGTGCTTTTGACAGGACAAACTTTAATAGTATAAACGCTGCTTTAAAAAACAAAAACGTAGAACAAACTCTAATAGACTGGATCCCTAACATGCTAAAACATAGAGCTGTGCGTATAGATCTACAAGAGGAAACAAGGGGGGTTGTGGCTAGAGGATGCCCACAGGGCGGAGTCCTGTCGCCGCTCCTATGGAACCTGGTTGTAAACGATCTAATCACCAAACTGAACGCCCAACGTTTCTACACGGTGGGCTATGCAAACGACCTTACCATACTAACATCAGGTCACTGCGCTAGTGTGGCGCAACATTATGAACAATGCGCTAAAGGTCGTCGAGTCTTGGTGTACAGACAAGGAGCTAACAGTAAACCCAGCTAAGACAGAACTTGTAATGTTCACCACAAACGCAACCTAGGAACCTACCGACTTCCGGTCCTTTTCGATACCCAGTTAAAATTGTCCCCCGAAGTCAAATACCTAGGCATAATAATGGACTGCAAACTAAACTGGGCCAAACACTTATAGAACAAAATACAAAAAGCCACCATATCATTCTGGCAATGCCGCAAAATAATAGGTAAATTCTGGGGACTATCCTCAAAAATTACCCTATGGCTGTAGAACACCGTAATCACCGTTAGCCTACGGTGCTATAGTCTGGTGGCCCAGAACAAAACAAACCACCACCACAGATAGACTACAAAAGTCTACAGACTACAAAAGACTACAAAAGTCTAGACTACAAAATACTAGTTTGTGTGGCGGTCACAGGGAGAACTGCCCCAACGGTAGCTCTTGAGGCACTAATGGGTCTAACACCTCTATACCTACACGTGCAACAAGAAGCTGCTGCAGCAGCTCACAGACTGTGGACTCTAAAACTCTGTTAACAGGAAACACAGGCACAGCACACGACCATATTAAAAGAATATGCGGGCGCAAACCTAATGCTCCTATCACTCTACGACAAGACACTCAAAAAACTTCACTATACAATTACACGAAGAGCCGAGTGACAGCTAAAAGATAAGCGAAGTAAGAATCTACACAGACGGCTCAAAAACTAAAACAGGTACTGGGGCGGGGGTCTTCTCAGAAGACCTTAACATGCATATATGCACGCCTTTCGGACTACACAAATCCATTTTTCAGGCAGAATGTTTTGGCATAATACAAGCTGCGACTGCGGTGCTAAACAGACAGGTAACAAATTATAAGTATCCTCAATCAATATAAGAATCCTCTCTGATAGCGCTGCCGTACTACATGCACTCAACAGGTACGAACATAACTCTGGTCTAACCTCACAATGCCACAAGCTCCTGGAGGAGGTGAGTAAGCTCCAACAAAGTCACCCTACAATGGATCAAGGGACGCAGTGGATCCAGAAGTAATGACGAGGCCGACGTCCTAGCTAAAAGAGGCTTGGATCTGCGACCTGCAGGACCGGAGCCAATAATCCTCTTCCCTTATAATAATAGCCAGGCACGTTCTTGGATCCGCCAACAAACAACAAGCTGCATAATAACTACTGGGCTAGTACGGAAGGCTGCAGGCAGTCAAAGGAGGCTTTCCCGGATCTAAATCCCGGATACTCCCGAAAACTCCTCAGTCTTAAACGTGACAAACTGCGACTTATAGTCGGTATTGTCACAGGTCACTGCTCACTAAACAAACATATATTTACACTGGGTGTTACAGACGGCCCATTATGCAGAGGGTGTTTGAGCAAGGAGGAAACAGCTGCACACGTACTCATAGAGTGCAGCAACGTGGAATCCCAACGAACTCAACACTTAGGAACACCGAGGACACCCAGGGACGCCTGCGCCGACGTGAACAAGCTGCTGGCTTACCTGGTGGACATCGAGTGGCTGGAGTAGCAGCCTCCACCCGTCACGCAAAAAGGGCCCACCTGCGGCCTAGTTGCGGAAACCAGTCCACGCACCAAGTACCAAAGGTGGTACCCACGGCTTTGGTCACGGCTAATACCGCCGTCATTCTTTTTGAGTGCGTATTGGTTCGCACCGTACAGAAGCTCAGTGATCTCGCTATTGACTCGACCTGACAACATCAGGTTGATCAGGGCCGTCATATCTTTGTTTACAATAACATATTAATTGGCTCTCGAGTTGTGTGCTCATTTTCTTTTCTGTGATTACAGAATGTGTGATCATTTAGCCTTGATTGACGCCCTCTGTGGCGTAGTGGGCAAAGGTCCGGCTGCGACGCAGAAGGTTGCGGGTTTGATTCCCTTCGCGGGACAAATTTTTATAAATAAATAAATTGGTGAACAATGCACACAACACCATCTAGCCCCAAACTAAGCGTAGCGTGTATTACCTGATGACTGATAGCATACTTAGATATATATATTATGATCTGCAAATATTTGTCTCGGGTCTGGGTGTTTCTATGTACATAATGTATGTGTTTAAAAAAATATCAGAAATGTGGTACCCATATCACAAGCTCTGCTTACTTTGGGGCTAGATGATGCTATGTGAAATGTCCGGCATTATTATTATTAATATTATTATTTAGGTATGTCTGCGCCAACACTAAAAAACATCTGACTGATAAGCTTACAACTACTGAAAAGTAAGTGTTAAGATAAAACTTACCTACTTCCCGCCAAGCACTGGTAATGAGGATTCAGTATGACAAAGTCCCTACTAGTTATACACCCTTATATTATAGATAGGAAGGTTTAAATTGACTGCATTTGCAGATGTGACCGGTCGCGTGTATTAACATATTTTTTAGATAAATATAATATCCAGATACTGTAACGTGAACTGATACGTTGCGGGTATTAAAAAAATTGTTACAAATAATCCCGATTAAAAATGAAAATAGAGATTGTGGAGTTTAAAAGATGTTGTTACTGTATTCCGCTGCGATATGGACTTTTGGTAATGGCATACTTAAAACTGGTAGGTACTTATTTATTATTATTTAATTTAACTTATTAACCTTCTATCATCTTTTAGTGCCAGTGACTGTTCAATAATAAAGTCTTAGTCGATGGTAATTTGTCAATTCTAAATATCATCGCAGAATGGCCGTCTAGAGGTTGCTCGGGATTCCTCGTCGTTCAAATCACATTCCACCATAATCCATACTAATATAATATAATACCCACGTAAATATAAGTAAGTATATTATAAATGCGAAAGTGTCTCTGCCTGCCTGTTTGTTACGTTTTCACGGCTAAACGGCTGAACGGATCTTGATGAAATTTGATATGAAGATGTATTGTATTCGGGGAAAGAACATATGCTACTTTTTATATCAAAATACAACCTTGAAGGGGGTAAAATAGGGAATGAAAGTTTGTTTGAGCAAATCATATTTTGTACATCAAGATATAAGTTAGGGATCAGAAAATTCATATTTTGGGTTTCGGTAAGAAATAAAGAAATACGTGTTTCACCGTTTTTGCAAAATCATCCCTGAAGGGGGTAAAATAGGAAATCAAACTTATGACATGTTCTTTAGATGCACAGAATGTATTTCTTACAAAAATATAAAATAAAGGTTCTAAGCAAACGCGTACGAAGTCGCGGATAACAGCTTATAACTTAACTTATAATTCAATAGTCCATACTTGTCCTATGTATTCACAATTTATTCCGCTAAAACTACTATATAAAACATGCAATAAAACGAGAAAAAAATATTAATTTAGAAGTGCTATGTTTCTTCATGAACTGACAAACGAAGAATCCCTTCCATCTTATCATCACATAAATAAAGTTGCGTTATAGTGTTTCCATATGATTGAATAAAGATTAAAAATAATGCCGTTAGTGTGGGTTTGGGAAGGCCTGCGCTATCAAACATAATCCCAGGTAGAGTGACGCCAGTGGATAGGAAACTTCATCCACCTCAGCTTGCTGGAGTGGATCCATGAACGAATGTTTTCACTTAGGTACTAATAACTGCTCTGTAACTTGACTGACGCCTCCTAACATCTTCAAAAGATGAACTAAGGCAAATGATGATGAAATATTATAAAGTATATGAAGCAAAAAAACATGTTTTGAAATATTTTTTTTGTTTTTCAGATTGTTGCAACTATATTATTAGCTTTACTTGTTATTCAAGGTGTGCAGTTCATAAAATTTGTTATAAATCATCCGTCAATATCTTATGGTCTGCCAATGACCATACTCGCATTTCCACTTATAGTATTCCTGGCAGATATAGCATTTTCTATTGTGTTTCTGGTTGCCGGACATAGGGTAAGATTTTTCATTTTATGAAATTGGATACACAGCTTATTGCTATATGTTATTATGGTCTAATACCACAGACT
The DNA here is from genome assembly GCA_948098915.1 of Lampropteryx suffumata. NCBI lineage: Eukaryota > Metazoa > Arthropoda > Insecta > Lepidoptera > Geometridae > Lampropteryx > Lampropteryx suffumata. Next base: position 15,680,554 of record OX402558.1, on the reverse strand, counting down.
ACCAGCGATACAGCAACCTTCACACATCTGTATCATATGCTGAGCCTTTTTTCGTCATGGTACATAGACTACTTTATTTTATATTCCCACTGTATTTGTTATGTGGCGTTAAATAAATATTTTCTATTCTATTCTATTCTAATACTAACATGTATACGTACAACCCAATGACTTAACATCACATGACATAATTACATTGCAATGGCATTAAATACGCGGGGCCAGATAAGAGCTAGCTCAGCCCTCTGATCAATCGATGTAGGCTACGTTTTATTAACCTTAATGGTCCCAATATTGAGCGCTTGCCTCTCCCTTTTCGTTCTACGTAAATAAAAATTTAAATATTTGTAAACGATTCACACAACACCATATAGCCCCAAACTAAGCATAGCTGTACTATAGGAACCAGATGGCTGATATTATACTTATATACATTTAAATACATTATTATGATATTTTATAACACCCTGATATGGACCAGAAAACAACAGAAAAGAAAAGAAAGAAAGAAACAGAGAGTAACCTTTTTTTTGTTTTGAATAATCACTAGTATAAAACAAAGTCGCCTCCCTCTGTCTGTCTGTCCCTATGTATGCTTAGATCTTTAATACTACGCAACGGATTTTAATGCGGTTTTTTTTATAGATAGAGTGATTCAAGAGGAAGGTTTATATGTATAATACATGCATAATATAGTAGAGAAACACTGATAATTTGGAGGTTTCTAATGTGATGTCGTAAATAAACACATTATTTTGCGCTTACATTGCAAACGCTGGCTGAACCCTACGATATAGAGTGTACATCTTAAAAAGATCTACACAAATATTTATATGTCTATCTCTTAGGCTATGTTATTCTCTTAGATAACGTTGTATATAAATACATTCTATAGTATATTTAGTATCAGCATTGCACCCGTGCGAAGCCGGGGCGGGTCGCTAGTCTTATTAAAAATGTTAGTTTCAACTATCCAGGAAGACCCCTGTGACAAATTCTTTGTCTTTAGGGTCATAAGGCTCTCTAGCTCCTTTTTCGGGCTGCCTCGCCAATTTATCTTTATTATTATTTTGCTATTTATGTTGTATAATTATTTTATTTTTCAGAAATGCCCAAAACTCATGCGAATTTACAATTATTCTGCAATCGGAATATTAGTAATCTTCTCACTGTTATTCATTTTGTACATAGGTGTTGCCATGTCCTTTTATATATATCTTATGGGTTTCTTTAATAGTACTATAGTTCTGAGAGGCACTATAACAACCGGATTCATTAACTTCTGTAAGTTTTAAAACTATATCAAAATTATAATAAACTATGTTATAACTATGTTCCTACTTCATCAGCTAGGAATTAAATAATCGAAGTCGGAAAGTCGAAGCAACAACTATAATTTTTGAAATATTTAAAATACATACATATATTTTTATATATACAAATAAATATATATTTAATTATACATATTATATATTTTATTTTAATATTTATTTTTTATTTCCTCAGAAGTTTATTTTTATTCGTTGTTTTTATATAATCAACCTGATAAATTGTTTATGTTTATAACAATAAGTAAGCATATGCAACACAGACTCATGTACCCCTTTTCTGGAGCAAATGTTAAAATAATATATAATAATAATAAAATATAATCGAATACAACGTGTTTCCGCCTCGGCTGTTTGAAATCTGTCTGCAGCGATTCTGCAAAGAATCAATAAGGTTATTGATATCCTCCTGAGCCAGCAGATCCCAGTACAATTTTAACAGCTTTTTCACCTATTGCTCCGTTTAAACGCCTTCAAAGTCTTTAGGACTTTTTTTTAACATATACCGTACATGTTCATTTTGATTTAAATCAGGCGACTGAGCTAGCCACGGTGAAACACGGATCTTTTCAGTCTGTAGCCATTCCTGAGTCCACCTTGCTGTATGGGGACGGGCATTGTTATGTTTCAATGTGAATTAAGTGTAAATGTGTTGTTTGTGATGTAGTCAGTACCGTGTTGCACGTAATTTTCAGTATTCAGGTTGCAATCAAAATAAAGTTTAAAAAGCGCGTGTCTACGCACAGAAAAAAGGGCGTGTCTTCCGAAGTCATTCTTAACCTAAGCAAGGTTGAGAATGACTTGTGATCAGTTGGGCGATTATGGAACTTTGATACTATCAAAACATTGATACTAATAGTTTTCAGTTACTATTGATGAATTGGTAGTACGGATCGCTGCCATTTCTATCGGCTTCTATCGCTAGTTACAATGTGAAGTTGGTGTCAAACTATAACTCGACCAATTTACAAAGTACGATTGTGGTAGGAACCGTGTTTAGCGTACATTTAAAAACATCGTATATGATTGATTGAAATAATGCCTATTGCTAATCGAAATTGATAGACATTGATGCTGATTCCTAATCAAAATTGATATATACAAAAAATGCAAGCAAACTGCAAGAAACCTTAAAAATAACATGAAAGTTCCAAATTTAATATACATGTATGACCATTTCCATATCATCTCAGACGTTCAGCGTCTTCTGGGCGACAATTCACCCTCAGGTTCATGCATCGGGAAACAAAATCATTGATCGAGACGATTCTCGTGACAGATTTGTGGGTATCTGATTGGACGGCATGCAATCAGACGACACTTATGCAGTCTGTCTCGCATAGCTTGTGGACAAACCTTGGTGTGATCTTTCGGGCAGTATGTTTTGGTTCACGTATGATGATGAGTTGAAGACGCTCTCGGCCTGAGTGCTGTTCATACCGATCACTTATGTCACAATTACGCCTCCAGAATAGGCAAATTACACTTCTATGGGGTTTCAAAGGAGCTACTGCCGACAGACCTGCTCTAATTTAACTGGGAGCGACTACCTTAGTACGATATCAATAACCTTGTTGATTTCATGTAAAAACGATCTAGACAAGTTTTAAACAACTGAGAAGAAAACGCGCTGTATTCTTTATTATCTAAGTGCCCAGAAATGGGATTTTACTCGAAAGACCACTTTTAGGGTTCCGATATCCACAAGGAACACTTAGTTTAGCTATGTCTGTCTGTCTGTCCGACGCTAATTTTGCTCTTGCACGCAGGCTATTAGCAAATAAATATGAAGCTTTGGAGTTTCCATTTTTGATAGTCAGTGTCCCTACCGGCTAAACTGATATTTGGAGGAAGCATAAATGTTTTACAAAATAGTTGGATATATTATGAAATTACGTGGAAATTTATTACATATAATTAGGCTTTACTATTCAAAATAACAGTCGGATTTGTTAACCTTAGACAAAATGGTTGTCTGTAAAGTCGGTGTACAGACGAATATTTTACGTGATAACGTCATAAGAAAACATTGATGAAAAATTGCATACTTTTAACCTATCAGCCTGACCTATCCGTCAGCCGAACGCTTAGGTAGAATCGTGCCTCTCTATAGCTTGTTCCGAACTTTCGCTTGCACGCTCAACTCAGGCGGAACGTGACAATTTTTCGTGCGTGCAGCCAGCGTTCATCGATTTATAGGACGTTATTACGTCAAAAATAAGTCAAAAAAAGTTTTTTTTTGCAATGCTCATTAGATGGTGTTGAATTGGTTTAGGGCCTGACCATCAGTCATTCTGAACCTTATTGACATCGAAATCCATCACTGTGCACGCTCACATGCGCTTATTAATATATTTTTATTTGTATATATTCAAACATTTTTTCATAAGCAATTTATCGAGTTTAATCTAATAAAAACCACAGAGAATAAACTATTCATACAATAATATATGAATTATTGTAAAAACTAAAATATTTTGAATATTTTTATAGATGTTGCTCAGACTTTTTTAATGTGTGCATTCTACAACTTTTATATTTTTTGACAGAATTTATAAATAATTATGTTATTACCCTACGTATGTAGCTTTGTTGATTTATTATTAATTGTATTTAACCTAAATTGCTAAAGCTATGTATTTGTCGTCACGTCACGTTGTTGGTTTGCTGATGTTATAATGTTTAAGCCATTCACCGCATTCCTGTGCCAATCTTGTCCACAGTGGCTTATTTTGACTTATTGATCGACCCATCTCGCTAACAAACAAACTGATATATTGATTAATAAAAAATCACGAACATTTAAAGTTTACACTATTCTCTCAACTTCCAGGTTTCGAGATTTACATGATCCTTATGATCAAAAGTGAGATAACCAAACTCGAGGACAACCATAACTTTGAGTTCAATAATATCGGTAACAATGCCGAGTGCACGATGGTCGATGGAGGTGATGGAAACAATGCAGCCTGCGCTCAGAATTGTGAAACTGTCGATCAATGTCTGACTCATGAAAATGAAGGAAACGCCCAGAAAGAAAAGAAGCAGAGTGGAAACTATTCTAGGCTAGATAACTAAAAAACTATAGGTGTACATAATACATATCGCGCTTCTTTTTAACCGACTTTATCAAAAAGGAGGAGATTCTCAATTCATCAAAATCTTTTTCATTTCTATGTTTGTTCACCGATTACTCAAAAACGGCTGAACCGATTTGGAAAATTCTTTTTTTGTTGGAAAGGGTATACTTCACAGGTGGTCCTATATCAATTTTATCAAAATCGGTCGAGCTGAAAATTAATCGAAAATCTAAAAAGTTGTGTACATCGAAGATGTTTTCATGTACTTTCATACCTCGCTGTCTCATTGGAGCGTTGCGTTTATTTGGCCTACCCATATTATATATATACAAAATACATCTACTTTCCACTAAAAATGTATTATAGGCTCAAATTTAATTCAATGAAGTCGGTTTCTTTTTAGTTTTTAAAACGTAATTATATTATATGTAATTGTATCGTAGTTTGTCAAGCAAAAGCAAGCCGTGCGTGCTATTGTGGGGGTTCCTGGAGATGTTTCTTGCACGCAACTGTTTTAGGAATTTGAAATAATGACTGTGAACTGTGAACCCCTTGTGAAGTAATCTAAAACCAGGTAGCTCTGTTTACTCGCAACAACATAAACACATTCCAGCAGAGAGGCGTAAATATAACCCTCGATACGCTAAGTAACAAACTTATTTACAAAAATAATTAAAGAAATGTACAGGATAAAAACAATACTATAAAATACATGTGAAACAGTTGAGCTATCTAAGAACCGTTTAAAACGATCTATATAAAGCTCAACTGATATCCAGATCACTGTCATGTAATGTATCAACCAAACGCGAAATAATTTTGAAAACGCGGTGGGCTCCTATTCCCCACAGGCCCAGGGGGGCTGACTCCAAAACGTTCAAATATGTAGGCCTATCAAGTCCGGCATATTTGCACCTTTTGTGATTCTCGGCACATTCAGCCGCCGCGCCAGCTCTAACGGATGCTCCGACAGATGGGATGCAGCAAAAATGTCCACGCATGTAGCATCCCACACCAATGGCCTTCCCATCTCCCAAGGGATAAGAGTCATACAAGTAACAAACTTGCCTACCTTCTAGTCACACCCGCACATAAACTCTGCTAAAAGTCAATATAATAAAATTATATAATTGGTCAACAAGCTACCGGTCGCGACTAGAAAAGATGCAACTTCTACAACGATATTTAAAACAAGATAATGTAAATGGCTTCTAGAAAAAGCTTTCCACTCAGTAAACGAGTTTTACAAAATGAAAATGAAATGAAAATGAAAAATATATTTATTACAGCAAAACATACAATAGCTAAACTAAAAATAAAATTTGATCTATGATTTGTTAATATTAACCCAAAAAAAAAACTATGTAGTTTGCAGACAAATCGTTACAGCTTTTAAGGTATCTGGTGGTTTCCTCTCTAGGCGACGCGACGCCTGTATCGAGAAATACTAATTATTTGAGAATATTCAGTATTTATACTTATTTAAATGTTATTATTTTTAAAATAATAGATTGGGGAAAAAGTTTCTTCACATATTTTAAGAAAATTCAAAACATTTTTTAATATAGTTTATTTACATTCAACGAAATTATGTAGGTACCATTTTGTTCGATAACTTTTTGCCATCTTGTAGGTAGGAACATGATCCCATTGCTATAGAAATTTTGGGACTTCTGACCGAATACAAGTGGTTTTGGCAGTCCTCTCGTGATGTTAACCTGACACTGCCTAAAGAATTCTGAAGAGACCGCAACAGGTGGAAATCTGAAGGTGCAAGCTCATGACTATTCGGTGGATGCATTAACACCTCCCAGCCAAACTCTCTTAGTTTTTGCTGAGTGGCTAATTATGTGTGAGGTCTAGCGTTATCATGATTAAAAACCACACCCCTTCTGTTGATTAATTCCGGCCGCTTTCTCTCAACTTCTTGCTTTAATCTCATCAGTTGTTCGCAGTAGAGTTCAGAATCGATGGTCCTGCCTGGTGGGTATCAGCTCATAATTAATAATGCCCTTCCAATCCCACCACACACACAGCATCACCTTGTTGCGAGTTAGCCCGGGTTTCGCCACAGTCTGTGAAGCCTGACCGGCCTTTGACCATGACCTTCTTCGCACGTTCTTGTCGTACGTGATCCACTTTTCATCACCAGTTATCAGCATCTTCAAAAATGAGTTTCATTACGTCGTAATAAAGTCACAAATGAGTACACGGTTTATGAGGTTTCTTTCAGTGAGCTCGTGAGGTACCCAAATATCGAGCTTTTTTTTGTACCCAGGTTTTTTCAAATGCGCCATAACTGTTTTGTGGTCAATTCCCAGTTCTTCAGCTACGTCGTCACTACTGATATGCCGATCTTGCTCCACTTTTTCAAAAATGGCATCCTTTTTATCCGTAATAGGGCGACCAGAGCGACGTGCATCTTTGACATCAAAATTTCCGGATTGAAAACGCTTAAACCAAATTTGTGCTACTCTCACAGACACTGCACTAGGTCCATAAACATCGCAAATTTTTTTCAAGTCCTGCGTTTCATTTTACCTTTTTTGTAGTAAAATGAAGAATTTCTTCATTATATTCACTCATCTTGACAGTACGAAAAACAAATAAAATCACACATTTTCATAATTTGAATTTGGAATTATGTTCTTTAAAATATAAACTTTTAATGATACCAAAACCAGCCAGATACAAATAGATTTTATTACAAGTTCATACGTACTATAATGCGAAAAGGCTTTTTCCCCAACCTAATATATAATGATAGTTATAATTATGTACCTATATGATTTACGTGTTACTATAGACGCTAATATTTTTAAATGTGTATGTACATATGTAGGTACTGTATCTAAAAACTTGACCTGTAACATGGCGTTATAATAAAATATTTGTATTTGTAGTTGATGCACGTAGTTAATTTTGTTAAATTTTTGGTTTTCTTAATTCTCTTTACTTTTGTTTTATTATTTATCTGCCCTGTAATGTGTACTTTTGTAATAAATAAATAAATAATGCCGGACATTTCATACAGCATCATCTGGCCCCAAAGTAAGCAGAGCTTGTCAGAGCTTGAGCTTGTGTTGTTGACCACATGACTGATATACTACTTATATTACTTAAATACCTTTTTTTTTAATACATACCTACATATTATACATAGAAACACCCAGACCCGAGACAAATAGTTGCAGATCATACAAACATTTTTCCCGTGGCGAGAATCGAACCCGCAACCTTCTGCGTCTCAGGCAGACCCACTCTGCCTCCGCCCTCCGCCCACTGCGCTACAGGGGTAATCAAGTTTTGCTTGACCGATCTCCCGCGACAAAGGCCTGGCCTAGTTCGGAGATCAGTAGTAACTTATAACATTTACTCTGGTTAATAAACGTTATTTATATCTTATGTTAGCTTAGCTATTGTAGTGTTAAAGTATTTTCTATCCTGATCATTCTAAAGTCAATGAAAAAAGGTGGCAGTCACTGTAAGGTTAAATTAAATTAAGGCGCTGCGCAAATGGAGACACTTTTTGACATGGCACACCATCACAGGGTAGTTGCTGTGCCCTGTAGCGGTGATCGGACACAGTCGCCCGTTGCTACTACTGGCCACTGGCCACTTCGTTTGCGCAACTCAGTACAATTGTAAGTAAATTTGTTAATGTTGCTTGTGTTCAACTGACGACTTTTAGTTTTCAGTTATCGACACCGAACACTTTTTGATCGTCAATAAGAATGTGTTAAGTGGGAGCAACTGGACACAAAATGTTTACGTATACGCAGGGAGTGGATGATTTCATACTGGTTCTATAGAAATCAAATATTCATCGGTAGCTTGTATCTGACACAAGATACAAAAGTGTCCACGTTTGCGCCCTGCCTAAATTTTATTTAGGCAGGGCTGCTTAGATTTCATGGTAATTTGATGATGCTCTTGCACGGATATTTCCAGGGTTATCATACTAGATAGTAACTTATTTACTCGTAAAACCATTCATAATATATTATGAGCAAAACAGGAACAGATAAGAGATTGAGGCCTGAGTCACTTTGGTGTTTGCATATTTTGTTAATACAAATTCGATGAGACAGTAATGTACAAGTAGTTTTTAAATATAATAAATCAAATAACTTTCGTCTACATATAAAATCGTAAAGTGCTAGAAAAGTTATGGTGGATCTAGTGGAGATGGAGATATAGCGGAGATGCTGTTGCTGCTCGCCAGCTAGGCATTGGCTTCTGATTTGGCTCTACATCTACTTGGTAAGGTTTCTACTGTTTTCTTAGAGTTAGTGGCAATTATGTCTTTAAGAGGACATGGCTAAAACTGTCTTTTAAGATTTGTTTCTTTATTGAAACTAGTTATATCTTCGTGCCTACTCTTATTGAACAGACTATATAGTCTACTGTCTAGAATGAATCACTCATGGCTTTATCCTTTACTATCCATCCATATAGCCGTATATGTACAAGTTTAATTCCTGTCAGGATTTTAGGCATATTATAAAAAAAGCAGTTATTCAGTTTTCATGAGTTGTACTTGTTTATTGTGCTGATGAACGTTCATAAATGTATCTGGCCTAGTAGGTTTACAAATTAGGCTCCGTTTCAGAACCTAGTACGTAAACAGTAAGCTATGATATATTTTTAATATTTTCATTATTACGAGTATATGCTACTATTTTAGCAGTAGAGGGAGACACTGTAAATTTATAAAAAAATAACCGATTCAAAACTTTATATTTATCAAGCAATCTGTGATATCGAAAAACTGAATAAGAGAAAAAACATCATCCAAATGAATATTTAAAACCGAGGATAAATTGTCCCTTATTATGTTGTCTAAACCTTCACCAGCTCTCTGTGTTTCTACAGTTGACAAGATCTTAAGGCGTAAGTAAATTTGATATATACTCAGTACGCTTAAACGGATCTAGATGAAATTTGCTATTGATATAATTATAAGAATAACACAAAATTATAATTTCACTCAAAACGATCATGGCGCATGCAACTGTGCCGAAATATCGAGAAGCAGAAAAACTCATATATCATGGTAAATATCCCGTTTTGAGTGAAAATTATGTGCAAAACCATGATAGTTTTAAAAGTTATAACACAAAATTAATCATTCTCTCGTTCTCTAAAATATGGAAGGATCTATAAGGTTGACAGAATTACCAAATAAATCTCTTAATAATAAGTATTTCAAGGGCAATAAATAATTTACAGATGTAAAACCTAATTAAATTTAATTAAACTTATAAAATAATGTATCTAAGTTGAAAGAAATGTATTCTCATATAAACAAGTATTGTCACTTACATGGGAAAAAGTAGAACATAAAGTAGGTATAACCTAGAAAATAAGTAGGTCGTTTGAGCACCTGGATTACCGTGTAAGTAAGTAGGATTAGTATTTATCCATCCAATGCATCACGAGCTCTTAGAGATAAGTATCTATATATGCTGTAAAAGTTTAGTTTTCAATGCATTGAATTGCATTTTTTTTCATAATTGACGGTATTTGGTTATAAAGATTTATAAAGTTATAAAGATTTTATAAAGGGTACTCTACCGTTATCATTCAAACGGAAGCTAAAGGATATGTGTATCCTTCCTATGTTAACTTATGGAGCACAAACTTGGTCCCTTACAAATATCCAAAAGTCCGACGAACTCGATATTTGTCTACGGGTGATGGAGCGAAGCATTCTCGGTGTTAAACGTACCGACCGCATACGCAGCACAACTCTGCGCCAGAACCCAAATTGCTGATGTAGCTCGAAACGTTGCGAAGCTTAAGTGGAGCTGGGCTGGTCATGTCTGTCGCATGCCTGATGAGCTGTGGGCCAAAATCACCACTCAGTGGAGCCCTGAGACAGCGAGAAAGCGCCGTGGTAGACCCAAAAAGAGATGGCGAGATGATCTCGACACCTTTGATAGAGCTTGGGTCCAAACAGCTCAAAACCGAGATGACTGGACAGATCAAGGGGAGGCCTTTGCCCAGCAGTGGGACACAATGGGCTTATCGTAATCGTAATCGTAATGCCTTCTTAATAATTATCTAAATCTATCAAACATACATATATCAATATATTTAATAGTATAATAATATGAACTCTTTGTTACAGAACATACACATACACTAGAAAATACCTGATGAAATATCAAACACAAAGGAAAAACTAGAAGAAATCAAGGAGGTCGAAAATTACAATAATGCGATGGTAAATGATGAGTGCGATTAGGAATGAAGTCGAAATAAGTTTGCAAACTGCGTGCGGACGCACAGTAAAGGCTTTCGATGTCAGTAAGGATAAGAATGACTAATAGTCAGATCCTAAACAAATTCAACACGAAGTAATTATCAAAATAAAATAATTTATTAAGAAGCGATTATAAATTTATTTAAGGTTACAAATCAGGCTCCATCTCAGTATCTAGAAGATAAAACGTACTAGCTGTGATTTTCTTTAATTTCATTTTATTTATTACTATTTTAGCAGTAGAGAGAGACATCAAGGGAAATCAATAACAAAAAATAACCGATTCAAAACTAAATATTAAACCTTTCAAAACTTACGTGAGTTTGTCGTATTATTTTGTCGATGGAGGACCGACACTGTTTCACTGTTCACGGTACGCACTTCAGTGCGAACCGTGAACTCGAGCGGCAAAGAGCGGACCGCGGATCAAACTCACCCTGATGAAGATTCTCTAGATGAATCGAAACAGTGTCGATGCCTCCATCGACAAAATAATACGTGAGTAAAGCCCGTGTTTATCAAAATGTAAATATTAATGCTACAATTTGTTAATTTTATCTACTAAAATAATTTATAAGACAATAAAAGAATTCTATTATTATAACCTACTTTCTGCTGTATTCACGCCTACGATACGGAGAGATCAAATGCTTCTTTTTCTTGTTCGTTAATGGCATGTATCATATGGTGAAAATTTTGCCAATGTCAAGTGTTTATATTAGTTATAGTAAGACGTCACAAAGTCGTATGTTGTTTCTTATTTTATTAACCGACTTCATCAAAAAGGAGGAGGTTCTCAATTGGTCGGAATCTTTTTTTTTTTTAATTTTTTTATGTATGTTCACTGATTACTCGAAAACGCCTGAACTGAGAAAGGGTATACTTTCCAGATGGTCCCATTTAAATTTTATCGAAATCGGTCAAGCGGTTTTTAAACTGTCATCAAAAATCTAAAAAAATTATACATCAATGATATTTTCGTTACGTGCAGTGCAGAGCAGTGCGTTTAGTTGGTCTACCCATATTCTATATTAAACAAAATACATCTACTTTCCACTAGAAATTGCAAAATAAAATAATTTTATGATCTCAAATTGTATCCAATGAAGTCGGTTTTTAAACCGACTTCAAAAAAAGGAGGTTACTCAAATCGATTCGTATATATATATATATTTATTTTTTATGTGTGTTCGCGGATAACTTTGTCGTTTATGGACCGATTTTGATGATTCTTTTTTTGTTAGAAAGGAGTTATTTCAAGGATGGTACCATGATAAGGAAACCAGGATCTGATGATGCCAGAGAAATCGAGCGGAACTTTCGAAAATCTTAGTGGCAACTAGTGCGTTTGTTTTATTTTTTATTAAAGTATTTTAAAGCACTACAATTTAATGAAGGTCTAAAGTCGATCTGATGATGGAGCCGACAGACGGTCGAGGGAACTCCTCAACGATTTACAGCAATTACCTGTTGTTTGGGCTTGATTCATTTGTATTGGTGAGAACTGTACACCTAGATGGGTTGTGACTGTCATTAGGGGTCTGATGATGAAGACGACGGACAGTCAAGGGAACTCCTCAACGTTTTACAGTAGCTACCTTGTGTATATACATGAAGTCGGTTGTCTTTTTAGTTTTTAAAACGTAATTATAAAAATTGGTGTCATTTTAAAAATAATTTTACGGATTATTTTTGCTCGAATCAAAGAGAAACACAAAACTTTCATTCCAATTATTCTCACCCGAATGAATAACTCTAGCTTTTTTTAAAATAAAATCAACAAAATAACAAATAAAACCCGTAATAACTCGCGAAAAATAAATAATATAAGAGCACCATGTTTACTCCACAAAACGGCCAAAAATAATCAAGAGTTCAAATGCAAAGCGATGGAAAAAGTCACTCTTCAGTCACGTGGCTTATCACAATAATTATCAGCTCATATCATGTCTCATGTCTCATGATCGAAACCCTCAGGAACAGACGGACGTAGATTATTTTTGATCGTCTTGAGATGCAAAAATTGCGATCTTATTTTATTGAAGTGAAAACTTCTTTTAGCGCGGTACGCATATTTTTAGATGAGATAAAACCTCTAGATTCGCGACACCGTTACCGTCTGGGGCGAGACGCAGCTGGCTGCCGCGCTCGCCCCATTTGATTATAAACCTTAATTTACATGGTTACAGTCTACTGTTGTATGGAGAAGTTTACTGAGTTAGGTTCTTTGATTAACAAAAAATATTGCATCATCTGTGTTCGTTCAGTATTTGATTGGCAGACGCCATAATTACTGATTTTGAAGTGATTTATTACTAAACTCTAACGCGCCAAAATAAGTTTTCACGTCTGTCAGCACTCCGATTTTTTTTTTGAGTTATTTCCGATTTTATTAATAATATTGTTTTTTTTTGTTTTAAAGAGCTAGAATCATTGACTCGGGTTTGAATAATTGGAATTAAAGCTTTGTGTTTTTCTCTGAGTCAAGTAAAAATAATTCATAGTTATTTTATATGAAAGGCACCATTTTATGCAAAATAACATATGACGAAGGACAAGATACGACTGTGGCGTACTATAAAAAATATAAACACTTGACAATGGCAAAATTGACATTTTAATGACCCATGCCATTGACGAAGAAGAAGAAGAACAGACGGACGGACCAGCAGTCAATTCACAGCACAAACTAAGAATGCTAACGCGACTATATCATGATTTCGTAGAATCATTTCGTAAACAGTTATATATCAAATAAATATACAATTACTTATGGATAAAAACTATAGTTCAGTTCACTGACCGCAGGTAAGGTTAAATAAAAAAAAAAGTTTGTTTTGTAATTTGGGCACTAAAATGTGCCCAAATTACAAAAACATGATCTAACTACGACTCACTACTATGTACTGTCAGAATCAGATGATTGTCGTCTACAAGAACACTTTTAATGGTGTTTTTACCATTATAAAAACACCGTGTTGATACCGTAGAGCACCCAAAACAGTACCCGGAAGATATTTTATTCAATATTTTAGTTTATTCCAGGTCCCAAGAGACGTGCTAGATTTGTCAATTGGCAAATTTAAAAACGCAATTTAACAGAAACTATCTATTAAAGCATATTATAAAATATCAGATTATTTATATGACAAAAAAACTTGGGATGAATCTGCTCCAACTCGACTCGGCATCCGTAACAAAATTGGCAAGGATCATACAAAAAAGTGTTAAGACCAGACGAGTTTCTTGCCGGATTCTGAACTGGGGTTAGGAGGAACCGATACCTAGATTCACTAGTATGCAAAAAGACGATTCAAAAGTCAAATAAAATCACAAGGACCACTCCTTGTGATTTTATTGAATAAAAAAGTTTTATATTTGTATTTGTATATAATATGTACAATCACAATGATCACTTTGAATCGTCTTACATACTAGGTGAATTTACACGACACATTTCAAATGTGTCGGCTACCTGTCTGAGATTCAGACTTTGATGGAAATAAAATCAGGTCGTTTGTATTTTAAGGAAAATAATTTTAGTTAGTCTGGCGAAACTCGAGAATTAGGGCCATTGTCAACATTTGGACTTCGAATTATAGCTTTACTGATTTTTACAGTTATCGTTAGTTAAGTTTTTTATTTATTTTATTTTACGACTTGTTGATAAAGTTATGTTGTTATTTTCAATAGATATGGATTTCATATTAAATATACCTACCCTCTATACTTATATATACTCTATATTTTTTTAACATTTGTTTTGTTTCCCGAGACTGCTGAGATTTTACAACTTACTTAATCAGCATTTTCCTGCTCTTTTTTCCTGTATTCATTCAATCCTTATTGATTGTTATTATCCTTATTAGGTTTGTATCCATCCCACCTATAAAAACATAGATGTAGGTTTGTGTTCGATTCCCGCCGCGGGTTTGTAAATGTTTGTATGATCTGCAAGTATTTGTCTCGGGTCTAAATGTTTTTTTGTATAACAATAAATAAATAAATAACAAATAATCCGGACATTTCACTCAACATCATCTGGCCCCAAAGTAAGCAAAGCTTGTGTTATGGGTATCATTATGACTGATATACTTAATACTTATACACTTTTTTTTTTCGTAAATACATACATATTATACATAACATAGCATAACATAACATGTATGTATTTACAAAATTCCACGCCTTTTTATACAAATATATATATCTAATTCTTAATCTAAACCATTCTCGAATCCACTTGAAAACACACAAAAAAAAACAAAATCGGTCCAGCCGTTTTGGAAGAGTTTAATTACAAACACACGCATAGGAGATTTATATATAATTATAAAGATATACTGTATCCGTCCGTAGTCACGGCATCTCTGCAGAAGAATCTGAAATCTGAATGAATTTTTTTATTAGAAACTATTTACGCATAAAAATGATTAGAAATCTCCAATAAGTTATTGTGCGACAAACAAAAAAAATGTGGGATGCGGAATCTTTGCTGCCAAATAACTTGAAATTTTATTATGCTATTTTAGAAAGAAGAAGAAAGAAAGAAAATACATTTATTTGCGTGTAGACAGTGTAGACAGTTAACAAAGATGCATAGTTACAGAGACAGATGAGAGATACAGATATACTTATTTACTAATTTAAAAAAGAAAACAACTTAACTTAAACAATCAAATAACAACTTAACTTAAACAATCAAATAAGTACACACACGTTAAGGTATTACAGAAGTGTGTATCTCCCGGCATTGACCATCTATACCTGCTTCATCACAAATTGGCGTCCGACTCAGCATTAGTTGTGTTGCAGCAACACAACGCTGATCTTCCGTTGGAACCAAGAGCCCAGAGCGAAATCACGGATGTCCGCTAACAATATAGAGATATAATTACATATAAAAACAATACAGATAAAGTGTATCATCACACAAAATAGACACTAGCAAAACTTAATTGTGACGTTTTGGTCTTTAGAGGTCACAATAAAAACAACGAAAACAACAGCAAAGCAAAACTTCAGAGATGGGACAGACAACATGGAATAAATAACAATAATTGTACCCAAACCTGAAGGTGTAAACAGTATAATGGACAAAGAGGTGTAAAACATTATGAAAGCAGCTACGATACAGTTATTATATGAAGTTATAAGATAGAAACTTCATTCAGAAGGGAACCTGTCGCCTTTTGATGGAGAGTAAGGTACATTTTTAATTTTCGCTTAAAGCCCTGAATACTTTGTAGGTCGCGGATTGGTGGTGGGATGTTGTTCCAGCACTTTAACGCAGCGTACCGGAAACTGCCTCTAAAGGCTGCCGAGTGATGTCGTTAAGTGGACAGCTGCTTTGAGCACTTACGTAACGATCTTGTTTTTGACACCCACGTAAGCCTTTCATATAAATAAATTGGTGTCCCGTGCTTAAGAACACCAAAAAGCAGACAAGCTAGATGCAGTTTCTGTCTCGCTCTCATTTTTAGAATGGAGTGTTGGTTTAGGAAAGGTGTGACATGGCTCTTAGGCGGTACCTTAAAACAAAAACGAGTGCACGCATTTTGTACCCTTTGTACCAGGCGTTGCGTACGGCGGAGCAATCGAGGACCAGTGACGGTATCAAGGTAATTTAGTCTTGAAAGTACTAAAGATTCTACGAGCTGTATACGCAACTCCTCACACAAATATTGCCTAATATTGTACAAGACCCTCAGTTTATCAAAACACGATTTTACTTAATTAGTTATATGTTTATCAAAATTAAGACTCTCATCCATAATGAGACCTAAATTTCGTGCCTCATACACACGCTCAATTGGTTCACCCTTGAGTGAGATGCCCGATGATAGGTCTAAATTATTAAGCATGTATTTATTACCTAAGGCCATAAACTTAGTTTTTAGTGGATTAAGTAATAAACCATTTTCCTGTGACCAACCAGATATTCTGGACAAGTCATCGTTAAGCTTCCGGATAGCAAAAGAAGCATCCTCTAACTTAAATGAAATGTAGATTTGGACGTCGTCAGCGTAGATATGATATTTACAGTTTCTTATACAATTGATAATGTCAGCAGAGAATATAATAAATAATATGGGGCCCAGAATAGACCCTTGAGGTACCCCCTTCTTTACAAAAACTTCGTCAGAAAAAACACTATTACCATCATTTTTAGTAATTTTGACGTGCTGGCGGCGACCACTCAAATAACTATCAAACCACTTTACAGTAGTAGCAGCAAACCCATAGTAGCTCAACTTGGACAATAATAAGGCAATATTCAGACAGTCAAACCCACGCGAAAAGTCAAGAAGTACCAACATTGTGACCATGCCTTTATCCTGTGCATTAAGAATATTGTCTGTTACGTCTAGAAGTGCAGTAGCAGTACTACGTCCCTTTCTAAAACCTGACTGTAATTCAGGCAGTATATTGTTGACTTCCAGAATTTTAGCAGCATAAATAAAACATCTGAGTAGTTAATATTAATTAATTTAAAATAACATGTATTTAATTTAATTTTTAAGCGACTTTATCAATAATTACGTTGTAAAAACTAAAAAGAAACCGACTTCATTGAATGAAATTTGGGCCTATAATACATTTTTGGTGGAAAGTAGATGTATTTTGTAGATGTATAATATGGGTAGGCCAAATAAACGCAACGCTCCTATGAGACAGCGAGGTATGAAAGTACATGAAAACATCATCGATGTATACAATTTTTAGATTTTCGTTTATTTTTCAGCTTGACCGATTTTGATAAAATTTATATGGGACCACCTGTGTTTTTTTTTATGTATGTTCACCGATTACTCGAAAACGCCTGAACCGATTTGGAAAATTCTTTTTTGTTTGAAAAAAGAAGAGCGTCGAGCTGAAAAATCTACGAAAATCTAAAAATTGTATACATCGATGATGATAGATAGATAGATAGATAAAGTATTTATTTGAAATAGCTACAAACACACATTTACAAAAATAACAAAAGATAAGGAACATATTTAAGTTAGTAAATACAAACAAAAACAATACAAAAAAAGTTAAGAAATAAAAACTTAAAACTAAACATTTACATGGGTGTCCCATTAATCCATGTGTGTGTTGCAGCCAGACAGAAAGGTCATCATAGCTCAGCACATAATTTTGCTCAAGGATTAAACACTGATTTTTAGCTAAAACCCTTCGAGATGACAAGTGATGTTTTTGTGATGATGTTTTCATGTACTTCGATACCTCGCTGTGTCATTGAAGCGGTGCGTTTATTTGGCCTACCTATATTATATATATACATAATTACGTTTTAAAAACTAAAAAGAAACCGACTTTATTGAATGTAATTTGAGCCTATAATGCATTTTTAGTGGAAAGTAGATGTATTTTGTATATATATAATATGGGTAGGCCAAATAAACGCAGCGCTCCAATGAGACAGCGAAGTATCGAAGTAAATGAAAACATCATCGATGTATACAATTTTTAGATTTTCGTTGATTTTTCAGCTCGACCGATTTTGATAAAATTTATATGACACCTCCTGTGAAGTATATATAACCTTTCAAAAAAAAAGAATTTTCCAAATCGGTTCAGCCGTTTTTGAGTAATCGGTGAACACACATAAAAAAAAAAAAGATTCCGACGAATTGAGAACCTCCTCCTTTTTGATAAAGTCGGGTAAAAATACATCTACTTTCCACTAAAAATGTATTATAGGCTCAAACTTCATCCAATGAAATCAGTTTCTTTTTAGTTTTTAAAACGTAATTATATAAAATTAATATGTAATTAATATTATTATATTAATATTACTTATTACTGTAATGTTAATATCTATAATTATATCGATATTCAACCAAATAGTTCAATAGAAATGACGTAAGAATGAACGCATGTTATTATCATATAATTTCGAGTAAATATCCTCTTCGAAACTATAAACTTCTATATTATAAATAGAATAGTCAACCAACACAAAAACTATACATAAACTCGAGTGCTATGATCGCCTCAGTTGCCAGTCGACGGTACTTACGCAAGTGGGAAGATCGCCTCCATACGAAGGTACTCATGCGGTGTCATGCGTAAAGTGGGATAATTGCCTGCGTTTAGAGTCGAGAGGTAATGCGCTCCGGTGAGAATTTGTGCGCTTGGCACATATCGTCGAACATCATTTTTGGGTCTACGACATGCCGGTTTCCTCAAGATGTTTTGCTTTACCATTGAAAGTACTGGTATAGCGCAAATTTATTTTCGACCCCCAGTGGGTTTTTCTGTCGAAAATGTATTTGCGTTAAACCGTAAACAGCGGTTTAGCCGGCGGGTTTTTCTGGATAACCTAAAGTTTGAAACTTATTAAAACAGTAGCAAACATGCTGAAATTATAAGGAAAATCCTCACGGATGGTACGGCTTTGCTAGATTATGATAAGCTGACCGATATATAAGGCATATTGTTTATTTAGGGCATATTGCCAAACCTTTTACACCTGCAGTCTGTGGATTAACTTTACTAATAATTACGTTTTAAAAACTAAGAGGAAGACCAACTTCATTGAATGAAATTTGAGCCTATAATACATTTTTAGTGGAAAGTAGATGTATATTCTATATTCTATAAATTATAAAAATGAAGTAGATTATATTAACAATAGTAAAATCAATAAAGTTTGAAATATTGCATTTGAAACACCATTTTTATTATTATCTTAGTTTGTTCCAATTTCAGCGATCCTGTATTATTTGAAATATCGTAAATACCTACTTATATAAAAAAATAGCTGACTCGTGCCCACTTCGTTGAGCGGTTACAACTTCACAAAAAATATTAAAGTACTAATATCGCTAATAAAAAAAGATAGCTATTCAAATTATTGTAATAACTACAGAGATTAATAAAGTTACGAATAAATAATAGATCGGCCACCCGCCCCGTTCCCGTTGTTTTCCCGGGATAAAAAATCTATATCCTAATCCAAGTTACTAACTATATTCATTTTAACTTTCATCCAAATCGGTTCAGCGGTTCTCGAGTTATAAGTGGTGTAAAAACCACGACTTTTTTTTTTAATATAGATATTTATTCAGATACAAGGTTTAACTGAAAACAAACAATCTCAATAAACTAACTAGCTATATGTTTGTGTGATCTGCAAGTATTTGTCTCGGGTCTGGGTGTTTCTATATATAATATGTATGTATTTCCAAAAAAAAGTATATAAGTAATGCATCAGTCATTTGGTACCCGTAACACAAGCTCTGCTTACTTTTACGATTGAGTACTAAATCGTAGGTAAATTAACCTATTTATTATACAACTAACTGAATCATTTATGAAAATAACTACTTAAACGATCCAGTTGGTCCCAGTCGTTACCAGATAGATACGTGCTCAGGAACAATGGCGGCATTGCAACTGTTCGGTATTGCACCGACCACCGCAATTTTGCATTTTTGTCTGAACCAACCAGTGCGCTGCCATCTGCCGACCCGGCACCGCGTTACTTAGAACCATCTAGCCATAACATTTTATACCAATTAAATGTTTTAGAATTTATTACAAATTCGTTTTTGAAGTGATAACTTCTTATGGGAGGGTAAAACGCTTCGTTACGTAACGCGTTACAGCGCCAGTTTGTCTGGCTTCCCTTTCTCTCACGCATACGGCAGCGGTAGGCAGGCTCCTCCTCTCTCACTCTAACCCACAGCGCTAGTTAGATTAGTTTAAGTTATCACTTTTGCTGGGTGTCCCGAGACGCACTCGCTTTTCTGCTAACTAGAATGTGTTGAATTGGATTGGGTTGACCACTAATCTTTATTATCCATACTGACTTAGAAAGACTTCACTGTTCGTGGTCTCATGCGCTTTCGTGGCAACATTAGCGGATGCCCTCAAACGGCACAAATATGAACATCTTGATCGGGGTTACATAGTTATTTGAGCCGTTTGGGGTGGAGACTTTAGTTCGATGGTACTCAGGGGCACACAAAATGGAGAGACTGGGAGAGACCATGTGTGGAAGGCTGACTTATTCAATTCAATATCATTTACTTCAGTCTTATTAAAAAACCATAAAAAATACATTGTTATTATACTTTAAATTCAAATTCAGAATTACTGCAAATTGTCAGCTTCAGTGTATACTGAATATTATATAATAATTACAATAATAATTACGTTTTAAAAACTAAAAAGAAACCGACTTTATTGAATTAAATTTGAGCCTATAATACATTTTTAGTGGAAAGTAGATGTATTTTGTATATATATAATATGGGTAGACCAAATAAACGCACCGCTCCAATGAGACAGCGAGGTATCGAAGTACACGAAAAAAAAAAGATTCCGACGAATTAAGAACCTCCTCCTTTTTGATAAAGGTCATATATACAGGTCCTATAATACATTTTGATCCACTAAAAATGTATTATAGGCTCAAATTTAATTCAATAAAGTCAGTTTCTTTTTAGTTTTTAAAACGTAATTATTATTGTAATTATTATATAATATTCAGTATACACTGAAGCTGACAACCGCTCAACGAAGTGGGCACGAGTCAGCTATTTTTTTATATAAGTAGGTATTTACGATATTTCAAATAATACAGGATCGCTGAAATTGGAACAAACTAAGATAATAATAAAAATGGTGTTTCAAATGCAATATTTCAAACTTTATTGATTTTACTATTGTTAATATAATCTACTTCATTTTTATAATTTGTTTATAAGTTCATTTGGTTTTGTTGTCAAATACAAATTCTTCTTCTTCTTCTTTGTTTATGGCATGTGACATAATAATGCCAATTTTGCCAGTGTCAAGTGTTTATGTTTGTTTATGGTCATTTTGTTTAATAAAGTCTTAGTCGATGGTCAATTGTCAATTTTAGACGTCACGCGGAATGGCGTCTAAAATTTTCTTGGGATTCCTCGTCGTTCACATCACATTGCATCACAACAGACATTTAATTCAATTCTCCATACCCGTCCTGAAGTCACAATTTATTCATTAAAATTCCGCCATTATTACTGAATAAAACATGCAATAAAACGAATAAAACAGTATTAAATTAGCAGAGCCGTGCTACTCCATGAAATGACAAACGAAGAATCCCCCAAATACAAATTATCGTATTGTCTGTAATGGATTTCGACATCGATTGTCACAAGTAATGTTGGTCGTTTCATCGCTCAAAACGATGTATTGAAAAATATGGTTATGCACAATTATTGACCCGATATCGTTTATTGATTTTAAGAGTAGGCCCCCTGGCCAGGTGGAGGCACAATGGTTTATTTATGTCATGTAATATAGCCTATTTTTAACAAAGCGCTGAGTATTATGGCAATGATATGGTATATAATTATTATAATGGCGAGTTTAGTCATCTCTTACTGTAATAATATAGCAATTCTGTAATAAATTAATAATGCCGGACATTTCACATAGCAATTTGGCCCTAAAGTAAGCAGAGCTTGTGTTACCACATGACTGATATACTTTTTTTAAATACATACATACATAGGTATATATACAAAGAATCACCCAGACCCGAGACAAATGTATAATATGTATGTATTTACAAAAAAAAAAGTATATAAGTAGATAGTATATCAGTCATGTGGTACCCATAACACAAGTTCTGCTTACTTTGGGGCCAGATGATGTTGTGTGAAATGTCCGGGATTATTTATTAATTTATTTTCCGTAAAAAAAAAAAATACTTGCAGATCATACAAATATTTGTCCCGAAAGAATGGAACCCGCAACCTTCTGCGTTTCACCCAACCCTTGGCCCGAATAAATATTTTTATATTATTTTTATAATTAAAATCATTTGAATACACATTTTTTGTTAATTTTCCTGAATTACTTGACTTGATGTTTATCTAAAACAGCAAAATAAAATGTCCTCTCTTATGTCACCATTTGTGATTTAGCCTTGGTTTAGCTTTGTCTACACCTACACTAAATAAGTCGGACTGATTATGTAGCTCAAAACCACCGAATAGCTGTAGGTACAATTGTACAATTTACCTACTGAGTTTTCATGACTAAGTCCCTACTAGATATACACATTTATTAGACAGGATGGTTTAAATTGACCGCATTTACCGATGTGACCGGTTGTGTACATAAACATATTTTTTTAGATAAATATAAAATTCAGATACTGTGACGTGTACTTCAGTGATAAGTTGCGGGTAATAAACCAAGACCAAAAAAAATATTAAAAATGAGAGTAGAGCTCGTGGAATTCAAAAGATGTTGTTTTTGTATTCCGCTGAGATATGGACTTCTGGTTATGGGATACTTAAAACTGGTAAGTTTTTGTTGATTATTTTTATTTATATACTAAAACTCTATCATATAAACACATTATTATTAATAATAATAATAATAATAATGCCGGACATTTCATACAGCATCATCTGGCCCCAAACAATAATAGTTTGGGGCCAGATGACCTACACGATAACGACACTTTAACAACCAGCATGTTGTTAAAGTGTCGTTATCTATTGCC
The DNA here is from genome assembly GCA_948098915.1 of Lampropteryx suffumata. Classification (NCBI taxonomy): domain Eukaryota; kingdom Metazoa; phylum Arthropoda; class Insecta; order Lepidoptera; family Geometridae; genus Lampropteryx; species Lampropteryx suffumata. The sequence continues at coordinate 15,657,358 of OX402558.1, read as the reverse complement.
TTATTTATTAATTTATAATGTAAAGTGTATTTTAAAATATGTAAGTATTCTATCAGTCTTCTGGTTACCATAATACAAGCTATGCTTAGTTTGGGGCTAGATGGTGTTGTGTGCATTGTCCACCAATATTTCTAAATAATCTAGATATATATATATATATATTTATCTATATATCCTAATATATTAATATTATATATGTGAATGTAAGTTTGTTTGTTACGCTTTCACGCGAAAACTACTAAACCGATCATCATTAAACTTTGTACACTATTCTTGGAGGTATGAGAAGTAACATAGGATACTTTAAAAAAAAATTACGAAAGATATTTATATGGCAAAACAGCGTTTGCCGGGTCAGCTAGTATATTATAAATGCGAAAGTGTCTCTGCCTGTTTGTTACGTTTTCACGGCTAAATGGCTGAACGGATCTTGACGAAATTTGGTGATAAGATGTATTGCATTCCGGAGAAGAACATGGGCTACTTTTTGTCTCAAAAAAAAATGTTTTACAAGAATAAAGGTTCTAAGCATACGCGTACGAAGTCGCGGGTAACAGTAAATAATAAATATTGAAAGACATTGCACACTAGACTAGACTCAAACTAAGCATAGCTTGTATTATAGTGACCAGATGACTGATAGAAGACTTATATATTTTTAAATACATATTTATTATATTTTAAAACACCCAAACACAGAACAAGGACCTATGTTCATCACACAAATGTTTATCCTGGGATCTATCCTAGGTTAGGTTAGTACAACCAGACACATAACAAACACCTATGTTCATCGCACGAATGTTTATCCTGGGAAGGAATCGAACCCTTAACCTACAGCGGAGAAGGCAGAGCTGAGCTGACAGGCCAGTCAAAATGACAACGTGATTGTAAGGTACAATCAATTAATATAGGTCACTTAGGTAAGTACCGAAGATCCGAAGGTTCCGAAGATCAGCAAAAATCCGTATAGTTTCGTTAAGTTCTTCAATTTATCACAGTTTAAAACGATGTCAATCTAGCAAATCCATGAGTGGCCTGTCAACTCAGTTGGAAGTAGCTCTGCCTTCTGCGCATTAAGTTCGGGGTTCTATTATCTCCCAGGCGAAACACTTGTATGATGAACATAGGTGTTTGTTTTGTCTGGATGTTATAAATCATCATAATTATGTAAATAAAAATTCTGACATATTCTATCAGTCATCTTGGCACCATAATACAAGCTATGCTTCATTTGGAGCTAGACGATGTGGTCTGCATTGTCCACTAATGTTAATTTATTTAACAAGAGTTTTTCCATGTACACATAAACAGCTGATGTCGCAGTGAAATATATTACATCTTTAGTTATTGATTTTCTTATGAATATATGTTAACGCAATATTAGCAAGACATTTGTCCTTGCCCAATATTAATAACTAGCTGCTGCCCGCGGCTTTGCACGCGATGTACCTACATAAAAATTAGCCTATGTCCTTTTCCAAAGTCTCATATATCTATATACCAAAATTCATCTAAATCGGTTCAGCGGTTTAGGCGTGAAAATGTAACAAACAGACAGACAGAGTTTCTTTCGCATTTATAATATTAGTTAGATTCCTTTTATAGTTGTATGAAGTTAAATGCAAGTTTTCTAATATTAATATAACTATCATGGTTTGAACATAATTTTCACTCAAAACCGATTTGATGATTGATTGATGATGATTTTTTCTGCTTCCCGATATTTCGGCACGAGTCTTTGCGGGTGGGTGTTTTTGGCAGGAAAAACGGTCTACCCTTTTTCTCAGTCTTTTACTGCGAACATTACCCGTACTACCGGTTGCACTGTCACTACCAACTCAATCACGATTTTGACACACAACACTCACGGTATGCGGATGCATAACTGGTACCTACCTCACTTTTACGGCACTCACACTTTCACTCGACAAGTGAAAGAACACATCCGGGCGGTCAAAAATGTGGGCACACAGAATTCGGCCATAGCTCAACACCTACAAGAATCTGGCTCAAACCACTGGATCGAGTTACACAATCTACAGGTAATCTCAACTGAACAACATTACATCCCAAGATTGGGCAATAGAGATTACCAAACATAGGAATTTCAATCCAGAAGACCGTTTTCAATTGTCTGGAGCCTGGAACCCTGTGGTGAGGATGTGTGGAAACCGTAAAAGTGAGGTACCAGTTACGCGTCCGGATACCGTGAGTGATATGTGTCGTAATCGTGATCGAGTTGTTAGTGACAGTGAAACCGCTAGTAAGGTTAATGTTCGCAGTAAAAGACTGAGAAAGAGGGTAGACCGTTTTGTCTGCCAATAACATCCACCCGCAAAGACTTCAGTTTATCTCGTGATCATGGCGCATGCAACTGTGCCGAAAAATCGGGAAGCAGAAAAACTCATATAATCATGGTAAATATTCCGTTTTGACTGAAAAATATTTTCCAATTCACCTCTTGTTTTTCAGATTGTTTCAACAATATTACTTGCCTTACTCATATTTCAAGCCGTGCTATTCATAACATATGTTATGAATCGTCCGTCAACAACCTATGGTATACCAATGACAATACTCGGATTTCTATTTATAGTATTTCTGGGCGATGTGGTATTTTCTATTGTATTTCTGGTTGGCGGTCATAGGGTAAGTTTTTTTCTTAAAATTGGTTATACAGCTGACTAAGCAGTGTTAGACAAATATTACTACCTCTGTGGTGCAGTGGGCTATAGCCTGCCTGAGACGCAAGAGATTGCGGGTTCGATTCCCGCCGCGGGACAAATGTTTATTATAACGAGTTTGGGTGTTTTTGTATGCATAATAAGCATATATTTATTTACAAAAAAAAAGTATATAAGTAGTATATTAGTCATATGGTACCCATAACCCAAGCTCTGCTTACTTTGGGGCTAGCTGACGCTGTGTGAAATGTCCGGTATTATGTTTATTATTTACTAACTTTCCTGTTTGCGACTTCGTCCAACCGTAAAAAAAAACTATATAAACCTTTCTCGAAACTACTTGAACCCACAAAAAACTCATCAAGATCGGTCCAGCCGGAGGAGTTTAATTACAAACAAACGCACAGATGATTTATATATATAAAGATTTATACAGTAATGATCGGATATATAGCTCGACTGACCTAGATTACTGCCAGAGAGCAATGTCTATAAGCACCAGGGCTTGGGGACGTTTAATAATAAATAGATAAACAAATAATCCAGGTTAATTCTCACGGCATCATCTGGCCCCAAAAGTAAGCAGAGCTTGTGTTATGACTGAATATACTACATGTATATTTTATTTTTTGTAAATACATATATATTATACATAGAATCACCCAGACCCGAGACAAATACTTGCAGATCATACAAAAATATGTCCCGCGGCGGGAATCAAACCCGCAACCTTCTGCGTTTCAGCCAGTCCTTAGCCCACTGCGCCACATTGCTCACTGGTAGCAATCTGCATAGCCACCTTGAATGGCAATTCAACTCTTTGATGATATGATGTAGGCTACGTGTCCAAAGTCTATAAAGAACCCTTATAATTCGCTATGTCCGTCTGTTTGTCTATCTGTCTGTCTGTCTGCTTGTCTGTCTGCCTCTCATCAGAGCTCTAGCTCTCAGATCGTTTTTCTACGTATCTCGGTAATGCAATAAAGAAAAAAAACTGTCTCGTTAATATAAATGTAAGATGAATCTAGGCGCCGGTTCCTCCTAACGCCAGTTCATGAAGTCCTCAGTTCAAGAAATGCCAGTATTTGTGATTTTAAGGTATCACACCTTTTTTTTAAGTTGCCTTCCCGATTTCGCTTAAATATTGTTCGGTTCTATGTACATATTATATAATATTTATTTTTATTTTTCAGAAATGCCCAAAGCTTATGAGAATTTACAACTATTCCGCAATCGGAATATTGGTCATCTTTTCATTGGTGTTCATTTTGTACGTAGCTATTTTAATACACATTTTTATATCTCGAATGGGTTTATTTGATACTGCTTTAATAGCGAGAAGCACTATAGCAACAGGATTCACAAATATCTGTAAGTAACCATGTATAATAGTGATAACTATATAAGTACCTACTTTATCCAGTCACGTCTGATAATTTGTTCCGGGCTGGAACGAATTATCAGACGCGACTGGCAACCTACACACAATAATGAGTCTAAACAATACCTATGGATTTTATAGTTTTTATGTATGTATAATATTTATAGGCTTTTTAATTTATAAAATAGATGTTTTTGTTGTTTATAGAAAATCTTTAATCTAATAATTTGGTAGGTTGTAAACAAATAACATTTATGGGCGCGAATACGACAGACACTCGCTTACGTTTTTTGGACAGTTGGATAAACTCGAACAGTTTCCGCCTCAGCTGTTTAAAACCAATCTGCATCGATTCTGAGTTCATGAATTTAAGGCACAGATAACATAATACCATACTGTTAAGGTATACTCTAGAAGAACCCGATCCTAGTGACTTTTGAGCAGGCCTTTCAGCTATTCTTCGATAATAACCCCGTTGACCTTTTTAAACACATTCCGTACTTCATTGAGGTTCATTGGGGTTCAAGTCAGGCGACTGAGTTGGCCACGGTAAAATGCACATATTTTTCTTCTCTAGGTACCCATTCTAGAGTCCAACACAGTGTATGTAGACGGGCATTGTGATGCATTGTGTATTCAATGGGTACTCAGTGTTGTTTGTGAAAATGGACGCACAAAAAAGTCAGCACGTGTATTACGTAATTTTTATCATTTAGGCTTCTTTTACTAAGAAATAAAATGACCATGCACCTGTCACCTACGCACGGAAGACTTCCGACGTTAGGAAGAATGATTAGTAGTGATCAGATCCCAAAACAATTCAAAAGCATCTACTTAACAAACTGTAAGAAACTTAAAAAATCATTAAAGTATTATTCTAAATGAAATAGATGCAGACAAGTCAGATAGAAATAAACACTCATCATTTTTATCTGAGTGTCCAACAAACAGGTTATGATTATTTTTGAAAGTCCAAAGGTAATAAACAATTTATTTAGTACATATAACAAAGAATAAATATTTGATACAATTTTAAAAGAGCCATTAACAAACTTAAACAATTTTGAATATAAAAAATGCAATAGATGTTGCTTCGACTTTTATGATGTGTGTAGTATTTTTTGGCAGTTTGTATAATTTCACATTCAAAACTTTCGTGAGTTGTACTATACATTTTGATAAACACGGGCTTTACTCACGTATTATTTTGTCGATGGAGGCACCGACAATGTTTCGATTCATCTAGATCTTCATCACCCTGATGAAGATTCTCTAGATGAATCGAAACATTGTCGGTGCCTCCATCGACAAAATAAGTTAGTTCGGGGCTAGAGATGATGTTGTGTGCAATGTCCTCCAATATTTATTATTATGATTACCAGCTGGCATGCCAGTCAAATATGCTAAATAAAAATGCTAACTTAAACTTATGTAATATTCTCTAAACTTCCAGGTTTCGAGATTTACATGATCCTCATGACCAAAAGTGAGATAGCGAAACTCGAGAACAACCATAACTTTGAGTTCAGTAACATAGGTAATGATGCTGAGTGCACAATGATCAACGGAGGTGATGTAAGCAATGCAGCCTCTGTCCAGAATTATGAACCCGTCAATCAATGTGTGACTTTCAATGAAAACGAAGAAAACTCCCAGACAGAGAAAAAGCAAAGAGGAAACTATGCTAGGCTTAATAACTAAAAAATGTTAGGTATTTAGTACAGTTCGTATATTAAAATAGAGAAAGTTAATACAAATTTTGGGTCAACACACCTTAGAATTTTTGAATGTATATTTACATAATTTAATTTAGGATATTATAAGGAATTCATAAGGCCTTATGTACTTAATTTAATTAAAAGCTTGTGTGAAGTATACACATATATATATAATTATGATGGTAAGAGGCCTGATGGTTTGACTCTGATCCTGATCATTCGTGTAGGATGCTACTTGCGTAGATACCCTGGCAGCTTCCCATTTGTCGGACTTCTGTTAGAGCTGGTGCGGTGGCTGTACGTACCGCACCTCAAAAGGCGCAAATATGCCAGTCTTGATAAGGCCTATATATTTGAGCCATTTGGAGTCGAGACCCTGGGCCCGTACGAAACAGGAGTCTTCCGAGTTTACAAAATTATTTTACGGCATCTGATAGATATATTGTGTGACCCAAGAGCTGCCTCCTATCTGGCTCAGAGATTAGCATTGCCATTCAAGGCAGCAATGACTCCAGTGTCTTAGGAACGCTGCTCTTTGGCAGTAATCTGGATCAGTTGAGCTATCTGTGGCTCGTTTTAAACGGTCTCTAGATAACTCAAATGTTTCACATGTATTTTAAATTATTGTATATTAATCTGTAAATTACTGTAATTATTTCTGTAAATAAATGTTCTTTTAAGTAATATATAAAACTTTTTCATTAAAACATTTCGAGTTATTTTTATAAATAAAAAATTAATATTGCTAAACAATACAACACACAACACCATTTAGCCTCCAACTAAGCATAGCTTTTACTATATCGACCAGATGACTGATAATACTAATGGTCGCGCCAATTCAATTTATTTTATTCTAAAATCTGATATTTTTCGTGGAACTAAATATTGGCTTAAGAACCTCCTTTCCCCCATCTCCTTCCCGCACATAACCTTCTCGCCCAAGTGCGAGCGAGAACGCGAATTCATAGCGTGCATTCATCTCGGAAATGCACGCCACCTGTGAAGAAAAGACTCGAAGAAAAAACATGGCCGATTGAAGGTCTTCGCGCTAACCGCTATCATAATAAATCTGGATTTGTGATTGTGCTGTGAATTTCCACTGGATTATCGATCAAGGACGCTGTTCACACCCTCGGACACCGAAACAAGGTACTGTGCACCCCTCCTTATAAAGAACTGCTTCTTCCCACAGTTCCACGCAGTTCCAGCCGACATCCCTCGTCACAAACACTTTCTCAAGCCAAATTTAAATTCGCATCATCCCGCATTTCTCTTCTTTCTCCCTTCAAAAATACAGTCCACTTAACCGCAAAACCATTTTATGGTCCTTATCGAGCGGATATTGAATTAGCGTGGCCATTCTAAATCCTACCTACCTATTATTTGTTTGTTCGTTCCATCCGCTTATGCTAAATTACGTTTCAATTGCACCAAAAAACTATTTAGATCTATCGCGTCAGGATATAGAATCATCATAGCCATTCTAAACCGCATTTCATTTCGTTTAAATAAGTCGCATAATCCCTGACATTGCGTCAGTCGACACGTGTTTTCATTTCTACCTACTCACTTTTATTTGTTAGATTCTACCGCTTTTATAGATACCAAGTATCTAAATAACAGTTCGATTGCATCTATTGCTCGCATTTATATCGTAAACCTCATTTGCTTACCTACTTCTATCATTAACCGACTTCAAGAAAAGAAGGAGGTTCTCAATTTGTCGTAATCTTATTTTCGTTCACCCGCATTAGGTAGGTAAATAGGTAACTATAATTCCGCTGTCGTCATTTATTATTTACTTACCTACTTCATTTTCGTTTCGCTCGCATTAGGTAGGTAAATAGTTATCTCTATTCCGCTGTCGTATAACTTATTTTTCTACTTTCATTTTTCAAGGTAGGTTAAAATAAGTACCTAACTATTCTATCGTTTCGCACTAATTACCTACTTATCTACAAAATCGTTATTCGTTCACCCCGCTTTGAATAGGTAAGTTTAGGTGTTTCATTTATACCAGTAGTCTATCTACCTACTACGGTTTGCTAATCAGTTGATGCCTACTCCTGGCAACTGGTCGTTTAGACAAGTGACAAAACTTGAGTTTAACGCTATCGTTTCAATACAGATACGTAACCGTACGTAGGTTGGGTATTATATAGGTATCATCTACCTATATTGTTCGTTAAATTGTATCGCACCGCATTATTCGCACAACATTATTACCGACTTGCCAAGTAAATAGGTACACATACCTATTTGACACACATCACACATATTTAAACATACTACACTACACATATATATTTGTATATATATAGTGCCTTTTACGGAAGTGTATGCTGTTCTCCAACGCTATTCGTGTCGTATCATTTCTGCTTGAGGTTTATCAATCGTCTTATTTTCGTTTTCGTTTGTCGTTTGTCGATAGTTCTTGCTTTCTAGCCAGTTCGCTGTTATAGCTACCTAGCATAATGCCGCCCGCTACAACTGATACCGATGCACAACAGTTGAAGTTATTATACTCTAAAAGAGATAGGATATTTTCTCGAATGCAAACTATTTGCGATCGTGCGAAAGACCTTGATTCAAAAAAGGAGTCAAATAGAGAATCTTTTCTATGTGATTTAGAAACCGTAGACACTTTGCACGAAACCTTTGAAATGATATTAGACAAAATAGCTAATTTGCAGTTAAAAACAGATCCTGAATTCGTTATCGATTATCAGCCGCTCTCTTCATTCGAGGATTTGTTAGGTTGTATCAAACGAGTCGCCAAGAAATTGCAAACTGACGAAGCCGACGTTGTCAAGCCAGCTAGTCAGCACAGGTCACCTAGACTGCCACCGATCGAAATTCCTGAGTTCAATGGCGATATCAAAAATTGGCCGCTATTCTACGCTAGTTTTAAAAACTCTGTACACACCAATAAGTTGCTTACGGAGTCGGAAAAACTATATTATCTGATAGGTAGACTGACGGGCAAGGCTCGTTCCGTGATCGCTGGTATAACCCCAGACCCCGAAAATTACACATTAATTTTCGATTTAATCAAAAATAAATACGAAGACAAACGGTTGGTAGCTACTTCGTACTTAGATCAAATCTTCGATATTAAAGCAATGTCGTCCGCAACCCCTAGTAGTCTAGAACAATTTCTAGATAAATTCGCATCTTCAGTCGCCGCTTTGAAAAATCTGAAGGTTGATGACCTCTCGGATTTTGTATTCTTGTACGTCGCGCTCAAGAAATTAGACCCTGAGACCGCACGTTCTTTTGAATCAGATCAACGCAAATGTGAAATACCGTCATTTGAAAATCTATCGTCATTTGTGCGCGATCACATTAAAATATTGCAACGCACATCGTCCGTGAAACATGAAACTTTGAAAAGGTATGGGGATCGTAAACTAGATACAGCTTCCAAGCAATCGAACTCGTCAATTACGCATTCTTATGTAAATGCCGCATCCAGTACTCAGATAGCTTTATGCAGCTTATGCAATAGCAATCACGATTCTATATATAAATGTTCCGTGTTTCATAACTATAAACCGTATGATCGTTTTAAATTCGTCAAGTCGAATAATTTGTGCATTAATTGCTTAAGTAGTAAACATCGTGTCTCGGCATGTAGGTCAATGTCTGTGTGTAAAAAATGCAATTCAAAACACCATACTTTGTTGTGTTTTGGAACCACATGCAATGCTAGTAATTCGCAGGTCACTACCCCCTCTGCGCCCGCGCCGCATTCGGCGGCCGGGCCGGGTGAGTCGACCGTCGCATCCGCTCGCTCCGCTCGCACTGATAACGTCACACTCTGTGCGTTAGATAGATAGATAGATAGATAGTAAACTCGTGTCTCGTAGCCCTACAACGGTATTGCTCGCGACCGCTCGTGTTATTATCGTAGATTCGCACGGTAATGAACACAGCGTGCGTGCTTTGTTGGATAGCGCCTCGCAAAGTAACTTTGTAACGCGCGATCTTTGTCAACGCTTAGGCTTGAATATGAATCGAAACCCCTCATGTTCAGCAGTTAGAGGAATAGGAGGTTCAACTAAACCTATTCAAGGGTCGGTAAACATTAGGTTCTACTCTCGTTTTGATCGTAACGTTAATTACGACATGGAATCGTTGGTCGTAGATAAAATAACTGAATGTTTACCAACAACTTCTGTCGACGTTTCTCGCTTACTGAACTTTAAAAACTTACCGTTGGCTGACGACACATACTCAGTCTCTGGCCCGATTCAGATTCTGGTCGGTGCTTCGATTTTCCCGCATCTACTGTTATCGCATAGGATCAAAGGTCAACATTCGCATCATTCTCCGCTCGCATTAGAAACTGTTCTTGGCTATGTAATCGTGGGTGACGCTCCGGTTCGTGTAGGCAATTACGAGGCCGTCTCGTATTGTTGTACCGCTGATCCTCTAGACACCGCTGTCCGCAGATTTTGGGAATTAGAGGAAGTGAACGTTCCACCTATCCTCAGCCCAGATGATAAAATCTGTGAAGAAATTTACACCCGCACCACCTCTCGTGAAAATGGACGTTACGTAGTAGCACTTCCCTTTCAGGGTGACATTTCGTCGCTCGGTGACTCTCGACAAGCTAGCGAGCGTCGTTTTCTTTGTTTGGAAAGGAAAATGCAGGCGTCTCCTGAGTTGAAGAACGCCTACGATAGTGTCATTACCGAATATTTAGATAAAGGTTATATTTCCCCTGCACCAGGAGTCACGGATATGGCAGAAACCGCATCGTACATTATACCGCATCATGGAGTGATTCGCGAGGACAAGGCTACGTCTAAATTACGCGTCGTACTAGATGGTAGTTGTAAGACTAGTACTCAAGTTTCGCTCAACGATATTCTTCACAGTGGACAAAATCTCCAAGGAAATTTGTTCAACATATTAGTCAATTTTCGTTTATTTTCGATCGCGCTTTCATCTGACATTCGTCAAATGTTCCTCTCCATAGGAGTACAAAACTCCGATCGTCGATTCCAACGCATCCTATATCGTTTCAACCCGCAAGAACCTCTAAAGGTTTATGAATTTAATAGAGTCGTTTTCGGACTTAAGTCAAGTCCATTCCATGCTCTTCGCACTATCAAGCAGCTCGCGATTGATGAAGGTGATTCTTATCCCAAAGCTAGAGATATCATTGACCTTGGATGGTATATGGACGATTTCGTCTACTCTGTTCCAACGAAGGATGATGGAATTACCACAGCTGCTGAAATGATAGGTCTCATGAAGTCTGGCCAGTTCGAACTGGTAAAATGGACAAGTAACTCGCAAACCGTTTTAAATTCGATCCCGCCGTCGCACCGCCTTTCATCAATCAAAGAGTTCGATGAATCTGATCAGCACAAGGTACTTGGACTGTGTTGGTCACCCGCTACAGACTTATTCAGTCTTAAAATTAGTACGCCTCCTCATAATTGCACAAAGCGCATTATACTATCATGTGTCGCAAAAATATGGGACGTGATGGGTTTCGTTGCTCCTGTTGTATTGTATGCCAAACTCTTAATCAAGCAGCTTTGGTTGTGTGAGTGTGATTGGGATGACGTACCGCCACAGGATGTTATACTACTGTGGTCAAGCTTTAGAGAAGAGCTCCCTTTGCTCTCTAAAATAAAAATCCCACGTCATGTGGGTATCATCGCTGATAGTGTTGTTTCGTTACTAGGCTTTGCAGACGCTAGTGAAAGAGCATACGGGGGAGTGGTTTATTTTCACGTACAAAATAGTGATGGTATCACACTATCTCTAATAAGCGCTAAGTCAAAGGTTTCCCCTCAAAAGGTCATTTCACTTGCTCGACTTGAACTTTGCGCTATTTTGGTTCTTTCTCAGCTCATTAAGAGCATTCTCGTAGCCTGCCAAAGCCGTATCAACGTTCAGAACGTTTTCGCATTCTCTGACTCGACTGTTGCACTTTGTTAGACGCATTCATCGCCTCACAGATGGCAGACATTTGTGGCCAATAGAGTATCAAAGATACAAAGTGACTTATCACCAAAAAATTTGTATCATGTGTCCGGTATCGACAATCCCGCAGATTGTTTGTCTCGCGGACTCAAACCTTCGCAAATTATAGATCATCCGCTATGGTTCCATGGCCCTCCTTGGGCCCGCTCAGATATTTCGCAGTGGCCTATTGTTTCTTTCAATCCATCCACGGTTTCAGAGGCGCCTGAGGAAAAGAAATATTCGCTGTTAATTGCTACATCGTCAGTAGAGTCGCCTTTAATCTCGTTAGCTAATCGCTTATCGTCATGGTCGAAGCTGCTGCGTTGCGTTGTCTACGTTTGTCGATTCACGAAACTTCTGCCGCTACGTGATCGTATATCAGCGACAGATTATGACTTCGCTGAGCTCTTAACCCTGCGTGAACTACAACGATTGTATTTTCCCGATGAAATCGCTAACCTACAAGCTGGCAAGGTTTGTAGCCGCTCGTTTCAGCACCTCAAACCTTTTCTTCAAGATGGTATCGTTAGAGTTGGAGGTCGGTTGAAACACTCAAATCTAAACTATAATCAAAGGCACCCTATTGTGCTTCCTCGCAAACATCATATATTGGATTTACTGATAGATTACCATCATAAGGTTAATTGTCACGCCGGTCCTGACTTGTTAATGTCTCTCTTACGCCAAAGGTATTGGATACTTTCAGCGCGCAATCTTTTTAGGAACAGGATACACAAATGTCTTCCTTGTTTTCGACTTCGTCCCAAGCCAACGTTCCCTGAAATGGCCGATCATCGCTCTTGTCGTGTCGTGCAATCGGCAAAACCTTTCATACACACGGGCACTGATTACGCCGGTCCTTTCAAGGTTACCATAACTCGGGGTCGAGGTATTCGGTCGACCAAGGCCTACGTGTGCCTTTTCGTCTGTATGACAACTCGCGCAGTTCACATAGAACTAGCTGGTGATTTGAGCACCGCAAGCTTCATGGGAGTTTTTAAACGATTCTTATCGCGTCGCGGCCCTGTAGGTCGAATTTATTCCGATAATGGGAGTAATTATATCGGTGCTAAGCGCACACTCTCGGAACTTCACGAGCTTTTGTGCTCAAAACATCATAAAACTGAATTTGGTAATATATTAGCTGAAAATCGCATAGATTGGTCACTCAATGTCCCTGCTGCCAGTCATTTTGGTGGAAACTGGGAGACTAATATCAAGAGTCTAAAGACTCACCTGTATCGTGTGATAGGTGAACAAATCCTATCATTTGAGGAGCTGAGTACTGTACTCACTCAAGTGGAATCGGTTATGAATACTCGTCCACTCTGTAGGACGCTTTCTAGTGATCCTTCAGAACCTCTCGCTTTGACTCCAGCGCATTTTTTATGCCTCACTCCGCTAAAGTATCTACCCGCTAGGGAAATCGACGATAGCTTACATACTCTTTCGCGTCACGACTTGTTAGATAAATTAGTCCAGTCTTTCTGGAAGCGCTGGAGAACCGATTACCTTCATACATTACAGTCGCGTCGAAAATGGAATACACCTTCAGATCCCATTACAGTAGGGACTGTTGTGATTCTCCTAACTGAAAACTCTCCTCCCCTTCATTGGCCATTGGGTATTGTGGAGGAAGTTTTCCCCTGTTCAAATGGGGTTACGCGAATAGTTCGCGTTCGAACTGCAACTGGATCATACTTGCGTCCGGTTGTACGTCTCTGCCCTTTACCTAACCAATAATTAGATGTATTCTCGTGTAGGTTAGGTTAGTATCGTATTTTAGCATAATTTAGCATACATTTCATTTTTTGAAGGCATCCCTTCAAGCCCGGGGGAATGGTCGCGCCAATTCAATTTATTTTATTCTAAAATCTGATATTTTTCGTGGAACTAAATATTGGCTTAAGAACCTCCTTTCCCCCATCTCCTTCCCGCACATAACCTTCTCGCCCAAGTGCGAGCGAGAACGCGAATTCATAGCGTGCATTCATCTCGGAAATGCACGCCACCTGTGAAGAAAAGACTCGAAGAAAAAACATGGCCGATTGAAGGTCTTCGCGCTAACCGCTATCATAATAAATCTGGATTTGTGATTGTGCTGTGAATTTCCACTGGATTATCGATCAAGGACGCTGTTCACACCCTCGGACACCGAAACAAGGTACTGTGCACCCCTCCTTATAAAGAACTGCTTCTTCCCACAGTTCCACGCAGTTCCAGCCGACATCCCTCGTCACAAACACTTTCTCAAGCCAAATTTAAATTCGCATCATCCCGCATTTCTCTTCTTTCTCCCTTCAAAAATACAGTCCACTTAACCGCACAACCAACTAATATATTTTTAAATACATACAAGTAAATAAAATACTTTATAGTACCTATATACAGAACAAATATCTATGTTAAATACACAAATGTTTATCCTGGGAGAGTATCGAACTTCTTCTTGTGATTTATTTATCTATATATTATTAAGTTATTCGATACTGTATTCTTTTTCAATTTCAACTATTATTAAATCGTTGATTATTTTAATTTCAATTATGATATTCGCTCAAATGAAGCGAAACTCTAACTCTTAATCAATGGTCTACCCATTGATTAAGATGAAATCTTTACATAAATAAAAATATATAACTTTTAACATCATGAAACTTTATGAAAATAAACCTTGTTTGAAAGCTTCTGTCTACATATGAGAAGTAGATGGCTAATGTAAATTAATTTAAATGAAATACGTTATGATAATCTACACAGACACAGAACTATTAAGAAGTACCTACAGGACAGGAGCTGAAGCTGTGTCGATTGTCCTACAATATTTATTGATTAATTCAATAATAAAATAAATAAATTATATATGTTATATATGTAAAACACATTTCAAAACGGTAAAAATGTAAAATGTAAAAGTTATAATGTAAAAATGGTATCATTATGGGTACCATATGACTGCTATACTACTTACATACTATTTTGTGTTAATATATAACAATAACCTACACATACATTCTAAGTAATTTACTTAATTAGGAACCAATTTAAGTAGGTCCCAGACTAAGTACTTGCAAACCAAGTAGATAGGCACTAGGTACCCTAATGGTAGGTCAAACATAAGCCAACTAGTCCTTCTCGTGTGCGCAGGTAAACAGATCCATACCTCAGCATAAATCTGCTTTATAATAATGTATATAAACAAGCCATAAATATAACAAAAAGTCTATGTACTCTATGATCAATCAGTATAAGACTGTATTCATACTAAAATTATAAATGCAAAAGTGTCTCTGTCTGTCAGTTTGTTACGTTTTCGCGGCTAAACGACTAAACGGATCTTGATTAAATTTGGTAAGAAGATGTATTGCATATAGGCTTCTTTTTGTCTCAAAAAACAACCTTGGAGGGGGTAAAATAGGGGATTAAACTTATGAGATGTGCTTCAGATGCACAAAATGCATTCCTTACAAAAATAAAGGTTCTAAGCACACTTAGTAATATAACCTATTTTTAATAAAGAGACGAGTATTAAATAGCGATTTTAATATAATATAATAACATTAATTCTGTGCGAATGAAATCCGCCATTTTTAGGGTCAACAAGAGCACTTGTACTTTCGCTACTTCCATATTTCATTAGAAATGTTGCTCGCAGTCAAGTTATCAATTAACCTCTTGTCTGTTGCGCGGCCTCGGAGGCATATCGGCGTATCTGTTGCCATGCCTCGGAGGCCGCGAACGGATCGCCCGCTTTCGCGCCATTATTAACGAATATTGGCGGATAGTAGAGTGAAATGGATGTATGCAAACCATTCTAGATAGACAGAGGTAGATATCTTATTGAGTGTTCAACCTTTAATTTCGCTCGAGTGTCGATGGAATTTTGAAAATATCACCCCGAGAATTTTTTAATACTGAAATTGTATTTGCGCCGCATCGGTCTGAGTTTAGAAACTTATAAAATCCAATGCAAAGTGTTGTTTATTATGTTGGGATAAGTGTTTTACTGGAGAATGTTAGTTTTTTGGCCATATAATAATAATTGTACGTTGTTTTGATCAAGTTTTAGGCCAATAATATTTTTTTTAGTTGAATACGCCAGTCGTGACCGTGAAAATATGTAAATATTTTGGCTTAATACATATTATTTTCTTGTTATTTTAGTGTAGAACATTGATTTAGTTTAATATTCAATTAATGTAATAGATAAATTCCTTCTAGTAACTGTAAAATCATTGAATTCAATAAAAATATTATTCAGTATCATTCAAAAGCCGCCGAGGCCTCAGCAACAGACCGCGTCATTGTCGACGCTTACTGACTGTGGATAAGACTTTCACTAGGTACTGTCTAAGCAAAAACGTGACTGCGGTACGTAAATAATTCAACGCTCTTGATGGTGATGGTGCTACTGGCATACCTGTTATATCTATACCCCACACCTTTAATCCTTGTGCCCTTGCGACGAATCACCAATACGACTTCACCGATGTCTTATCCATATTAGTTCTAGCGTGACCTGCCAGATTTTATGTTGATTTTACCAATGTTGAGTGGTTCATATTTCGTAAGCTTTCCAAGAAGAGTGTTATTATTATTATTTAGTTAAGTTGCCCATTTTAAGTACCATTAGAACAATTAACAACAGTGCCGAATAAAGCAGCCGATATTTTGTACCAGCCATAATTAAAAACCGTGCAATTTTGTACTCTGATTCAAGGGTCTAAGTTTTTAGTTCACTGTATATTAATTAATAAAAATACAGACTTACAACTGTTGTACATTAAATTTTGATTAAATACGTGTATAGTTACATAACAATTTGGATTTAAAAACCTCGCATTCACAAGATATATGAACTTCATTTTGAGGGTTGCAAACAGTCGCAAGATTAAACTTGCATGTTGGATACTATTTTGAAACCTGTCTTGTATTGTTTTTTTGTACTGAACTATTTATACATTTTTATGATAATCGATGCCCATTAATGTAAGAAATTATTAAAATACACAAACACACCTTAAAATGTTTTAATTTCTCAACTGTTTATATTTATTTCTCATAAACTGGCAAAATTTTACTAATTTTTGAACTAGATCGACCACAGGATATTTACAATATGCTGGAATAATCTTTTATACATTAAAATGAATAGAGTAATTCAACTGAATTCGAAATATATGCAGTTTTTATAGGTTTTATAGAAAAAACACGGGAAATCGTGTGTTTTTTTGTGGTACCGCCGCAAGCGGCCATCTTTCGCGCAAATTGCGCAACAGATGAAGCGACTCGCAACTGGGCGGTGCAACTGACAAGAGGTTAACTTGCAAACATCTTGATGACAGTTATGTACTTATTAAAAACTAAATAAATATAAGGCTTCGATGTGGTTCTTTTTGATGAAGTCATTACCGGCTAAACTTCTGTTTGGGGTTACCTGGTAAATGGTACCTGAATGAAGTTACATAAAAGATAATAAGTAATAGCTTAAATAGTAAACCTTGAAAGGAACCTTATTCTTATAGTTTCCTAACTAGATGGAGTAGAATTGGTTTATTTATATTCAGTATAATTAGTATAAAATTATAGATTATTTTTATTTAATATTAGCACAAGTAATTTAGGAAAATTAACAAATAAACACATTTTTTGTTAATTTTTCTAAATACTTGTGCTACTGATGTATATCAAAAACATCAAAACAAATTTCCTTTCATAACTGGCGCCATTTGTGATTTAGCCTTGGTTTAGTTTTGCCTGCGCCTACACTAAATAAATCGGACTGATTAGCTTAAAACCACAAAATAGCTGTACGTACAATTGTACAATTTACCTAGTGACAAGCATTAGTTATGATTTTTTATTATAACTAAGTCCCTACTAGATATACACATTTATAGACAGGATGGTTTAAATTGGCCGCATTTACCGATGCGACCGGTCGTGAACATAAACATATTTTTGTAGATAAATATAATACTGTGATAATAAATCCAGACACTGTGACGTGTCCTTAATTAGTTGCGGTTAATAAACCTATATTTACAAAATAAATAATTAAAAATGAAAGTAGAGCTCGTGGAATTCAAAAGATGTTGTTTTTGTATTCCGCTGCGATATGGACTTCTGGTTATGGGATACTTAAAACTGGTAAGCATTTATTGAATATTTTTATTTAAACTATCGGTTACCTGCGACTTTGTACGCATATGCGTAGGACAGTTTTTTTTATTTTGTATGGAATGCATCTGTTCATCTAAAGAACATCTCATAAGTTTAATCCCCTATTACCCCCTTTGGGGATGATTTTGCAAAAACGTTAAAACACATATTTCTTTATCACGTTACGTAATTCGTATTTCATACCAAAAGCTTAAATATGAATATCCAGATCCCTAACTTAAAAAAAAATGTGTTGCCCATACAAACTTTCGTTCCCTATTTCACATCCTTCAAGGTTGTTTTTTAAGATAAAAAGTTCTTCCCCTAAATGCAATACATCTTCTTACGAAATTTCATCAAGATCCGTTCAGTCGTTTAGCCGTAAAAACGTAACAAACAGACAAACAAAGACACTTTTGCATTTATAATATTATTGTAGATATACTAAAACTATTTCTTATAACCACATTATTAACTAGAGTGTTGTTAAAGTGCCGTTATCTATTGTCGTACTAATTAATTGATAATGTTATGTTACTATTCAGAATTAAAAGTAATCTATCAGTCATCTGGTCACCATAACACAATATATGCTTCGTTTGAGCTAAATTTGTGTTTTGTGCATTGTCCACCGACATTTTAATAAATATTGACGGACATTGCACACTAGATGGTGGCAAGATAGTGTACTAGCCCCAAACTAAGCAACTAAGTATGGCTTGTATTATAGTGACCAAATGACTGATAGAATACTTATAATTTTTTAAATACATGCTTACGATATTTTATTTATTTGACGACCTCTATGGCACAGTGGGCTTAGGTCTGGCTGAGACGCAAAAGGTTGCGGGTTTGATTCCCGCCGCGGCACTTATGTTTGTATGATCTGCAAGTATTTGTCTAGGGGTCTGGGTGTTTCTATGTATAATATGTATGTATTTACAAAAAAAAAAGTATATAAGTAGTATATATTAGTCATCTGGTACCCATAACACAAGCTCTGCTTACTTTGGGGCCAGATTATGCTGTGTGGAATTTCCGGTATTATTATTATTATAACAACCAGACACATAAGGAACACCTATGTGCATTAATCGAATTCATAAATCGAGTTCGAATTTTTATCCTGGGAAGGAATCGAACCTTAAACCTACAGCGCAGAAAGCAGAATCGCTACCAACTGAGCTGACATGCCAGTCAAAATGAAAACGTGATTGTAAAGTACAATTAATTATTATTTAGGTACATTTGTAATGTTCCGAAGATCACCAAGCATCCGTATAGTTTCAATAAGTACGTCAATTTATCTTAGTCCAAAATGATGTCAATCTAGCAAATCCATGACTGGCCGGTCAGCTCAATTGGCAGTAGCTCTGCTTTCTTTGCATTATGTTAGGGGTTCGATTACCTCCCAGGCGAAACACTTGGGTTTGTTCGGTCTGTATGTTATAAAGCATCATTATTAGGTATTTAAACATTAAGAAATATTTTACCAGTCACTTTGTCACCATAATACAAGCTATGTTTCATTTGGAGCTAGACGGTGTGGTCTGCATTGTCCTCTAATGTTTATTTATTTAATAAGAGTCTTTCCATATACACTTCCTGATGCCTCTAGAAAGAGCACAGTGTGCTGTGCTAAAGGTTAGTCATTTTCTGCCTTACAGATACCCAACCACTACTTTATTTACAGAAACTAGGCTAAATAAAGTAGTGGTTGGGTATCTGTAAGCAGAAAATGACTAACCTTTAGGACAGCACGCTGTGCTCTCTCTAGAGGTATCAGGAAGTGTATATGGAAAGACTCTTATTCAATAAATAAACATTAGAGGACAATGCAGACCACACCGTCTAGCTGCTAGGCTAGACTAGGCTGCTTACTGTGTGCCATCTTTTCGTTCTAAGACTCTACTAAAACAGCATAAACTTCGCCCAAATCCACAGGAGCAGAAGAGACGGCGCCATGACAAAGTTTTTTGTGGAACTTTGTTTAAAACCACTTTTATCAACCGCTTCTCTTGCTTTCTGGGTGGATTTCTGTATAATAAGCAAGATTCCCTGCAAGACCTTAGCATCTTTCAACTCAAATCACATATTACAAAGATTCTTCTTAGTTATTCATATGAGGAAACTGAAAATTTTATATCTTAAAATAACGGTACATGCATGTAATAATCACGTACACATACATCCTCATTTACTCTAGCACACCCTCTTACACACATACAAATACGCACAAACATACCTATACACCCACACACACACACACACACACAGGCACACACATACGCGCACATACACACACAATCTAATTTCACTTATATCTTTAGTTACCATTTGGGCACGTTATCTGAATTGTATTATATATTACTATAGAATTACCTATTTGCAACAATAATTAATGTAATTTTCTGTGTAATGCATAATGCAGATGTCGCAGATGTCGCGCAGATGTCTATCGGACAGGCTTTTAGTCTAGTTTAGGCGTCTGAGGCCATTAGATAATAGTTATGTTATAGTTATTACATTTAAAACCAGTTTTTAAATAGTTATAATAACTTATGTTTAAATTGTGTATTATTATTATTACATAACCAGCTAATGTCGCAGTGAAATATATTACTATCTTTAGTTATTGATTGACTTATGAGTATATAATGTTAACGCCATATTGGCGAGATATATGATTATGAGCAAGAGACTTGTCCTTGCCCAATATAAATAACTAGCTGCTGCTGCGGCTTTGCACGCGAGATACAAGCCTATGTCCTTTTTCAAAGTCTCATATAGGTATCTCTATACCAAAATACATCAAAATCGGTTCAGCGGTATAAGCGTGAAAACGTTACAAACAGACAGACTAACAGAGTTATTTCGCATTAATTTTTATAGTTGTATAAAATTAAATGCAAGGTATCCAATATTGCCTCTTGTTTTTCAGATTGTTTCAACGATATTACTTGCCTTACTTATCCTGGAAGTAATGTATTTCATTACATATGTTATGAATCATCCGTCTGAACCCTATGGTGTGCCAATGACAATACTCGGATTTCTATTTATAGTATTTCTGGGCGATGTGGCTTTTTCTATTATATTTCTGGTTGGTGGTCATAGGGTAAGATTTTTTTTTTTAAATTGGTTTTACAGCTGACTTTGCAGTGTTAGACAAATGTTACGACCTCTGTGGCGCAGTGGGCGAAGTGGAGCCTGCCTGAAACGCTAGAGGTTGCAGGTTTTTATTCCCGCCACGGGACAAATGTTTCATAATGTGTAATTATTTGTCTCTAGTTTGGGTGTTTTTGTATGCAAATACAATACCAAACATTCTTTACTGAATAAAATCACAAGGACCAGTTTGAATCGTCGTCTTACGTGCTAGTGAATCTAGGTGCCGGCCGGTTCCTTCTAACCCCAGTTCAAGAAGAATCCGACAAGAAACTCGTCTGGTCTTAACACGTTTTTGTATGATCCTTGACAATTTTGTTACGGATGCCGAGTCGAGTTGGAGCAGATTCATCCCAAGCTTTTTTGTCATCTAAATAAGCAGATATGTTATAATTTGCTTAACAGTTGCGTAAAAATAGACAGTTTCTGTTTAATTACGTTTTTAAATTTGCCAATCGACAAATCTAACACGCTAAATAAACGTCGCTTGGGACCTTATAGAAGCGTACACTTTTCCCGTATAAAAGACTTTAACTTACTTTCTAATCTTAGCGAGCCTAACAGTAGGAACAGCGAGTTTATCTATAAATCTAGTGTTAATACAATTATTATTGCATTTTTTTTTAAATAAATGAACATTTTTGTGCACATACGTTACATTTTCGTATATATACTGACAAGGCACTGTCATGATATTTATTTCTTTAAATTTATTTCTAAGTGATTCTCTGGGCCCATGTTATAAATTGCACGAACAGCCCTCTTCTGCAACACAAATATGGTATTAATATCAGCAGCACTCCTCTACAGCAGAATGCCATAAGACATAATGCTATTAAAGTAGCTGAAGTAAACGAGCCTAGCGGTATCTACGTCGCGTTGGTAAAATGACGGATCTTTTTAACAACGTATGCCGCAGAGCTGAGTCTCTTCGACAATTTATCTATGTGCGGGCGCCATTGCAGCTTATTATCTAAAGTAATGCCTAAGAACACTGTGTTGTCGACGAAATCTATCTTTTCGATGTTAATTTCTACATTGGCTTTCACCTGTTTAACATTGAGCAGTATAAAACGAATGCATTTTGTTTTTTTCTCGTTAAATAATATGTTGTTTACATTAAACCAAGTTACAACTTAGAGATTGCATTGTTTACATCGTCAATATAAGTAAGTCGTCGCTTTAAGTTTAAGTTTTATTTAAGTAAAAGTGACGTGTCATCAGCAAACAGTACAGTCTTGTGATCATCCTTTACAAGTTTAAGTAGATCATTTATATAAATTAAAAACAAGAATGGCCCGAGTATTGATCCTTGTGGTACACCCATTTTTACCATTGACCCCGGAGAACGCTTTCCATTTACATCTACTCGTTGTATTCGTTCCCTTAAGTAAGATGTGAGAAACTTAAGTAACTCCCTTAACTCCCGTATGCATAATAAGTATCTATGTTTTACAAGAAAAACTATATAGGTAGTATATCAGTCATGTGCTACCCATTACACAAGCTCTGCTTACTTTGGGGCTAAATGACGCCGTGTAAATGTCCGAAATTATTATTTTTTTATTTTAAATTATTAACTAGCTGTCCCGTTCGTGACTTCGTCCGGGCGTAAAAAAATCTAAACCATTCAAAATCAAAATCGGTCCAGCCGTTTAGGAGTTTTATTACAAACACACGTACAGAATATTTATATATATAAATATTTATTATAGTAATGATCGAATATATAGCTTGGGGACATCGCTCTCTAGCAATCTGCATCCTTGAATGCCACCACCTTGAATGGCAATTCAACTCTTTGATGATACGATGTGGGCTACGTGTCCGAAGTCTAATAAGGAACGTCTGTCTGTCTATCTGCAATCCTGTCTGCCTGTCTGTCCACCTCTGTTAAATCAGAGCTCTTGCTTCCAGATAAATAATTTTATTATTGTAAAAATTACACGCTAATACTAATTAGTACCCCATTCAATAGAATTAAATAAATACTTGAAAAATGTTTTAAAGGTACCTTCCCTACATGTAGTGGGATTGATTTTATTTCTTATATTACTAGCCCATCGTTTGGTATTTCATAAATAAATATAAGTTTCAAATATATAATGAAGTTCCTTGAACAGTTATTCGATATAATAATTATTAAAAAAAACATTATTAAGATTGTAAGTCGAACATTTTTATTCAGTTTAGTATCCCCGCTGTTTCCGGTAACTGAAAAGCGTTATATAATAAAGCATAATTGGTACTTTACAGACTACAGACAGACAAATAGACAGACAGACGAACGTAGCATAAACATTGGCCAATTTATTTTATAGTACATGGATGACCGACCTTTGCTCGGTATAAAACCCGGATAAAACGACGTTTTCTAAAATTGTAACCTGGCTAGATTGATTTATCGCCCCCGAAACCCCATGCCTACTAAATTTTTTGAAAATCGTTGGAGCCGTTTCCGAGATTATATATATATATATATATACATATAATATATATGTATACATATATACAAGAATTGCTCGTTTACAACAATTCTAGTTTTGAGTAAAGGTACTAAATGTATCGCCCTCGTTTTTCTACGTATCTCGGTAATGCAATAAAGAAAAAAAACTGTCTTGTTAATATAAATGTGAGATCAATATAGGTGCCGGTTCCTTTTAACGCCAGTTCATGAAGTCCCCAGTTCAAGAAGTGCCGCCAGTCCTTGTGATTTTAAGGCCATTGAGGTCATACCACCAGCGCTTTTTAGGTTGTTTGGCCGATTTCACTCAAATATTATTCTGTTCTATATACATGTTTTTTTAATCATTCTTTTATTTTTCAGAAATGCCCAAAGCTCATGAGAATTTACATTTATTTCGCAATCGGAATATTGGTCATCTTCTCACTGATGTTCATTTTGTACGTAGCTGTTATCATTCACTTTTTTATATCTCGTATGTTATTTCATACTGCTTTAGAACTGAGAAGCACTATAGCAACAGGATTCACAAATATCTGTAAGTTTCAAAACCATGTAAATTATAATGATATCAATATATGTAGGTCGCATTTTTAAGTACTTACTTTATCAGCCTGGAACAAATTATCAGACGGGACTGGCAAACAACACACATCTAATAAGTCAAAACTATACCTATAGAGTTTATAGTTTTTATGTATGTATAACATTTATGTTTTAAATTTATAAAATGGTTATTTTTTTTGTTGTTTATAGAAAATCTAATTTGATAGGTTGTTAATAAATATGCGACAGGCTCGCTTATAATTTTTGGACAGTTGGAACTCGAACACTTTCTGCCTCGCCTGTTTAAAACCAGTCTGCATCGATTTTGAATCAATAAGGTTATTGTTATCCTCCTGAAAAACCCGATCCTATAGAAATTTGAGTAGGCATTTCAGCTGTTCTTCCGTAGAAACCCCGTTGACCTTTTTGAACACATTCCATACTTGTTCATTGGGATCTAAGTCAGGCGACTGAGCTGGCCACGGTAAAATGCAGATACTTTTCCTCTGTATGTAGCCATTCTGGAGTCCACCACAGTGTATGCAGACGGGCATTGTTATGCATTGTGTATGTAATGTGTACTCAGTGTTGTTTGTGAATATGGACGCACGAAAAAAAAAGTCAGCACGTGTATTACGTAATTTTTATCATTTAGGCTTCTTTTACTAAGAAATAAAATGACCATGCACCTGTCACCTATGCACGGAAGACTTCCGACGTTAGGAAGAATGAGTAGTGATCAGATCCCAAAACAATTCAAAAGCATCTATTTTTTAAACATTTTCATTTTTCAAGGTTTCAAAGCTTATAAATCAGACTGTTACTTTTAAATAGATGCAGACAGATATAAATATATACTCATAAATTTTATCTGAGTGCCCAAATAATAGGTTATGATTATTTTTGAAAGTCCAAAGATAATAAACAATTTATTGCGGGTTGACTGAAAAATATTTGTTTTGTTTAATTATAAATACTTTAGAGTGCACGTAAAAACACTAATATAACCCGTTTAAAGACCTCCCTAAGTTTGTACCATCCATGGCCGACTTGAACTAAATCGTCGACCCAACTAACGAACGAAAATTTTGTAAATATATATAGAAACTAGCTGACCCGGCAAAATTTGTACCGCCTCAATAAATCAATAATTAAAAATAATCATATTTACCTTTTAAACCTTCCCAGGACTACGACAAACATATCAACACCAAAATCAGCTAAATCAGTCCAGCCGTTTTCGAGTTTTAGCGAGATTAACGAACAGCAATTGATTTTTATTATATAGATATTGGTGGAGAATGTACACAGCACCATCTGGCCTCAAAATAAGCATAACTTATATTATGGTGACAACATGACTGATAGAATATGAATTCATTTAAAAATAAGTACATATGGTTATTTATTATTATTTATTATATCCAGACACAGAACAAACACCTATGTTCATTACACAAATATTTATGTTGAGACGTAATCGAACCCTCAACCTACAGCGCAAAGTGTAGCTCTGTTAGTAGTAGCTTTGCCTTCTGCGATGTAGGTTGACGGATCTATTCCCTCCCAGGATAAACATTTGTGATGAACATAGGTGTTTGTTTTGTCCTCTGGTCATAATACAAGCTTAGTTCGGGGCTAGAGATGATGTTGTGTGGAATGTCCTCCAATATTTATTATTATTAGTACCAGCTGAGCTGACATGCCAGTCAAATAAGCTAAATAAAAATGCTAACATAATATTATGACATATTCTTTAAACTTCCAGGTTTCGAGATTTACATGATCCTCATGACCAAAAGTGAGATAGCGAAACTCGAGAACAACCATAACTTTGAGTTCAGTAACATAGGTAATGATGCCGAGTGCACGATGATCAACGGAGGTGATGTAAGCAATGCAGCCTCTGTCCAGAATTATGAACCCGTCGATCAATGTGTGACTTTCAATGAAAACGAAGAAAACTCCCAGACAGAGAAAAAGCAGGGAGGAAACTATGCTAGGCTAAATAACTAAAAAATGTTAGGTATTTAGTACAGTTAGTATAATAAAATAGAGAAAGTTAATACAAATTTTGGGTCAACACCTTAGAATTTTTGAGTGCATATACCTACATAATATAATATTTTTGTTACTATAAGGAATTCGTAAGGCCTAATGTACTTAATTACTTTATTTAATTAAAAGCTTGTGTGAACTATACACAATTATTTATGATGGTAAGAGGCCTGATGGTTTGACTCTTGTCTTGGATATGGGTAGATCATTGTTGTAGGATGCTACTTGCGTAGATACCCTGTCAGCTTCCCATTTGTCGGACTTCCGTTAGAGCTGGTGTGGCGGCTGAATGTGCCGAGGACCTCAAAAGGCGTAATATGCCAGTCTTGATAAGGCCTACATATTCGAGGCTTTTGGAGTCGAGACCCATGCGGAACAAGAGCCCCCCGCGTTAACAAAATTATTTCACGGCGTCTAGTAGATTTATTGCGTGACCAAAAAGCTGCCTCTTATCTGGCTCTGCGTATCAGCATTGCTATTCAACGTAGCAATGACGCCAGTGTCTTGGGAACGCTGCCTTTTGGCAGTAATCTGGATCAGTTGAGCTATCTGTGGATCGTTTTAAACGGTCTTTAGACAACTCAACTGTTTCACATAGATTTTATATTATTGTATATTATTCTGTATATTACTGTAATTATTTCGGTTAATAAATTTTCTTTTAAGTTATGAATAAAACTTATTTATTTAAACATTATGAGTTATAAATATAAATAAAAAATAAATATTGCTAAACAATACAACTTACAACACCATTTAGCCTCAAACTAAGCATAGCTTGTACCTACTATATTGACCAGATGGCTGGTAATACTAATATATTTTTAAATACATACAAGTACATAAAATACTTTATAGTACCTATATACAGAACAAATATCTATGTTAAATAAACAAATGTTTATCCTGGGAGAGTATCGAACCCTCAACCCAAAAAGCAGAAGGTAGAGCTACTACTTACAGAGCTGACAGGCGTACTTTGTGTCGTTGAAAATTGGCACCTATTTACGTTGGGTTGTGGTTGAGGTTGAAGCAAAATATACTCGAGACTCTGGAGACCGAATCCCGCGATACTTGACGCGCGACATTTTGACACGCCCTTCGCATTTTTTAAATATCAATGGCATTATTCGATGTTGCGAGACAATTTTGTACCTACTCTAATGTAATATACATACTGTTCTTCTTTCTCGAAAACACATTAGCTATTGACGTTAAGATATGGTATGTACTTGCATTTATTTAGATATGGTTTGTACATTTTATTGAATGAATACAAATTGTAACAGATTTTAACGCCACACTCGCTATTTATGTGATCATGAGATAGTTAACCTCTGTCATATTCACGACATTTTATTTATTTATTATCAACCCACACTATCCCACAGCTAGGTAAAGGCCTCCCCCCATTCTCTCCATTAATCTCGCTCCTGCACTAAGATGGTCCAGTCGGCATAGAATTTAGTGAGCTTGTCACTCCACCTGGTTCACGGTTTGTCGCGACGTCGTCGTACCGTATCAGGGCACCACTACGTGGTTACTTTGGCCCACTGTTCTCCCGACGGGAGTTCAAGTTTTAATGTATTATTATTTTAATATTACTATAAAAACTCGAAGTAAGTCTCCAGGCTTTCTAATATCAATAAAATAAGATGGCAACAGATTTTAACGCTATGTCTATGTGGCTCTGTATAACCTATTAAATGTCTGCTCAGATTTCATGCTAATTTGATTTGCCTTTGCAATGATTTTTTCCAGGGTTTTATCGTACTAGGATATAAACTTATTGACTCGTATATCCATTAATAATATATTATGCAGCAAAACACACAGATACGAGAGTGAGGTCTGAGTTATCTTCGCGTTCGCATGTTTTGTAAATATAATAAATAGTTATAAGTATTTTTTGTATCAAAGCGTTTGTTTTGTGTTCATCATTCAAATGAGTTTCGTTTACATAGAGTAAGGTAAAGTGATAGAAAAATGTATGTAGATCTGCCGGAGATACAAAGATGCTGTTGCTGCGTGCCAGCTAGGCATGGGCTACTGATTTGGATCTACATCAAATTGGTAAGCTTTTTGCAGTTTTCTTGGGGTTTGTTTGTTATCGTGTATGTTTAATAATAAATAATGCTGGACATTTCACACAGCATTATCTAGCCCTAAGGTAAGCAGAGCTTGTGTTATGGGTACCAGATGACTGATATACTACTTATACACTTTGTAATTTGTTTGTTTAATACATATTAGAATAAAACACACAAACTCGAGACAAATACTTGCAGATACACAAACATTTGTCCCACGGCGGGATCAAACCCGCAACCTTCTGCGTCTTAGCCGGGCTTTATACAAGTTATACCTAATCTTATTGAACAGAGTATGGTCTACGATCTAGAATGGGTTACTCTGACTTTATCCTTAACCCTCCATCCATGCATGATACAATCTGCATTAATATCTTTCGGTGCAGGTTCAATTCCTGTTAGGATTTCTGGCGTATTAGAAAAATTAAATAATAATTGTGTATCGTATTATACAATTTGAGAAGCACCTATTTTTATTTTTCAATATTGTTGATGGGACCGAAAATCAGGTTTTTTTATTATAAATTTTCATTCCTAAAACTGAAGTTGACAAAAAATTATAATAAATGTTTTAACAATTAAAATTGCTTTAAATTTCAGATGCTCTCCATCATCACGCTGATTCCTGTTATTATCCTTACGATAATCTTCCCGTATTTTAGTACAGCGGAGAGGTGCATCATCAGCGGGGTGGCCCTCCCGGGGCTTGTGGTGGATATCGTTATGAATATAGTGGCTCTGATTGGAGGACACTCTGTAAGTAGTGTCTATTCGTTTTAGGATCTTGGGTTATGAATTTTTGTAAACAAACAGAACTTCATTATTATATGATTAATGTACTAAATAATTATATGATACCTAATCCAATGATGTTTTCACAAATTTATAAACCATATAATGGACAAATAAGTGGAAATTTTTAAACGATAAAAGAAAAAAAACAATGATACAAAAAATAATATGTGATAATTTAAGTATGCAAAGCTTGCAATTGGTTTCTAACTGCGAACTTAAATTTATGAAGAGAGAGGTTAAAAATATCTATGTTTGAAAATCTGATATTAGATATCCTAGATCGACTGACTTGACTTGACTTGATGTGTGAGGCTTTATACGACTTTGTGACGTCATATTACGAGTATAAACACTTGACATTGACAAAATTGACATTATTATGACACATGCCAATAAACGAAGAAGAAGAAGAAAAAATTAAGAGTTTTTACGGAGTTCTGCCACTTAAAGAAGGCTACTTAGATGACGTTCCCGATACTTTCATTTTACAGTTTTGAAGTATAACGCCAGGGCTCAAATATTGGAGTAGGTCTCAAACATTATTATTATAATTTTTTTTTTATTATTATATTATCATTATTCAGAATTCGGACATTTAGATCGTTATTAGTTATAACATACTCTCGTGATAACTTATTAAATATCAAGTTATGTTTTAATTATTTTTGTTTTTCAGAAAAATGTGAAATTATTAAAAGCGTTCTACAACTACTCCATTTTCTCTTTGGTACTATTCATCATCACATATATTGGTGTCACTATTTTGAACTTATATGTCGATGGGTTCTTTAATCGCTACCATCCACTAGTATGGTACTGCGTGTTTTGGTTTTTGACGGTGGGGTTCGCAAGTGTTGGTAAGTAATAAGAGCAATAAAAATGTCTTGTATGTTACTTGTAACTTATGTGATAGAGAATAAATAATTAGCTAACGAATTATTAGGTATTTAGGCATAATCACCAATTTATTTTTTCTTTGGTTTCTGTTTTACTGTACTTGTGGTAGTAGACATAGTTTATGAATAATTTAACAATATATTATTTGGTTATTAGATATTTTATTCTCTTTCAATTTCAACTAAAATTAAATTGCTGATTAGTTTAATTTCAATTATGATATTCGCGCAAATTGGGTAGATCATTGATTAAGAATTAGTCTAATATAAATGCAATCATAAATATAAATAGGTATATATAATTTAAACATTATTAAACTTTATGAAATAATCAATACTTGCTTAAAGGAGTCAAAATTTTGGTAAACAATTTCACGCACCTTCTAGTTCCAAACTAAGCAAAGCTTGTGTCTACTTATCAGAACTAGATGACAAATGTATAATAATTTTAAATAAATACGTTATGATTGTTTATACTACCCTGACACAGAACTATTAAGAAGTATAGGACTAGCTGAAGATGTGTGGATTGTCTCACAATATTTATTGATTTATTCAATAATAAAAGAAAAACTAAAATATGTTTTTTTGACAACACATTACTGAACGGAAGTCATTAAAAATGGTAAATAATAAATAATCCCAGACATTGCACACAACATCATCTGGCCCCAAAGTAAGCAGAGCTTGTATTATGGGTACCACATGACTGATCTACTACTAATATACATTTTTTGTTATTATCAAACAATAAGCTATACATACAATCTAAGTAATTTAGCTAATTAGGCACCAATTTAAGTAGGTACCAGACTTACCAACCAAGTAGGTAGGCACTAGGCACCCTAATGGTAGTTCAAACATAAGCACCAACTAGTCCCTCTAGTCCCTCTGTGTGCGCAGGCAAACAGATCCTGAACTTATCATAACTTCTGCTTTATAATAATGTATCTAAATTAACCTTAAATATAACAAAAAGCCTATGTACTCTATGATAAATCAGTATAAGACAGTATTCATACTAATTCATACTATAGTAATATTATAAATGCGAAAGTGTCTCTGTTTGTCAGTTTGTTTTACGTTTTCACGGCTAAACGGCTGAACGGATCTGGATAAAATTTGTTAAGAAGATAAATTGCTTTCGAGGAAAGAACAAAGGCTACTTTTTGTCAAAAAACCACCTTGAAGGGGGTAGAATAGGGGATGAAAGTTTGTTTGTGCAACTCATATTTTCTGAAGTTAGGGATCTGAACATTCATATTTAGGCTTTTGGAATGGAATGCATTCCTTACAAAAATAAAAATAAAGGTTCTATGTACGATAGTCGCGGGTAACAGCTAGTGATCTATCGAATTAATGTATTAAAAAATATATTGTACTTTCAGTCCTTCAAGTGTACATGCTACTACTGCTTAGAAGTAAAGTGCACGTACTGAGTAGAAACTGTCAGTTTAGATTCATGAACAATGCAGCTGAGGCCGAAGTTCTATGTGCCATGGTCGGCGACAAAACTAACTGGAACTATCCTAACAATCCTCTAGAAGAATTAGAAGATATGAGAGAGCAAGAAAATACACAAAATAATTATAGATCACAAGTCGGTCCGGAGATACCTGATGAAATATCAAGCACAAATGAAATACCTGAAGAAACTAATGAGTTAATCTAAAATAAAAATAAAAGAAACAAAAAAAATAATTTTATTTAATACAATTAGAGAAGAGCGGATCACGCACGGTGAAGGTTTCCTACGTCAGGTAAGGAGTTACAGACGTAATTCTGTTAACTAGTGGCGCCCACTGGTCGAAATTCGACTATAATTAAGTAATAATTAATGTAGTTTTAATGCATAATTTAAAAAATATATTAGCATTCTGCACTTCTCTACATAAACTATAAGTGTGCGAAATTTCATACTCCTCCGTTCGCGCAATTTTCGTTAAAAAGGGTACAAAGTTTTTGCTTCTCGTATTATTATATAGATTTACAACGGCTATCGTTCCATTCCAATAAAAAAACGTGGGTATAAATAACCCAAAAACGTAATATGTTATCTCGATAACCAAACAAAAGAAAACATTCGATCGATATCATCACTATAAGTCTGCGAAAAAGGATAGAAACTACAACAAGTATAATTATCTTATTGTGCAGAAAAATCATCATTATGTTTTATTATTGTTGTTGTATAGTACTCATGTCTGGTTTATGCAGTTGATTGATTACAGCTAGGCCTTGATAACTCTACTCGGCTATCAATAAAGGTCAATATCGAATAGATAATGTTTGTATTCCAAAGGTTAGGTGGAAGACTGATAATGGGCTGCTTTCTTTATGTTTATTAGTTTTAAGTAGTTGGTGTTAGTAAAATCTGTAGTTAGGTTACCACTGCTAGCTTTTGTTGGAGTGTACAGACATTCTTAAGAAGTACATAACTCATGCATAGTCACAAATAAAAGGATTATTTTTTGCCGTTTTGCGAAGTAATCATGCGCTCCTATATTATTTATTTTTATTTGTAATAATTTGTATATGACGGCGCCATAGCGAATTTTAACGACAAGAGTGACAGGCGGCTGCGAATGTCACTCTAGTGGAGCGTCGTGTCGATGGTAGCGAGGCATCCATTTTGGACGAGAAGAGGCCAGCGCACCACGTTTGCGACGAATCGCTTTATATTTAGCCAATCAAAGTTAATCGGGAATAAACTTGTGTTGATTTGAGTACTAAAAATGATGATTAATCTTTAGGAAGATTTATATTCTATGAGTAAGAGTAATTGAAAGAATTAAACCGTTACAAGGAGAATAATGATTTAGTTTGCTTCTTCACTTGCGTCCACGACAAGTATAATGAATTCTAATTAATTCTGATGAAGGCCCTCCTGCGCTTTCATATATAATTGAAATAAAAGATTCGTGTTTATTTGTGATTCGTGCGAAAATAATGCGTATAATTGTCAATAAAAAGGACACCGTTTTTTACAAATAACGACGAACGATAACATACGACTTTGTGACGTCTTACTATAAACAATCTAAACACTTGACATTGGCAAAATTAACATCAATATGTAATAAAACTCCTCGAAGTCTCACAATGAAACGTGTATTTCTCTCTTAATTCAATTTTTAATCATTTTATTTTTGCTACCATAGTGCTCGGTATGTCACCATCATTTCTCGACCGCGCTCTGTCGACTCTGTCGACGGCCATTTTCATGGGGTTAT
The DNA here is from genome assembly GCA_948098915.1 of Lampropteryx suffumata. Classification (NCBI taxonomy): domain Eukaryota; kingdom Metazoa; phylum Arthropoda; class Insecta; order Lepidoptera; family Geometridae; genus Lampropteryx; species Lampropteryx suffumata. The sequence continues at coordinate 15,624,172 of OX402558.1, read as the reverse complement.
CATGTTTGCCGGAAGCGTTGCTGGCATATCGAATTTACAAAAATACCGACTTATTTTTTACATGAAAATGCATATTAAAAATAACATAATTTTTTCCTGCTATTTTACAAAATCGATAATTAATTATAAGAACATAAAAACAATTATCAAACTATATTTTACTTTTATTTTATTTTATTTATCAAACAAAATCTACAACCCTTAAACAATAACAATATATATTAAAACTAGGCTTAACTTAAGGCCAATAATGGATTTACATTTTAAAGATATTTTTTGTAAAAAGGCAGTAAATTTTACCTTCGGACATACTAAATAGAGTAAGTAGGTAACAAAAATACACTTTGCAAAATAATAAACTAATGTGTTTGAAAATAAATATTATTAAATATGAAACCTAGGTAAGTACATAATACACACATGCATAATATGTCTAGTATATCTAGTACGTAAATATGCACTATATCATAGGTACTAATTTAAAAATGAAAATATAAAATAAAAGGTTAGAATTATGATTTTGCGGATGGTGCATTAAAACTGTTCCCCCTCTAAAATGTTTAATGTTTCTTTTTTAAAAGTTTCTTTACTACTATGAAATATGTCATTTGAGTTGAATTTATTATTATAAACTCTATGCAGTCTATTCACTATCGAATGCTGTGCATAGTTTGTAGATGAGTTCGAGACAGCAAACAACTTTGTATGCCTTGTGCGAGTTCTTGGAGTATGAAAACGCAAAATTCTTTGAATTAGTTTAGGACAATCTATATATCCATTACAAAGACCATGAAGAAAAGACATGTCCATAAGTGTACGTCGATTTTGAAGACTTGTTAGATTATGATAATTACATGAATCTTCATAGTTTTTTGAATAGTTAAGGTTTCTAAAATTTAAATGTTTAATAAACTTGTATTGAATATTTTCCAACCCGCTAATGTATATTATATAGTGTGGGTTCCAAATAGTAGGTACTACAATATTCCAGGATACTTCTAACATATGAGAAATAAAGTAGTTTGATACAGGTGATATCAGAAAAAGGTTTACTAACTCTCAAGATAAACCCAAGGCTGAGGGTATAGAAGATAATATTATTGGATAAATATGCGTATGAACAGATCTTTCTATTAATTTACTAAGAACGTTAAGTATTGATATGGGTCTATAGTTTTCGACAGAGGTTTTAGAACCTTTTTTGTGAATAGGAACAACTTGTGCTTTTTTCCAAATATGCGGGAAGTAACCATCATTCAAAGATCTATTAAAAAGAAGAGAAATTGGTAATGCTAGTGATTTCGCACAGTTTAAAAGAAATATAGGAGGTAGATTGTCATTACCTGATCCTTTCGTTATGTCTAGACTAAGCATAAGTTTCAGAGCTTCATCCAGAGTTATTACGATATCATGTATCAAAGAGTGTGAGTTATCAGAGTTTCTTTCAAAATTATTGTTATTACTAGTGATAGGTAAACTAAAATTATTGAATGCTGAACATATACTGATTGGGTTATCATGCTGGGTATCACCATACATCATTTGCTGGGGTTAATTTGTTGCATTTTTACGTTTTGATTTTACATAAAAAATTAAATCAAATCCAAAGGCTTTCTAGCCTTTGGATTTGATTTAATTTTTTTCTCAGAAAAAGTTGTGTACGATCTAAGAAGGAAAAGACAGAAAATACTACAGGATGAATGTCATCATCCTGTAGTATTTTCTGTCTTTTCCTTAGTTCTGAGAAATCTGCATAGTCGATGGGGTTATTATATTTCTTCCAATTAGCATGTACTTTGATCTTTTCTTTAATTGCGTTAATAAGTGCCCTGCTATACCAAATTGGATAGGAATAGGTACCATCACATTGTATTTTAGGAGCAAAGATGTCAATCACTCGATTCAATATGGAATAAAATGTCTTAACTACATCTTCTAAGTTATTTAGAGTAGTAATAAATGTCCAATCCTGTTCCAAAAGTGATTCATTGATACTGGGATAATCGGCACGATTAAATTGATATTTAATTCTTGGGCAAGGTTTAAGCAAAGGTACTAAAATGTCCTTTACTGTCATGTCTAGTACATGTATGATTAGAATCCTGAGGTACAAGAGCAAAGTCTGATTTGTTAACACTAATATGAAAATCAGAAAAAATCAGATCCATAGTATTTACACTGGTATTCTTAAATATGTTGTGTTGGGAAAGGCCTATGTAACTGAAGTATGATATGAACTCCGACGCCGCAGTTTGTATATCTACTGATCTTTTCTTAATTATTTTTGGCTCGCAAGACGTCCAGTCAATGCATGGTAGATTAAAATCAGCAACGACTATAAAATGGTCATCCAGGTGATGGTCACGAACATTAGTTATCAGCTCAGTTAAGGCCATGATACGAGACGGCAGTCTTGAATTCGGGGGTATATAGACCAACGCAATGTGTATGTCATGAGTTGTTCCTACACTTCTGGCTGGTATGGTAACCCAAATGCATTCGGGCTTATGGCTCACCCACTCAGGTCGCAGACGCCCCTGTAATTCAGGCCGACATAGAATCATTACCCCTCCACCAACTGATTTCCGATTATTTCGATAAATGACATACTTCCCATCACAAAGCTCTGAATCAAAAATGCCAATGATATTGGTTTTTGATCGTAAGCCCCTAACATTTTGATAAAAGAATTTAAGTTATTTACCCGTGCTATCCATTCAAAAGACTAAAGTAGGTAGACTGATTGTCATAACTTATAGAAAAAATATTATTGTATTTTAAATTGAATGCTGTTCGAATTTTAAAAGTAAATAAACTAGAAACCAATAGTTGAGATATAAGCACATAGTTTAAATGAGGTAGGAACAGATTTTGTATGCAAGGTAATTTAAATTGTGTGTTAAAAGTAGTTGTATAGATAATTTGTTTAAGATTATCGGTAGTAATTAAAAATACATACATGTTATTATAAAGGTTTTTTTTAATAAATACACCCAGATCAAACCAGTAGAGCGAAACGAATAAGAAATTAAACAAACTTGGATAGATCTGATGACGAAAAAATAGGAATGGGAGGTGAAGTCTCGCCTTTTCGTACATAAATACGGCAGTTTTTTGTCCACACATATTTAAAGTTAGCCTCTCTGGCTCTTTGTTTGCAAGAACTCAACAACATTTTATTGTCTTTTGTAAGGTGCTCATTTATGAAAACCCTATTAGCTTGCACTCCCAATCCCAACTCCTTAGCATTAAGGTTATGTTTGCATAGGTGGTGTTTGCGTGCTGCCGCCACGATATAGTACTTAGTTACATGTTGCTTCAAGCGGACGATAAGAGAACGCGGTGGACGCGCAGAGCTGGTAGCATGCCGCGGCTGTACTCGATGTGCGAATTCAATATCAGAGGCCACCAGTTGGACTCCTCTATGCTGAGCAACTTTCAGAACTATATCTGACGTATCTTCTTCCCTATTTTCTGGAATCCCAGTTATTTCAACGTTTTGCATCCTTGACCACTGTTGTTGCTTTAAATTCTCGTCCTCCAGAGCTTTGATCCTGGCTGATTGCATATGTAAAGACTCCTTGAGGGATTTATTTTCATCCTTAATGATTTTTAAATCAGATGTAGTAGAACCAAACATTTTCTTTATGTCATCGAGCTCCTTCTTCAATTCATCGTATTGCCTACTTACAAATGACAGGGACTCCTGGTAGCCAGTACATTGAACTTTAATAGCAGCGAGCTGTTCAGACAGTCCGTTGAAGCATGACTCAACAACCGTCCTCATCTCCTGCTTCTCTGCCTTCAGCATCTCCTTCATTTTATCCTCTGTTATATAATTTCCGGCGGTCGAAGGCTTTCTTCGTAAAGTAACATTACTACTGGATAACAAACATTCACCATCCGAGTCATCCATAATAGCTGTAGGTATGGGCTGCAACGTACTTGACGAACTTCCACGTACAGGGGTGTCTGTGTTGTCAGTTTTTCGTATCTTACTGTTGCATTCCGAGCATCTCCACTTACGCCTACTCTCTTCGTTTAACCCTTTGTACTTCTTCGGAGAGAGATTTGCACATTGTAGATCATAGGTTTGGATACAGCCCATACAATTTATAAACCTTCTATCGCTTATTACTGCTTTACAGCCTCCACACGTTTGCTTGCTCATGTTTTGCAACGATTTCTATAGGGCCTGGTACGAAAAGTTGTACCTTGCGAAATTACGATAGCAAGCTGCTTACTTAGTGCAGTGCAGTACACACTAATGCAGTCAGGCACAGATGAGCGGTAAGCGTTGCGGCACAGAATACGTAACAGGAAGCGGACTCTCTGCGAGTTGTCGTAGGTCAGGGTAGGGTTCGATTATAATGTTTTTAAAAAATGTTTTTGCTTGGTACTCACTAGTTTATGAATGAAGTTAGTTATGAAGGTTACCAGTTCGCTTTCGTCGGAATTTACACTCTCTTATTTTTTTACATAAAATCCTCTTTAATCCCACAACACCTACCTATCTCAAAGAACGTTTCCAATTTCTCCACCTCACACACTCTCGAACCTTGCACTCCTGTGATACTCTCTTACTTGCGACACCTGTCCACTCTTCCTCATACTACGCCAATTCTTTCATAGTACAGGCTGCTCAATTATGGAACGCACTGCCAGGTGCTATTAGACGCGCCAAATCACATGCTATTTTTAAAGCTATGGTCAGGGAACACTATTCGTCCTGTTGTTAAATATTGCTTTTTTCTTAACATTATTTAGGTATATTATTTTGTACATTTCTGTTATTTAATATATTTAATAAATCAGTAAAAAAAAAAAAATTAGGTTTATATATATTATAATGTATGTATTCATTTATTTAGTTTATCATATTGTATTTAATATTATTTATTTATTTTTGTAATATTAGGTATTGCTGTATTTCACTTTTTGTTATCCTGTAAATATGTATGTACATATTATTTTTATCATAAATCACTTATATTATTTTCATCACCCCATATTCAGCTAAATTTATTTCTATGCATCCTAAGGTTGTCTGGCAGAGATCGCTATCTAGCGATAAGATCGCCCATTGTACTACCGTGCAGCTAAACACTGTTTCTTATAATAGTTAATGTATTTTGTGGTGTGCAATAAAATTATTTTCTATCTTCTATCTATCTTCAATCTATGTTTAATAGGTAGAAATTTAATTTTTTTGGGCGGTCAGACCAAACAAATAGAGTGTAAATGTATTTGATTAGCCCGAGTTCGAGTCTAACTCACTAAAACAGATTGGGAGGATAATACTGCATATTTGACTACATATTCAATACTATTAAAAACTATTAAAAAAAAACCTTCGAGACCATAATTAAAAATTTGATATTCGAAAGTGTCTCTGTTCGTGTGCACCCTTTTCACGGCTGAACGGATCTAAATTTAATTTGGTAAGGAGATAGTATGTCAGTTTCGGCTCCAGAGCCCATTCAGCGACTACACGTCTCTGTCTATGATCGTTTACCAATAGCTCTTGGGTCAGTTGAATTTTGTACGGGTGCAGATCGAAGTCACGAATGTCACGTGGTCTGCGAAAGGCTTAGTTCTTGTAAGCGACGCAAAATCGATTGCGTTGGATTCTCCTGTACACTTTCACGGACAACGGCGATGCTTTCGGCAGATCTTGCGTTTCGTCGACGTACGGGTGTTGGTTGATTGTTTACTGAACCAGTGAATTCAAATTTATCTACCACACTGCGAATAGTCCTCTCGGTAGAACGGTTATGGCGACCGTAAAATGAGCGAAACGCTTGAAACGTTGCCCGAACAGAACACCTATTTGGATAAAGCAACTTTATCATTTGCACCGTGTTGTTGAACACTAAATCCGTCATGCGTTCTACCGTGCGTAGCGTCGTTAGAACGCATGACGGATGACGTAGCGTCGTAGCGTCTTAATGCGTTAGCATTCTATAGTTGGTGGCATCCTATTGTGTATCCATCTATGGTGATTTGGCAAAACAGACTGTTCTTCTTCATTTTCTTCTTCGTTAAAAGCATATGTCATATGATGACAATTTTGTCAATGTCAAGTGTTTAGATTGTTTATGTCGTTCGTCGTTTATTTTATAACAATTGGTTTAAAATTATTATAAAAACTTGGGAAAAATAAATAATATAAGAGCACAATGTTTACTCCACAAAATGGCCAAAAAAATCCAAAACAAACTGAATAAACGACAGCTAATTTGATAGTTGTAGCTTCAACAATATGGTCCCTATTAACTGTCAAAGTTCAGAAGTCCTTATTTGCCCTTACCATTACCCTCATTTTGACCCTTAATCAGGGTATGGATTGAGCGTCTCCCACATTGACATCAGGTTTTGGCAAAGAATCTACCACAAACTGTCAAAAACGCCCAAATAGAAATATTATAAAATTGTCACTGTTATTGTCAAATATCACTTTTAAGGCCATTTTTTTTAATGGTCGTCCGTGTAACGGTTGTTTGTTTGAAAAGTGCGGCGTATTTTATTGGTAATGGCGAACCGGAGAAAGTTAAGTCGTACGATTTTTTTATATGTTGTAGAATTAGAGTTATTCTAGTGACAAGTGCATAAATTATATGTAAATACTTTTAAAAAAAAATAACAAAATAAAACATCTGGGAAACCATATTACCCGTTAAGCCGTAAAGACCTAATTATTGTTTTGAGTAATATGTCCATTGCCCGGTGAATTGAGATCTTTATTTTGTACTAGCTTTTTGCCGCGGGACCAAAGTCAGAATCTAGAATATGAATAAAAAGTAATTTGATTACTGAAATAAAATATAAGTGCCTGCATTGTATGTTTCATTTGTACATTATAGTTTTCATTTAAATGAAAACTAAAATGCTTACAAAATTTAAAACATTATATAAAGATTTGAAAGTCAACATGTAGACAGGACAACATAATGCCATTGGGATTATGTTTTCCCACATGGTTTTTTTAGGTTTTCAGCGAATTTTCTATAATTGATGAATTCTCAAACTAACTAAACTAACTAAACTAAACGTTATTACTCATGGAAATCTATTAAAAAACACAATTACTATAGAATGTGTCCGAGGCCTGGTAAAGGGTTAAATTATTTTATCGAATTATTTTTGGTCGTCCTGCGAAGCAATCATTGCGCTCTTATATTATTCATTTTTCTATAGTTATTCCCGGTTCTATTAGTAAACATGGTGTTTTATTTAAATAAAATAATAAATAAATAAATAATGCCGAACATTTCACACAGCATCATCTGGCCCCAAAGTAAGCAGAGCTTGTGTTATGGGTACCAGATAACTGATACCTAACTACTTACATTGTTTTTTATTTTTTGTAAATACATACATATTAAACATAGAAACCACACACGCAAGACAAATATTTGCAGATCATACAAACATTTGTCTGGCAGCGGGAATCAAACCCGCTACCTTCTGCGTCTCAGCCGGAGCTTAGTCCACTGCGTTACAGAGGTCGTCATAGAGCTAAAGTTATTGACTCTGGTGTGAATATTTGGAAATAAAAGTTAAGTGTTTCTTTGTGATTCGAGCAAGGCACCATTTTATATCACTACATAGTATAAAACAATGTCGCTTCTCGCTCTCTATCTGTCGCTATGCATGCTTAAAACTACGAAACGGATTAAGTGGTTTTAATAGATAGAGTAATTCAAGAGGATGGTTAATATGTATAATACACCATTACATAGTATAAAACAAAGTAGCCTCCCGCTGTCTGTCTGTCCCGTTGTATGCTTAGATATTTAAAACTATGCAACGGATTTTGATGCAGTTTTTTAATAGATAGAGTAATTCAAATGTATAAAACATGCATAATATAGTAAAGAAACACTGATAATTTTACAGGTTTCTAATGTGGTGTCGTAAATAAACACATTTTTTTGCGCTTACATTGCAAATGCTGGCTGAACCCTATGAGATAGATCAAAATAATGTACTACAGTATTGTACACCCTCAAAAGGTCTACAAAAAAGTCCGCGATGGATGGCTATCTCTTAAGGATAACCATTCTGTAGTATAATTAGTATCAGGATTTCACCCGCGCGAAGCCCGGGCGGGTCGCTAGTGCATAATATAGTAGAGAAACACTGATAATTTTAGAGGTTTCTAATGTAGTGGCGGAAATAAACTATTATTTGCGCTTACATTGCAAACGCTGGCTGAACCATACGAGATAGATCAAAATAATGTACTACAGTATTGTACACCTTAAAAAGAAGATGAAGTATTCTATTAGTCAGATAACCATAGTATAAACTATACTTAGTTTAGGGCTAGATAATATTGTATGCATTGTGCACTAATATTTATTTATTTATGTATACAGGAACAAAGTCAACGATTTACTGTACCAAACTCAAGGGAATCAACGAAGTTGGAACAATAGTCCACTAGAGACATAGATAAGTTTACTTATGAATAAATATATTGGCCAAGCGCATGTCACCACGCACAGTTAAGATTTCCGAACTCAGTAAGGGTGAGAATATCTGGTGGTCAAGTACTAAACTAATTCGAAACTACCTAGTAAGCAAAGTAAAAGTTAAGTTAGCATAGAGCTTTCATAGTTTATTTGATAGTTATTCATGGTTAATCAGGATGTTATCATGTAATAGCGCTAGGCCAGTTCTTCTCGGGCTTGGGTTAGGACCAATTGGCACTAAATATACCTGGTATGTAAGACGTTTTAAAATTATCATTGTGATTGTATTGAATAAAGTATCTTTTGACTTGACTTTGACTTGCCTTTTAAATGATGTACAATCAAATGTTTATATTCACAACTCCATATTATTAATTAATTACGAAACCATTCCTACAATTCATTATTTCTGCGTTTCATTTAATTGCTCTGAGACGCTAGTAACACTCACGCATTTTTATTAAAATTTCATAATTTTGTGCTAATAGTTTGTAAATTCTTCAAGCACCCGCAGTATAAGCAGTGGTTTAGCCAGTACGAACTATTAAAAACGACCACTTCAAAGCCTAATATTTATCAATCAAAAAAGTAATTCAGTAATTCAGTAATTCAGTAATTAAGTAATTCAGTAATTCAGTAATTCAGTAATTCAGTAATTCAGTAATTCAGTAATTCAGTAATTCAGTAATTCAGTAATTCAGTAATTCAGTAATTCAGTAATTCAGTAATTCAGTAATTCAGTAATTCAGTAATTCAGTAATTCAGTAATTCAGTAATTCAGTAATTCAGTAATTCAGTAATTCAGTAATTCAGTAATTCAGTAATTCAGTAATTCAGTAATTCAGTAATTCAGTAATTCAGTAATTCAGTAATTCAGTAATTCAGTAATTCAGTAATTCAGTAATTCAGTAATTCAGTAATTCAGTAATTCAGTAATTCAGTAATTCAGTAATTCAGTAATTCAGTAATTCAGTAATTCAGTAATTCAGTAATTCAGTAATTCAGTAATTCAGTAATTCAGTAATTCAGTAATTCAGTAATTCAGTAATTCAGTAATTCAGTAATTCAGTAATTCAGTAATTCAGTAATTCAGTAATTCAGTAATTCAGTAATTCAGTAATTCAGTAATTCAGTAATTCAGTAATTCAGTAATTCAGTAATTCAGTAATTCAGTAATTCAGTAATTCAGTAATTCAGTAATTCAGTAATTCAGTAATTCAGTAATTCAGTAATTCAGTAATTCAGTAATTCAGTATTTCAGTAATTCAGTAATTCAGTATTTCAGTAATTCAGTAATTCAGTAATTCAGTAATATAATAAAATATTCACATAAAATAAAATAACTATATTAACATAATGTTTCTGTTCAAGAAAACTCGTATTATATTTGAATGACGAATACCATGCCATGCCAAACGATGGGATATAACAATAAAAATGCAACCTCTCTCTACTTCGACGGGTGATACTCCTAAAATCATTTTTATACCTTATCACTTCATAACGTTATAAATAAAACAATAATAAATAATGCCAGACATTTCACACACAATCATCTAGCCCCAAATTAGCAGAGCTTGTATTATGGGTACCACATGACTGATATGTATGACTGACTTATCAATTTTTTTTTTTTATGATACATACAAATTATACATAGAAACACCTAGACCTGAGACAAATATATATACAAACTACATTATTGCAGATTATTCAAACAATTGTCCCGAGGAGGAAATCGAACCCGCAACCTTCTGCGTCTCAGCCGGACCTTACCCCACTGTGCCACAGAGGTCGTCAAATATCGTTATAGTGTCTACTTATACGTATTACGGTGCATAACTCACTACGATAAAAACTAAGTCTGCGAACATATAATTTTAATATAATATAATTTATAATAAAAGAACTCATCTATCCTACTTACCTAACTTACCGAACAATAAATTTTAATATATTTTAGACTTATTGTAGCATTATATTACAAACCTTAGTGGTTTTTTGTGCTATATTTACCAATTTTTATTGTAAACTTTTTAATTATGATAAATAAAAAAAATAAAAAAAACTCGAGGCAGGCAACAAAATTATAAGGGTTCCTTGTTCGACTTCTAAACCCTAAACACGTTGAATATATGGATTGATTGAATAGAATGTTGATCTGTCACGCCACTATCGACAGAATACTAGCAACTGACGTCATGTAAACCACAGCATTGCGTTAGTTTCCAATTCAAAACTCTTCATCTAAAAATACATCTGTCCGACTCAGTCGTACCGCTCCCTCGATACGCAGTCGAGTCATTGTTCGTGCTGAACCAAAATAAAATGAAAATTATAATGAAAACAGAGGAAGAACCTCTGTTCAGAAAGTGCTGTTATTTTATACCATTACGATTGTGTTTACAAACTTGGGCGTTAATCAAAGTTGTAAGTCGATGTTTTGTTTCTAATGTTCTACTGCGGCGTCGCACGCGTGTTATTTACATAAAATACACACGTTTTTTTGTTTTGTTTTTGGCCGCTATATCATTGCTGTCTCACCTAGTCTGCACAGCTGTTGTTGTGTGATTGACCTACAAATATCTAAACATAAGTTTAAACTTTCATATTTATAACTTTTGATGACTGTGGCGCAGTTGGCCAAGGTTCAGCTGAGACGCGAAAGGTTACTGGTTCAATTCCCGCCGTGGGACAAATGTTTGTATGAAGTTTTTCGGGTCTGGATGTTTCTATGTATAATATGTATGTATTAACAAAAAAAACGTATATAAGTAGTATATCAGTCATAATTATGGTACCCATAACACAAGCTCTGCTTACTTTGGGGCCAGATGATGCTGTGTGAAATGTCCAACATTATTTATTTATTTAACTTAGTAGCAACCCGTCCAGGCTGTAATTTAATAACTAACCACTGTAATTTACAAATGTAATTTAGAATATTAGTTTTATCGTGAAACACAGATTAAGTCCCGTTAATACCCGTCGTAATTTCTAAACAAAAGTTCCGATTGAAATTAAGATTCATCTATACTAATATTATAAATGTGAAGGTAACTCTGTCTGTCTGTCTGTTACGTTTTCACACCTAAATCGCTGAACCGATTTCGATGAATTTTGAATTTATCTATTGGCAATAGATTTCGCAGCGCACACCAGCTAAGGACTTTTTATAAGCAAATTTTGAATTCATTGGGTTACATTGTTGCTATTTTTCACGATGATAATGTAGTTTTCTAATAGATAGGGATTTTTTATAATGAGTTTAAATAGTAAATAGTATAAGTAGGCAAATATGCAGTAGATATTATCCCGTCAAGTCTAGTGATTTAGACTCAACTCAGGCCAATCAAATATATTTACACTCGTATAAATTTATTTGGTCTGAGGACCCTAAAGAAATTCAATGTCTACATATAAAATATGTACCTAATGAATTCACACAAAGTCACGCCTGAATCAGTTATCTATAAATAGTCTAAATCAATGTTTGTGTTATGACCACATGACTAATATACTACTCATATACTTTTATTTTTATGTATAAACACAATTAATATAAGAAGACCTTAGACAAACTTAGGAATGGAAACCGCAACCTTCTGCGTCTCAGGCGGACCTTCGGCCACTGCGCTACAGAGGTTGTTATTAATAAGTATTTCGTTTAGTTTGCAGATGTTCTAGCAATAAGCTATCTCGTGTTAGTGATGGCCTTTCTCTTCAGCTATGATCACTACTGGTTCTTCAGAAAGCTGTCAATATTGCACTTGCTAGTCCTGATAGCGGGAGCCTTGCTGGTTGACCTTGGTTTTCTGACCGCTTTAATAGTCGGTATTTTCAAGGTTTGTATAATTTTCAGCTATGCAAGAATTCATTATAAGTAAAAACTTTTTTATCTTTAAAACTATTTTCTAAATATTTTTGCATACAAAACATTGTTGCTCGACATTTTTATTAGTAGAATACATAAAATACAAGCCCGATATTCAGCCGAGTACCTACTCGTCCGCTGTACCATCATAATGGAAACAGAGAGCTCTAGTTATCAGAACAGAACACGGATATGATTTCTGTGTTCTGTGCATTCTACTTGTACCTTTGTTTGAATTCTGTTTAATGACGGTTTATTCGTTACAAGTAAAGTAAAGAGTTTAGTAATTGATTATTGACAACTCTTGCAAAATCAACGCGTAATCAGAATTTTCTGTCGTCATCTTCCTGTGGGATAAGGGCAGGAAGATGTCCTGCCCTTATCCCACTAAGAGGAGTTGGCATAATCGATTCTTCATTTCCATTCACCTCTATCACTCGTCATCTCAACAGTCACTTTTTACTTACACATATCATTTTTCACACAGCTCACAGCTTTCAGTGTGAACAAGTAATTTCCCAAGAAAGGTCGTCACCCTTCTTACTTCTTCATACCCATACCACGCAAACCTATTACTATTATTTTTTTCCGTCACTGGGCTATCACTATCACTGGCTTTCAAACATTCTTGGATACACTCATTCCTTATTTCATCCATTCTCGTCACTCCGCACATCCATCTCAACATTCGCATCTCCGTCGCATGAACTGTTCTTTCATCCATCGCTTTGGTTGTCCTACAAACCGTTCCATACATGTTTGAACAGTTCTAATGATCATTTTTGTTAATTTCCCCCTGAAGATTTTAAGTTTATACTTAAAAAGCACTATCCTTTAGGGACAGTTACTAAGCCTCGGTATTTGCGTCGTCTTTAGGACCTTAAGTGTTTGGCCAGACTGCAAACGCGGGCGCGAGGCGGGCGCGCGCGTCAATCTCAAACATATGAACTTCATTTGAATGTCCGTAGTGGACACGCGTGGCGTGTGCGGTGCGGGCGCGGAAAGCGGCGCAGGCTACTTGGCGCGGGAAGTGCGCTGGCATCTCACGCCATAGCTCGTTCATACAAGTGGCCGCAGTGAGAGCGCGGGGCGTCAAGCGACAACCCGCGCGGGAGTGGAGATCTCAAACTGGTTCGAGCTAACCGCGCGCGTTCTTGTGATGGCGTCTTCACAAATTAATGTAGAAGAATGAATAAGTGCTATTCTAGCACGACCTGCACTGTGGAAGTCGAAACAACGTCAATACAAAAACATTAAAATTAATTTAAGATTGTAGAATGGAATAAAATCTAAAAACTTTGGAGGCTGCACACGCAATTTTTCATTTAATTTTAAAATTGCCATTTAATGTAAGCATTTTCTACAGTTGAGTAGTTGAATATAGAACCTCCTCCTTTTTTGAAGTCGGTTAAAAATATGTCTTCTTCATCCATATTATATTTTGACGAACGAAGCCGCGCTCCACTGCGGGTAGGCACAAACGCGCGCGTTGCCGCACCCGCGCCGCTGCCCGCCCCGCGCTGCCAGTCTGGCCAAGCCCTAAAGGCTTTTCTTATTTTTCTCATCCAATAATGACATGTCCTTTTACGAGGACAAAATTGCCGTCTCTAAAAGCTACAACACACTATTTCCCTAGCATGACCACCGACATAACTGCGCTGCTAAACTCACAGCTTTAAAAAAAAATTGTGCGGCTCATCAAATTAACGTGATTTTTCTTTTTGACTTTAGCTATATGGCGACAAGTTTGAACCGTTTCATTGAGCCCTTGGTTGTTGTGTTTCAGAAAAGCTACGCTACTCTTCGGGTGTTTTATTTCTACGAGATCTACACAATAATCGCGGAAACCGTGGTCATCACTGTTATCTGCATAAACGCGATGCAAGAAGACATGTCGCAGGGCTTGATTTACACGATTGTTGGAGCCTTTTATATCTGTAAGCATAGATTTAATCTGTTAGTTGTCCTAATTTTTGCTAGTAGGACTATACTGCTACGATATCAACTTTAATTAATTAATATCTCGTTTCGCTCACTGAAGTAATAATTAATTAAAAATAATTGCATACTTACAAAGTAATAGTTATTTGGTTACTAATTGCCAGACAGGCAGACATTGCCTTGTTGTTTCTAACGGGGTAACCGATCGATTGGGTAGTCTCTTTGTCTCGAACTCGACTTTGGACGGTGATGAAAGTTGCACCAAGGGATGGTTGGATGCTCCAAGCCAGAAATCAATATCTTACAACAGGATGACCTGCTTTATCTTAACGTTCAAAAGTCGAGTGGGCCAGACGGCATACCAGCAGTGGTACTCAAACAGTGTGCTCCTGAATTGTGCCCGTATTAACGCGACTTTTCACGCTTTCCTACCACAAAAGCCATGTTCCGTCTTCATGGAAGAGTGCCCATGTGCACATAGTGCCCAAAAAGGCGATAAACAGATCCGTCAAATTACAAGCCTATCAGTATAAGGTGATGGAGTGTGTGATCAACACAAAGCTCCTTAGATACCTAGAGGAACACGTTTGATCAGTGACTGCCAATACGGTTTTCACTACGGTCGCTCGACTGATGATCTTCTAGTGTATCTTGTATCTCACACACCTATAAGCTTCAGCCATTGAGAGTCAAGGTAAGGCATTGGCAGTCAGCTTAGACATAGCGAAGGCTTTCGAACGGATCTGGCACCGGAGCCATTTATCGAAATTGCTATGCAAACGACAGCACAGGCAATGTATTTTATACAGGCCGAACATTCCGTCTCTCATTACGTTGTGGAAAAAAGTCGCGAGCAACTTGTGTTAAAAATCGAGAGTACTTTATTCAAAGTCTGCGATTGGGGCCCGGATAATTTAATCAGATTTATCCTCTCTAAAACACAGGTTTCTGGGTTAACTGCTTAAAAAAAACCCCATGTACTGTGTCCCCACAATTTCAAAGCACAACCCAGCGAGGGTAGTGAGTATTTTCAAAGAGTATTGGGACATCTCCAGTGACGTGCAATTCCGAAGCCACTTGGATAATAAAGTTAAGTTGACATCCAAAAAGCTAGGTATGCTGAATAGAGCGAAGCGGTACTTCACTCCAGGGCAAAGACTGCTGTTAAATAAATCGCAAGTACGACCCCATATGGAATACTGCTGTCATCTTTGGGCTGAAGTACCAAGATACCAGCTTGGGCTTTTTGACTCGGTTCAAATACGAGCTGTGAGAGAAGTTGACGATCCCAGTTTAGCAAGCCGTATGGAGCCATTAAGTCTGAGGAATGTCCCAAGGAGTTGTTTGACATGATGCCCACAGCTAACTTTTGTCATTGCAGCCAGCCATTGCCAACGGCAGGCTGTTTTTTACATACACTGGAATCTAATTGGTCGCGCACAGTACGGTTTCAGAGGAAGTTCCTCCCGCAAACGCTCTGGTTGTAGAATGAGCTCGTTGCTGGGGTTTTTACTGGAAAATACAATATGGGTACTACAAGAGGGAAGAGGGGAGTTAATAAGTATCTCAAATGTTGATTTCAAAGGTTGTTACCCAGCACAGCAGCTATAGTGCTACAAACAAAAGACGAACTGGTTTAGGGTTGCAACCCTAAACCAGTAAAATACAATTCCACGTTTTTTTTGTATATCCACTAAGGTTCTTCTTTAAAATTCTTTCAAATATTAATTAAAAAGTCGTAAAAAGTAGGTGAGTACCTACCTCCTATGTATGATAATGTGGCAAATCGTTGTCAGATTGGTATGGTTCGATGGATTGCCACCGCTATTTAGTTTGTGGAAGAACTTAAAGTTTCTTACAATTACATTAAAATGAAACAAAACTAGTAGGTAGGTTAGTATAGAAGGATTCGAGGAAGACCTTGGGCAAGTAGTAGGACGAACTTGGTTAAGAGATAAAAAAATAGGTAGGTTAGGTTAATTAAAAATATAATGAACCTTGTTATTTCATTTATTTTCAGTATTAGACTTATGTATAAACATGACAGTGAAGAGCGAAATGGTAAAACTACGGAACAAGGCACAATATGACTTTTCAAGAATGCCAATCTATGCGAGCGATGTTGTGGGAATCGGCAAGTTCAAAACCGAAGACGTATAAAACGCTTTACGAGCTATAATGACATCAGTGTTTTAGTATTAGATTTTACATTTTGTATGTAAGTATGTCAACTAGGGCCAATGTATTTGTTACCTGTTAAGTACAATATTTTTTTGCCTGATAAGATAATAAATTATTAATTAAAACATATGTATATTGTTAGTAGGTATGTATTTGTGATATCACCTGATTGAAAACCAGCGCTGCTTTACGTAGTACCCTTATCACGTAAGCCAGCATTATGCTTTGTTGAAGACCTATTTGGCTGCACATTCAGAACGGGATTTGTTTTAAAATAATAACAGCAATGTGCAAAAGAATATACAATAATATAAAATACATGTGAAACAATTGAGCTATCAATGAACCTTTTAAAACAATGTATACCTAATTCAATTGATCTAGATCAGTGCCAGAGGCCAGCGTCCCCAAGACAGCATTGCCACGCTGGGCCAGATAGGAGCCAGCCAAATGTAATAATATACAAAATGTATTTGACACAACTGACATCCTGTATTTATAACCCTCGAAGAAAAAGATACAAGTTTGTAGTGTATCGTATCTGTGTATCGTGTATCTGTGGAATCGTAGCTCTTAAACGGATAAACCTATTTTGCTTTTATTAATTTGAATAATTAATTGACCGACAGAGTTCTTAGCTAAGATTTTGGAAAATCTGTTCAGCTATTTGAAGATCATCAGCCCTTTTCTAGTAGATGAAGAGGATGTGAGCAAATTCCAGGTCGATTTAAAATGTGGTGTCCTGTTACATCAATAATATTGCAAGAACATTATAACCTTAACCTGTGTGGCGATTATGGAACTTTGATACTATCAGAACATTGATACTAATAGCTTTTAGTTACTGTTGATGAATTGGTATTACGGATAGCTTAATTTCTATCAGTTTCTATAGCTAGTTACAATGTGAAGTTGGTGTCAAACTATACATAACTCGACAAATTTACAAAGTACGATTGTGGTAGGAACCGTGTTTAGCGTACTAAGCATTTATATACATCTTATCATACCAAAGAGTATGCAATATCCTATAAGAAGAGTCGGGACACCATAGATTAATATAGACTAACACTTACGTCAATGTCAATCCTTAGGTATACTTATATAGGCAACCAAACATAAACGAAATAGGGCTGATCAGCGATAACATTTAAAATTTATCGATATCGATGAATGACCTGACCTACCCACGGTTGCAAATTTAAAATTTTATTTATTAAAAAAATGTTTTTATAAGTACGTCCTCTTCCTGATTATCACCCATTTTTACACCTAAAAATTATAGCATGTTTGTAAAATGTTTCGATGCACCCCTCTATTACTGAGATTACTGTTATTATAATAATATTTTGTTCCAAAATGTTGTAGGTACTACTAGGTGCCTATAAATTGATATATTATGATATATTATATATGATATATGATATATTAATTGATATATATTGTTTAAGTTCTAATCACCGCCCCTCATCCAGGGTAAATCTGGCCATAAAAAACCTATTATATTTTCTTTGTGAACGAAATCCACTTACCTTACCTTACCTTACCTCTAAATACTTACCTCGCATTACACGCTATACACCTCTAAATTTTGCTGGAGAACAGGAATTTATAAGAAACACACTCATGTTTATCATGCTAGCAGCCTTTTAAACCTTATCTATCAGTATTTATTTCAATTTAAAACCATTATTGAGTTCGTAAACAACATGTAAACATTGCAAAAAGTGACAACTGACGCTGAACTGACTGACTGACTGACCAATTTATGTCAGTGCTGGAAAGAGGGAGAAGCTAATATCTTCCATTGCATCAAGTTTAGCCATATAGCATAGTTCGTTTTCTTTTTTTCATGTCGCAGCAGACTGATGTAAACCAAAGAGTATGTAAGCCATAGAGAAATACTACATGTAACAAACACTCGGTCACTTCACTTTTTCTTGTCTTCTTATTTTCACGGCCTGTGACATACTAATGTCAATTCTGCCAATGTCAAGTGTAAAAATGTAATTTCTTATCTGATCGTTTTTTTATTACAGGTATTATTATGATAATCAGGAAGAGGACGTACTTATAAAAACATTTTTTTAAATAAATTTGTTTGATTATTTTAATGACGTTTTATTATTGAACCCAAATCTATACTGAGCCTAGCACCTTGTTTTGTGGTGTTAAATGAAACTTCTGGAGTTTCATTTACCACCACAAAATGATAGTTAAATCAATACCACTAAGGAATTGTAACCGTGGGTAGGTCAGGTCATTCATCGATATCGATAAATTTTAAATGTTATCGCTGAACTGTTATTTTGTTTATGTTTGGTTGCCTATATAAGTATACCTAAGGATTGACAGTGACGTAAGTGTTAGTCTATATTATTCTATGGTGTCCCGACTCTTCTTATAGGATATTGCATACTCTTTGGTTTACATCTCCAATCCAATTTAGCTCTTTGAACAATAATATTTTAAATGTAATATAAAATAAAATAAAATACCTACGGTTACCTCCAACGCAACCAATAAAAACTGATACTGTTTGGAGAGCAAGTCCATTGGTTGAAGTAATTTATAAATGCCTACATTGTCATGTTATTCAAGTTACATTAGTTCATAGACTCTGCTACATACAAATTGGGTTTTTAAGAGTTCTATAATCGCCATACTGGTGGTGCAGCATTACCTGGAATATGCATGATACACATCACCTCACCAACTTACAGCAGAGGTATTCCTCTGCTGTAAGTTGGTGAGGTGATGTGCTCGAAAAAATGAGCCCAAACACTATTGTGTTTGGGCTCATTTTTTCGGGCTCATGTATAGGTTATCTATCTAGGTATTTATTTGTGTCGGTATTTTTGGAAATTGTAATTTATACTTGTTCTTATTTTGTGAGCTTCCTTTATACGTATTTTCTAAAACATGATAGGAGTTATATAAAAATTAAGAAGGACACTCACAAAATACAGTAATTTTTTATTTCTTTTATTTTTTTCAATATTTTTAACAAGCTATTAGTGATAGGTCACCGCCAGGGTATTTGTCCAGAAGAACAGGTTTAGCAGCAAAGCTTGAGCTGCTGTGCGGCACAACGGTATGGCAAACAGACAGGACAGACTGTGCTTCAGAATCCGACAATAACTGTTTGGGAAGCAGAGCCGCCAGAGCACGCCACTCAGATCCAATGCGGATCCAATTTATTGTGTAGATTTGTTATCATTTTGTCGTAAGAGCACCGCACCTCCAGCGAGTGATACCCTTAACATCCCAATAGGAACTTAGTGCGGTAAAGAAACAGGTAATATAACTAAAGACGCTTGTAAAGGTACAGCCAAAAAGCTTTCTGAACCTTTTCCAGCATGAGCATACATGACCGAGTGGGTTCTAAACACAAGCTTTTTTCTCTAATTTGGTCCAAACAAATGCTAAATTAGGCCAATGACATGTTTTTTCTCAAAACCACAAGCATTTTACCTAAATGACTCATTCGGCAACAAATCTATGTTTTCCTGGAATTTGAACAGTTGGTCGAATGCGATGAACATTGTCTTTGTAGTGGCATTGCAAACTTTTTTTTTGAACCGACTTAAATAAAGAGGAGGTTCTCAATTCAGTTTTTTTTTGTTACCTTTTGAAAAAATATTTTTTATATGAAAGGATATAGTTTCCTCATAAACAATCATTGAAATCGGTTTAGTAGTTTTTAAATTGAAGTATCTGGAAAAAGTATGTCATACAAGTAAACAAAATTTTGTATATGCATAGGTATATTTTATATAAATGAAGTCGGTTTTTTTTAAACGTAGTTATATCAGAATGCTGGATACCACGCTCGACCAAAATACTTCACATAATATTTTGATAGCATTAAGCTTCAGTTTGTTAAGTACACTTCACTCAAAGATTGCATCGATATCGCATTGCAGCGCCCGACAGTCAGCATCAGACCTAAGCTCTGTAGCTCTGTAGTAGAGCTTTAAATCATCACCGTGTGTGCTCTTTACATGCTGTCGTACTGCTGGGAGATCATTAATCATTTACAAAAATAGCTAAGGTTCAAGTATCGATCCTTGACTGACCCCGATAATATTGAAACTCAGTGAGTGTAACTAATTCCTTATGATAACTGATGTAATCCGCAAAAATACAAATAAGATCCGAGGCGAAGCATATGGTACACAGTTCAAGAATATTGCAAGGTTGTCTATGCAAAAGAACATGACCTTGTGGCGATGTTCTTCCAATAACAGTGAAGTACCGCAATTCGTATCAACTTGTAGAAGTTACTCACAACACTTCATCAACTAGAAAAAGCTGAACAGGTTTTCTTGAAGCTTAGAACACTTTAGATAACATTAAACGGCCTACTAAATTCTAAATAGTAATCAATACATATTTTCTAAAGGTTGATCAATAGTTGATGCAGGTATAGCGTTATAACAAAGCGTAATAAAGCATTTATTTGACGCCTGGAAGTAGTCACAGGATACAATCGGTGATCTTTCTTGGTGATCTTGATTCTTTGATCTATCTAGCCTTTGACTATTTGAGTCATAAAACCCTAATCTCAATGGTTAAAATATTATGACATCCAAACCTGGGCAAATGACTTCATACAGTCTTATCAATCCAACAGGTCTATAGGATCAATAATTGAAAAAGTGATACTATAGGGTTCGATACTAGGTCTTTGTTTATTCCTTGTATAGATTAACAATCACATTTTTTGCTGTAAATATATTTGTAAACTATTTTTTGCGATAACGTACCTAAATGAATCCATTTCGTTAGTTCATAACTGGATTACTGTAAAAAATATTTTACTTATTCCTAAGTCAACTAAGTTGTACAAAGCTACAGAGGAGGCCACAAACTGAAACTCTTGCTGCTAGGCTTAGTTTTGCTGCACAATGCAGTGAATAAGTGAATAATGAAGCTACAGCTAGGCTAGACCGGTTTATTCCATAGTGTTATGGTAAATGGCATCATTCTTAAAGCAGCTGATATTCAATCACTATTATGTTCTTCAAAAACACAGTACCTATACAAATCATTTATAAAATGAAACCGCGAGAGTCTGAAATATTCAAAGAAATTCATATTCTCACCTTCTTCACATATGAAACTGAATTATAAGCTTTTGAAAATGCAACTAAGAGATCCTACACACGAGCGGCACATTGCCAATGAATGAGATCCTTGTGATTGTAATGAATAAAAATACTTTAACTTTGAATTTGACTTTGCAATGTATAAACTACTGCATCGGGTAACTGCATTTTATTATCAAAATATGAGATCTCTACGAAAATTCCCTACGAAAATTTCAATTATGTAATTGATCCAAGTTATCAAAATGTTGGCCTTTATTATTTAAGGGTAACAATTTTTTTTTCGTAAATTTTACTTAAACTTTAACGCAACGCAGGCCACAGTGTATCTTAAAAGGTAATGCCTACCATGCTGTAGGGCTTTAACCGCAACAGCCTTTCGTATAAGTACTACTTATTCTATACACCTTACGTGAGTTTAGAAAAATATCTATCTACAATAAGACCGCCCAATAACCGATCGAACTTGAATCTGTGTGAACCTCGATCGACAATGTAGGGTCGTATATTAGCCAGGTTTGCTTGTTAGACATTCGATTGTATATTTTCGAGCGGCTTGCTGATCCAATCCTCAGTGGGACTCTACACCCTGTCTAGTCAGAGCCGCAATGCAAGCAGAATTCTGAACAAAATTAATAATAATAATAATAATAATAAATAATAAATAATCTTAGTTAGCTATTTAATGGCGAAAGTACCTATAAGTACCCATAAGTTGCAGTACTTTTTTCACGTTTTTAGGTTCGGGAGACTCTGTCAGTACTCTTATGATGACTCGGTCGTATCTGACTTTAACTTATACTTAAGGCCAAGGTACTCAATTTCTGTGACAAGAATATGATATTTACGCAGGTTGATGGATAAGCCTGCCTTTGTTAGAACCAAGAGTACTCCACGTATGAGTTCAAATACCCACTCTATAGTCTTACTCAGGGTCACAACGTCATCGATTGGCAGTAAAAGACTATCCATGATTCAAGGCGCCTTCAAGCGGTGTGTTATTTGAAACTTCAGACTGAACAGCCATCACACAGTCAACTAGCTCTCTCGTAAGTGACTAACAATCTCATGTACGAGCGTATTGAATTCTCTCACTATTCTGTACATCCGTATCTACTATGACTGGAGTACTCATAAACTCACAAATCTACTTATCTATACCTATTATAGAGCTTATCCTGACTCACTGACTGATTCATCATCGCCGAGCCGAAACCGCTGAAGCTAGAAAACTGAAATTTGGAAGGTAGCTTCCTTTTATACCAAACCCACTCACTAAGGCGGGATTTTTTGAAATTCAATTCAACCCCTAAGAGGGTGAAAAGGTGTGAAAACGAATATATAAAACTTTTTAACGCGTTGTGCGATTAGCTTGAAACTTGATTTGAATAATTAGAATTCAATATAAATGGATAACGTGTTTCAGGATTTTTCAAAATAACCCTCATAAAGGAATAAAATGTGTGAATGTTGGAATGGAAACTTTTTTATGGGTGATGGACCCAAATAAAACCACCAGTCTTAAACCAATCACGTCCGCCATTAAAAATTTTCATACAAACTTTGACACCCCATTTTATCTCTTTGTAATGGATATTTTGAAAAATAAAACGCTAAAGTAAACAGTCTGGTGTTATATTTTCACGTCTGAGCTTTTGAACAAATAAAATTCAATAAAATCAATATTAATAAAATTGGCAAGGAGATAAATTGCATCTTGGGAATGGATTTAAGCTAGAATTCATTTAAAAAAAATGCGGACGAAGTCGCGGGCTACAGCTAGTTTATTATATATCAACTTCTAACTTTCTAACGTTACTCTAAAACTTCAACGTTAAGGTACCAGACCTGTTCACGAGGCGTACGGTCTGATACGTGAACTCTTATCCCTTGGGAGAGGGGAAGGCTATTGGTATGGCATTTTAATTGTGTTAACTAAAAACATCCACATCCCTAGCCGCATTCCCCATAAGACTGGGACTTCCGTTAGAGCTGGTGCGGCGGCTGGATATGGGGAGGTGCCGAGTACCTTAAAAGACGCAAATATGACTGTCTTGATAGGGCCTACATATCTGAGCCTTTTGGAGACCCAGGGTCCCAAACTCTTGTGGAAAACAGGAGCCCGTCGCGTTTTTATAATTATTTCACGGCGTCTAGCGTCTGATAGAACCATCGCGTGTCTCAAGAGCTGGCTCTTATTTGGCCCAGCGTATTAGTATCTACCAGTGTCTTGGGGACTCTCCGAAAGTGCCTAGATCAGTTAAGACAGCTCAATTATAGATCGGTTTGAGCGGTCCTTAGATAGCTCAGCTGTTTTACTCGTATTTTGTGTATTTGCTTATTGTTATTGTATAGATATTTATTATTATATATTTCTGTAAATAAATGTCTAATTGGATAATGCATGTGTTAATTGATTCGTTCACTACAAATGTTACTTTGTAATCCTATATATTTATACTAGACACCCGCCCCGGCTTCGCACGGGTGCAATGCTGATACTAAATATATTACAGAATGTCTTTATATACAACGTTATCTAAAATAATAACTTAACCTAAGAGATAGACGTATAGAGAGATACGCGGACCTTTGGTAACCTTTTTAAGGTGTACAATACTATAGTACATTATTTTGATCTATCTTGTAGGGTTAAGCCAGCGTTTGCAATGTAAGCTCAACAAAATGAGTTTATTTATGACATCACATTATAAACCTATAAAATTATCATCGTTTTTCTACTATACTATGCATACTATACTATGCGATCTAAGCATACATAGGGACAGACAGACAGCGGGAAGTGACTTTGTTTTATACTATGTGATGGGATTACAAAGTTTATGCAGTTAGTGTATCTAAAAAACTGAACCGATATTGCAAAATATTTTTAATATCCTTGATTTATACACTAAACACTTAATTGTATTCTAAACTTGAAGCTTCTATGTCTGCTAGAAGTACTTTAGAGTTTAGATGTTCGGTCAGTCAGTGAGTGAGTGAGTGACAAAATTAAGAAACTGTGACTAGTTATAATTCTCAAACTACTGGTTCAAATTGAATGAAATTTGAAGTACAACGTGTTTATACAATGCCCGTTTGGTTACAAAAAAATCAGGCTTTTAGTTTTATATAATATATATAAATATATAATAATGATAGGGGTCAAAAATGACCTGAACTGCTTCGAGAAAAGAATGGTACGGCCGTGCCGCTTTTTTGCTCGACTTGGCGTCTTGTAACTTTTGTTTGTTAGCTTTGTTTATTTCTTCTAATGTAGTTATAGTTTTTATGTCTGCTTAATAAAATCGGTTTTAACGAGAGACCAGCGCGGTTTGTTGACTTTGTAATCCGCATATGCTAAGTTTGCGGTATCAATTTTGCGGTAACCATTAATTAAGTTTGTATGTCCCGTACATACAAACTTAGTATTTTTCTATTGTAATGTTATTGCATTCAAAAATGTATTCTATTCTATTCTAGTATGTAAGACGTTTCAAAGTGATCCTTGTGATTGTGATAAATAAAAATATTTTTGGCTTTGACTTTGAGTTACATGCGATAACTGTAGGTAGGTATTTTATCTTCAAAATTCCCTATGAAAATTAGAACAATGTAAACCAATGTTTTGGTTTGCGCTGCGAAAACCATTGATGATATATAAAATAATGTACCTACTAGGTATTAAAATTAAGTATTAAAGTATTAAATAGTCCCGGACATTTCACACAGCATCATCTGGCCCCAAAGTAAGCAGAGCTTGTGTTATGGGTACCACATGACCGATATGCTACTTATATACTTTTTTTTTGTAAATACATACATATTATACATAGAAACACCCAGACCCGAGACAAATACTTGCAGATCATGCAAACATTTGCCCCGCGGCGGGAATCGAACCCGCAACCTTCTGCGTCTCAGCCGGACCTTAGCCCACTGTACTACAGAGGTCGTCAAAAGGTACGTGTTTATAGTACTCATCAATATCCACAAAAATCTTTGCGAGGCAATAATGTGTATTGTAGAATAACAGCTTTTGTTTAAATTTGTCAATAATAACGCGGGTAAAATCGAATGATTCATTCGTATAAGTTTAGTAATCCTTATCTAACTATTTCGCTTTCAAAACTTTAGTGAGTAAAGCCCGTGTTTATAAAAAATACAGGGGCTTTACTCACGTATTATTTAGTCGATGGAGGCTCCGACACTGATGCGATTCATCTACAGAATCTTCAGAATCTTAACTAGTTTTATAAATTATTTATAATTTTATAATAATCTAGGTTGCCTATGTACAGTTAATTATAACACTTAATTGCACCGACAATTGCTTGGCAAGCTGGGGTTCCTTATAAGAGCGATCTTATAATTATTTATATTTGTGTAATTTAAAAAGCACACTCAACTACATAGTTGGTTATGTTAATATAACCTGAATCAATTTAAAAGCAAGTATTTGCTTGGCTAACTAAAATCCTGCCAAATTCTGGAACAACCCTATTTAGTCAGGTTATATCGAAATACTTAGGGTATTTACCGGTTAGCGACAATTTTATGAGGCAGCAGTTAAGGTGATGTTTTTAAAGGAGCGGAGCCGATTGGAGTAGAGAAAAGTTTAATTAGACTGATATTATTTTAAAAAACATTAAACAGATGGACAAATATTTAGTACAATTCCGCTAATCTATTCCTAAAGAGTTACCTCCAAAAGAAATTCGACACGTGTTTCGCCTCTCCACGAGGCATCCTCAGGAACACTTTACTCACTCCGCACTCCGACGAAAAAACACTCTGCTCTGCAGACTTGTTGCTTCGACCAACGTCAGGATAAGACTGGGCCATTCGCGCTCCAACTTTACTATTTATACACTCAGTCAGACCGGACTGCCACGCCACCCGTATGAATCAGCGCCAGCTGTTGTAAACAAACGTAATAGCGGTGATCTTGGAAAACTTGTATTTAATTCGTTCGACAGTGTAAAATCGAATGAATTATGTCTTGTTATTTCTTAAAGTTTCTAGTACAGACATTCTTAAACCTTTTTCGCATGTATGTAAAATTTCAAAAGTATTATTATTACTCAATGAATGTCCTGAATCTATTAAATGTTTGGCAAAATGAGACCTTTCTGGACAATTATTTCTATAAGCTGCGATATGTTCTTTGTACCTAGTTTCAAAATTACGACCGGTTTGACCCACATAAACACCATTACATTCATCGCAAGTTAATTTATAAACCCCTGATTTTTTATGGTTCTCTAATCTATCTTTTCCATTACAAATCCGTTTTAAAGTGTTGTTGGTTTTAAAGGCCACTCTTACCTTGTTTCTCAAAAAAGTGTTTGAAATCCTATCACTAATGGATCCCATGTAGGTCAGGCTACCTAAATATCTTTCTGGTCTATCAGGACGCACTGGGTACAAAAGAGAACGAACAATACTAGAACGTTTGCTCCTAATTAGACTGTCGACTATATTTCTTTTGTAGCCGTTACTCTCAGCTATGTGATAAAGTATGGTAAGCTCTGTATTATAATTCTCTTGAGAAAGTGGTACTGTCATCAATCTATGAACAAAACTACGGTAAGCTGCCAGTTTATGTTGACGAGGGTGACAAGATGTCTCCGGAGCAGTAACGTCTGTATACGTAGGTTTCCTATAAATTTTGAAATCATGTTTCTCGCCCATTCTTGTAACAGTTAAATCCAAAAAGTTGAGGGAACTATCAACTTCTACTTCTAATTTGAAATTAATTTTGGGATGTAATCTATTAATTTTATTAACAAACATTGATTTGTCGAAGAGTACCGTTCCAGCACATAATAATGTCATCGACATACCTGTAATAATATAAGATATTAGGTTGACCTATAATAAATTTATTTTCAAAATAGTCCATGAAAATATCAGCCATGAGTGGACTTAGTGGAGATCCCATAGCTAAACCTTCTTTCTGCTTATAGTATTGGTTGTTGAATCGAAAGTAATTCTGATTCATACGGGTGGCGTGGCAGTCCGGTCTGACTGAGTGTATAAATAGTAAAGTTGGAGCGCGAATGGCCCAGTCTTATTCTGACGTTGGTCGAAGCAACAAGTCTGCAGAGCAGAGTGTTTTTTCGTCGGGGTGCAGAGTGAGTAAAGTGTTCCTGAGGATGCCTCGTGGAGAGGCGAAACACGTGTCGAATTTCTTTTGGAGGTAAATTCACTTTTTGAATAAAAAAACCCATAAAAACTCTCAAGCAGTGTTTGCACCAAGTTTCCTCTAAAACGGTTGCATAATTGAGTTACAAACATCAACCATCACACTTTTGGATTTATAATGTAAACGCTATTGTAAATGTTTGTATGTTCTTTGTAGCTTAATCAAAAAGGTAACGGCTGGATAGATTCATTTGATTTAATGAAACTTTTTTAATGTAGTCCGCGACCGAAAATATCATAAAGGATTTTTTTTATGTAAGTACAACGTAGGAAAAACCTCAGACACCAAGTTAGGCGCTGCGCAAACGTAGACACTTTTTGTTGCCGACACAGCACACCATCACAGGGAACCGTAGTTCCTGTCCTATAGCGGTGATCGGACACAGTTGCCCGTTGCTACTACTAGCCACTGGTATTTTTCGTTGCTTGTACAATTATAATACAATTTGTTTGCGCAGCTCAGTATAATTGTATGGAAATTTGTTAATGTTGCTTGTGTCTTCCACTGAAGACTTTTAGGTTCCAGTTACCGACACCGAACACTTTTTAATCATCAATGAGTGTGTGTTAAGTGGGAGCAACTGGACACAAACAAATTGTACGTATGCGCAGGGAGTGCATGATTTCATACTGGTTCTATAGAAATAAAATATTCATCGGTAGCTTGTATCTGACACGTGACACAAAAGTGTCCACGTTTGCGCCCTGCTTAACCTAACCTAAACCTTTGTGTCAAAAACCCCACAGTCCAACTCAGTCTCTCAATTGTCTGGTGCCTTCATTTAGAAATAATATTCTTCAGCAATCGAATTGTTCACAGTCGAAACATATTGCCGAGGACTCTGCTAACTCTGAAAGCATATTCGAAAACAAGCTCGACAACTGGCTACATAGTAATAAATGAGTGTACATAAAAGTAAACCAAACATTGACGACCTCTGTGAGCAGTAAGCGTCAAACCCGCCTAAAACGCTAAAAGCTGCGGGACGATTCTCGCCTGTTGTTTGTGTGATCTGCAAGTATTTGCCTCCGGTCTGGGTGTTTCTAAAAACATATATAAGTAGTATATCAGTCATGTGGTACCCATAACACATGCTCTGCTTACTTTGGGACTAGATGATGTTGTATGAAAGGTCCGGTATTAAAAAAAATTTTTTTAGAACTCTTTATTTTTATTATTGTGTACCTAACGAAGCTGCTTCTTTATTATCATAATAATAAATTAATGAGTAGATACAATGTTTCACAGCTCCGCTCTTCTTCTCTCTGTTCGTCGGTACTGCAATCATGGAAACGCACTCTTAGAATCTTAGACTAAATAACCATTGACTTTAATGGTGACATTTGACACTCTAGGTATAAACAAAATGTTTGATTATTAAGGTGTAGTCTGATTGTAGCTTATTTAATTTAAGGCTATTTTTAAGACGATATTAGACAGTTACAAGAAAATAAGAGTATATTAATTACTCAGAGGGACCGTTGATCGTAGGTTTGTATATATCAGGTAGGTAAAGTGTTTAGGTACTCATTTGTTTGGGTGCTTATACCAATATAATATTTAGTTATATTTTTATATACTTTCTTGCTTATATATCTTACTTTTTTTTGTGTGTGCCAAATACACGATATTTTATTCTTTGACGACCTTTGTGGCGCAGTGGGCCAAGGCTGCGTGTTCGATTCCCGCGGATCAAATGTTTATATGATCTACAAGTATTTGTCTCGGGTCTGGATATTTCTATGTATAATATGTATGTATTCACAAAAAAAAAAGTATATATGTAGTATATCAGTCATGTGGTACCAATAACACAAGCTCTGCTTACTTTGGGGCCAGATGATGCTGTGTGAAATGTACATCATTATTTATTTATTTATTTAAATTACTGGTCGTTGAGGTTTGTAATTTGAAGGATGTGTTTCTTTAGGAGTATGGGCACTAAAAAAGGAATGTCCGAAAAAAAAGGCTCAAAGCAATCTTTGTTGCTTTGGTCAAAATTTTTACAGAGTTTTTCACCATATAATACTAAAAACATGTGTTGTACGTGTTTTTAGTATTTAGTAACAGTCTACCTCATAATCAAATCATAAACTAGTACCGCGGGTAATTATGGGTAATTACGCCAACGGTTTTAACGCCTTTAGATAATAATAATACCGGCCATTCCACAAAGCATCATCTGGCCCCAAAGTCAGCAGAGCTTCTGTTATGGGTACCTCATGACTGATATATTACGTATATACATTTTTTTGTTAATACATACATATTATACATAGAAATACCCAGACCCGAAACAAATACTTGTAGATCATGTGAACATTTGTCCCGCGGCG
Source organism: Lampropteryx suffumata (assembly GCA_948098915.1). NCBI lineage: Eukaryota > Metazoa > Arthropoda > Insecta > Lepidoptera > Geometridae > Lampropteryx > Lampropteryx suffumata. The sequence continues at coordinate 15,594,044 of OX402558.1, read as the reverse complement.
GGAATAGAACCCAACTTTTTAAAAAAAAAAAGATAGTGGGAATTATAACATCGGTAAGTACACCATTTACAAACATAAATATAATACACGAAACGAGCCTCTTAAAGCGCTCTTTGTGGCACGATAAGAAGAAGAAGAAGAAGAAGAATGCAGGACATATTATTATAAAGATATTGTGTATCTAGCAAAGATAGACAAACCGTCTATGGATGGTTATATAAAAATAATAGATCTGTGGATACCATAGTATACGAGGGTAGTTAGATAATATCATAAGTGTGGACATAACTTTAGTTTTGTAGAACTCATTCAATAACTTTTAACTTTGTTCCCCGAATTCAATGTAGTTACTGTTTTTCTACCTACCCTCTCGTTGTACAGTCCGCTTCGCAAATTGGTTATTTCTCGTAATTAAAATAAGCAGTGCATGATTCCAGTAGATGTATTTTAGGGTTCAGAAGTCTATGATCTGAACCAATTGTCAATTTAAATTAATATAATTTATTTAAGTTATTTCAAATTGGTATTTATAGTGACTTTGTATTTAGTTTAATGATATTAATATGTTATACTTAATTTCAATGAATTTGTATTAATGTAATATTTATATCCACGTGCCTGTACTCGGACGAGATATCCGGCTCTACTATTGTGAATAATCGAACCTACTCATTACTGAATACTATAAGAAACACTTACAGTTTGGCTGTGTCTGTCCGACTTTCTGCCTAAATTAGTTTTTTTTCAGGAGAATAAAAAAACAAAATAAAAACAACAAATAATGGTAGCAATTCGGTTGGCACCAACCTAACTAATTTTAGCTAAAATTAGGTTTAGACTGTCAAATTAAACATTGTCATTCTGCATTGGTAACAACCAACTTATCCTAATTTAATTAGGTGTTCCTTATTTAGTTAGATGGTACCAACCGAATAGGTTTTACAAATGATATGACTAACTAAAATATATTTTAGACATTCCTAAATTTAGAAATGAACCAACCGAATTGCCACCAATGTCTCAAAACGTAAATAATGAACGTCAACCAATTAAAGTTGTAAAATATGTGAAATTACATTGAATGTTAATTAAATTTCACTCAGGTCTTGAGTTCATACATAAAACCCAAAAGAACGTTCGGTTTTTTCAGAGTTTAAAATGTTCAGGGATTTATTAATCTTCTTATCGTGTCATCAAGTATTCAAACCAGTGGGGTGAAAGGATTAAAGAGCACCTCAGGGGCTCTATTTGTTCATTTTATTTAACAGACTTCAATAAATGGAGGAGATTCTCAACTCGGTTGTTTTTTATTTTATGTTTGTAACCTTATACCTCCATCAATTATGAACCGACTTAAAAAATATTTTTTATGTGATATACTTTCCAATTAGTCCCATATTTCATCAAAATCGGTTGAGTAGTTTGATTTTTAAATCAGCAAAAAAAAAATTGTCATCCAAGTAAACATGATTTCGTATGTTTCTAGTTGGTCCCTTGAAAACGGATTTTTGAAATTCTGTAAATGTCATCAACGTCTGCTGTTGACTGTACCTACTAAGTCGTTAAGTTCACAATGGTAGGGCCCAAACACAAACAGACATACAGAACATAACGTAATCCACCATTGGTTAAGTAAGACGTGTTTTGTTTTAAAATTTAAATAAAAACTTCTGTCTGGAGAAATTTAAAAGTAAGTAACTTTGTTATATACCTACAAAAAACACTTTTTATAGAAAATAATAAATAGTTAAATGATTTTATTACATCTTAATCACGAACTAATTTAAAAAGAAAAACTAATCGAAGACAAAAAAAATTATTCTTACATTTTTTTTAATTCTTTGTTAATCGATCTGCAGTTCTGCTTTTCGTACTCTAAGCAGTTCTAGAAACGTATAGGAAACGTAAAATAACGGCGGCTGCATTGCTTTAGAAACATTTTTTTTTAAAAGGTCACTTGAGATCCGTTTAACCTTTCATCTTATGCCAGGCAGGATTTGCCAGTTTTACGGCTCCTGCATACACGTATCGACCAATTAAAAAAATGCACGTTTTTCTAAGAAAAGATAGATAATAGGTAACTCTTTATTGACTACCACACGGAAAATTATAAAACAATTATTCACATACAATGGGTGGCCTTATCGCTGACAGCGATAATCTGTAACAGGTAACATTGGATGAACTGGACTATAAATAAACAGAGATGGGGTGTGGTGTTCATATATAAGTATAGTATGGCTATTCAACGAGGTAACGTTGCCAGCCATTTGGGCACTTTACCTGCGGTCAGTGAACAGAATTCTGTTTTTTATCTATAAGTAATTATATATTATTTTGTACATTTCAGTTATTAAATTTATAAATTAAATTTTTCATATATTTGTAATTAAACTAGCTGCTGCCGGCGGCTTTGCACTCGTGCTACCTACATCAAATGTACCCTATGTCCTTCTCCAAGGTCACATCTATCTCTGTACCAAAATTCATCAAAATCGATTCAGCCGTTTAGGCGTGAAAACGTAACAAACAGACAGCGAACAGACAGACAGACAGAGTTACTTTCGCATTTATGATATTAGTAGTATACTTACATTACATTAAAAAGTGATTTGCTCAATTTAGTAACATTTGATGTATCATTACTGTCCTTGTCAGTATGTATCCATAGAGGTTTATATACTGCTGTACATAAACCTCTTTGTTATGCTACATGTTCTGCATCTGCATCCAGGTGTATAAAAATACCTAAATGTTTCAACTATTTCATTAATTTCCTTCGTTTCAGATTCATCATGTGTTGCAGTGAAAACCGCTGCCTTCTTGTAAGTAAAATTGAAATATACCAGTGAAATGAACCCTATATTACTAGCACAAGCCTTTGAATAATGAATAAATTAATAAACAAAAAATAATGCCGAAAATTCCCCACAGCATCACGTAGCCCCAAAGTAAGCAGAGCTTGTATTACCACATCACTACGTAGTATAAAACAAAGTCGCTTCCCGCTGTCTGTCTGTGCCTATGTATGCTTAGATCTTTTAAACTACGGAACGGATTTTGGTGCAGTTTTTTTTAATAAATAAAGTGATTCAAGAGGAAGGTTAATATGTATAATACATGCATAATATAGTAGAGAAACACTGATAATTTTAGAGGTTTCTAATGTGATGTCGTAAATAAACACATTTTTTTGCGCTTATATTGCAAACTTGTTGGCTGAACCCTACGAGATAGGTCAAAATAATTTACTACAGTATTGTACCCGTGCGAAGCCGGGGCGGGTCGCTTGTGACTGATATACTACTTATAAACTAATTTATTACTACTACTACTACTACTTTTTTTTGTAAATACATACAAATTATACATAGAAACACCCAGACGTGAAACAGATACTTGCAGATGATACAAATATTGTTCCCGCGGCAGGAATCGAACCCGCAACCTTCTGGGTCGTCAATAGGTATTCTTTATTTAGCAATGGTTAATAAATAACTTATCGCTTACCATCAAGCTGATATTTTGTTCTCAAGGATCGAAATAACTAAGAAAGCGAATGGCAAAAGGAGCAAAGGGAAGCCAGTATGCAGTGAAATTTGGCTGCAGATGATTATTAAATTAAATATATTTAATTCGTTCACAAAGATTTTGGATTGAGAATAGTGTTTCCTATATAGCTTATCTTATAAGCTTTGGAAAAGAAACTATAAATGATACGTCTAAATATTTTTGAACAGGTTTTTACAGGTTTTTTACAAGTCTAGTTTTAAGAGTTCCTAGTTACATAACATATAATATAATATTAGGTGCTTTATAATATAATATAATATTAGATATTAAGGCTTAGCACGCACTGCGAATTATTCCATGAATAATTTCACGGCTGGCGAATTCTTGGTAGCACGTACTAGCAGGACCAGGACAGAAGCGATGGGCTCCTAAGATTTATATATGTAGGACTCTATCAAAACCCTTATTTGCGCCTTTTGAGGTCCTCAGAACAAATATAGATGAAATTGATAATAGATAAAGGCCTACCTATCTTCTAGGCACTTATTGGGTTGCTGATGGTTGCGGGTTCGATCCCCGCCGCGGGATAAATATTTGTATGATCTGCAAGTATTTGTTTCGGGTCTGGGTTTCTATGTATGATATGTATTTGAAAATAATATATACAAGTAGTATATCAGTCATGTGGTACCCATAACACAAGCTCAGCTGACTTTGAGGCCAGGTGAAGCTGTGTGAAAGGTCCGGCATTATTTATTATTATTATTGATTGCTTCTTGGCTAATTTATTTTTATCTGTTTTAGTGTTTACTGATACTGGTGTTTGGATGGAATTTGGTCCTTATGTTGTGCTACCTTGTATCTAAAAATGGAAACGTCTTATTCTTCAGAGAGCTATCCGTCGTCCACTTACTGACATTTAATATGATTGATATACTGATCGATTTAGTATATACAGTAACTTATGGAGCGGTTAGTATTTTTAGTTTATAAGGACAATGATTAGTCAAATTCCGACTGAAAAGTTTTCTACTTTTGTATACTTCATAGTTATTTCAGTGATTAATCGATTAAAATAAAAAAATAAAAAAATCGGGTTGCACTCCGGGAGTGCCGACAGAAGTGAAAACTTATTTTGGCGCGTTAGAGTTTAGTACAAAATCACTTCAAAATCAGTAATTATGGCGACTGCCAATCAAATACTGAACGAACACAGATGATGCAATATTTTTTGGTTCAGAATGTAGATAATATATCAAAGAACCTAACTCAGTAAACTTCTCCATACAAAAGTAGATTGTAAACATGAGAATTAAGGTTTATAACCAAATGGGGCGAGCGCGGCAGCCGGCTGCGTCTCGCCCCAGACGGTAACAGTGTCGCGAATCCAGAGGTTTTACCTCATCTAAAAATATGCGTACCGCGCTAAAATAAGTTTTTACTTCAAAAAACGTGTGCGTCTCGGGCCCCCGACAGAAGTGATAACTTAAACTAATCTAACTAGCGCTGTGGGTTAGAGTGAGAGTGGAGGAGCGTGCCTACCGCTGCCATATGCGTGAGAGGAAGGAAAGACTGTTGCCGTAACGCGTTACGTAACGAAGCGATTTACCCTCCCATAAGAAGTTATCACTTCAATAAAACATTTAAATATAAGTTTTTAAGTGAATAAATAATGCTGGACATTTCACACAGCGTCTAGCCCCAAAGTACCTAAGCAGAGCTTGTGTTACAGGTTCAACATGACTAATATACATATTATACAAAGATAAAAAACCCAGACCCGAGACAAATATTTGTCCCGTGGCGGGAATCGAATCGAACTCGATTTTGATTGAATGAAATAAACGAAGTTTTTACCTATTAATTTGACTAATCAGCTCAGTTGGTAGTAGCTCTGCCTTCTGCGCTTTATGTTGAGGGTTCGATTTATCCCTCCCAGGATAAACCTATGTGTGATGAACATAGGTGCTTGTTCTGTGTCTGGGTATTATAACGTATCATAAGTATGTATTTTAACATAATGCATATATCTGGTTACCATAGTACAAGCTTTGCTTAGTTTGGGGCTAGATGTTGTTGTGTGCATTGACCACCTTTATTTATTTATTTATTATAAAATAAACTATTTTTAACCGACGAAAATAAGGAGGTTTACAAGTCAACGCGTATATATATGTATATATATACATATATACATATATATATGTATATATATATATATATATATATATTATGTATGACCACGCATAACTTTTTACGGAGTAGTCCGATTTTGATAATTATTTTTAATGGCAAGGGTATACTCCGAGGGTGGTCCCATATAAATTTGGAAAAAACAACCCTGAGGGTAGGGAAAACAGGGTATGATTGATTGTTGTATCACTGATTGTAATGTATGATTGCTAAAGTAAGATAGGTAGCTATTTTAATAGTAATCAAAGATTAAGCATTAGTAGATTATAGCCACAAATAAAACTTTTTAACAAAAAATTACACCGCAGAAAAAACTAAAAAGCAAAACATAATAAATATTTTTTATTTAACCTTAATAACTAAGTTCTTAAACTAATGTTAAATAATTTTTTATTCACCAAACACTCCTGTATTCTGAGACCAAACATTAACTTCATGAACGCCGCCGAGCATCACGCATTACGTAATTAATTCATTTGCTTGTTTGGTGATTCAAAATGATTAAGGTATACCTACATTAGCTTAATAACTTAGTTATTAAGGTTAAATAATAAAGGTTTATTATTATTTGCTTATCAGTTTTTTCGACGGTTTAATTTTTTGTTACAAAAAATTATGTTACCATTGGGTTAAACTTTAACGTTTTTTGATATCGGAAACAAAAAAATCCCATTAAATTTCTATTTGTTGAACTGATAATATATATAAATTACCATTTAAAAAAGCGAGTGGAATATAACATATTTAAATAACAGCTGACGATTAAATAGGCATAACTATCCTTATATATATAATTCTACTGTACGTGTGTATGTCACTGAACTCCTAAACGGCTGAACCGAATGATTTTTTTTGTGTGTGTTCATATGAATTCGAGAATGGTATAGTTTTTTTTTTTTTATTTTTTTTTAAATTTCGACCTGTGGTCGCCCACTGGTCGAAATTCGACCATAATAAAAATAAAAATAAACACCATAACAATAAAAGTATTCTACACTCCTCTGTATAAACTATAAGTGTGCGAAATTTCATGCTCCTCCGTCCGCGCAATTTTTGTAAAAAGGGGTACAAAGTTTATGCTTCACGTATTAATATAGATTATTTAATTTTTTTATTTCAGCTAACCTCCTCGGTTTCTCGAGCTAACATCTACTATTTAATGTATGATGTACCAAAAACAATTCTGCAGATACCAATCACTTTACACATCCTGTACTCGGATTCATACTTTTATGGAATTTTTTCATACATAAACCTTGCGTTTGTTGGAATTGTACTACCTGCTGCCAATTTAGGTATGAATGTGTAATTATTTAGAGCTTTATTAACGTTGTAGGTTGGGATAAACCAACAATACCTATATGTGGTAATTTATATTATAATAATACGCTTTCTTTACAAGACTACCTTTTATGTTAGCTTTAGTAATTTAGTTACATTTTCAGAGAGCTTATTATAAAAGCGCACCTTATTTCCCATAAAGGACCTATCTAACTATAGTTATATTATAGTATATATATATATATATATATATATATATATATATATATATATATATATATATATATATATATATATATATATAATGAATTAATTAATTAATAAATGCCGAGGACCTTAAAAACCGCAAATATGCTGGTTTGGATAAGGCCTACATATATGAGCCTTTTGGAGTCTAAACCCTGGGCCCGAAGGGAACAGGAGCCCACCGCGTTTACAAAATTATTTCACGACATGGTAGATACATTGCATGACCCAAGAGCTGGCTCTTATCTGGCCCAGCGTATTAGAATTGCCATTCAACGTGGTAATGCCACCAGTATCATGGGAACGCTGCCCTCTGGCATCGATCTGGATCAGTTGAACTATCTATAGATCGTTTTAAACGGTCCTTAGATAGCTCACCTGTTTCACGTGTATTTTATATTATTGTATATTATTCTGTACATATCTGTTTATAAATAATGAATCGTTTATTCCTATTCTTGTTGATATGCCGCGGAAATCGAACCACAGATTTTGCGTTTGGAAGTAATGTTTTCTGTCTCGATTACTAATAAGTAGTATTTAACGCATTTAAAAGTAAATAGTAATTAAATTTTTTAAAATGACTTAGTGGTTTTAGCTTTAACTTATCTTATACCTTTAAACGAGCTATTCTTGTATATATGTATATATATAATCTGAATCTCAGAAACGGCTCCAACGATTTTCATGAAATTTAGTATGCAGGGGGATTCGAGGGCGATAAAACGATCTAGCTAGGTTTCATTTTTGGAAAACGTCGTTTATCCGTGTTTTATACTGAGCAAAGCTCGGTCCAGGTACAAACCTTAAACTGCGCATAACACTTCAACTTGTTTTCAGCGCTGGATATTTTAATGATAATGAAGCTAAAAAGTAATTCAGTGACTGATAAGCAGGATTCGATTGCACTTGAAAATAGACCTGAAACCGCGAAAGTTTGCTCAAGAAGGCCTTTAGGCCAAGCAATGTCTTGAGGCGTCTCCATCCACGGACCTAAAGCAACCCTCACCTGCATCTTGGCGAATAAAAACATCGAATATGTAATCATAGTTTTAAAACAGTTGCTTAGCATTTAAGTTTTATATTACACTAAATAAATTAAATTTCTATTATTATTTTTTAACCTACCTATCAAAATTATAAGACAAGCATATTAGGTAGTTATGTCAACACATTTCACAAAATGAGGAGCCAGTAATTGTATATTATATTATTTTTGAAGCCTCAGGTAAAGATGCGCAGATGATGACGAGAGGTAATAAAACATTTCTTTGTATGAAAAGAGTACGGTATCATTATATCCAGACGAACAGCATGTTTAGTACGATGAGTACTATATGAAATTACACAATTCCATAGACAAAACTGAAATCAGCTCATATGCAACATTGGGCGGAATAAACAGGCAGCCTAATCGCTTTTGCTTTTACCCTTTAAGCAAACAATGAATGTATCGTTATTATACCACGTTATTTACATTATGCACACTCCTGTGGCAGGGAGCAGGGAAGTAGGCAGGGAAACAGGCAGCGCGAGTATGTAAACGGGTCACTTCTCATGCCACCGCCACTGCAACTCGCTCTCAAAATTGTCGGTTTTTCGTGCGGAAATTAAAGGACCGGCAGCGCGAATGGCGATGAGCGTTTTCATACTGCTTACTCTCTCACTTTTCGTTGAGCGTGCGGTGTTAAAGCTCGTATTTACATAATGCCTTACTTAAGCTACCTAGGTAGGTACTAAGTACTAAATCTATTACAATTAAATAAATACTGGTGGACAATCTTGGTGGATAGCTTGTACTGCTTGTATTAGCTTGTACTGAGCACCAAATTACCGATAGATTACTTATATATTATTTTTAAATACATAGGTACTCATGATTAGTAAACTCTTATTTATATGCCCACGACTTTTTCAAGAAGAAAAAGTTTTTGACCTCACCACAATCCATACCAATTACTGGTCTAATGATTTTAGACGCAGATCTTTCAATAATCACAACGATCAATTCTCCGACATTTTCATGTTTTCTTATACAGTCAATAGTTTTAAAAACTGTATTCTAAATCTTTTCTTTGATAATAAATAAAGTCGTTTTATTTTCAAGTGTTTTTTTTTCTATTCGTTTTTTTATGTTAATTTAGCTCACATGAGCTAGATAATTCAATAATATTTTGTGTAGAGTTAAATGTCCACTTTATTTATGTGAATAATGTTACTGTGGTAACTTTACTGGACTATACTAATAATCTGTAATAAAAATTATAAAGCAGAAAAATTTGCTTGTTTGTTTGAATGCGCTAATCTCAGGAACTATTGGTTTGAATTGAAAAAATCTTTTTGTGTTGGATAGTTCATTTATATGGAGGATATAACATCACGCTGCGACCAATAGGAGGGAAGCATCAATGTAAAATGGTGCAAAAACGGGTAAAATTATTCCTTTTTGAGAGCTTCCGTTGCGTTTAATAGATGATTGTTTATACAATCAGAACCAACTAAAGTTACTATCAATTGTATGAATTCAGAATCAAGGGAAGTACATTTAATCGGAATAGGCATATTGACTATCCCGAATGGATGTACAGGACATTGTAAAAGTATAACATTAACCCCCCAAACATGATTCTTATCAGATTATCGCACATTCCAATCATTTGAGCGATTTTAATATTATAAAAGATAATTGTTGTAATATTAAGAAGTTTGATAACTCTGTTAATATGGCAACCCATATTAAATTAAAGAATGTAAATTTAGATGAATTTAACCCACAAAATGATGCTAAAATTAACTCATTGTTAAACCAATTAAATAAATTAGAAACTGAACCTCATTTTGGCAATTATGGGACACACAATTCTTCTGTAATTGTCATTTTGATCGTAATGGTATTAGGTTATATTAGCTTTAAAATAGTAAATAAGTTTTATTGTAAATCCGGCAACAACCGTTACTCATTTGAAATCATTTAATTAGAATCTGCACCTAAGCCTATTGTACGGAAATCAAACACGACATGACTTTAAAGAAATATAGTATAGAGTAAGCTTCAACCTCAAGAAAGGACATAGTAATAATATTTATCCAACCGCGATAACTGATATTCACTCGGACGAAGTCGCGAGCAACAGCTACTGTGTTATAATCTTTGTGTTACATAAAAGAAAAATACTGTCTGTTTGTTTTCCAAATAAAATAAATTTATAAACAAATATTTATGTTCATACAGAACAAATATTTGTTCTGTGAGGGAATCAAACCACAACCTACAGAGAAGCCAGAGTCTGTTTTCCGATTTAACTCGAACGGTAGATAGATACCTAGTTACTGCTTGTTTGGGTTTACACCGAACACAGCAGTTAAGCATTTTTGCCTTACAAGCAAATATGCACAATTGCCTGAGCAAACCAGTACGCTACCACCTGCCGGACCGGCCGGCACCGCGTTACTCATAACCATCTCACCATATAATTATACAATTTTATACCATTTGTAATTATAACCAATCTTTATTGGTCTTTTTATTATATTTTTCACTATTTCGTGTACCAGTGTGAAGTCCGATAATATACACTACTACTACAGTGAACTTTGGACTTCTCATTTTGTCACCGTACCACCCTACCAATAACCAATATCTAAGAGGCCTAGGACTCCCACCATAAAGAGTCCTAGCCTTATACACTGCTACCTACTGCATTATTTATGTACCTTGTTGTTTATTGAATAATGGGTACCTACCTACCTACAGTGTAAGTATATTCTGGTTAGGTACCTACTTTATCATTTGGATAACTGAACAAGGTCAGTAGAAAAGACGACAAAGTAAAGAATTTGTATCATGATCCTACTTATCCCCTGGCGACGACGTCTCTTTTGTAATTAATATATTTAAAACAAAAATTAATACATTAACAAGTGAGTGAACCCAATAGGCCGAGCTTTGTAGAAGCAATATTTTCGACAAACACTTTTGCTCGAGGTTGAATGAGAAAGAAGTGTGAAGGCATAATGTAAACACACGCTGTCAGTAATCATCATCATCATCATCATCATCATCAATCAGCCCATAGCAGTCCACTGCAGGACATAGGCCTCCCCTAATGAGCGCCATTGCGCCCTGTCTTCAGTTCAACGCATCCAGCTTCTGCCGGCAGCCTTTCGCAGATCGTCACTCCACCTTGCCGGAGGGCGTCCTACACTACGTTTGCCGAGCCGCGGTCTCCACTCAAGAACTCGTTGACCCCAACGGTAATGTAATGTTGCCGCAGAAATAATTATGGAATTATATCCAGCAGTACGAGTGGCATTGGCCGGAGTACTATAGAGTTATTCCATCTTTACTGGAAAATACAACACAAACAACGACGTTGGTGAGGGTGGCATAGAGCAATATAAGTTATTTATGGCCAAAGATTTTGATAAATCATATTTCGGCAACTGCTATTGACCAATAATACCATCTAGAGATTGTTTTAAAGATTTAAATAAAAGGATTTTCTTTTGAAGAGCCTATTTTTGCGAAGCAAACATTGCGCTTTTATATATTATTAATTTTTCCCGAGTTAATTCGGGTTTTATTCGTAATATAAGTCATTTTATTCAAATAGAGCTAGAGTTATGGACTCAGGTGTGAATAATTAGAATTGAAGTTGTGTGTTTCTTTGTCATTCGATCACAAATAATCCGTTTAATTATTTTATATAAAGACACCATTTTTTTATAAAATACTACAAGACTAGGTATGATCTTTCTAAATGGCACTAAACGAGCAGGTTTTGGGGTCTGAAATAGCACCATGGCTGGAAACCTGCGCAGTTACCCATAAAAAGATGGTTACTTTAAAAGGCTCTAAAAGGGAGCAATATTCTTGTATATTTTTACTATTGGTTCACCCCAAGTTTAACTATTGGTTAACAAGTCTTACCTACCTATGATATGTACCACCATGGTACGGTACCCGCTGTTTTACCACTAGCTTTAAGTATCAATAAGTAGGTAGCCTGAAGCTATATGAGTACCCCAATAAGCCGTTTCATGGTTTTTGACTTGAATTGAATGGATTTGGTGCCAAACATGTTTATTATCCAGTTGTGTAGAGTATTGTGGAAGAGTTGGTAAACGTGTGGTAGAGTCTCACTAAAATCTAAAAATACCTTCGCCCCTTCTCTTTCAGTCGGCCATGAGTTCAGTTTGTTTTGCGTTCTGAAAGTGACGAGAGCTTGTTGTGAAACTTCAGGAGTCAACAATGATTTTCGCCAACGCTGCTAGTATGATGAGAGACGAACAGCCAAAGGTCAACAAATGGTGTTGTTCCTTATCTTGGCTGTGTTTGCAGGCGTGGGCTTATACCAAAATCGTAAGTTTACTGGCTTTTTTAAAATAATATTAACTGCTTCATATGACAAGAATTAGCAAAATCAATTAATATTTTACAATTTATGTTTTTTACCATATCAAAAACACAAAACGTAGGGTGTTCGAGAAAACACCAGTATCACTAAACCTCAAACAAACTTTAGTTATCCTCAGATTTAGGTCAAACGATGTTTACACTGCTATAAATACTTTCGTAGGTACCTTCGTTGTTGCACTGTTGGGTGTTTCTGACTCATAATTTTCCACTTTATTCTTCATTTAGAAATAGAACTTAATAACCTTCCTTGGTGTAAAACAATTGAACTTATATATTTTATTGTTTTCTTGGGCATTATAAGCTTTATTTCATATTTTCCAGATCACTGGACTCCTGATAGTGATCACTAGCACTTTGCCAGTGTTTTTTAATGGATTCGACCGACACATGTTTGGTGATAAGTCTACGTACCCCCTACTAGGGGTGATAGTAGTTATCTTGGTCGTCGACATTGGGTTCCAGACCTCTTCTATAATAGGGGTTCACAAGGTAATATTGTTTAATTTTTCTTTATGTCTGCCAAATATCTATTTTAGACAAATTACTTTTGAAGAACATGTGTACAAATGCTCATTTTTGAGCGTCAACAATATTACTTTTTAATAATTGAAAAGATCCTTCGTTTCCGCGTAATGTTATTTTCATACAAACATAGAACTACACGGCCAAACGTGCAGTAGAAGGAAGGTCCGTTGGTACCTTGGGGTAAAAATTTCTGGGTTTTTATTGTGTACGTAAAGCAGTAAATAACACATACTCTGCAAATTAAATCTTTTTTACCAGCGCTTTAAACTGTGCGTTGTCTATGGTAAAGTTATCCGTGTTTCGTGTATTCTGATTTTAGAAGTATTATTTTTTTAATTTAAATAATCATAATAACATTATTTTCTTGCGTAACTCGCGCCAACTCGCACCAACTCGAGCCAACGAACAATTGGTGACTATAAAAAAAAACAATTGGCGACTTTTTTTTTGAGCTTGTATCTTTCAAACCCATATTTCTTTTATGATTCTGTTGCAATACAAGTAAAAGTTATGACGAGACAAATTGATCTCACTCTTTTTGGTTGTTTATCATCAGACGATGGTGCGATCATTCAATGTTTATATCAAACCCTGAAAGGCCCAGTCTGAAAACCAGCGCTGTCTCTCATAGGAGTGGCATTAAAGCTTAGACTGGACCTGTTTGGCACCACAAGCGAACATTTTTATCTCTTAAAATATGTGTAATTTCTATTTCTAAATTCTATATAGAAATTTAATCAACTACTTTACTCTTAATAAGCTGTATCGCCACGTATCTGCTTATCTGCCTCACTACGTTATCGTTAACGTAAATAAAGCTTGAAGTTTTGTTTCATAATGATCATATCATATTCATATAAATTTAATTCAAAATTTCAAAGTTTCAATTATGGACTTGGACTGAACTTGTTTTTTTATGATTACTGATAAGTTCTCCACGTATGTTCATTTTGTCGTGATTAGGTGTATAATTGGACCAGGACTTTGATTCTTGCAATGTTGATAATTGATTTTTGCCATTACTCTAATGACGATCTCTGTGGCGTAAGGTGCGAGGGCCGCCTGAGATGGTTGCGGGTTCAATTCCCGTAGCTGGATATGATTTTATATGATCTGCAAGTATTTGTCACGGGTCTGGGTATTTTTCTACATATAGTATGTATGTAAGGAATGTAATAAGTGCCTATATCAGTCGTGTAGTCCCCATAAAACAAGCTCTTTGGAGCGAGACGATGCTGCGTGAAATGTACAGCAATATTTATTTAATTTTACTTTTTTTTCAGAAAAGCTACAACACCCTACGAATATTCAATTACTATGAAATATTCGCGATAACAGTGGACATTGTTCTCACTCCAGTAATACTATACATGACGAATACGGAACGTATCAAAGTTGATGTTTACAAAACTGTTATAATACTGACTGTTGGATTCTTTTATATATGTAAGTTGATAGATTACCTACCTTGATAGATTATATTATGTTAATATTGAATAGAAAAAAAATACTACTAACTGCCATCTACGGCTTCGCACACGTAGTACCTAATATATATGCGTCGCCAAGATATAATTTACTTACCTTTGATCTAGATCCGTTCGACAAAACAGCTGTTTAAACCTGAAATGGTAATAAAAAGACACACAGAGAACCGCCTAAATCATTACATAGTATAAAACAAAGTCGCTTCCCGCTGTCTGTCTGTCTCTATGTATGCTTAGATCTTCAAAACTACGCAAAGGATTTTGATGCGCTTTTTTTAATAGATAGAGTGATTCAAGAGGAAGGTTTATATGTATAATACATACATAGTATAGTGGAGAAACACTGATAATTTTAGAGGTTAGTGTTTATGGGTTCAACGTATTAAAACTACTGAGCTACTGCACCGCGTGGCCGGGTCAGCTTTTAACATGCTGTTCACTGAAGAGACTGATAGAGACTATGTGTGACCAGAATGCTGCTGGTGGGAATCAAACCCGCAAACTTCTGCGTCTCAGCCAGACCATAGCCCACTGCGCCACAAAGGTCGTCAATACTAAATAGCACGCTTATTGAAATTATACATTTATACTGAAATAATTACAGAAATGTACAGAATAATATAAAATACATGTGAAACTGTTGAGCTATCTAAGGACCGTTTAAAACGACCTATAGATAGATCAACTGATGCAGATCACTGCCAGAGGGCAGCGTTCCCAAGACAATGGCGGCGTTGCTAATGAATATTGAGTTTATTAGTATTTTAATTTATAAAAAATACTTTACTCTTCAATTTCCTTATTAAAGTGTATAACAACAAAGTTAACCAATGAACTAACCTGTTATTAGGCTTGATTTACGGTTTGATCCTACATCCAACTAATATTAATAAAGTTACTGGTATCTGATAATCTGATCACATTAAGAACAGCCAACTTTGGAATTCTGATACCTACTACAAGAACATTGATACTAACAGGTGTCCGTTAATATTGATGAATTAGTATTAACAACAACAGCATTCTGCAGGTAAATCCAGATCGCTACGTCTGCCATCTGCATCTGCCAGTATTTAAGGCATTTGTACGGGTCCTGTAGGGCGATTATGGAACTCTAATTACAATCAATGTCTATCAGAAATCTATGAAAACTGATAGAAATTGATTGTAATTAGAGTTCCATAATCGCCCTACTGATCAAGTAGAAAGTCACGCCTGAGACAGCTTGAGCGGGGCACGAGTAGAGGTACAAATACAAGTACAAATATATTTATTTGGAGCAAATATAACATTAAAACGGGTCGTTAAAAAGGGTTCTTAAACCTTCTTTCTTAAATTTTATGTATTGTGCTTACATTGTAAAGTAACATAGATTTTAAGATAACTTACTAACAAAAAATGGACTCTGTTGTTCGATTTAATATATGAATTTAATTTAATTTAATTACGGAAGGTTAATGTTGATTGTAACAAATGCTATCATATGAATACAAACAGATAGAAACCGAACGTACAAATACAAATCTATGAAATAATGCCCATTGGTATACGAAACTGATAGAGATTTAGGTAGATGACACTTGATAATGACATTCGAACCACAATCAGACCTCACACACACACACGCACCGGCATAACACCAACATTTTTAAAATTATGTCATACAATAGTAGATTGTTGCATCGAGCGAACACTTATAGTTTTATGTTCACTAAATTAACACGAGTGCATTAATTACTCAATGCGTAATGTAATACAAAAATGTTATATTAAACTTAATGGAAGACCTTAGACCTCTGTGGTAAATTTATATTTAAATAAAAAGTAAAAAACATTTCAATAGTATTTTTTTTATGTCGTCATTATATCTAATTTAAATATAATCTGTAATTGTCACGTAGCGATGTAGTTAGTGGTTAGCTGTTTATTTACTCATTGCAATGTTATTTTTTTATTACTGACCTATAATGTAACATTATCAATAAATGACCATTATTATTATTAATTAACAACTGTGCAACAATAAGATTTCATATATGATTTCATTTCTGCACTGTTTTGGTTGTAAGCAAAAAATAAGTCCTTTGTGATCGGTTTTTTAGTAATTAATGATAACATTACTACGTAGTTGAAAGAAAACATTATTGTTTTATAGGTACATACATACCTAGTCCGTTCATAAGTTCTGTCACAACCCTATTATTTTTAAATTTCGAATACTGGCCAGAAATCTTTTATTGATTTTGAAAAAAAGACATTTGAGCTTTCTAAAAATAAAAAATAAATTCACTTATGTTCATTTTTCAAAATGGTATGGACGCTAAAGAAAGATCGAGTCGCGATTATCGCGTTGCACCGCTGTGGTTACGCGCCAACAAAGATTTCTGCAAAATTTGAATAAAACATTAAGTTTTGTTCATCGAACCATCAAACGATTCAGTGAAGATTCGAGCCTCGAAGATCGTAAAAGGAGCGGCCGGCCTCGCACGGTTAGGACACCAGCGGTCGTCAAAGCAAAGAGAGCGCGAATCCAACGAAATCCCGTGCGTAAACACAAAATCTTAACTCATCAGATCAGGACTAAGCAAAACAACTTTTAAAAGGGTGTTAAATGATCTGATTCACCATCTCTATTTCACACCAGGACAAGCAGACATACCGCTCAATACCATCCATACCTTGTCAACCTACCACCCTTACGAACAAAGCGCTTTGCTTCCACATTTATAATGCGTACAGCCAAGGATTGGAATGCTTTGCCGTCGTCTGTCTTTCCTGAAAACTACAATCTAGGTCTCTTCAAGTCTCGAGTAAATAGGTGTCTTCTAGACCTGCGTGCCCCATCGTCGGCCACATCGTCGCTTAATATCAGGCGAGATCGTGGTCAAACGTAGGTTTATTGATGATGACGCGGGAAATTTTGTTTACATATGAAAAAAAATTTAACATCGAAGAAAGTTACAAAAAAACAATATGATAAAGTGTACGCCCACAGCAGTGAAGCAGCAAGCGCCCGTATTTCGAGGGTCCAGCGAGGGCATTATCCTTCGTCATGCATGGTTTGGCTGGAAATGTCATATTCAGGTCCAACACCTGTGAATTTCTGCCAGAAAGGTGTGAAAACTAGTGCTGTTATGTACCAAAATACCGTCCTTACAAACATAGTGGAACCTCTTTCCCAATCAATGCTCGAAAACAGACCCTGGACTTTCCAGCAAGATTCTGCACCAGCTCATAGGGCATAAAGCACTCAAAACTGGCTAAACACGCGTGAAATCGACTTTATCAGACACGAAGACTGGCCCTCGTCTAGCCCAGACTTAAATTCACTGGACTACAAAATATGACAGCGCTTAGAGGAGAAAGTCTGCGCTAAGCCTCATCAAAATTTGGAATCTCTCCGTGCATCCCTGGTTAAAGCAGCGGCAGAAACAGACATGAACGTGGTACGTGCTGCAATCGACGACTGGCCGCGTCGGCTAAGAGCCTGTATTCAAAATCGGGGTGGTCATTTTGAATGATATTAATAAAATTGTTTTCTACATTTAATTATCTTTCTTTTCAAGTACAACTTTAAAATAATAAACTCAATTTGTATGATTTATTTAGTTAAATGTTTGTGACAAAATTTATGACCTAACTCGGTAGTAAAAATTATGTAATTATGCACTTTTTGGCTTAAATATAAGTGTTAGGACAACTTTATAGGACTGTTGTATATTTTGTATTATCAAGAGACCTTCCTATTATAAGCTATTTCTAGTATATTCATTATGTTTACCCAATGTCATTATTTGTAGTATGGTCTTCTCAATAAAATAAAATTTAAAACAAATATAGATACCGTTAGAGACCTCGAATAGCATTGAATATATAATAGCAGGTACCATACGTGCGAAGCTGTGAGCAGAATATAGTGATGTGTGTGCTAAAGAACATTTAATTTTGTTACAGTGTTGGACGTCTGCATTATAAGGAAGGTCAAACAAGAGATTCAGAAAATACATCATAAGTATGAGTTGTCGAGCCTGCACGAATGACCTCTAATTATTTTAAGAATGTTAATTATGTAATAATAAATAAATCAATATTGGTATGTATATGTATTATCCATACACACATCTAGCTTCAAACTAAGCTTAGCTTGTATTATGGTGACCACATGACTGACAGAATACCTATTTATAAATACATACTTATGATTCTTTTATAATACACAGACACAGAACAAACATAATATGATCATCACACAAATGTTTGTCTTGGGAAGGAATCGAACCCCCAATCTACAGTGCAGATGGCAGAACTATTACCAACTAAGCTGAAAGCCAGTCACTGTTCTTACGTTTATAAGTGTATGTACTTAATAAGTTTCTATTCTTTTAAACACAGGTACATACTCAAATAAATAAATCACGTTTAAGTCGCATTTGAATGTCCAGTAGGTCCTGTGTCTCAAAACTCTAGTAGGTATACCTAGGGATGATGACCTTCAACTAGTTTAGAAAAAAACATAAGCTGAATAATTTACCGCATTCCTGGATAGGTACAGACTTTACAAATAAAGCAATGTTGCCTCAATGAGAATTAATAGCCAGGAGTGGGGACAGGAAGCTCTCTATTAGGTGTACCTCTACAACGGATCAACTTTTGAGACATCCACTCGCTCAGTTGGTTTACCGCGATATGGATCAGAACATCTCTAGATCACGATTCAGGAAATCAAACCTAATGAGGTTGGGTTAGAGTTAAGTTTCTAATGGAGGGTTGTTGGGATATAATGGCTTGGTGCAAGGCCAAGTGTCCGAAGTGGCCGGTCGCGAGGAAGTGCTGTTTCTGTGTTCCGATTCGCAAAGGTGTCACTATATTCGGATATATTAATTTGGTGAGTATTTCGTATTAACTTTTGTTTTATTTATTACTAAAACTTAAAACTTGCATTGAGTTTTTATTTCTCTAACGATATAGGTAGATCGTGGAACTTAGCAAAATTTACTCTCAGAAACACGAAAGTGCTCAGGTATTAATACCAATACCATAAGTACGTACTTGCTTAGGTGCACTTGGCCTTTTCTGGTTTCGCAGTTCAGGCCGTCTTACGACTAAATACCACGGATTGTTTCCAGGTGCTAGCCCTCCTTTCCTTTCCCCTACTGGTATTCTTACTGGTAGAACACCTCACTTCTGAGCACAGACAGGAGGAGGAGCATATCATGTTGGACCCAGCCTTCCACGTGCCGCTAACTATCGTGTTTGTGATCATCGACGTAATCATGACAGTGGTGCTGCTCATCGGTGCACATAAGGTACATATATATATATATATATAATAGATCAATTCAGTGGTCCTTGTGATTGTAATAAAAAAAACTATATTGACTTTTACACATAAATATCACTACATAGTATAAAACAAAGTCGCTTCCCGCTGTCTGTCTGTCCCTATGTATGCTTAGATCTTTAAATACGCAACGGATTTTGATGTGGTTTTTTTAATAAATAGAGTGAATCAAGAGGAAGGTTTATATGTGTAATACATGCATAATATAGTAGAGAAACACTGATAATTTTACAGATTTCTAATCACATTAAATATTCTGTAGCATACTTAGTATCAGCATTGCACCCGGGGTTGCTAGTTGAGTATAAAATCCTGTTGTTTTTAGGCATACCCAAGGGATGTCTAAAAAAACCAAAGATTGGGGCTTGGTGTCAAAGATGATCTTTTGGTAGAGTTTTAGAAAAAGTAAAATATGATGATGAAACAATAACAAATTAAAGATTTGTATTATGATTATATTTAGATAAGCAGATAAATTGGTAACCCTTCAAATGAGAAGCATTATACCATAAAGGAATCATCTTGAACACCTTTCCCTTGCATCTATAATTTGAGTGGAAATGTGTAAGTTTAATCTTAGCTACTGAATATGATGCATTTAGACACGATTTTATTGGTTTTGACAATGACAATAATCTTTTTTTAGATACTTGCCCATATACTCATGGTGCATATCAACATAATCGTAGTATCTCTTTTGAAACGATAAGTATCGATAGTATCGTATAGTATAGTATCGATACAATGGGTTTGAGAGTTTAATCCGCCTAATATATTTTAAGACTTGAATAGGATGAACTATGTTTTGTTCCTAACCAATATGTTCAAGCAAACAGTTGTTGCTCTTGCTCTGACCAAAACAAAAACCTAACAAAATTAAAAAAGATCGACTAATGTTAAAAACCATCCAGCTTGTAATAGAATAGCTTATTTCAGAATTATAAATTTGTCGCATACATGCACCTGCAGTTACTTAGCCTCACTTTATATCTCACACACAACATACTATACACAAACTACACACAAGGAGGCCGCATAGCCACCACGATACAGGCTCATATGAAACTGGATGTATGAAAATGCTTTCTCTCACAAACTCATTACTCTAAAACTCATTCCCAAACATACCTAAAATAATAAATACGTTCACTCACACGCAGCAGTACCCAGAAAGTGTTTTTATTTTATTTAATAGTTTATAAGTATCTAATTATTTTATACCTTATTTTAATGTAATCTATTTCATCTCTTTTATTATTCCGCTGTTACATATAACTTTTATTGCTCAACTGTCACCGTTTGAGCTAAGGGATAGACTGAAAACCAGCCCTGCGTAAACCATGTTTGCTCAGACATACTCGTAGTGCTGAGTCTACTCTAATTGCTAAATGACTTCCAGAACTGTATAAATCTTTTTCAACACACTTGCTCATAAAGTGGCTCTATGGTCAAAAAATGATCGTGTTTAATAGAACAAATAAACTAATGTTCCTATTGCTTGCTCATTTCATGCAACTTCTTATTTAAATAGATAATTTTAACTCTTACGTGTTTAATAAATAACACTTTCACTCAAATATAAATTATGTTTTCTCTGTAATAAAAGAAAACTTTAAATTCCCCATTTTGTACGTGGCAGAATAGGCGCAAACCCTATGCGCGAAAAATAAAAAAAAAACCTCACCCCTTTAGTCTGTGGCTGATCGCAATGCGCGCGCATAGGAAAACTGATTAATTTTTCCCGCCATAGCGAATCATTTTTCACAACACGTTTTCACTGTTGAAATTAAACTTTTTATCTACTTAATAAAATTAGTTTTTATTGTTATTTTATTCACAAGTGTGTTGAAAAACGTCGTATGATACACGTGTGTATCACGGCTCTCGGCTCTCTTAAGACCCTCACCTAACGGCTCGGATCTCAATGGCGCCTCAGCGGTAATCACCAACATTACACACTAGTACCATAATGTACTATTACTACGTGATCCTGTAAAATATTTCTTTATCAACAAAACTTTTTGTATTTGTAATACTCCTATTTGAACATTGTATTGACATATTCCCAAATAAGTAAGAATCTTCAAAATTCTTCATCTGACGTGTAGTAACAAAACTGAATGTTATTTCAGAAGAAGGAAGTACTATTGAAGGTCTACTTCTACTTCGGGGTTGTGTTCCAGCTCATCAGTCTGTGCCTCGACCTGGTGTACTTCGACTACAGAGAATACATCGAAAACGCCATTTATTTTTTCTTTCTAAGTAAGTTTGTGATTGAGTTCGATCATGTCACGTTAAGACGTAAATCGCATTTGAACTAGCGTGATGCGATTGTCAAAAAGGTTAAGAGGCTTTTTACATTACGATCGTGATTTTTTAATTAAATGCCGATCTTTGGCGTTCTTGTTCAGAGAAACTAAGAGTCTTCGACAATTTTTACTTATTGTATGGTGGAGAATAGTTATTATTATAGTTCATAGCGGCCCCTCTTTTCGAAATATTAATAAATAACAAAAAAAAGTATCGAAATCGCTTAGACGTTGGCTACAACAGTGTCGAGAACTCGTGACCTCGAGCGAGTTGTCGCCGTGCTTCAATATACCTAATCTTTCGGGACGGATTTTTGTGATAGGCCTCTTAAGATATATTCGGCAGCTTAATATTCTTACAAATGAGTGCTGTTGAAGTGCGTAAGTGACTTTTTCGTCAACAGCCCTGAATAACATACCTACGGAAAGTGTATAATTGGGTCTTATGTGATTGTATGTGAGTAGAGTGTACGTAGTCCAATCTTCACCAAAAACATGTTGCTCTTCTTTCCAGGTTTAAACATCTACCTCCTGTTTCTGGTCTACAACACCGTCCGCTTAATAGAAGAGAGCTCTGAGGTCCAATATGTAGCATATCGGGATACGAAGCAATAATATATAATGTATAAACCCAGTCATTCTAGAGCTAAATAGTTTCGTGTTCTCTTTCACCCTAATTTGAACTTAATGAGGAGAACTTATGTGACAACTTTTTCTCTTAAGTACCTATAATTGCTTTACTTATATTTACTTAAAACTAGCCCTTTTGTATGTCCACTCAATTATTGTTACGTTAAGTGCTTTGAAGTTAATCATAATTATTTATGATCATTGGTGTAGAAATTATATTCGATATAAGAAAAGTGTTCATTTTTTTGGCCTACTACCTATGTATATATTTGTCAAATACCACTCATTCATCATGATATATCAGAAACCACCTAACGAAAATTAAATTTAGTAGATATGCAGCTTCCTATAGGGCCGTAGGTAGTCGCTTAGAAAGGGTTAAAAAAAAACACTCGGGATCATGGTCAAACCGCGAAAACCGTGATTATGCTTTTTAATTTTACCGAAACATTCATTCGTTCAATTATAATCTTGCTGCTTTTTATCTACCACGCAGGCAAAGCCGCGGGAAACAGCTATTATTAAATGAGATGATTGGATAACTTAGAACAAACATACAACCTTAATATAAATCAATCAAATGAAATAGTTAAATAGGACAGCTAATCCCAGCTATTTTACATGAAACTTTAACTATTTTTACACTAAATGATAGAGTATGCATTTCCATTACTACTGTTTCAAAACAAATGTGTTATCGGGCAATTTTATTTCTCTAAACATCGTCATCTTCCCACGATGCCTTTATACCGGCAAATCCACCTTTATCGAGTTGTGTCATGGTTCATTTATATAGAGGTGATGCAAGTTAAGACCGGATTCTAGAATTAAACTCAGACTGAGAACTAGGTATAGATTTTTTGACAGCATTTTTGGATTGAACAGCTTTGAAAACAATCAGAAAATCTATGCTTAGTCCTTGATTTGAACTAAGCATTTTACACTCAGGCAGCACCTTACTCCTATTTAAAAATCTGGTTTATATATAAGTGTTTATGCCATCTTCTTTATTTGAAAATTTAACTAAGATAAAAAAGTCTAATGTAAAAAAAAAAACATGAATAAAATTTTAATTTAAAACTCGAAACAGAATAAAAAACATGTATCTCTAACCAATTTATTTTTAAAAGGAGTGATGTTCAAAATTCAGATTATGCGCGCCATCCGCCAATATAGATACATACATTGAGTGTCTTTCTTTCAAGAATAGATATATATATAACATTAATAATAATCATAATAATAAAAAAACTTAATTTCCCAAAGATTTACAATTGCCTAAGTGAAGTACAAGTAAGTAGGAAATATTTAATGTTTTCATATAACTAATATAGCTACATATAGGTACTCAATAACTTTTTAAATACTAACTAATATATATATATTTTTTTTAATTACAAGGTAAAACATTGACTCCATGCTCTAACTAAGTTCAAAAGAGAGTTGTATGTTGTGTATGTTATATGTTGTAGGTTTGTATGTTTTGTGTGGATATTATAGGTCTTGTTTAATTAATTCAATTTAAGTGTGATATATTTAATCAGAACTGAATTTGCAGCAAATCTTCTGTTTGTTTATAATCTAGTCCCTGTAAAAAGCATTTTATTTCTTTTTTGCATTCAAACTTTGTAGTATTATGTAGTCGTCATTTTATTTATTTTATGTAGAGATATGCTGCCAGGAAATAGGTTTTTTTTGTGCAAAAGAAGTTCTGCATAAATTTGTTAGGAATATCTCTTTTCGTCTTCTGGTTACTACTTCTAGATCTGGAGTAACTTTGTTTTGTCTGAGTACAACTTGTTGTATAAACAGCTGTCTTACAGATAAAACTTTACAATCTTTAAAGTTGTTTAGTAGGAAACCTTTAAGAGAGAAAATGAGATACCTTTAGGACAGCTCTCTGTGCTCTCTCAAGCGGCAGAATGCGTGTCGATGCAGCTCCGCCCCAAGACGTCTGGCAATATGTTAGTAGTGATTGGCATAATGCATAGTATATAGTGTTTAGCTGGGATTCATTAACGGCATGTCTTATATTTCTTAAAACCGCAATGAGTTTGCGTATCCTGGCAGTAAGTAACTTTATGTGAGGCTCATATGTCATTCTCGAGTCAAGTGTAATTCCTAGGTATTTGATAGTATTACAGCTTTCTAGCAAGAGGCAGTAACAGTTCGGCGTGAGAGTCCGAAGACACTGTGTCGTGTGACCTTTAATGTGCATGTTATTTGTGTTTGGGAGTCCAGGTTGACGAATGGAAAATGCTATATATTTGGTTTTGTTTGCATTAAAAGTAAGATAATTTTGGCACAGGCATTCCGACACTAAGTTGAAACCTATTTGTGCATAAGCATAAGCCTTTACCCAGTTCTCTCCCTGAATAAGCATTACTGTATCATCTGCAAATGCTAGCAGTTTGCAATTTGACACCTCAATGTTACATATTTGATTTATAAATGCCGAGAAGAGAGTTGGACCAAGGATGGAGCCTTGTGGAATGCCGTATGTAATTGGCAGTTCAGTGCTAGAGTATTCTCCGATGTTCACACTTTGTGTTCTTCCTGTCAAGTAGCTATGCATCGGTTGAAGTTGATTTCCACGTATTCCTAAGTCTTCTAGCTTGCACAAAAGTAGAGGTATAGACACCGTATCAAACGCCTTTGCCAAATCCAGGAAAATGGCTAAACATTTAGTACCCTTATCGAGACATCCTATGACATAATTGTTTAGTTCCGTTACGGCGTCCGAGGTTGGTTTACCTCTCCGAAAACCGAATTGGTTCTTGGAGATGAGGTTATATGCTTCAAAATATTTCACCAGACTATTGTTTAGCGCTCTTTCCAGTATTTTTGATAGAGCTGAAAGTATTGATATTGGTCTGTAATTGGTGACTATCTATTAATCCCCAGCCTTAGCATATAACCTTGAAAGCTGAATAAAACTTTAATAAGAACTCATGTTGATGATGATGGAAAAGTGGAATAAGTATTCTAAAATCTAAGATGCAACTGACAAGAAATTAATAAATTGGTAAGAAAGTAGGCTAAATACTTTGTTTAGGCACATTTTTAACCAACTTCAAAACAAGGAGGATGTTCTTATTTTTTTTGTTTGTTAGCTCATGGTTCTTTCATTTATGAACTCATGACATGACGTCATTTATGAAATTTGAATTACTTTTTCATGTGAAATGATACTCCGGATCGGTCCAATAGAAATTTCATCAAAATATGTTAAGTAGTTTGGTTTATAAATCAAAATAGCTGGAAAAAAAATTCATTCAAGTAAACAAAATTTAGATATTCTGCTTTCCTGTGACTTTTCAGTGGTGTATACGAATTTCGAAAAATGATATTATAGTATTAAAAACCGTAAAATAAAACTTTAACCAGTCTTCAAAAAAAGGAAGCGGCTCTCAATTCGGTTGTATTTTTATGAGCTCAAATTTCATTCAATGTAGTCAGTTTTATTTGTAATTTTTAAAACGTAATTAGGTATGTTGTTAAAATAATGACCAGAAATAGGTAATGACTATCGGAAAACGTGAATCATATTCCTAACTAAAGCAAAGTACAGAGTGTGCAGTGCGATAACCTTAGTTGAACTTTATATTCACAATACACGACTTGCATTATTATTCAAATTTTACATATACATATTTTACTTATACTTCCAAGGTACTGAATCATCAATCTACTATTTATTTGTCAAATACCACTCAATCATTCATCACGAAATCTCAGAAACCACCAAACGGATTGGAATGACATTTGGTATGCAGCTTCCTCTAGGGCCGTAGGTGCTCGCTAAGAAAGGTTTTCAAAAAAATCACTCGGGATCATGGTCAAACCGCAAAAACCGCGATTATGCTTTGTAATTTATCCGAAACATGCATTCGTTCAATTATTATCCTGCTACTTTTTATCTACGCCGGCAAAGCCGCGGGAAAACAGCTAATATTACATAAAACTGCCGTTTTTGTGACTCGATTTAATTTCATCAAAACTCTTATCATTATATCAAATTTGTTTAAATTATTACGAAAGAACTTATTAGCAATGCTATGAGATTATTCACGTTTTACTCGTACCTGTATACAATTGAATTTTGTTATGCTCTACGGAATTTACATATGATGTGGGTACCTGTACCTACCTATGACACAATAAAGAATTACTGACCTGGGATCCCTGAGATCCCTAGATTACTTTATATTAAACAGGTATAAAAAACAATTATTTTTTAGTCATTATAATGCTCTAAATACCTACGATGTATCGAGACAGTGTAGCTGCCAACATCGACAAAATAATACGTGAGTAGAACCCGTGTTTATCAATATGTATGTTTAACTAATAAGGTTTGTATCTCGAAGTGCGCTAGTGGTCTATTCAACGAACAATAAATAATAATTAAAATACTGAGGGACAATGCACACAACAGTATTTAGTCCCAAGCTAAGCATAGCTTGTGTTATGGTGACCAGTAGGGCGATTATGGAACTCTAATTACAATCAATGTCTATCAGTTTTCGGCGTAATTTCAATCATTACTGATAGACATTGATTGTAATTAGAGTTCCATAATCGCCCTGCAGATAACTGATAAAATACTTATTTATTTTTAAATACCAACACCCAGACACAGAACAAACACCTTTGTTCATCATACAAATGCTTATCCTGGGAGGGAATTGAACCCTCAACCTACAGCGCAGAATACAGAGCTACTACCAACTGGTTGTGGATTCGAATCAAAATAACTAAACTTAGATACCTACCTGTATCGTTATTAAGTTTTAGCCAGAGCTTAAAACCTTGAATGTATATATTTTAAAACATAGCTCATACTCTGATTGTATTCCTTCAGAACCACAATTAATCTATGCTTATAATGAGGAGACACTATATTTTTTATTATTTCTCTGTTATTTACAACAACAGTAAAATAGGTTTATTGACTGTACAGTCTAGCACGCGTAGCAACGTACCATCAGCTATACACTTCATGGTGGCGAGAGAGCGCCTCAGTCAGTGATCAAAGAGACGCGTCGCGAAGCAGTCGATTCACGATGTCGGCCACGGTGCAAACTAGTCTAAAGTAAGTGATGTGCAGCGAAAGTTTACCAACACGCAATCGGTCAACCGATTCGGGTCACTGTGGTATTCATTGAGAAATGCGTTATATTTTGTGTGGTATCCATTTTTTTTCCTATGGTTTGTACCTACAGGTTTATAAAGAAAGCCTTATCATGTTTACATTTCGTCTGCAATCGACTAGGTCAACTTTTTCCTTTTACAAGAACGAATTATAAACATCGCCTTCGAACTCCACTGCTGTCCATTACATTCCAATGCTTCTACAAATGGTTACGATGTCTTGTTTAAGATTTGATTACATATTTGAAGATAATTTATAGAGCTGACTCATTTCGTACTGAATAATTATGCTCTTTTGTACAAAACACTTGAATAAACAAAAATTTTTTTTTTTATTTACAATTTCTCTTGATATATTGGATTTATACATCGTATTTAGATATACTTAACAACTTAACTTAGTGCTATTTTAATTTTTAAATATTGGCCATTTATTAGTTACTTTTGTAGTAGACTCTATAGTATCTCTATAAACTCTATAGTAGGTAAAACAGTATTCATCAGATAAACAGATTAAATAAATTAATAAAATGAGCTGGGCATTGCATACAACACTATCTAGACCCAAACTAAGCACACGCAATAACAGCAGAATAACAATGAAGTGACTTCCTCGAAACAGCGGGATCTGTTTCACTATTTTCTTAGAATCAGAAATATTATACCTATGTAGGTACATCTTACTATCTCTACTACATAATATAATACGCAATTCAGCATACAATTACGAATAAACTAGATATTTCTTTATAACAATGTATGTAACACGATACTGTGACGACCACCGACTTGCAAGCAACCGTGTTAGTTCTAAGGCAGATCAGATTGCGTTTAAATAGGTATATAATTATTTGTTTGTAGAATTTGGAGTTCCATAAAAGCGCCCACCGTCATAATTTGTACTAGTGGGTACTCGTTTACGCGTACTGATGTGCGATTCATTATCCTACTAATGTTATAAATGTGAAATGTGAAAGTATTCAAATGCGATTCAACGCTGTAACAAATGGGCAGATTTAGATGAGACTTGAAATAAATATCTATTATAAATATACTAACTATAATATTAAGTGAGCTATAAAAGTTTTATAAAGGCGGCGTTTTATGTACCAAGTGTGCAAGGCCACGGAAATAATTATCTTTATATAGGTATATAAATATTATGTGTGTGTGTTTGTAATTAAACTCCTAAGCGGCTGGACTGATTTTGATGTTTTTTTGTGTGTGATGTGTGTGCATTCGAGAATGGTTTAGATGTATATTTTTTTAAGCTCGCGGACGATGTAGCGAACGGGACAGCTATAAAACAGTTATAAAATTCTCGCCGCTTCTTTTAGAGAGTCGATTATATTATATATAACATATATTATATGTCTGTAAGTCTAAAATTATATATGCCCTTTTACCACTTTGTATAGTGATTAATGTTTAAAGATTAGGTACAATAATCGAGACCGTTATAACTGTTTTCACATTCAATCTTGATATGTTCGAAAACATGAAATTATATTTTTATGAACATAATTTGGGACTATCATCGAACAGCGTTTGTCGTCGCCGTTGGTCGTTGCAAACGGATTTTAATCTCAACATTTATAATAAAACTGAATAGGTATATAAAAACGATTGTAGGTACTTCCGTAAAATTTTGTATTGTTGCTGATTTGCTAAGAAGTTTTTGAAAAATAATGTATATAATAATATGTGAAGAAACAACTTTGTACCACTTTTTAAGAAAATTGTGCGGACGGAGGAGAATGAAATTTTGCTGTGAGTGCTGAATGCTAATATTTTTTTTTATTATTCATAACAAATACATTAAATAAGGTCGAATTTCGACCAGTGGGTGATCACTAGTATAATTATAAAATTATAAAATTATTTTGGAAAGATAAACTTCAAATTAGCACATCTATTTGAGTACAGACAGACATGTAAAAGTAGCTGACGTCACTCTCCGCTTTAGTTCGGGCTATATAACGGCCACAGTTTTATAGATACTTAACCAGAGTATACTCGCTACTCCGATTACGTTATGTAGTTAGAAATACTTCAACCGGTTCGCAGCCCGGAGTCCTTGACCATCGTGAGGACACTAGGTTTAGCATCCAAAGGTCAAGCGCAACTAAAATGATGTTAACCAACATGTATTATTGCAGTAAACGTACCATGAAAATATTGCTTAAAAATCTTTGCTCGCGGTAATAAATTGCCTATATGTTCCATTAGGAATATTATATCCATACCAATTTCATTATAATGGATTCAACATTTGCTTGATCGAGTAAAAAAAACAACCAAACCTTATTTTCTAATACATATTTGTATCATATGATTACCTTCAGTATTAGATATGATATATAAATAAATATAGGAGGAAATTGCACGTTATATAAGATGCTTCGTACCAAATTTCAAGATTCTGCGTTCACAGATACCCTGTAGGTTTTGATTCCCTTGCGAGTGTCGAAAATTTGCGACATAAACGGCTGTATCTTTTGTTTGCGTTGGCTTAGAAGTTTGATTTTTTCACAGCTTTAAGAGACGGACGGTGAAAAAAGTGATCCTATGAGGGTTCCGTTTTTTCCTTTCGAGGTACAGAGCTCTAAAGACAACAAATTCTTTACTCTTATAGTTTTGCGTTGTCCGTCTCTGTCTGTCTGTCTGTCCGCCTAATCAGAGCTCTTGCTCGCAGATTTTTTTTGTTTTTTGAATATTTTTTAGCACGGTAATGCGTATAGTGTATAGTAGTGGGCCTTCATCAGCAGCCTTAGTTCATCTGTTGAAGATGATTTTGGTGGCGTCTGTCAAGTTCATAGATCCACTCGAAGTATTTATCTCGGGTCTGAGTGTTTATATGTATAATATGTATGTATTTAAAAAAATGTATATAAGTAGTATATCAGTCATGTTGGTACCCATAACACAAGCTCTGCTTACTTTGGGGCCAGATGATAATGTGTGAAATGTCCGGTATTATTATTATTATTATTAAAAACAAAAAAGTTCATTATCGACGATGGGATATTGTCTATCATTATTTCAGTTACAAATATGGTAAGTCCCACCGTCGATTCAGTATTCCTTATCAACTCTGATAACCGCGACAGCGTAAACACGAGATGAGAACAATGGCACTGCTGTTCATGTCAAAAAAAAGCCAAACCTCTTTGTTATAAGACTCAATGCTTATCACCTTATCAGTTGTGAATAATTGCTGGAATATTTAGATTAATATATTGGCCAAGCGCGCGTGACCACGCACATTGATGGCTACCAAGTCGGTGAATGAGTCAGGTCCCAAACCAATCCAACATCTTTCAAAACTTTCGTGAGTTATACTATACATTTTGATGAACACGGGTTTTACTCACGTGTTATTTTGCCGATGGAGGCACCGACACTGTTTCGTGCAACGAGCGGACCGCGGATCAATCTCACTGTACCACTGTACCACAGAGGTCGTTTAATGAACTTAGAAAGTGTTCATATGTTTAGGTTAAGCTTACGTATATATAAATATGTGTTTATTTTATCTATCTTTATATCTATAAATCTTTTGTGCGTTGTTTGTAAATAAACTCCTCCTAAATGGCTGAACCAATTTTGATACAATTTTCTGTGTGTGGATTCGTGTGGTGGATTCAAGAATGATTTAGATTTTCATTATTTTCGAAGACGAAGTCGCGAACGGGACAGCTAGTACATAATATAAAGATGAATCCATATTTCCCTTGTCACGGCAGCATGCGTTAACGGCTACACCGATTTGGCTAATTCTTTTATTGTTGTATTTGTTATTCTTAGAAGAAGGTTCTTATGAAAGAAAAATAAAAAAGTTGCTACAAAAATTAGAAAATTTAAGAAAACTAAACGACGATTAACTTTTCTAATGTAACCTTAGCGCAATATAAACTTTTCTTACGTGTTTGACATAACTGTCAGTCGTTTAAAAGTTATAGATTACACTAATTTGAATTCAATATTCGGATTCTTCGTTTGCCATTTCATGAAGTAACATAGCTCTGCTAATTTAATATTTTTTACTCGTTTTATTGCATGCTTTATTCAGTAATCTTAGTGGAATTTTAATTCATAAATTATGACTACAGGACGGGTATGGACAATTGAATTATATGTGTATTGTGGTGCAATGTGATTTGAACGACGAGGAATCCCATTAAAATTCTAGACGGCCATTCCGCGATGACGTTTAGAATTGACAATTGACCATCGACTAAGACTTTATTAACAAACAAATTGACTATAAACAAATATAAACACTTGACACTGGCATAATTGACATTATTACGTCACATATCATAAACAATTAAGAAGAATTCAGTATTCACAGTTAAGACAGGACAGGTCAGCTAATATTAAATATTATTAACGTATCAACCTACTTGTCTACATTCAATATTTTTATTGTTATTATTATTATTATTATTCATAAGTATCTTCGTAACAAATATATTTATGTAAAGATTTATAATATGTATAAATTTGCTAAAATTTAGAGTTCTTTAGACATCTTAAGGATACATGAGACAGCGGCATAAACTCGTTAGTAGGCGCAGCTAAAATGCATGTTTTTTCACCTAGCTTAGTGTGAGAAAAGGATAGATGTGCACCAAGGATGGCGATGAGCAGTAAGGAGAGAGCGTGAATATAATTTCGAGTCATATGATCAGATTAGACTATGATTTTTAAATAAAACGATAGCGTAAAAATAATGAACAGACTTTTGGCTCAAGGGTTCTCATGAAAAAACTACTGAATGTATTTATAAACAAAAAGTTATTTGAGCTCTTGAATAAATAATCTATGCTTGTATTGGAATATTTTTATATTTTGCGTACTCCGTTTGTTATTTATTTACACCTAAAATTGCGCTAAAATCAGTGGTGAAAAACGTTTTTTTTGAGTCTTGTATCTTTCAAACGCATATTATTTTTACAATTCTGTATCGATACAAGCATAGTTTATGACAAGATAAATTTATATCACTTTTAGTTCTGGTTGTTCATCTTCAGACGGCGGTGTGATCACCCATCGACGTTTTTATGGAAAGATAATCGTCTAGTTCACTCTTAAACCCCATTACGCTCTTTTTATGCTCTAATTTAAAATCCTTGAAATACTTACATGTTTGATTATTTTTTGGTGTACCATGTTAGATTTACGATTTGCACGTTCACATAAATACACATAAGCATTATATATTTATATATAAATATATATATGTATTAGTTTTTCCTTGGAGAGTATTTAACAATATTATTTGTGGCGCAGTGGGTCAAGGCCCGGCTGAGACGCAAAAGGTTGCGGGTTCGATTCTCGCCGCGGGACAATATATGTTTATTTAAAATATGTATTTATTTACAAAAGTATATAAGTAGTATATCAGTCATGTAACATAACCAATAACACAAGTTCCGCTTACTTTAGGGCCAGATGATGTAATGTGAAATGTCCGGCATTATTTATTATTTATTATTGTTTTTATTATTTATTAATAGATAGGGGGTTAGATAGGGTTTGGTTTTGTGTACATTGTCGACCAATATTTATTTATCTATTTATTTGTTCTAAAGCGAGCGATAGTTCAATTTATCTTACGTCATAGAATTGACTAATTTACCGCTATATCGGAAGCATTTGACAACAACGACCGATAATGATAACCGGTCTGACGGTGGTTGTCAAAGGCGAGTTTATTATCGGATGTCGCAGGAATGAGTGGACAAACAGTTATTGCAATACAACTAGCATTAATGGACCAAATTAGTGGTCCTACTGACCAAATTAGTGGTTTCTGACTAATCGCCTTATTATTACTGGTGGCTCTGTGAGCTGTAGACCTCGCGATCATTTTTCTAAATGACTGAAATATAGCTTTTTTTACGTTTTCAACCCCTATATCTCCGCTATTTACAATTGCAATTTAAAATAAACAAAAACTTAATCGATAAAGAAAACTATATAGTTATAGAACTTGCTCACAAAATCTTACCAGGAGAACACCTGGTAAGACGCCAACCAGACGCCGTTTGAACAGACATACGAAAGCATTTTTGCCTAAGCTGAAAAAAAAGACACTCGCTCGCGCTTCGCGCTCGCTCGGTCAATTATATTATTAAGAGCCCGTGACGTCTCACTGCAGGGCAAGGGCTTCCCTTCCTTTTTTCCAATCGTCCCTGTCTAAAGCCACTGTGGGCCAATCCATAGGATGGGCGTCTAACTCGTCCCTCCATCTTCGCCGCGGTCTGCCGCGAGGTCGTTTTCCGTTCAGTTCCGTTCCGTTCTGACGAATAGCCTTACTTTATTAAAAATATTTTTTACTCACGTACACGCCAAAGAAGACATTGATAGTAAATTGCGACATTACGACTGGCCTTTCAGCTTAGTTGGTTGTAACTGCCTTCTGCGTTGTAGGTTGTCCGTTCGATTCCCACCCAAATATTTGTGTGATGAATAGGTTTAGGACCTATAGGTTTTTGTTTTGTTATAAAGTATCAATGTATTTAAAAATATATACTATGATGGTCACCATGATACAAGCTATGCTTAGTTTGGGACTGATGTTGTTAGAATTGTCTGCTATATTTAGGTGCAAAAAAGGAGCCTCTGAAGCGCATTTTAATCCTTTCACCACACTGGTTCCAAAAATTAAGTGACTTTATAAGAAGAAGAAGCATAATATTATTTCTCAGACTTGATGCTTTTTCCAAAAAACCAAAAAAATCCCATCATTCAATTTGATATGATGATTAATATAAAAATCTTTATATTAATCATTATCATCATCATCATAACAGCCTTTATGAAGTCCACTGCTGAACATAGGCCTCCCCAATAGATTTCCAGGAAGAACGATTTTGAGCCCTCTCCATCCACCGACTTCCTGCGATCTTTACAATGTCGTCAGTCCATCGGGTGGGGGGTCGTCCTACGCTTCGTTTTCCTGTCCTTGGTCGCCATTCGAGAACTTTTATTCCCCAACGGTTATCAGTTCTGCGAGCTATATGGCCTGCCCATTGCCACTACAACTTGCAAATTTTGAGTGCTATGTCGGTGATTTTGGTTCTTCTACGGATTTCCTCGTAGCGGATGTTATCATGTAGTGAAACACCCATTCTTATATTACCTAAACTTTATTTACTTAGTTTGTTTAATTCTTTAATTATTATACAAAAACACATTAACAATTGGTAAGATAAACTTTCAACCTCTGTTATTAATTTGGTAAATACTTAATAATTTGGAGATAATAATATTAAATCATAATGTACATATTAGCGCTGATAGCATAATTACTCAGAGCTCGCAATCTTCGTAAGGTATTTCTCTATTGTATTTGTACAAAACTAACCGGTACATTTTATAAGTAAGTTCACCTTTATGGCATAGAACAAAGTTCACGACCAAAACGTAATGTACATATCTATATAATAAAAATCAATTGCTGTTCGTTAGTCTCGCTAAAACTCTAGAACTTCTGGACTGATTTGGCTAATTTTTGTGTTCGGTGTTGGGTATTGGAATGTTTGTAGTCCAGGAAAGCTTTAAACGGTGAGAAAATTTGTGGCATTGCAACGCATGCCGGGTACAGCTAGTTAATAATAATAATTTTACCGGACATTTCAGACAGCATCATCTGGCCGTATAGTAAGCAGAGCTTATGTTATGGGTACCACATAATAATACTATCCCAAACACACATAACATTCAGAACACAATCGCGGAGAAATTAGCCAAATACATCGACTTTAAAGACGAAATTACAAGGATGTGGCGTTTGGACATGGTTTCAATAGTCCCAATTGTCCTGTCTTCAACAGGCGTAATACCCAAAAGATTATTCCAGTCTCTTAGTCATTTAGATTTGCCTAAACAAACATTTGCTTTTTTGCAGAAAGCAGTTATTTTAAACACCTGTAGGATTGTTAGAACATTTTTGCAAACCGACATGTCAGCAGGTACTACAGAAACAACATCAAACCAAAACACTGAGTTGCACTTGGCTTAGGCCCGTGTTTCTTAGTTATTTTACCGGTTCTTTCGAACCGAGCTGATGAAAGTCAAAATCAAATAATAATAATAATAATAATGCCGAACATTTCACACAGCATCATCTGGCCCCAAAGTAAGCAGAGCTTGTGTTATGGGTACCACATGACTGATATTCTACTTAAATACTTTTTTTTTTGTAAATACATACATATTATACATAGAAACACCCAGATCCGTGACAAATACTTGCAGATCATACCAACATTTGTTCCGCGGCGGGAATCGAACACGCAATATTTGACGAGCTCTGTGGCTCTGTGGGCGAAGACCTGGCTGAGACGCAAAAGGTAGCAGATTCCCGACGCGGGACAAATTTTTGTATGATCTGCAAGTGTTTGTTTCGGGTCTGAAGCATCATTGGAATATATTTACATATATGTATATACTTCATTCATTTTTTATGGAATCTAGAATTATTTTTCAGCTCCGTTTTTTTGCCTTTTGCGCTATACCTACTGTAGGTTTTTGGTTCTATTCCCTCCCAGGACAAACATTTGTGTGATGAATAAAGATTTTTGTTCTGTTTCTGGTTGTTATTAAGAATCTTATAAATTAATGAAATGTACAGAATAAAATGCAATAAGTAATATAAAATACATGTAAAACAGTTGAGCTATCTAAGAACCGTTTAAAACGATCTATAGATAACTCAACTGATCCAGATCACTGCCTGCCACTGGCAGCGTTTCCAAAATACTGGCGGCATTGCCAGAATCTCATATATTCAAATATATACATATATATTTACATATGTATTTAAAAATATATATGTACTGTACTAGCTGCTGTTCGCGGCCTTGCACCAAAATACAATCTGTTAGTTACCAAATTTTATCAATATCCATTTAGCCGTAAAAAGGTATCATACAGGCAGACTTAGATAGATAGATATTGATGGACAATGCACACAACAACATCTAGCCCCAAAGTAAGTATAGATTTGTAGTTTTTTATGGTGACTAGGTTACTGATAGAATACTTATATATTTTTAAATACATACGTATGATACTATATAACACCCAGACACAGAACAAACACCTTTGTTCTTCACACAAATGGTTATCCTGGGAGGGAATAGAACCAACAACCTACAGGCGCAAAAGGTAAAACTACTACCAACTGAGCTAAAAAATCATCCTAGATTCTATAAGTTCTAAAAGCTGTATGATGACAGACAGAGACTCGTTCGAATTTTGATAAATGGAAGTATGGAGTTTATCATTCATCTGGTTAGAATACAAGTTAAGCTTAGTTTGGAGCTAGATGGTATTGTGTGGATTGTCCGCCAATATTTATATCACTACATAGTATAAAACAAAAACGCTTCTTGTTGTCTGTCTGTCCCTATGTATGCT
Source organism: Lampropteryx suffumata (assembly GCA_948098915.1). Classification (NCBI taxonomy): domain Eukaryota; kingdom Metazoa; phylum Arthropoda; class Insecta; order Lepidoptera; family Geometridae; genus Lampropteryx; species Lampropteryx suffumata. The sequence goes on along the minus strand of OX402558.1, from coordinate 15,556,514 downwards.
TAGATCTTTAAAACTACGCAACTGATTTTAATGCGGTTTTTAATAGATAGAGTGATTCAAGAGGAAGGTTTATATGTATAATACATTCATAATATAGTAGAGAAACACCGATCATTTTAGAGGTTTCTAATGTGATGTCGTAAATAAACACATTTGTAGTATATTTAGTATTAGCATTGCACTCGTGCGAAGCCGGGGCGGGTCGCTTGTATATTATACACATGAGTACAATAAAATAAGTTTATAGTATGACGCCATACATGACAGAACGTAAAAGAAGAACAAGGATAACATGGTATAGAATAATTACGTTTTATAAACTAACTAGGTGCTGCCCGTGTCTTTACACGCGTAGTACTTACATAAAAAGTAGCTTATGTCCTTCTCCAAGGTCTCATCTATCTCTATATTTGGTATAGAGATAGATGGGATTCATCAAAATGAAACGTGAAAACGTGACAAGAGTTACAATCCCATTTCTAATATTAAGAGGGATAATGAAATTTGGGCCCATAAAAATGCAACGGAATTGAGAACCTCCTCCTTTATTTCGTCGGTCGGTAAGTCGATTAAAAACGGTTTTTTTTTACGCTATTTAGTACTTTAACACCACTGGAAAGCCACAGGAAAACAAAATACGAAAATTTGTTTACTTGGATGACATATTTTTGCAGCTATTTTGATCGGTTCAAATTACGGAGTTCTTTATGAGGTAACAAACATGAAAAAATAAACTGAATTGAGAACTTCCTCATTTAGAAAGCCGGGTAAAAAGAAGTTCATAGTATGACATCATACAGGACAGAATGTAAGACAAGGATAACATGGTGTAGAACAAAACAAAAGACAGGAGTAGATAACAAATTTCCGGTCTGTTTTTCTACGAATTACTCTCTCCTATTATAATTAGCCTTGTCCTTATGAGCCTAACTATAAGATTTCACCGAAGGCGATGAGATGTCATCGTGCATTGTTTTGCAACAGAGCCAGAGGTTAGAACATGACCCTCGGGTTGCAGTTACACATCAGAAGGTTCTCAGAAAGCCTGGGAGCACGATTTTGATCTTATAAACAACAAGGTGTAAAAAAATATCTGAAAACGAAGCAGGAAATTATTATTATTATTATTAATATTATATTTGAAAGTGTATATCTGTTTGTCTAGCTGCTTGTCTGACTGTTTGTCTGATTGTTTGTTTATTACATATTTTATAAGGAGATAGGTTTTATTTTACTTTTTAACCGACTTCAAAAAAGGAGAAGGTTCTCAATTCGGTGGTAGGATTTTTTTTTATGTTTGTAACCGTTTGTAACCGTTTGTAACCATAAGTAACGAAGTTACTTATGAACGGTTACAAATTTAGTTTTAGTTAATTTACCAAATCGGTTTGGTAAATTATTTTTCATGTGAATGGTTATACTTTCCGATTAGTCCTATTTTATATAGGACTGTCATCGGTTTATCGGTTTAGTAGTTTATTTTTTATATCAGAATAGCTGGAAAAAGTAAGTCATCCAAGTTAACGAAATTTGGATATTTTGCATTCTTGTGACTTTCCAGTGGTGTAAACCGAATTCAAGAAAAGGAGGAGGTTGTATTTTATGGGTTCAAACATTCAATGAAGTCGGTTTGCTTTTTAGATTTAAAACAGCTAAAAAGCAAACCGACCACAGCATGTCTGCCCATATAAGTATCCCATACCCATACCCATACCCTCCCACGACACACATTAGTTTGACGAACATACATGTTTGTTCTGTGTCTGGGTGTTATAAAATATCATAAGTATGTATTTAAAAATATATAAGTATTCTATCAGTCATCTAGTCACCATAATACAAGCTATGCTTAGTTCGGAGCTAGATGGTGTTGTGTGCATTGTCCACCAATATTTATTTATTTTATTAGTTTATTGGTACATATGCTCTTAACTGATTTATTCAGAAAAAGTATAGGTTTCACGTTGTTAGGCCGTTGCTTATAAAAAATCAAATCATCAAACTCATATCATAAATGCAAGTACGTCAATAAGTTACTTCTAGACGCCCAAACGGCTGGACGGCTCGAACGGCTTGGATTAGGAGGAATTGAAGTTCACCTAGTATGTAAGACGTTCAAAGTGATCCTTGTGATTGTATTGAATAAAATAACTTTTGTCTTTGACTTAAACGTGTATATGTCTTTCCAACCGATTTTTAAAAAAGGAGGAGGTTCTCAACTCGTCTGTTATTGTATTTTTTTTTATTTTTATGTTTATTACCTCCTAACTCCATCATTTAAAAACCGATTTGAAAAAATCTAATTTCATGTGAAAGGATATACTTCCCGATTGATCTCATACAAATTTCATAAAATTGGTTTCAGTAGTTAGGATTTCAAATAAAAAAAAAACTGAGAAAAATATGTCATAATCTACTTGGGTGAAACGAAATATTGTTTTTTTTTTTATACATGAAGTCGGTTGTCTTTTAAGTTTTTGAAAACGTTATTATTATATCTCTTGATACACTCAAAGCTAGCTAGTACAAGATAATTCAAATATTCAAATTCTTGGGTGATCCACGCGTTTCAAATTAATAATGATGAATGCTCAGTTAGGTATAGATCGTGGAAGGGTATTAAACATCAATTCAATACATGTCATAATTAATAATTTACCTACTCAAAAATACCTACCTAAATGATTTAAACTTCAAGGTGAACAGAGATGGTGTGATTTTTTGTTGGAACTCAAAAAACAATGATTAACAATCTGTGCTCTCCGTATGGCTGGAGGCCGACATTGTATCACTTTTATTACAGTCGTGATGTCTAACTTTATTATATTAATACTAGCTGCTGCCCGCAGCTTCGCACGCGTGTTACCTACATAAAAAGCATATGTCCTTCTCCAAGGTCCCATCTATCTCTTTACCAAAATCCATCAAAATCGGTTCAGCTGTTTAGGCGTGAAAACGTAACAAACAGACAGACAGACAGAATTACTTTCACATTTATAATATTAATATAGATTATCAGCAGACAATATCCCACTCCTGGGCAAGGGCCAATATTCTCTTCATTCATTCCACTTTGGCGCGTAAAAAAGACACCAAGCTTAAAAAGAACTAGGCTAGTCATGTCTGCCGCATGTCGGGAGACCAGTGGGCCAAACTGACCACGGAGTGGTGCCCTGATCTGGTCTGGTAAGGGACGAGCTTCCTAATTTCCGTGTCGACTGGACCATCTAAGCCTAACTTTATTATCATTACGTGGATGACCGAGCTTTGCTCGGTAAAAAATACGGATATAACGACGTTTTTTTAAAATGAAACTAAGCTATATCGATTTATCGGCCCCGAAACGTATGCAGGGGATAAAAAATTTCATGAAAATCGTTGGAGCCGTTTCCGAGATTCAGGTTATATGTTTATATACATTATATATAAGAATAGCTCTTTTATAGGTATTAGGCAGCTGGCGCTGCAGTCGGTACAATTAGATATATTTTTTTCTTTTTAAAACGGATGCAGTCGCGAACGGGACAGCTAGTTATTATAAATACATACTAACTTTATAACATCCAGACATATCGCGACACCGTTCTCGCGGCTCGCCCTGCGTCTCGTAACTCTCGTAACATAACTCTCTCGTATTAGGTTCTTAAATTTGCCAATCGACAAGTCTAACACGTTCTTAAACATTTATTATCCTATATATATCTAAAGTTATTATCCTTATATTATTTAACATAATATTATTTGGGATTTTTTATCCTAATAGTATTTAACATAATAATATTCGGGTTCTTTTTGGAAATTGAAGTTGACTCAGCTCTATATATATATATATATCAGTCTTCCTCATAACTCGACCTTAAGAGGCAATTTCGGTACCCCGAGTACTGTGGGTTTTGCCGAGTATTGGCTGTCATTCAGTCAGTACTTCAGTTTAAGGTGGTATCATATCATAACTACAAATTTATTATTGACAAGCTGTTTCCCGCGGCTTTGCGTGGTAGATAAAAAGTAGCAAGATAATAATTAAACGAATGAATGTTTTGGAAAAATTACAAATCATAATCGAGGTTTTCGCGGTTAGACCATGATCCCGAGTGAATTTTTTGAAAACATTTCTTAACGAGCACCTACGGCCCTAGAGGAAGCTGCATACCAAATTTCATTCCAATCCGTTCGATGGTTACTGAGATTTCGTGATGAGTGTGCGAGTATTTAACAAATATTATAGTAGAGAAGAGATAGACTATTGATTAGAAATTAACTGACTGTACACTCCTTTATTATAATAATATGAAACTCTATCGTGACATTTGCAAAAGAACCAGTCTTGAAGCCTTCTCTTGATTTAATAAATTTCTAAAACCACTTTTGCTTTCGCTTGCAGTCAGCGTTTGTCCCACTTAGTGATAAGGGCATGATTTAAAGCATCTCGCACACTAAAGCGCACCACAGTCAAAAAAAACAGGTTTGATCTGTATACATTTTAATTCTGAAATATCTAAGTAAATAAATAAATGTCCCACGTAATATGTTTAGTTACCTATACGGTGGCCTGAAGTATTATAAGAACAACTTAATTTTATATTACGCTTTTAAATATATTTTTAAATGAAGCACATTTTAAGCACTTTGATGTCCAACAGTCCACAAAAGTGATAAATGACCGTAGAGATCCCACACGTGTGTCGCAACGTCTTTATACAATGCATTTGTAGACAATGTCTCTATTACCACTGCAAAACGTGGCATGATCACTTATGAAGAAACAAAAGAGGATCTTGTGGGTTTTTTGTTTCTTTAAGGAACTGTCAAACCGTTTGTTTTTTGCTAAACGACATAATGAATACGTTACAGACAAGCCCTAAAACAAAAGAGAACAGAAGACCGTTATGCTATGGTGCACATATGGCCGATACTCAACTTGTACAGGGTCATGAGAATCTGATCTAAGTTATACAAATTCTTTTATTGTTCCGTACCTCAAAAGGAAAAAAAAATGGTACCCTTATAGGATCACTTTGTTCTCCGTTCGTCCGTCCGTTTGTCTGTCAAGACCCTTTATCTCGGGAACGCGTAGAGGTATCGAGTTGAAATTAAAACGATATACGCAGGTCTACAGTCTCTTGAATCTGTGACAAAATCAAACTTTTAAATTAACGTAAAAAAAGATACGGCTTTTATGCCGCAAAAAAAGGTTATTTCGACACTCTCTAGGAAATCAAAATTTATAGGACATTTTCCGTTTACTTAGAACTATGAAATTTGGCAAATAATACCGTCTTATACTACAAGTATAGGGAAAAATCTAAAAACTATAATTAAACTTTGTAATTAAATGTAATGTAAAATGTAATTAAATCATGGAGGAAATATTAGTGGGCGAGTCCGACACGCACTTGGCCGGCTTTTTTCAACTTACTCCTACTTACCACTGTAATAAGCAGATACGTTTGTTATTGATCATAGTATCTTACAGGGCGTTTGCGATCTAGGTACAAGACTAACTCGTAATATAGCTACCGCATTGCCAACGAAAGATAGGGTAATTATCCAATTGCACTTGCCACAGTGCCTTTCAAACCTATCCATAACCTTACCTTTGAACACACTTATAGCAGTACTAGCCGTACTGCTATAAGTGTTTTCAAACTGTGAAGCAAAAGCATGTGGAAATTGTTACTCCCTAGAACTAAAACATCAAAGGTATCATTGGTCTGTGTTCCTATAAACGCCGATGGGCTTGCAACTTGTGGTTTCAAATTTAAACTCTTCTTAGATATTCTCTAATTCTATAGGAATATGGGGAGATCTACCAAGCATGGGGATTCAAATCTGGATGATCTGGACTATGTGAAAGAGGATGTGCGTAAGAAAGAAGTGACCACTAAAACTAATGGTAGTATTAGGATAGATGACGAGAGAAGAAGAAAAAAACCAGTTGTCGACCAATCATAGTGAGATAAAGAGAGGCAAGTGATGATAATGATATTCACTATTTTTGTTTTGTTAACCGACTTCGAAAAAGGAGGAGTTTCTCAATTCGACAATTTTTTTAATGTTTGTTACCTCAGGACTTTCGACAGGGTGAACCGATTTTAATGATTCTTTATTTAAAAGCTGGTGCTTCCCGTGTGGTCCCATTTCAATGGTCAATGTGAAATGGGATCACACGGAAATGTGGTTTCAATGTGGTCCCTTTGGTCCAGTTCAGACAATGGCATCTAAAACCATATAAGTCTTAAATTTGTTATATAAATGAAGTTGGTTTTCAATACGAACGCGTACCTATCACATGGTTTAGTGAATAGAACTAATTTTCATTAACAATGGTAACTGTTTAAGAATTGCGGAATGATGTTTTGAAAAGACTTAAGAAAACTACAGGGTTTTCCACAACCTGACTCCATGTAGAATAACAAGGAAAATCTATGAATTCATTTTATTGTTGATAATATCATTTATAAATGTTTGAAAATATTGAGAATCCTGCTGTATATTTATATGATTATACTAACTAAAAAATGTGTTACTGCATTTATAAGAACTGGCCAGCAAAAGTTAACTAAGGCAACAACTTCCTTGTTCTTAGGTTTTGAATAAAGTAGATTGGTTCGCAAATACTTTTGATATTTTTACTGCATTTTATGATGAGTGACAGGTTCAGACGAAACTGTCCGGCTAAATAATATTCCCAGCCAATGAGAATAAACGTGTTCTCATCAGGCATCTTAAAATAGTCCTGAAATCCCAATAAACTCCCATTGACGATGCGAGTCAGGGTGAACGAGTACTTAACTCTGACTTTACTTTAAACGAAATTGTTTGTATTTTATTTACAGAAACAGTAACAGAAATGTACAAAATAATACACAATAATATAAAATACACGTCAAACAGTTGAGCTATCTAAGGACCGTTTAAAACGATCTATAAATAGCTCAACTGATCCAGATCACTGGCAGAGGGCCAGAGGGCTTTAAACTATACATTAAAGCTCTATACAAAAAATTGGGAGACCAAAAATAATCCAGTGGTTCAAGGAACAATCAATTGGACATTGTAAGTGGCTAGCTCTAGAACAGCCTTGTAACATCTCATTTACGTAACAATCGCTCAGTGAAGGCTAATGAAAGATTATCCAGATGGTTTACCTCGTTGGCTGACGGCGTGACTATAGTGCTCAAACTTTACAACCGTACTGCTCTCTCTAGCAATACTCTAGACTAGAGTATACTCGTTGGGAGAAAGAAAGAAGGCAGTTGTTTTATTAAAACATTTTGTTTCTAAGACTAAAAAATCTAATTATAAAACATGGCAACTAATGATAGGCAAAAGAAATGAAGTAAATATATATAATTAGACCCAATTGTAGGACAAAACTCAAACAAAAGACAAAACTTTAGTGTAGATATATATATTTTATTACAAAGGTACAGAATCAAAATATGTAACGATCACGTCTCGATTTGAGGAGCCTGAACTTGGTTCTCAATTATGGGCTGTAATTTAGAAAAAAACTGAAACTCAGAAAAACAAAACAAAAGTTAATCTAGAATTTGAAGCATGGATTATAATAGAATTATGAGTTATAAACCTTTGAAATCTTAATACTCAGTGTATGAACAACTGAAAATAATTTAGAATAATTAATTAATTTAGAATAATTTTCTTTTGTTCTGAAATTCGGGCCACAATTTGTATGGCTCAAATCATGTGTGTGTTACCAATGTGCATTTCCGAATGCGGTAAACATTGAGCACCGCTTCAGATAAGGAGATAATTGTAAAATTCAAGGATACTGTCCATAAATGAGCGGAATGTTACAATACAGGTCTTCTAACGACAGTGTATGATAGGACAAGTGTCGACCTATCGTTAACTACTGACTGACTAACTGTGCTAAGAATCCATAAATACAATGATATGATATAAAAATAGGTTTCTTAAAGGTCGGCAACGCGCATGCACACCAGGAGTATCAGCTCCTGGTGTTGCAGCGTCCATAGGCTTCGGTGACCGCTTACCATGAGGTGGGCCGTAAGCTTATTTGCCACCATCAAAAAAGCTATAAATGTATAAATATATATAAATGTAGCTATAAACGAAAAATGCTGTATAAGTAAACAAGGTGTAGAAATTAATCAAATCATTGCCTATCATGTTGAAAGCGATGATTTTATTTCATTCTTGCTTCATTTTAAATGATGGTTTGAAAAAAACTTTTGTAACTTTATATATCGTAGGCACTTAAATACATCATTGTGCTCACTTCAGCATTTACCTCGGAGATCCTATGCTAGTAGTATATGACCTGAAATAGCATATATGAAAGATTCCTATATCGCATATAGGAATTTTATGCGATATAGGACGTATTATAAGAAATTGTCATGTATGTATACATACTTTTATCATGAGAATGTTATATCTACGTATTTTAAAGACTGTCAAAGACAGACAGGAGGTCCAACAACACAAGTCAAAATGACTGTCGGTACTGTCTGAATAGTATGTACTGAAACAAACCATCGCCAATTTTATTTAAATTTTCACTATAGGACAAGGAGACGTACCGCTCAATACCATCCATACCTTGTAAATCTACCAGCCTTACAGGTTTACCAGCCTAAGTTTTCTTCTACATTTATAATGCGTACAGCCAAGGATTGGAATTCTTTGCCGTCGTCTGTCTCTCCTGAAATGTAGTTTTCAGGAGAGACAGACGACGGCAAAGAACATCTGGGTCTCTTCAAATCGAAAGTAAATGTACTTAAAGTCTTCTAGACCGATATGATCTATCTATGATACAAAAAAAGGTCAAACCATATATTGCACATGTATTGCTTGAAATGAAACTATTGTTATTTTTATTATTATTTTTTTATTTTATTTTGACGACCTCTGTAGCGCAGTGGGCTTAGGTCCGGCTGAGACGCTGAAGGTTGCGGGTTTGATTGCCGCCGCGGGACAAATGTTTGTATGATCTGCAAGTATTTGTCTCGGGTCTGGGTGTTTCTATGTATAATAATGTATGTATTTACAAAAAAATCTAAAAAAACCTATATAAGTAGTAAGTAATGTGGTACCCATAACACAAGCTCTGCTTACTTTGGGGCCAGATGATGCTGTGTGAAATGTCCGGAATTATTATTTAATTTATTTATTATCTAAGCTACTTTCTATAGAGAACCACAAGTGCAAAACCGTGAACAAAAGCTAGTTGTTAATAAATGACGAATCACATTCATTTCATGCAAGTCATGTAACGTGTATGAAATATTTTTATTTCGACGTCATTTACTGTGACGCGTTTCAACTAGGAACGTTGACGGAAGATATCAACACTCCTTTACGTAGTTACTAACTTAACTAGCTGTTATGTACTTATACAGTACCTTACGGTAAGTATATATTTTTTAGTTTTGTGAATATATAACATCAACATACTAACATCAATCAACATTCAAAGAGATGTTTGAGAATAAATTGAAATATAATTATGGTAGGTATATTATTTGTTGAGCAAACGATGTGTAAAATGATATAGTCATCAACTACAACAAAAACTGTTTGATATAAGTACCTAATGGCCCTGATTCTGCAGTTTTGCCAGACTAACAAGGTATAATTTCCAAAAAACAAACGATCTTATTTAGTTTGCATCAAAGTCTGAATTAGAATAACATTTTTAGGTGTCACTTCCTAAATTTACTACATTGACGTGTGATTGTGTTTTAGCTCATTGTAGGTGTTGATTGGGTGTTGAGGATGCTCAAAAGGTGCTCATTGTAAATAGGTGTTGATTAAAACTGCGGAAAATCAATTCAATAAAGAAATTAAATGTCAATTTTAAAATATTTTAGAACTGTCATTCGAAATCATTACATAGGACTTTGGTGTATCAGAGGTTCCTTTCGTGCTATAAGTATGATAAAGACATGACTAAAATATCCCACATTTCACACAACATCATCTGGCCCCAAAGGCAGCATAGCTGTGTTATACTATTTATTAACTGTTTTCAAAAAAAGGAGAGGTTCTCAATACTGTTTATTTTTAATTTATAGGAAAATAAATTCCTTCGTGTTTAGTAAATTTGATAGTCTAGTGAAACTACTGAATCAGGGCCAATTTTATGCTTCACTTATTTTATGACATTTGTACAATTGTTAACGTTATTTGCTAAAACTAAACAACACCTTCTATATAGTTAGATTACATTGTTTTCGAACAAATAACACAATCATTTGCATAAACACGCAAATTACAGAGTAAACCTACAGATGAAAGAAAGCATACCTACTCACATTTTTGTCATTGAAATAAAAGAAAAAAATATATATTATCAAAAAAAAATCGGAAAAAATCTGCATGAATTGCTCAGACAGTTCACTATTCTTTAGTTGTATGACGTCCATCCTGTATGGCACTTCTTCTTTTTTTTCTTTGTTAATGGCAAGTGACATAATAATGTCACTTAATAACGTAGACAGAGAAAAATAATAATTTTGCCAGTGTCAAGTGTTTTTAGTCAATTTGTTTGGTAATAAAGTTTAGTCGATGGTCACGTGATTTGTCAATTCTAAACGTTATTGCGGGATGGCCGTCTAGAACTTTCTCGGGATTCCTCGTCGTTCAAATCACATTTCACCATAATACACTTATAATTCAATTGTCCATACTTATCCTGCAAGTCACAATTTATTCATTAAAATTTCGCTATGATTAATGAATAAAACATGCAATAAAATAAATAAAGAATATGAATTTAGAAGTGCTATGTTACTTCATGAAATGACAAACGAAGAATCGACTTTTTTTTCTCTTCCTTTAATGGAATCTGTCTTGATGTCAATTTTGTCAATGTCAAGCGATTGTTATGTTATAACCGAGTTATAATATGGGATTTTTCGTTTGACATTTTATAAAATAGCATAGCTCTTACAGATTAATTCGTTTTTCTCATGGAATTTAAAACAGTTAATTCTGGCTTAGCACAAGTGGAAACAATTGAATTGTGTGTCATGTTTTTTTTATTAATTTGTGTGAAACCCAAGAAATTTCTAGACGACCAATTCCGCTGTAACGTTTGGACTAAACAAAGAACGATCGACTACAATTTAGTAACGTTTTTTTTTAAAACAAAACCTTTTGACATTGGCTAACTTGTCATCGAGACAGATGCTATTATAGTAACAGAAGAAGTTTTACTATCGTCAGTATTCTAGCACGCCTTCTGCCGCGTAGAGGCAGACAAACTTCGCAGATAGTATTTGTCTTGCACCTGCTAGACATCAATCAGGTTCAATCAAATATTCTTCTACTTATTTGAAAGTATTAAAACTGCAGCTGATAGTTATCTCAAAGCGGCTATATAAGCGGTTTGAAATGAAATATTATTTATTTGCTTGAACATATGTGACACAATTAGGTCTTATAATAGTTAGTCCATTGTATGTCCTACTATATTCTTTGGCGTGCAAATTTTATCTAGTGTCATTAACCTAGTTCCTGGCTTTACTTAATTTTCTTGGGAGGTATATTATTAGAATGAATTCATAAATTAGGTAATTAATTAATAATAGTTAATAGGTCAAGAAAATGTTAATACTTTAATAATAATGATACAACTTTTAAAACTACCATGGTTTTGCACATAATTTTCACTCAAAACGGGATATTTACCATGATAATAATGATAATGATCATGGTAAATATCCCGTTTTGAGTGAAAATTATAATAATGATACAGTTTAGATGTCCCTATAATTAAAATTTGATATTGATTGAAATTTATGGCTTTAATTTTGTGCCTTTCTAACATTAAGTTTGCACAGATTACCAAACCTACCAAACGTTTGTGTGTAAGCAGGATCCATTAATTCCTAATCTAAAATCCTATCATTCGTACCATCAAATTCATAATCAAATGATTTTGATTAAGCTTATGAATTACGTAGTCGCGACCCGCAAACTTGTACTAAACAAACATTATACTCACTTTTCTGTTTTATCTAGTTGAGTAGGCGCAGTTCCTCCATTATCGTTGCCCTTCCGACAACCAAGAATGAAGAGGACAGGAAATGATATCGCTTATCATTGAGCTATGATCGTACTAGTGGGCAGAGACCTTTATTTACTGCGAAAGTCATTAGTACGTTTAAAACTAACCATAAGTAAATTGCTTCCTAATCACATTTAAATTGCTTCGTAACCATAACAATTTATGTACCTTAATGATATCTGAATGTTTCAGATAAGAAAGAAACTGTTCATCCTTTGTAAATGGCAATTTGTTAGTTTTAGAAAAATGGCTCCTAAGCAAATGTTTTTGTACAATTAGTAAATGTTTGTAAATCAAAAATATAAAGAAAATATAGGCAAACTGATCAAATAATATACAAAATCTTCATAATTATGTAATGTAAAGGCATGATTTCACGAATCACATGATGCTTATTTACTGCTATGCAAAACATGTTTTTTATTGCAATTTAAGTTGTTGTTTCCCACCATTAATATGCAAGAAGAACAAAATCTTGCTTATTCAAGAAAATGCATTCATTCGCATACATAATTGGGGTAGGGTGGTGTAAGTTTGCGCAGTTTTGAATCAGTCGGTAATAACAATTTAACGCACGGAAAAATATTATTGCGTTCATTATTATTAGTACCTGGATGACCGAGCTTTGCTCGGTATAAACCACGGATAAAACGACGTTTTCTAAAAATCAAACCCAGCTAGATCGATTTATCGCTCCCGAAACTAAATTTCATGAATATCTTTGGAGCCGTTTCCGATATTCAGATTATTTAATTATACTAGGTGCTGCCCACGGCTTCGGGCGCGTGGTACCTACATAAAAAGTAGCCTTGTCCTTTTCCAAGGTCCCATCTATCTTTATACCCCAAAATTCATCAAAATCGCTTCAGCAGTTTAGGCGTGAAAACGTGACAGACAGATAGACAGACAGAGTTACTTTCGCATTTTATAATATTAGTAGGGATAAGTAGGTTCATATATACAAGAATTGCTCGTTTATAGGTATTAGATAAAATGTTTACATAATCGTATCTGGTAGCTTTAATTATGAAACAAATATAATACTTTTCGGCTTAATTATAGCAAAACAAAAAGTCAAGACTTGCGCAATTATATACACCCTTTTCAATATATTTTCGAGGGTGTACACTGGTATTAAAAGCTATATATATTCAATTCAAGTTGGTGACGTGTTTTAAAGGTGTTGAGTAATGAAACGACGCGCATAAGTCAATCTTGACGCCCACGCAATCTCAAACCACTCTACTCCGAAAATAACGCCTTTGATATCTTTGGTTTCCTTAAAGCGTACAGAGTACAGAATATATTTATTAAAAATATGTTTATTGAAGTGATAACTTTTTATGGGAGGGTAAACCACTTCGTTACGTAACGGGTTACGGTGCCAGTCTGTCTGGCTTCCCTTTCTCTCATGCATACGGCAGGGGTTGGCAGGCTCCTCTTCTCTCAGTCTAACCCACAGCGCTAGTTAGATTAGTTTAAGTTATCACTTCTGTCGGGCGTCCCGAGACGCACATGTTTTTTTTATTATTTAGGTAGGTACTCAAAAATTATGGAGTAAGAAATTACTCATATAAAACGAGATGCGTGGTCGTTAATAAGTTGATGAGCTGTTTGTATCAGTTAAATAACAATTTGAAACTCTACAAGGTTAAATTAGAACAGACACAACATACAATGGCTTAATTATTTTAAAACAAAGCGCAAGTAGGTACCTATTTTATTTGGAAACGTACAGTACGATTACCTACTGACACTTTGGATTTGTAGTTTATATTACGTTTTTGCTCTTGTTTTTCACAATCTAGATACCTACTTAATTAAATATACAAATATTTGACACTCATACTCAACCCATGTTTTTTGGGGTTACAGGATAACTGATTTTAGTGATCCCATTGCTTTTGTTGTTTTACATTTACCGTGTTGTATTAAATCACGTAGATTTCTTCTTACTAGTATATTCTGCACTCCTTCTCTACTAAACTATAAGTGTGCGAAATTTCATACTCCTCCGTCCGCGCAATTTACGAAAAAGGGGTACAACGTTTTTACTTCACGTAGATTCTTCTTTCTATAATGGCATCTGTAATTATGTAAATTTTGCCAATGCCGAGTGATTTTGTTTTGTTTTTAGGCCGCAATAGATTGTAATTTGTCTAATATAAACGTCATCACGAAATGACTGTCTAGAATTTACTTAGATTCCTCGTTGTACAAATCACAAAATATAAATATTTCAACGTGACAACGTCTAATAAATCGATGAACGCTTCCTGCACGCACGAAAAAGGATGACTCATTATCCCGTTACGTTAATGGTCTGTCCCGTTACGCTCATTGTAACGTTACGATCGGAGCGAGAGCGCATAATAAAACAGATAGATGTCATCTATCTGATTTGTTATGACGTTGTCACGTTAAACTATCGTCCGTAAACCGACTTTACAGACAACCAGTTTTTTTAAATTTTACTCTACACCTTACTGAAAATTCACAATTTATTATTTTTTTTTGCGCTAATTACCCAATAAAACACAAAATATCACAAGAAAAACAATTTATATTATAAGATTCAATGTTATTTCATAAAATTACAAACGAAGAATCAGCACACATTTTGAAAACCATATTCTTTATAAGCTATGTGTTGAAAAATGAAATGGTATATCAAAATATGGCATAAATTGACAAATTGATTTCTGTTATTTAATAAAAAACTTATATTTCTACTAAAAAAAAAAAAATCTGTTTTATGAAATGTGTGTATGAAATTTCGATGTGTACATCATACAGTTTGAATTAAACTGTATCATAACGACATACGTTAATGTTAATAATAATGTGTCCTTCAGAGTTCATTTACGAGTACCTACATATTGTGCACAGAGTTTGCAAAAAATACTCAACTCATACAAAACAGAGTGCTATCATTTCATTCAATTCCTGATAACCGGTAACCACAGTGACATACAGACAGACGTAATCACAGACCGTGCAGTCACTAGATATTGTACAAAGCATCAACGTTTAGCTTAACCAGTAAAACAAAACATTATTATGTTTAACCCGATGCTTTACGAATGTTTACGGGCTAGATTTTAGTATTTCATATACCATTTCATAATTCATAATTTATTTATTTCTTTTTGTTGCATATGTAATAAATAAATATTGTTGGACAATGCATAAAACACCACCTAGTCCCAAACTAAGCATATCTTGTATTATGGTGACTAGATGACTGATATAATACTTGTATACTTATGATACTTTATAACACAAAGACACAGAACAAACACCTATGTTTTTCACACAAATGTTTATCCTGGGAAGGAATCGAACCCTCAACCTACAGTGCAGAAGGCAGAGCTACTACTAACTGAGCTGACAGGCCAGTCTATACATACCATAACAATATTTGAGGTCTTATTTATACATATCATGTTTCACAGAATTTATTTATCGTCCAAAGCCTCGTCAATCTTATATAACTCTTCAAATTCAGGGACAGATTTAGATTTAATGTCTGTAAGAATTTAATTATTAAATTTAATGGATACGCACGTAAAACTTTTTAATGTTAATTAGTGTAGTCTTCAGAACATTTCCTTGCTTGTTTCCACTTGTTTTACATTATCAGTTATAATTCTGATGTCGGTGAAAGCTACTGGTTAAAGAGTTGGTGAACAGTGGCCATAATCTAACATAATCGCTGTATAATCTTCCTTCTATGGCAACTGGGCTGTGAGAATCGCACGTAATGACAAAGTGGCAGTTGACGGCACTTTGCAAGTTCTAGCAATTTTTCCCTGTGAGTATCTTTTGTGTGGTAATGTGTGGTTTAGAATCTGAACCACAATTTACCACACAAGAGACACTAAGAGGCTAAACTATGATAAATAAACCACCTGACTTTAAATAGTGCATAGATACACTGCTGCCGTCTAGACAGTGAATTGTTGTTCTGTGTCCAGTGCTAGTGTTGATCTGGGTACATAATAATGGATGCATAAAAATGGATTTTTCTTGAAAAGATGTGTTTTCAATTTTGTATAAAAATAAGCTTTTACAAACAAAGTTACGGGGAGTCCCACTATCATGTAGGTAATACTAATTTAGTATGATTCAATCTGACAGATGCATCCTTTTCGTAACTGTTTCCTGTTCTGACCACTATCACATCCTTATAACGAGACAATGATAACCATGAAACATGAAGCAATTATTTCTTGTTATCTAATTAAAACATGATGAACATAATTCCTGGTACTGATTAAATTCTCATAAAAACTCAAACAGAAACAAAGGCATAGAATACTTTTGATAGTTCTTAACATTCTTAAATGCTTGTCTCGATTTGAGTTTAAGTGTAGCACTGGAATACAAAACCACTTTCACCTCGTCTTTAATGCAAGGGTGGACCCTTAAATCTAATTTCTTTAAGATATATTAACGTTTTTTTCCTTAGGTAAGTAGGTAGTTGTTATATAAGTTTGATGACATAATTTGTTTGTTGTTTTGAATATTAATCGATCATTTTTTTATTGCAGGGACAAAATCAAGAACTCCATAGAAATCCCCATCCTAACAAGATGCTGCTTCTGCTTCCCGTTGAGAAGAGGTCTCATGGCCTTCGCGTACATTAATCTTGTAAGTCAGAACAATTCTACGAACTAGTAGATTAGATCACCTGATCCCAAGGCCACTGAATGAAACCATCATGCATCGGTGAGTTTTACCTCAACAATACTCGCGTGGTATTCATTGGCAGTGACCGCTAGTAGCATTTACATCTGACTGCTTCAATGCTTGGGAGATTCCATCTGTTGGAACTTTTCGGAGGTTACATCGGCTGTAGAGTCTATTACAGTCTTTAGGGTTATGGCGGGTCCATTATCCATTGTGTTTGCCGCCTATGTAACTTCGATTACCAATAAACAACTTCTCCCTAACGTAACTTCGTTGCAAAAGCTTGAACAGGATATTATCACATGCCCACTTATAAATTGAGCTAAATAACTAACATCGCTATTGGCTCAGATTTCCGCCGGTAAACCTGTTTGAAAACGTCATCACGCAAAACCCACGTAAACACCCAACATAATCCGCAAGAGTCCGAATAGAGGAATTATTTTCAATATTATCCTTAACTTTACACGCAACTAGATTTCTCGTAATGCAAAAGGAAATGCCTAAAAAAATAAAAAGGCTGCTAGTAAAAAAAGAGAGAAGAGAGAACATTCAGAGAGAGTTGTGCCGATATTACTGAAGTATACTAACGACATGAAGATTATGGCTGGTACTAACTGGATGTCTTCCCATGGTTTCAGATGCTAACAGTGACAGCGACATGCTTCCTATCGCTCTACATGTCCATGATCCGGAACGCCGAGGATGCAGACAAGGCGGAGCTCGCAGCCGAGTTCATTCGGCTCGTCGTTGACGTCATCGGATTAGTGCTGGAACTCGTGCTCAGTGTCACCTTTATTGTTGCTCTACATAGGGTAAGTTCAGAAACATAAGTAATTTACAATCTTAAGTCTAAATCTAAACTAAACCAATTTATATTAGTCCGATAGTAAACCTTTTAATTTATTTTAAAGGTAACTTATTACAATCAATCAATCAATCCATCAATCTGTAGAGCTATATTGTAGAGTTGATCTTATCGAAAAGAAGCTTTTTCGTGTTGCCATGTTTACGTATATGTTTATGTCTTCCATAGTTCTTGTGCCAGTAGTTAACTCTATATTAAAGACTTTTTAAGAGCTCAGATTCCTAAACGCAGGTTGTAGCTTTCCTCAAATTGTTCAATTTACGACTAGGCCAGCTAGCCACTTAGGTACCTATATAACATTTAAATCTAATCAAATGGTATTGATTTCAGAAACACGTGCTACTGATGAAGGTATACCTGTACTTTGAGATCGGTTACTCCATTATTGGGTTCGTCTACAGCCTCGCCTTCCTCACCAGCGAGACGGCCAGTGAGCTGTTCCTCATACTGTTTCAACTAAGTAAGTTATATATTGTTATCTTAGAAATTATTCTAAAGCCTTTTGATTGTGGTTAATGTACATTTAGTTTTAAAATAGGCAGCGGGGATTAGGATGGCATTTTTTTTTAATTGTTTGGCTTATGATGGCAATTATTCGATTTTTTTTTGATACCAGCCAGATTTTTTAAGTTTTATATTGGATCCAGCATGAAAGAACAAAAAAGCTCTTAAAAGAACTACAATAAATAGATTACCTTGGATAGATGACCCTTAGTTACTCGAAATATTGCCTAGACTGAGTTCATAGAAACTTATACAAAAATAAACTTTTCTTATGATGTGTTCCAGTGCTGCAAATCTATCTCGTGATCCTGATCTGGAGCTCGATAGTGAAGATGGAAAGAGATGGAACGGTCAAATATACACGAGACCGGGATACAGTGTAGCCTACGTTTTATTTAGAAAGGTTTTTAAGGTCTTGCCTGCCTGCGGGAACTAGGACTTATTGCAGCGGTTTTAAATATAACATTACTAGGCTACAACACAAACTAGTAGGACTATTGAGTATTGTGACTCAAAACTTTTGCTGGTTGTATCCCATATTGCTGACCGAGCACATTATTGGTTTATTAAAATTATATAAATGTTTCATGCAATTTCTACTAAAATTGCTCCAATGGCGGTAGCTGGGAAAATGTTAGGGATCAAAATTAAGAGTTTTCTCAGGGCAGATCTCTACCAGAGCTAACTCAGGCCCGTATATCAGAACAAAACTCAAACTCAGATAGCTGATCGAACTTCCTAAAGTTCATTTGATCATTTATTATCGAGAATAACTAAGCATATATTTTCTTACTGTTCTTATTGAAATGCTGAAAATATCTTTAGTTCTTGATCTCGAGTTTGAGTTTCTAGAAATTACCATAAATCTATAGAATAATAACAGCAAAACAACCTTGGCTAGAAACGTCTCTCTACTTCTGTTAAAAGTTTCACTATTTAAAAGAGTATGACAGAAAGTGATAAATAGTGAGAGGGCGAATCTTAAGCAATATTTAGGCAGTGCTTGAGTTGAGAGGCCGATTATTTTTGGCCGTCTTGCAAAGCAAACATTCCGCTTTCATATTTAGTAATAACTTTTCTCGAGTTTACAAGGTTGAGACCGGATTTATTAGTAATTTTTGTTGTTATTGGAATAAAAAGACTATAGACTATAGTTACTATAAATGAAAAGACCCCATCTTACGAGTATATAAAATAACAAATTACGAACAACAAGGTACGACTTTGTGACATTATAATACTTCTTCTTCTTCGTTAATGGCATGTGTCATATGATGATTTTGCTAATGTCAAGTGTTTAGTTTGTTTATAGTAAGACGTCACAAAGTCGTATGTTGCGTTCGGCGTTTGTTATTTTATATAAACTGGTGTCTCTTTATAAAATAATTATACGGATTATTTTTGCTCGAATCACAAACAAACACAAAATTTTCATTCCAATTATTCACACCCGAGTCATACTCTAGCTTTATTTGAATAAAACCACCAAAATTGTAAAAAAAACCCTAAAGGAAAAAAATATACGAGTAAGATCACAGAATTACTCCGCAAACGGCCAAAAATAATAAACATCCTAATATTAAAATAGTATAAACGCTTGACATTGGCATAATTGATATTATTATGACAAATGCCATTAACGAAAAATAAGAATTTGAAATGTTGTTTAAAATAAGGCTTAGAATCGCAAGTGATTGACGTGTTGTCATCGAGATATTATTTATCTAAAGTGACATGCTTTTGCTATGTGATAATTAGAACTAAATGGAAAATGTGTAGGATTGTATGGAAATCATACCTATTTGATCGGTTTTACAGTATCTACATATGTATTACGTAGGTACTTAAAAATAAAATCTGTGCGCCTTAAAAGGACTATCCGATATTTTTTATAATATAAGAAACACGTGTATAAATTTGATAAAACATATTTAGTATTGATAAATAATAATTAATTATTTCAAATTATTTTTGAGATCTTGGATTTTTTAATGAATAAAATTATAAGTGTTTTTTATTATATAAAATATAGCTCAATTGCAACTTTATCAAAATGAACTTATTAATTATACTTATCTGAATTATGTGTAATGGTATATTGGACCAGTATATTTTTATAGACCGTGTATTTGGTAGATGTCTTGACCATCATTATAGGTTTATTGATATAATAGGATAATATAATATAAGCAAACTATAATGTTTATAATATAACTAAAGAAAGAAAGACAAAATATTATACCCATACCTACGTTTTTGTATTTACAAGATGTTGTACATTACCTATAACTGGTGATTGATTGTTTAAGTTAAGTGCCTACCTATTAGTTTACTTAAGATAAAAATAAGTAACACAGATCTGAGAAAGCTATTTCTTAGAATATTTTTGAGACGAAAGTTTTATTAAGCTAATGTTACCAATTTAAAAAGTAGGAAAGTAGGTACTTAGTTAAATATTATTAAGGAACTTATTAGAATGTATTGTTGTACATTCCGTCAACCAAATATATGAATGATTAAGAAAAATGTTTATTTAATATTCACATAATTATAGGAAATACATAACCATAATATTTATAAAAATATGGTTATATATTTCTTATAGGTACATGTTTAGAAGTAGGTACAAACAATTAAAAAAATAACCTAGTTTTTATATACTAAACAATTGAATACTATGAAATCTATTTTTTACTAGCCAAAGTTAGACACTACTTATAGATAAAAAACCGAGTTCAGTTCACTGACCGCAGGTGAAGTGCCCGAAAGGCAACGTTACCTTGTTGAAAAGCCATAGATAGGCAGGTACTAATCCTTTGTCCGAGGTAAGCACCAGCCCTTTGATTATTAGTCTTGTCCACCAGTCTCTTCGATAACTCTCTGAACAGGAGCCACGCCTCAGGTCCCCACGGGCCTTAATGTTTCTAGTTTTTGGGGTTGCAGTAATATATAACAATTTCGAATGGAAGCATATTTCCTTTTCTTTTTCTACTTGATTCTATATCTAGCACCTTAGCTATTATAGTAGCTAGTGATATGGGTCTGTAGTTACCTAAACTAGAAGCATTTCCAGTTTTATTTTTGATAATGGGAACAACAAGAGTCCGCATCATCTCCTCAGGAAGGTAGGAATGGCCGATACAGAAAGTGAATAGCATGGCGAGTACCCGTGCTAAATGAGGTCCAGCGTACTTCCGATGTTCAATACACAAAGATTCGTGACCAGGAGATTTGCCTCGATTCATGCTTTTCACTATCCGTGAAACATCCTTTGCTGAAATCCGGACAATTTGATCCCCAGTAGGCGGCTCCGAACCCACAATAGTGAATCCAGGACCTAGTGAAGATTTCACTCTAAAGTGCTCCTTAAATAGATTGGCAATTTGGACAGGGTCGCTTACACCTTCCACGCTCACGGGGACGCTCGGCTTTGGATTGAGCTTATTAGTGTCCTTCCAAAACTTGCTAAAGTTTTTTGCCGTGTGATGCTTCGCGAGGATCAATTTTTATTTGGGTCTGATTGTTTTGACACAATTTAAGTTTAGTTTTAAAAACAGTGCGCGATCTTCGCATTTTATCGTATACAAAACAGCACGACGGCCTGCCGTAAAGAACCCACTCCTGAAACCAAAGTCGTGCCTCTCCATGAGCCTCTCTAATATATTTATTCCATCCAATTACATATGGTTTTCTTTTTCTTTGCTTATAACTAGGAATATTACTGTAATGACTACTGTTGGCTGAGCTTTTTAATATATTAACAATTCTACTATACATTGTGTCAATAATTTTTCTATGATACATGTCACCGCAGGTATTATCTGCACATGTTCTTAAAGCTGAAGGAAAGTCAACATCTCTAAGCATACTTGAGCATAGCTGTGTATACTGCTTTATCTGAGAGATATCTCTCTCACCCCGTAAAACAGAATTGTGAGATGACTTTCGTACATCAACCTTTGGCGTTATCACATTTAAATTGCAAGTAAATTCCACTGGAAAATGATCAGACCACATAACACTAAAGTTTATCCTAAAGTCCATTATCGTTTCTCTTGCGGCTTCCGTAGTAACTATATGGTCCAGCCACGAACAAGTACCGTGAACATCACTAACAAAAGTATATGTATCTCACGCTATACCAAAGTAATCAATATCTGCACACACCCATTTATGTTCCATACAGAAATATATAAGTTCCTTACCAAAGAGCTTTTTAGGGTCGGCATTAAAATCCCCCAAAATGATCACAGATTCTACACCACAACCATCTATTACCGCACTGATCTCACTCATACAGTTCTAAAATCATCTAGGTTATAAACGTCATTCGTTGGCAATAGACCGTTATCACAAGTAGCTGACTGTCGGCTAGCACTATTTTTATAGCAGCAATTCTATCACTTGCGCACTCTATAACCGACACTGTCTGGAACACGCTTTTCCTCCACAGTATTGCAACTCCTCCGTACCCCTACCTCTCCGCATCCCTGTAGAAGTATCAACCGCTGATTTTCCAGTAAATGCAAAGGCCTGATCGATTGTTCCGAGCAATACAATGTCGTGTGGAAATAGCCAGGTTTCTTGCAGGGCGAGAATGTCGGCAGATTGGCACAGCTCTCGTACCGTAAGGAGAATAAAGTAAATATTGCATATCCATAAATGTACATCCAGTTGCCAAATACCTGTAAAAACATATTTTTAAATCAATCAATTATACTAATAAATCTTTTTTTGTTGTAACAGCCATGTTAATACTGAAAAAATGTAAAACATTAAGAGATGGGTACACCAGATATGCTAAAAAAATTAAACCAAAGAGTGGTTCAGCAGCCCTCAACATTCGGCCATGTGCATATTATCAGCAGATGGCTTTTTTAAAGGCAATAATAGAAGATAGACCCGACAAAACAGTTTACAAGAAAGTGAGCACGCTGAAATTACGCCCGAAGAAAGTGAAAATCGTCAAAATAAAATAAACAAAGAAAGAAACAAAAGAAAATTAACTACTACAATCACAGATGAGAACGTCTTAATTGAAAAATTATCCAAACGCTTCGATGAAAAATCGCAGAATTCGCGCATTGATAATGAAGATGAAGATAAATTGTCACTTCATCACTTCCGCCCGCGCTTCGGCTGTGCATAGACGTGTTGTCGCTTGTCTATGAATCAATTCTCGTGCCTATATTAAACTCTAGTCTAGTTTTCTAAATGTGCAATAAAATAGTTATGCCAGTATTATAATAGGACTATAATAGCGTAACAATACCTACATCGAACATTCTCTAGAACATTCTCTAAAGTGTATTTTTGTTGTGCTCGTCTGGCTTGTGTCTCAAGATCCTATGAGGAAACCACCGTAGCAAGTAGGTAGCATGCATCGTACTCCTCCGACTACGCCAACTCCAACTATACAGGTAGAAGACAATATTATGCAGTCGGACTCCGACTCGACGACGCTTAGTGAAGCGGGTAGGGCTGATCGACCAAACACTATGACTCGGTACAAAAGAAGAAGGGACTTGATGGATGATACAATAAGCGGCTCATTGAGTACACATAGAAACGAACTAATCGAACTGATTAACGAAAAGTTTAATGTGTTACACGCAGACATGATTGAACTGAAAAATCATAACATAGAAATATGCAAAAATTTAGAGTTCATGTCCCAAAAATATGAAGAGATAAAGTCAAGGTATGATATACCTACTTGATAGAGAGGCGATAGCAAGTATATACAAGAGCTGGAAGAGAAAATTGAAAATTATGAAAGGAATAATCGGAGCACGTCCATTGAAATAAAAAATATTCCCAAAAAACAGGGTGAATCAAAAATAGACTTACCGGAGTTAACAATATGCCTGGCAAAGGCTCTTGATCTCGATTTGCAAAAGTCAGATATAGTATCTTTAGTGACAGAACCACTCACACACGAGTGTAACTGCCTTGTAGTTACCGTAGGGAAAGACACCGCTATAATTGCTATTTATAGACCACCGTCCTACCACTCTATGGACTCATTCTTTAACACCATGAATGATGTATTAAACTCCCTAAAATCTTATAAGAACATCATTTTCACAGGAGATATTAACATATCTAATACAGACCCAAGGGTTGACTGTGAAGACTACTTAAACCTGATGGCACATCATGGGCTTCTATCGGCTCACTCATTGCCAACTAGAGAGCATAGTGTACTTGACCATGTTTTCCTAAAAACTAAGCTTTCCGCTACAACCCTTGTTCTTACAACTACTATAACACACCATTACACCATTCTAATAAATCTCGGTAACCATTCAACGCCCAGAAATAGGTTTAACTCTCATCGTGTTATAAATTATGATAAAATTGCTTCTGATCTAGATGAAAACGCCTTCTATGAAATACTGGCTACTGAAGATGTCAATAAGGCAACAGGTTTGCTAATAGAACTTTTAAATAAGGCTATTGATAAAAATACCTTCATTAAATTAGTTCCATGCCGCAAGCGACTTAAGGAACCTTGGCTCACTCCAGGACTGTTAAGGTGCATAAAACACCGTGATAAGTTGCATCGAAATCTTAAGCGAGATCCTAAGAATTTAGTATTAATTAAAACATATAAACGATATAGAAATTTTTGCACTGATATTTTGAGGAAAGTTAGGATAGAATTTGATAGAACTCTGATAGACAAAGCTGGCAAAGACAGTAAAAAGACATGGAAAGTTATTAAAAACATTGCTAATATTCGTTCTAAGATAGATAGTGGTTCTGATAATGACCTTTTAAACATTAGACCAACACCAATAGAGTCGATTAACTGTGTTAACAATTATTTTGCAAATATTGGTAAAGCGCTAGCTAACGCTATAGGTGAAAGTGATAATACTTCTTCCTCCTCTACCTCAAAACTATCTAATTCTTTGCAATCCTTTGGCCTACTTGACACTGATTCTTCTGAAATAGAAGCTGCTATTATGAGTCTAAAAGCCTGCACTGTCGGATACGATGGTATCTCTTCGCAGGGTCTTAAATCAACAAAACAATTAATAATTCCTTCCGTGGTTCACATCTGCAACTTGAGCTTTAAACTAGGAGTGTTTCCAGCTCAATTTAAATCGGCAATAATCAAGCCAATACATAAGAGTGGAAAAAGGGCCATATCACAAATTATCGTCCTATTTCGATCCTAACATCGCTTTCTAAAATCCTGGAACGGCTCCTTAATAAAAGATTAAGAGCTTACTTAACTAAATTTGGGTTGATCTCGGAAAATCAATTCGGGTCAATCAAAAGCATTCGATACTGTGTCAGTGCCAATCTTACTCAACAAAATGGAGAGGTTGGGCATTCGGGGTACTGCTCTAGAGCTTTTCAAAAGTTATCTTTCTGACAGAATGAAATGTGTTAGGCTAGGTGATCTAGTCAGTGACGAAACTCCGATTAGTTATGGTGTGCCACAGAGCAGCATTCTTGGCCCAACGTTATTTTTAATTTATGTCAACGATCTTTGTGATCTTGGAATTGACGGTGGTAAGCTGGTTGCGTACGCTGATGATACAGCCTTGGTTTTCAGTGGACCAAATTGGCATAGGGCATCAATGATCGCTGAGATCGGTCTTAAGGAGGTTATGTCTTGGCTCAGAGAGAACTTGCTTACATTAAATACTAGTATAACAAAATTTTTACATTTGCTAAAACTTCTCGAAGTAAGCCTAGCACCGATACTCTAAATATAAAGGCTCACATTTGTGACTCACCATCCTCCTGCACATGTACCTCTCTAGAGAAAGTGTCATCCATAAAATATCTTGGGTTGATCGTTGATGACTTATTGAGCTGGAAAGAGCATACAAAAACACTAACTTGTCGCATACGTAAACTAATTCCAGTATTTAAAAAGCTTAGGCACCTGTCGCCTGATTTACTGAAAACTATTTATTTCGCCCTTTGTAACTCACTGTTGACATATTGTGTGATTGTGTGGGGAGGAGCTTACAAATCATATATACTTCGTACTGAGAGGTCCCAGCGAGCGGTACTAAAAGTGATGCTCTCAAAGCCCTTTCGGTTTCCAACATCACAGCTGTATGCTGAAACTAAGGTGTTGACGGTGCGCCAATATTTTATTCAAAAAGCTGTCTCAAGAACTCATACCCAAGCAAAATTTGATTTTGACTATTTTACCAATCTTAGACGTAAAGATCGTAAAACCCCAAACTAAATTCTCATCTGCTTATGCTCATCGACACTTTTGCTTTTTAGGGCCACACCTCTATAATAGAATCAGCTATCATAGAACAATCTTCCCGCTTACCAAATCTGAGTTAAAGATTACTATTGTTTCTTTTTTGTCTGCGTTGGGTTATGACGGTACAGAGAAATTACTGCTTGTATCTTCATAGTTTTTAATAAAATTGTATTATATTATGGTATTTATACTTATACATATATATATTCTATATTTAATATATCATCCTATATTTTATACTACTATTATAATATATATATTATATTATATTACATTTTATACTCTATACACACCATATATCGTAGAATAGCCTTATATTACCACTTGAAATAGATTATGAAAAAAATAACAAAAAAGTCTCCTCCTTTTCTGTACCGTGCCATTCTCCATGCGCTATCTTATTTCTGTATAGAAGTTGCCCGTGCGGTCGGCGCAGTGCGCGGCGTACGTAGATTTATTTAATGTAGGTAGATTTCGTTTATGTTTTTGTTTTGAAGCTACTTGCTACTTTCCAGGTAATGTTACTTGCGAGTGGGTACATTAGGTACCTACTTACGTATCTATACATTGAAAGTTATTATTCCAAGGAGGACCTCAAAATAATTAATTACCTATTAATTATTACTTTATGTAAATTAGATTATCTTACTCTCTTATATTTTGCTTTGTTTTTATTTTAGTTTTGTATCATGGTAGTAATTTCAAAATTTAACTAGTATTAATGAATAGGTACCTATCTAGTTTAGTAGGAAGTACTTACCTACATACCTATTAAGTAGTACTGTACATTTACCAAAGTGATTATATTGTTTAGCATGCAGGAACCCTATTTTTTATTTTTATTTATTGTATCATCAGATAATGTTGCTGATCAGATTAAGTAATAGGTATGTATCCAGAATAGTGGTGTTGTATACTGTAAAGGAAGTATAGCAGCTGTAACACAGGTTTACCTAGCACAGCTGCTAATGAACATGTATAACTAGTATAATTAGATTTAATACTTATTGTGTTTATTATCATTGGTTAGCGAATTAAAAAAAATAATGAGAAGTATAAATTAGATGCTAAGACAGAAATACTTAACGTAATGAAATACTTTAAAGGGATAACAAATCACACATATCCTTCGAGTTATGGTGACGGGGATATTCATCACAATATTCATCGTTTAATAATTACCGTGGACAATGGGGTTATAATACTGGCCCTCTACCCATACATCAGTGCCTGGCCCTTCTAGATCAGCAACTGGCCCCTCTACATCAGTGGCTGATGACCAAAATTCTCAATTTGAAGACCTTTCATCATCTTCAGTAATGTCCGATGATGTAATTTCCAATATTTTTAATGAATAAAAATTTAAATAATTACTATGTATATAGTTTTCAAACCTCAATGTTACTGCTAGTCTTTCTTCTGGTTGGATACTTCTCCCCATAATTGTGTCTTCACGTTTAATTTGAGACTTTAGTATATTATTCAATTCATCAAACGAAGACATTGACGTTCTAAAATAGTTGAAAATTTTTTCTTCATCACTTCTAAGTTCCATAAACAAATGATGGAATTTTCCATATTGTTCTCTTAATTCCAAAATTGGATGAACCCAAAATTTTCTCTTTTAACGTCGCCACCGTCGTCTCTGCTTGAGCAGAAGCAGCAAAAGCAGTGCTTCCTCATCAGAATCCATGACTCGACTGTGGTAGAAAATCAACTGCATCAATAGCATTTAATAGCGGAATTATTTTCGGATAGTATAAATTAGAGTAAAATACTCTAATTTATACTATCCGAAAATAATTCCGTTCGTTTTTGTAAAATGTTCTCCATAAATTTCAAGATGACTAAATGTTTTTAATATGACCATTTTTTTTTACGAAATTTATTTTAGTCCCACAAAACAGCAGTATCAGGGAAATTTGATGACTGAAAGTAGATGATGAATCATTGTCAATCGTTATAAATATTTGTGTGATGAACATAGGTGTTTGTTCTGTCCTTATTGGTGGGACCTTATTTTAGAACGTTTTTTCGTAATTTTTCATTAGTGTTTTTATATCAATTAATAATCCATTCTTGATTTGAGTTTTAGTATGGTAGTAGAATACTTTCCTCAAAAAATCTCAAACAATGTGTGTTTTAGGGTTTCAAAGTCTACAAGAAACCCTTATAGTTATGCTATGACTGTCTGTCGGTCTGTCTGTCTGTGTGTTTGTCTGTCCGAACTTAATTTGAGCTCTTACTATACCCCTAATTTGTTTTATCGTAAATAAATTTGCACGCTATTATGAATGCTCCCTACAAAGTTACGGTACAGTGGGGTTTTTTTGTTTATTTATCTTAATGTGTGGTATATCCTCGGATATTTCTTTTAAAGATGTTTCTTAAGCAGTTTTTCGATACAGATATTCGTTTCATAAAATATTAAGCTTTATGAAGTGAGGCCATTTTTGGTAGAGGTCAGTGCAGGAAACCGAATGGCTGTACTAGATTTGGAGTAAAACCTTGCCTAAAACCTTAAAAAATCAAAATGCCTTATAGTTTTTTTACTAGCTAATGGTGTTGAATTGGTTTGAAACCTAGACACTAATCATTCATATCCTTACTAACATCGGAAACCTTTACTGTGCGTGGTCGTGGTACTTGGACATTTTTATTGAATATGTACCTATATATACTTACTGCTTAGATAAGGTACGTAGATATTAGCAAGAACTTTTGAAAGAAACGATGAGGAAAATGAATAGAAAACTTACCCTCTACCCTATTCCCAACGAGCATATTTCTCGGTTAAAGAAAATAATCATAGCTTGTATTATGGTGACCAGATGACTGATAGAATACTTATATATTTTTAAATACATACTTATGATACATACTATACCTACTATTTCGTATATGTCAGTGGCCAACTCTGATGAGATAGTTGATAGATCGTCCAAAGGTCAATAAACATTTCTAACAATAATTGATTATTGCTTGAGTACTGACCACGAATAGAGTTATGAGACCACGTATCATTTGATAGGATAAGTTAGTTATTTGTTAGTTTTAAAAAACCTTAACCGACAGCTTCGCGTGCCCTCCAAAGCACTATAGATTTAAATAATAAAATAATGAAATAAAGTTTTCTAACTAAACGGACTTTCTTGAACTTTCTTGAACTTTATTGGTTTTTGAAGTTTGATTGTATAATTCACATACAAAGCGGGTTTCCAGTAGTAGATGTATTAGTACTTAGACCTAGAGTATCAAAAGCCAAATTATTAAATAACTTATGTACTACTTACTACTTGGTACTTGGTGAGTGGACTAATTTTCGCAACTAGGCCGCAGGTGGGCCCTTTTTGCGTGACGGGTGGAGGCTGCTACTCCAGCCACCCGATGTCCTCCAGGTAAGCCAGCTCGCTCACGCCGGCGCAGGCTTCCTTGGATGTCCTTGGTGTTCCTAGGTGTTGAGCTCGTTGGAGTTCCACGCGACTGCACTCTAGGAGCACATGTGCAGCTGTTTCCTCCTTGCTCAAACACCCTCTGCATAGTGGGCTGTCTGTAAAATCCAGTGTAAATAAATGTTTGTTTAGTAAGCAGTGACCCGTGACAATACCGACGACAAGTCGAAGTTTGTCGTTTGAGGCTGAGGAGTTTTCGGGAGTATCTAGGATTAAGATCCGGTAGAGCCTCCTTCGAGTCGCCTTCACAGCTAGCCCAGTATTTTTGATGTAGGTTGGTTGTACGTTGGCGGATCCATGATCGTGCCTGGCTGTAGGGAAGGGGGATCATGGGCTCCGGTCCTGCAGGCCGTAGTTCCGAGCCTCTTTTGGCTAGAACGTCGGTCTCGTCGTTGCCTCTGGGTCCACTATGGCCCTTGATCTATTGTAGAGTAATCTTGTTGGATGTTTTTACCTCGTCTGGTAACTTGTGGTATTGTGCAGTAAGACCGGAGTTATGCTCGTACCTGTTAACTCATTCACTGCCACCACGATTTTCTTGAAGTTTATCGAGATGCCACCGTATAAAACCGCGGACACGCTAGGCGTGCTCGCGGCATTGCTTAGAAAAACAGATTTTAGTAAGTAAATTTATTATAACGTAATTCAAGGTTCTCAAACTTTTTTTACTAAAATTCCCATGCATAAATGAATAAAGTTTTATTGTGAACTGTAACATTGGCATTGTTAACAGTGCAAGTACATTTTTTTTAATAATATATTGAGTGACAATCATATTTAAACATATTTTCAGTCTTATATGAGTGAATTCATCTAAATTATTAAACCGATAAAAAGCTTTGAACTGCAGAAAGTTTGTTTACGTTATTTATCTCGTATTATCGTAATGTTGGTTGATTGGCCTTACCTAATTACATAAGTATGAATTAAATTCAAAATATTCAAATGAAATAAATTGATTTCTTATCTTTTTTTCAGGAAAAGTTAAATTTGTACCGGAAACGGAAGATATTAATGATGACAAAAAATTTTTTGCGAGACAAACGAACATCAATTGATTTTTATATAATAGAGATAATTTTACTGTACGTGTGTATGTCACTGTGTGTGTATGTATAATTATATAAAGATATACATCGGATAGGTACGTTTTTTTTTCATTGATGGCGTATGAAGTTGTATAAGCGACTTCATATAAGTAGTATATCAGTCATGTGGTACCCATAACACAAGCTCTGCTTACTTTGGGGCCAGATGGTGCTGTGTGAAATGTCCGGCATTATTTATTTATTTATTATTTATTCATACATGACACAGTACTGTATACGGTAAAAACAACGGTTTGATAAATTATGACATTCCGTTTTGTCATCAAATACTGGTTAAAAATCTCATATCGCAAGCTTATAACTCTGAAATTAGCGAAGCATTTAAAAGAATAAAAAAGTTTGGGAACCTAAGGGTAGCTTCAGTAAGTGAACACACCTAGCGTGTTCTCGGCACTACAAAATACCTATTTTTCGTAAAAAAATCTAACTAGTTTTTTTAGGGAACCGCTTCAATATGCCATAGCCTATCCTTTAAAAATGATGCACAAAAAATTTGAACAGAAAATCTGGCCTAGTTTTGGAAATATAACCGAAACATTCAAAACACGCCTGGCGTGTTCTTGGCGTAGAGACTTAGATTAGCCTGAACACGCGAGGCGTGTCAGTGGCAGTGAATGTGTTAAGTGCATATAGTACCGCAGCGCTATCTGAGAGGATTTTTATGCTGTAATCTGTTACCTGTTTTTTTAGCAGTGCAGTTGTGGCCTGTATTATGCCGATGCACTCTGCCTGAAAGTTGGAGTTGTGGTTCCAAGGTGCGTACAAATATGTATGTTCTTCCGAGAAAACCCCTGCTCCCGAACCTGTCTTCGTCTTAGAGCCGTCTGTGTAGATTCTTTTTTCGTTGCATCTGTTTCTTTTTTCGGTTCTTCGTGTAATTGTATAGTGTAATTTTTTGTGGGAAAGTGTTTGAGTGTTCCATCGCAGAGTGATAAAAGCAACTGGTTATCGCTCGCAAACTCTTTTATTATGTTGGTGTGCTGTGCCCTTGATTCATGCTCTCAGAGTTTGAGAGTCCAGAGCCTGTGAGCTGCTGCAGCAACTTCTTGTTGCACGTGTAGGTGTAGAGGTGTTAGACCGATAACTGCCTCCAAAGACACCGTTGGGGCAGTTCTCATGCATCCCGTGACCGCCACCCAAGCTAGTCTTTGGAACTTATGTAGTTGGTTTACAGTGGTGGTTTGTTTAGTTCTGGTCCACCAGATTATTGCACCGTAGGCTACCGAGGGCCTTATCACGGTGTTGAAAAGCCATAGGGTTAGTTTTGGGGAGAGGCCCCAAGTTTTACCTATCATTTTGCGGCATTGCCAGAACGATATGGTGACTTTTTGTATTTTGTTTGACCCAGTTTAGTTTGCTGTCCATTGTTATGCCTAGATATTTGACTTCGTGGGACAGGTGTAGCTGGGTGTCGAAAAGGTCGGAAAGTTGGTAGGTTCCTACGTTGCGTTTGTTTGTGAACATTACAAGTTCAGTCTTTGCTGGGTTCACTGTCAGTTCGTTATCATTCCACCATGACTCAACGACCTTTAGTGCATTGTTCATAATGTTGCACGCCACACTAGCGAAGTGCTTTGATATTAATATGGCAAGGTCGTCTGCATAGCCCACCGTATAAAAGCGTTGGGCGTTTAGTTTAGTGATGACATCATTAACATCCAGGTTCCAAAGGAGCGGTGACAGGACTCCGCTTTGGGGGCATCCCTTTGCCACAACCCCCTGGTTTCGCCTTGCAGATCAACTCGCACTGCTCTAAGTTTAAGCATGTTTATAATCCAGTCTGTTAAAGTAGATTCAGTAAAGTCAACGTAACGTATGTACTTTAAATAAGCTACCAAATACCAAAACACAAAAAAATATAAATCAGGTATTATCAGTTCAATGATGTACGAGCAAACGTACGCATGTACTAAAAATATCTATTAGTAATTTATATTTTTTAGCCTAGCTTGCATTGCCTTTCGCTGCAATGATTAATCGATCATTGGTGGAAACAATAATGCAGTTGTGCAGTTGTGCACTACTACACTCAACGGGTTCGGTCGTTTCAACTCTCTTCGGAGTCACCACCCCTCAGCTAGCTTCCCTTAGCAGTTTAACCATTGCTATACGTATTGTGGGGTTATAGCCCTTACA
Source organism: Lampropteryx suffumata (assembly GCA_948098915.1). Lineage (NCBI taxonomy): Eukaryota > Metazoa > Arthropoda > Insecta > Lepidoptera > Geometridae > Lampropteryx > Lampropteryx suffumata. Next base: position 15,523,444 of record OX402558.1, on the reverse strand, counting down.
AACGAAAAGAAATAAAGATTAAATATATGTACTTGCTTAAAATACAGTACAGTCTAGTAAGGATAGTAACAATAAACATAATAACTTACAATACATTTTTTCTTACTGTTAATTGTAACGCCCCCCCCCCTACTACTTAGTACTACTCATCGATGCACCTAACCTTTTTTTTTCGCCTTCTCTACTAGTTAAAGTACCTAAATTAACCCCAAATAAAAAATGGTATTATATAATATAATTTAAATCCCTAACATACTTTGATCTATTATTAATTTGGCCAATGATTCGTCTAGGGTTTGTGATTAAAATCCTACGTTGTGTTTCGAATATAGTAACTCTGATTCTTTAAGAGAATTATGTTGAGATATGTATTTATAATATTATAAACATTATTATTAGAAGTAATCATCATCTATAATGATGAATATCTTTGATTTGCCTACGCTGTGGTTCGATATTTAATTTTATAATTATATTAATTATTGTCCTTTAGTGATATTATAAACTGCAGAAGGTAAATAAGTATTATATCCAATCTAGTATTACTGTGAAACCCTAGTATAAGTTAAGTTTAAGTTATTTCAATATTTTAATACGATATTAGTTCTTGTCATGAATTGTTACTTTGTATAATATCAAGCTCCGTACGCGTGATATCTACACAAACAGCAGCCTATATCATTCCCCAAAGTCGATCTATCTTTTTATCAAAATCAGTTCAGCCGAGAAACGGAACAGACAGAAAGACATAGTCACTTTCTCGTGAATATAATATAGATAATAGTTTTGGTAGTTTCAATAGTTAAGCAAGATAACCATTTTTGTTCTATATTAATACTTCCTAATAGCACATTATGTCATTATGTCTTATGTCATTCTAGTCCTACATTGATATATTTTTATTGCGGCTTAGATCACTAGCCCCTCCTCGCTAGCGATAGTAGGTTTCTTTCCATGTGACCTGGACAGCCTTCCTCCGCAATGGACAATTTCATGTCCCAAGAGAACTCTAATTTTAATTTCGACAACAAACAAAACAGTTACTTCAGTAATTAGTATGTCTGTCATAGTTCAGCAAAGGGGTATCAGAGGGCTTAATCTTTTATCAAAACGTCCAATGTAGTAGGTCGGTCCAACACATTCAAGGGCATTTACTTTACTTTTGTCTGCTAACAACTCACATACCATCCATCCACTGGTTAACCTTCTAGTATCGCATCTTAGAATGCAACTGGATACATAGATACAAGAGCCCTGCCTAACTCCTATCTACTTGGCGAAGTTCCCTAATCCTACAACACAAGAATTTTACCCTACTCGACCCTAATACAGATTATTATCTAATACAATATGTTGTGATTTTATTTGTTAGGTTCGTAGAGTAAAGAAGATTGATAATGTCTGATAGATATACGAATTATATGAATAGTTTAACTTTAATTTCATGAATAATATCAAATTTGGATAGCTTAATTCTGAGCCTTGAGAGATATTTCTCTATACTATTACTAGGTAAAAGTCTGAATTAGATAAAATTATATCAACAGTAATATTCATACTGACTCTTCGTCGATAGCAGCTTTAGTCTTTCCATAGATTAAAGCAAGCTAGAAGGACTTAGCCTCAAGAGTTTGATAGAACTTATCTAATATACGTTGTTGTGTACCTGCTGTCCTACCTAACCTAATCTGGTGTGTGAATCCGCAATTCTGGAAGCAAGCTTCGTACATTTAATTGTGTATGTCACTCATCAGGGTGCAATGATGAGCTACCTAGCTACTAATTGGGGGACAGCGAGTTGTAAACCTCGACTTTGTACCTAACCCCTAGTACGTCCCTACAATCTACTTCCGACAGACCGAAGTCCTGGAATGTCATCCGTAGATTAAAGGCAATAAAATGTGCAAATATATAAATAAATAAAGATAGACTATATCGATTGCTTCTGTTAAGTCCGGTTCTACCTTCCTTACACAGAATGCAACCAATCATAGGGAACCATTAAGCCGATCCTCAGGAGAGGTAAAATCTGGCTCCAGGCTCGTTCCGCGAGGTCCTGGGGAAACTTCTAACAGAGTGGGAAAGCCAGACTTGAATATAACACCGCTAGGCTTCCATCTTACCCACAGACCATGCCGTGGAAGAGCTTCATACAATTACTTTGGTGAATCTTGTCTTCTTTCCGACTTACCGACCGGATAAACTATTACATAACTCACACAATAAAATTATCACAGAAATAACGCACGACAAAACACCATGTAATCGTAGGAAACCATGAGAGAAAATTCTACCGAAAACGTTTAGCTCGACCAGCCTTACGCCCCTCCTAACTAGAATGACCAAAATCCGCCATCTTCTTTTTCATCCTTTTTTTTCTTTTTCTTGCCATTTTCAAACACATTCGAAATTTCGATTCTATTTCAATTTACGTACCAACCTCCGTGGTAAAGTTAAATAATCTCTTTACTAAATCAAGCCCTAAATTAATTAATATTTCAATTTATTCCCATCTTTATGTAGTTATTTCATGATTTATATATTATATCGTTAACATAAATAGATTTTAATTTATGTATTCTAGTTCTAATATTGTTTTTATATAGCTATTTAATTGTTTAATCTTTCGAATTCAACCTCCTTAGAGATCTTCCCGTCCCAAATAATTCTATCAATAATATATTAATAGAAGGATATATTATTCTATCTTATAAAATCAAATTCTATTTAATCTTACTAATTCAAATCCAGTATTATTTATTATTATACTCTATGAGTCGTAAGATATTTCTAAACCATAGTCTATAAACTTAGTATTCATTACTTTTTGCTAGCTTTCACTCACGGATCTTGACAATGACATACATCTGCCATAATCCGTCTATGGTATAGTTTGTTATAACAGATGCTTTGTTTATTTACATTGTAATGAATTACGCACAATTTTATTCAATAATTAAAGATCTGAGATAGAATTGCTGGTAAATCTGTTCTGATAAGAATGACCCATGTATGCCTACGTTATATTAATAAGGTTTGTACCCAAGCATACCATAAAAATTGTGAATTATAACGGAATGACCTTCTGTCCCGTTACATAATTCTAAAACACTTAAAAACTCCACCATAAAGAGTATTTTTTACTAAATTCACATTATTGTTTTTTCTTCAAGCCTGCAATTTTTTACCAAAATCTATACAAAACAATATGTTCCATTTTCAAAATAATACGAAAATGGTACAGTTTATTTTTTGCGATTGCAATGACCACTGCCAGTGGCTTGAGAATAAACACTGATAAAATCTTATCATTTTCTAGCAAATACATAGTTTAATAATTTGGTTCTGAAGGAAAACATAGCAAAAACAGTCTTATATAGTATATTTTGAAATATCAGATTATCTACATGATAAATCTGCTCCAATTCGACTTGGAATCATTAGCAAAATTAGAAAAGATCGTACAAAAAACGTTAAGTTAAGTCCATTCGAGTTTCCTAAGAGCCGGGTTCTTAGGAGGAAACGGCATCTATTTAGATTCAGCTTGTATATATAAGACGAATCAAAATGATGCTTCTGATTATTATTTAAAAAAAACATTCTTTCTTTCTACAGTGTAAACTAACACAGATGCATCTAAATATTTCATCACTACTAAGAAAATATAATTGCAAAATAAAATGTTTTGTTTATATTTGGATTGTATTAAATTGTATTGGTTTGTAATAATCACATATTTATTTTTAAAACAATATTGCTGTAACTTATTAGTTTAGTCAACTGCTCGATTCATAGAGTATACGAAATTTTTATTAACAGAAATGTACCTACAGAGTATTTCTATTTATAATAATAATAATAATACCGGACATTTCACACAACATCATCTGGTCCCAAAGTAAGCAGAGCTTGTAGTATTGGTGTTTCTATGTAAAATATATGTATGTATTTACAAATATAAGTAGTAAATCAGTCATGTGGTATCCATATCACAAGCTCTGTTTACTTTTGGGGCCAGTCGATGCTGTGTGAAATGTCATTATAATGGTCCATAGATAACTTATACGATCAAAATAACTGACAGAACGGGTAGCGTTCCCAAGATACTTGCAGCCTTTTAGTAATATGTAAGATAAATATATCATTAATTATATACAATATAATTTTTTCTTGTGTTTACAAATTATCAGTTTACTAAAAAATCTAGGCACTGTTGTACCACATCTCCTGGTTGACGAGGGTCTTCAGACGCTCTCCATCAAACCGCTCCTCTTCAAGTTGTTTGTAGTAACTCGCCACAAGCATCAACATGTAGAATCTTAGCACTGTGAAAAGGAAAACATAGTACTTTTACAACTTTTTTTACAATACAGAGCAATTTCATAAGTACAAATATATTGATAACCTCTGTGGTGCAGTGGCCGGAGGCCTTTCTGGGAGGCAGAATGTTTACGGGTTCGATTCCCGCCGCGATGTAAGTGTTTGTAAGATCTGCAACTATTTGTCTCGGGGCTGGGTGTATTCTATGTATAATATCTCATCATCATCATAATCATAGGCCTTAGTTCATCTGTTGAAGATGATTTAGGTGGCGTCAGTCAAGATACAGAGCAGTTATTTGTAATTAAAATTTTTTGTTCATGGATCTACTCCAGCAAGCTGAGGTGGGTGAAGTTTCCTCTCCACTGACGTGACTCTGCTTGTATAATGCCTGATTCTGTTGTATAATATGTATATATTTATGAAAATGGATATATAGTATATCTGTAATGTGGTACTCATAATCATCATTTTCTCCCAAAGTTGACGTCCTTTTGACTTGAAGCTTGCACAAATAGGTAGAGACTAATCTAGTTAAAATATTACCCGTTCAACATTTTTTAAGTCTGCTTTTTGTCAGATAAAATGTCGGGATTTGATTGTCATCAAAACACTTCAAGGTCAATACATATTTCGGGAAATCAGGGTACCATCTTAATAATAATAAAAGCGGACAAACACTGTGTGAAACACAGCATCATCTGGCCTTAAGTAAACAGAGCTTGTGTTATGGGTACCACATGGCTGATATACTTCTAATATACTTGTTTAGTAAACAAGTATAATCATAATATATAATAATATAATAATCATAATAATCATAATATATATAATAATAATCATATATCAATCATATATCATATAATAATCATAATATATAATAAGTATATTATTTTAACTAGATTAGTCTCTACCTATTTGTGCAAGCTTCAAGTCAAAAGGACGTCAACTTTGGGAGAAAATGATGATTATGAGTACCACATTACAGATATACTATATATCTATTTTCATAAATATATACATATTATACGACAGAATCAGGCATTATACAAGCAGAGTGACGTCAGTGGAGAGGAAACTTCACCCACCTCAGCTTGCTGGAGTAGATCCATGAACAAAAAAATTTAATTACAAATAACTGCTCTGTATCTTGACTGACGCCACCTAAATCATCTTCAACAGATGAACTAAGGCCAATGATGATGATGATGATGAGATATTATACATAGAAACACCCAGACGCAAGACAAATACTTCAGATCATACAAAAATTTATCTCGTGGCGCAACCTTCGGTGTCTCAATCGGGCTTTGGCCCACTGCGTCACAGAGGAGAGGAAAGGTAATTTGCCAAGGGAGTTGCTTTAAAGATCTTCTTCTTCTTCTACCTACAAAGGTATACTTACAAAGGCTCAAAAACTGCAGAGTATATAACAAGATGGAGTTTCCTCCGGCGTGGTTGATCACGCTTATGGTAGTCGAGAAGATGAACAGCATCAGGTAAACTATCACTTGGATGGACGTCCACATCACCCAGGGGCGCATGAGCTGAGGTTTCTCCTGGAAACGTTTATTGATTAGGTTATAGATATACCCCACCCGGTCCGGATATCCTATGGTAAAGAAACTAAACTACCGTGGGGTATCACGGTACCCCATGGTAACCGTTCGTGATTCAAATTGGTTTGTTATCCGTGGTACATTCAAGAAATGCCCGCGACCTTGCAGTCGTGGTACCTACATTATAAAGTAGCCTATGTCCTTTTCCAAGGTCCCATCTATCTCTATACCAATATTCATCAAAATCGGTTCAGAGGTTTAGCCGTGAAAACAATAGACAGAGTAACTCTCGCATTTATAATATTGTATGTATTTATTTTGTTTTCATATATTTTTGTATGATATTTATTTACTAGATATTCAAGTAAATCAACACGTTTTTCCAAAAATTTCAACATCTTAATAAATAAATCTTGTACATAAATATTTTTATCAAACTATTATATTACGAGTTTTTTCAATAACTAAACAGAGATAGTTGTACAGAATATTTGTAAATAGCTCAACTGTTTAACACGATTTTTTTATTATAGTATATTTACATTAATAAAAAATATATGTGAAACAACTGTGCTATCTAAGTACCTACCACTCAAAACTATCTAGATACGAATAATAGCTCAACTGATCAAATTCACTCCACAAGACACTGACGGTATTAGCACGTTGAATAATAATGCTAAGGACCAGATAAGAGCCTGTTCTTGGGTAACGCGATGTTTCTATCAGACGCCGTGAAATAATTAAGAATTATGAACTATGAAAAATAAATAAAAATCTAACCCTCAAAGTCCCAACGAGCATAATCGCAGTAAAGAACAGCGTGACAGCGTGGACGATGGTGGCTATCACCACCAGCCCAAACGTAAGCATGCCTTCCACATCGTCAGAGCTGAGGTGTTGTGACAACTCGTCGAGCGCCGCTGTGCATTGTGCTAGCGACAGCACTGAATACAGCTGGAACATTCATACAGGATCCTGAGGATCATGTCCAATACATCCCAGAATCACTTCGTTGTTTACCTTATTTTGTAACAGATATTAATTAAAAAGTTTAAACCTGCGACACAAAAAAGCAATTTTCATTGAGTAATATTCTAATAAGACCAAACATGATACTACTGCTGTGAGTTGGTTTGGAGTTGGGCATCCTGCAGATACCAGGTGGTGTTGCAGCATCAAGCCATGGTTATCATGCTTTTGAAATATTATTGACGTCACAGGATACTAAAGTTCGAAGGCATGACTAAAGTCGCTCAGATCCCTTCATCAACTAGAACTCATGGTTTCTTAGCCACGCAGATATAACGAATGAATTAAAGGAATAGTAGGAAATTTCGTAATTAATATATATTTTCGAGTTGTGAAACATTCTATTATACATCATTCAATTCATCTAATTAATTCGTGTCATCCTATGGATAACCGTCTACACTAAGGAAAGGGTCATGACGGATTTTTTTTCACCTAGCCATCCACCAAGTCCGTACCATGCGATAAGGACTAAACATTTTGTGATACACGGATTTAAGTAATGTATTATTTAGTCAATTGAGGCACCCTGTATCGATTCTTCTCGCAGCGCGAATTTTGAACGCGAGTAGCGAGCGAACGGATCTCGGTTCGAACTCACCCTGATGAAGATTCTCTAGATCAATCAGAACAGTGTCGGTGTCTTCATCGATAAAATAATACATGGGTTCAAAACCATACAACTAACGAATCTATATTGGGTTTTATCCAAACAAACATACCTACGCCCCACCAGTTACGGTTACTGTAGGCAACCTGTGAACTTTCAGGCTTCTTCAGACAAGCCCAAGACACGCCAAGTCAAAAAATTCGTAGTGACAGTTTTTTCTGGACTCATGTGCGCAGTTTATTCACTGTGCGATATGAACAGCGAAAAATGGTCAAAAATACTTACGATGATAATCAGGGCCGATATAATACTGCCAAATTTCAAGGAGAGGCAAGCGAAACTTCTCTGCCTTGGGATGTTCTCCATGGAGAATGGAAAGTCTGGAAATAGAAAGGATTCAAACTTATTCTAAACCATTTTCATAAACACGGGCTTTACTCAGGTATTATTTGGTGATGGAGGCACCCACACTGTTTCGATTCATCTAGAGAATCTTCATCAGGGTGAGGAGTGTAGGTGCCTCAATCGACAAAATAATACCTGAGTAAAGCCCGTGTTTATCAAATGTATCAACTCACGAAAGTTTTGAAAGAGAAATTAATCTAAACCATTAACTAACCACTATATATCTATCCAAGTTTAAGTAAAAACTATTCAAATTATTAGATGGACTATTGCCAATAAATTTTACAATGTCGATAGTAGCTTAAAGACGCTGCCTCACTTAGTGATCTGAATCAGTTGAGTTAATCGTTTCGAACGGCTCCTAAATAGCTCAACTGTTTCATTTGTTATTTTATATTATTTTGTACATTTCTAAAAATAAATATTTATTAACCTACCTTTATTCTTTATTGTACACACACATTGAGCACATTTTGAAACATACTTATTATATGGCATGTACACAGGTGAGCTTAACCCTAACAAGAGTTATCTTACAGCAAACCTTGGGAAATGAAAATATTATAAACTAATGGTGAACCTTCAAATATTTGTCTAATTTTTTGTATGTATTCAAATATATATAAGCTTTCAAAACTGGCCTCTCAGCTCTGTTGGTAGTAACTCTGCCATCTGCACTGTAGGTTGAGGCTTCGTTTCCCTCCCATAGGATAAACATTTGTGTGAAGAACATAGGTGTTTGTTCTGAGTCTGGGTGTTATAAAGTATTATAAGTATGTATTTAAAAATATATAAGTATTCTATCAGTCACCTAGTCACCATAATAAAAGCTAGGCTTAGTTTGCTGGACAATGCACACATCACGTGTGCATTGTCCAGCAATATTTATTATTATTAAATAAAGTAAATATATTAGTAAATTAGTTTTCATTATGTACTAGATAAGCTAGCTAGCTAGCTTTGCTTAATTTGGGACTAAAGGATTATTTATGAAGTTGTCTCTTAATGTTTATTTATTTACTCCCAGGGTTATTTTTTGATATACGACCTAGTAAACTATAATGCACAACGTTTCTTAGGAAACCGTTCCTTGACCTTACATGAACTCAGATTACATCGCTTTACAAACAATAACAGCTATTGTATTTATTCCCAAGTATACATTTTAAGAACTAGCTAGATTTTGCTATTTTACTTTCAATTGTTCTCATTTGAATTTTAGAAATCGAGAACAGATTCTGAGTCTGAGGGGATGTTTGTCTATAATTATTTTTGTTCATACTGTGAGAGTTTGTTGCATTTATGCATTTTAATTGTAAATACTATGCCCGTTTTTAGGTATCTACTTTGAAACGTCTTACAAATTCTGTAAGACGTTAATTACTGTTTATAACAGTGCCATCTATTTTTAAAAGATTAATAGCAAAGTTTATTTTTAATGTTCAAGTTCTAGATGCGTTTATAAGTATGGTCGCTAAGTTATAGTTAAAACAAAAAACATTACCTCTGCCACGCTTATAAATAAACATTGCCATTTTGTCGTCACATTTAATCACAACACACTGTTTGTGTTTACAATACATGCAATACTAAAGTGATTCAACATTATAAACTCTAGTAGAGTAATTATCAGTATCAGTTTAACATAAAGAAATAAAGATAAATGTTTATCTACCAAGACTAGGAAGAATATAACATACATAGTTAACATATCAACTTACTGGAATACATTTTTCCTCACTGAAAAATCCAAACACTTTAAAAATGCTACTAATCTACTATTAGAAACTTTTTATCACACCGGTTTTTTTAATAACACCTTATTTTTCATTTAATCTCACTCAAAGCAATTCTAACCTAATTTTGAACAAAGAGGTTGAATTTCAACTATATTCAAAAATAGAACAATTTATTTTTTCCGTCGCTATGACCACTGCCAGTGGCTTGGAAGCGGACACTGATACCCGTTATCACTTCTGATATTACCGTTATCAAGGAAATATCGAAAATTAGACAAGACTGTAACTAGATAATATTGCCAAATCTGCATTACTTAAACTTTTTGCAATAACATTAAGTACATACATAGGTTTGTTGAGTCCGACTTATTCTATATAAAATTATTTATATACGTGTAATGAAAAAATGAGTTTACTAAATTATGAAAGCTGTGCGCATAAGGCTAAGGGTTAAGGGTAGATTCACGCCGCGAGACATGTGTAATATGTATTTACAAAAATAAGTATGTATGTAGTTATAATTTATTTGAAAGTAAATTTTACTCAAAAATAAAATATTATGAAAACATACAACTATGTTACATAAAGTAAAATTAACATTATATCTTGAATTCGTTTATACACAACACAGTAGGTTAAGTGATGCGTTTTCTTTCTCAATTTCTTTTTCACTTTCTCAACACAACCAAAAACACTGTTGGCTGACAGTACCAACCTCACGGAAAATGAGTTGGTACCTTCTGATGGCCAACTCAACCACCGCGCGCGCTCAATTATCAAATCAAGTAACGCGCTTCTGGTTCCTGCTACTCACTTCCGTCCCTTGTTACGAAATTACTCCCACAGATTGCAGCAAAGCGAGATGAAAGATGTTACACATCAATAAAAAAAAAGTTATTACCTTTTAGTTTTTCTTATCCATTCAATGAGGTCATCACTTCACTTTCAAAGTAAGTAGGTATACATAATAATTATGTAGGTTTTTATATCACCTATATCAGATATCAAGGAGGTAATAAAACATCAGTTTTATTGCAAATTTTATAATATCGCAATAATCTTACATAGTACGTAAGTATTTACAAAATGAATGATACAAAATCAACAATGAATCATCAATAAATATTATAAATACGTTAATAATCTCAATTAATTTAAACACCATTTCTTTACGTATTATAATTATTCCTTTGTTCCTAGCTAAAATTTCCATTGATATAAAAATACACATTTCCAGAGATGCTCTCGGTGGGAAACCCATGTGTAGGTACTGTGCATCATAAAATACTATTTTCTAAAAGAAAAATGCTGGGGTTACATTATGTCAATGGCATAAGATACATTATAGAATAGTTCATGACTCTACCTACCCATTTTAAAGACACTCTACACAAACACTGTCAAAATCAATAAGGATGTTGGATAACATGTCCATGACTAGCTACCACGGTACCGCTATTCACCACCGGCTGAGATACCACTCCTGCACCCGGTCCGTACGAACTGTAACCCGAACCGTACGAACTGTAGCCCGACCCGTGCGAACTGTAACCTGGACCGTACGAACTATAACTTGGACTAAACGAACCGTATCCCGAACTAACTGTCCCCGAACCCGATATTAAACCACCCGAAACCAACCCAGATCCAACCACACCCGAACCGATTACTCCAGGACCTATAACCCCCGAACCAATACCAAAACTACCTCTCACTACACCTGCCGGAACTGGAACTCCAACTGGTACCCTTACCGGAACCGGGGATGGGTAAGCCACCGCGTATGGTTGAGGAACTGGTATCCCTACTCCCTGGGTTATAGTAACTGGTACGGGCTGAGCCACAGGATACGGGAACGGACGATCTACAGGAACCGCGACTGGTCTGGGAATGACATGAGCTACAGGGTGTGGCACGTCTACTGGTACAGCTCTAGGGCTGTCGACAGGTACGCCAACGTGTACCGCGTACGGCACAGCGCGTGGTACGCTGATTGGTACTGCTTGTGGAAAAGGTACTCCAACGTGCGTGTGATATTCCGAATAGGTGTGGCGGGTGGGGATGCTTCTTGCTCCTCCAGATGCCACGATACCAGCTGAGCCTGCTGATCCGATACCGACTGAAGATACTGGGCCTATCCCAGACGTAACAAGAGATCCTCCTCCGATCCCGATCGAAGAAACTGGTCCTATTCCAGACCCCACGAGTGATCCTCCTCCGATCCCAATTGATGAAAGAGATCCTCCTCCAACCCCAACCGGAGGTACTGATCCTATTTCGGATACAAGAGATGGTGAGATCACTGAATCTTCGAGGTCTCGCTTCTCAGGCACTGTACCACACCATGCTGTTTTGACGTATATAAGTAGGAGTACCTGAAAATAAATAAAATTAATTTAAAATTTAGGAACTCTGTTGTGCTCATAATCATCATCATTCTTATCCGAATTACATCCCATTATTTTAAATGCCAAATATTTGTATTAATGAAATAATTTAATATTAAAATTGATAATATAGTATTAATTCTGTAACCTCAGTTAACGCACAACTTTATCTTATTATTATGTAATTTACACAAAAATCACTTAGCTTACATAATGCATCGAAATCATTTTCCTAATAATGTTTAGTTACAAGTTTTCAACGTGGAGTAAGGAAAGAAAGTGATTCGATCTAAGAAAGTCTATGTATTTATAATGTCACATGTGGACGCAGGGCGGAACCGGGGTTTTGATACACACCCTGTATATACTAGATGAAAGTGGTACTGGATTTATGAAGAGTTGTATTATACCCCAGATATTAATTACCGGACAATTTCTCATGGAACCGTTCTAGCCTTAAGGATACACAAGTCAGCGGCACAAACTCGTTAGTGGGCGCAGCTAAAATGCATGCTATTTCTCCTAGCTTAGTGTGAGAAAAGGATAGACGTGCACCAAGGATGAATCAAGGATGAGGAAGAGATGAGCAGTAAGGAGATAGCGTGATTATAATTTTGAGTCATATAATCAGATTAATCTATGATTTATAAATAAAACGATTGCGTAAAAATAATGAATAGACCTTTGGCTCAATGGTTCTCATGAAAAAACTACTGAATGTAATTATAAAAAAAAAAAGTTATTTGAGCTCTTGAATAAATAATCTATGCTTGTATAGGAACAAAAAAATTTAGTTTGCGTACTCCGTTTGTTATTTATTCACACCCAAAGTTGCTCTAAAATCAGTGATGAAAAACGATTTTTTTTGAGTCTTGTATCTTTCAAACCCATATTATTTTCACAATTCTGTATTGATACAAGCATAGATTATGACAAGACAAAGTCACTTTTAGTTTTGGTTGTTCATCATCAGACGGTGGTGTGATCACCCTTCGACATTTGTATGGAATGTTCACTCTTAAACTAAGAAAATAGTGTAACTGAATAATAAATTGTTACCCTTGTTATACGATACTTTACAATACTTTACAGCCAAGATGGCGGATTTTATTTGAACCAGCTGATCGAATTGATGTTTTGTCGGGAGTTAGAGGCTGTTTTCATATAATGTAGTTATAAATAGTTTAATAAACATACATTTTTGTATGTTTCTTCATATCTTCATCTTTCGGAATTTTCAACAACGTGGGTAATTTTTGATGATCTAAAAACACAGTGCAAAACCAATAGAACTCAGAGCTATGGGATTTATAAGAAGAGTTTTGCTTTAGAAACGTAGGTACCGACCGCTTCAACATACCAAATATTATGAAGTTCCTTCATAACGACGGTTATCACATATTGGGGCTGCTATGAGATCCAAGGTCGCCAATGCACTTTGGCCTTTATACTGGCGTTCAATGTAGAACACCAACGTTATACAAGGAGTTATCGCCATGTCTGGTGTCAGCAACGCTTTCTGATATTGCTGGAGGTGATGAACATTTCTTATGCCATCATCAAAACTAGAAATCGCTGTTGCGATGTACTACAATTATTTTTAATAATAAGAGTCATTCATACAACAGGAACTTTGAAAAAATTAAGCTGTATGTATCATATCATTGATTATGTCGTGGCACGAATAATAACATTTGCATAGAAAACATTTTATAGGTCGCGGGTTCAATTTACGCCGCGGTACAAATGTCTGTATGATCTGCAATTATTTTTCTCGGGTCTGATATGTATGTATTTACAAAAAAAGTATATAAGTAGTATATCAGTCATGTGGTAACAATAACACAAGCTCTCCTTACTTTGGGCCCTGATTATTATTATTAATTCAAATTTCTTTAGTACTTCTCCATGTACACAATGTTCATTATTTTCTCATGCATCTCTCTATCATACCTCATCTAACATCAATGCGCTTCTATTTCAAGTAAGTTTGTATTGGTGACTATTCTTTTTCTATTCTTGCAAGAATAAGCAATTAGTGCTCGTCGATTTCGCTGTAACATTGACTTAACTCTGTAAATAACATTTTTTGTTCTGTCAATGATATTTTTTGACGTGATAACATCTTATAAGTCGATGAACGCCGGCTGCACGCAACATATATTGCCACGATCCACCTGAGCCGAGCGTGCAAGCTTCGCTTGTTCCGCGCTCTCGGAACAAGCGATTCAGAGGCACGATCGGCCTAAGCGTTCGGCTTGTGACGCATCTTAATAGGTTAAAAGTATGTAATTTTTCATCAATGTTTTCCTATGACGTTATCACGTAAAATTATCGTCTGTGAACCGACTTTACAGACAAACAATTTTTTCATTTTTGAGATCTCAGCCAGCTCATCTTTAAGATATTCATATTTCAGGATGATTTTTTATTAGGTAATACAATAAGTAATCACCTTTTTTCCAATGAGGGGGTTTTATCATCTCTAGCATATCCGCGTCATTTATCAGCGTCAACATAGCAATAGCAAGGCCTACTAGGCAGCACATAGACAGGCACTACTAGTAAACTAGATCTGGTCTAGACCTACACGTAACGGTTGACGTAATCTCGTTCTCGTATGAATCAAAGAATACCACACGGGTAAATTCCGTATTGAGATGATAATGTCAAAATATTGTTTTGTGTCTGCATCTGTAATAGCTTTTGTCAAGTGGAGTGGTGACCCATATTTTGTATGTGACTTATGGGCGTTTCTATAAACAACACCATCTTGCCCAAAACTAAGCATAGCTTGCATTATTGTGACCAGGTTACTGTTATGAAACTTATCTAAAACCTTTAAACGAGCAATTCTTGTATATATGTATATATGTAATCTGAATCTCGAAAACAGCACCAACGAGTTTCATAAAATTTAGTATGCTGGGGGTTTCAAGAGTGATAAATCGATTCAGCCAGGTTATAAATCAATCATCCAGGTACTATATTTTTAAATACATACTTATGATAGGTACTTTATAACACAGGACAGGAACAGAACACACACCTATGTTCATCACACAAATGTTCGTCCTGGAACTCTTAACCCCCAACCTACAGCGCAGAAGGTAAAGCTATTGCCAACAGAGCTGACAGCAGTCCCCAGGTTAAGTAGACAATTGTCTTTTATACATATATAATCACCACATGTTATTAAGAGTACCTACATGATGGGGTGTAGAGCACTACCCTGCCGTAACACAGTGTCACACTAAAACGGAGGGTATTGATCCGCGTAACTTTATGTTTTGCCTATAGTTTCATAGTTGATGTATCACATATCTTGTTACACATGCCTACTTATATCTTGTCGATTATTTATTGTTCTCTGATTAATTTTAAGGTATTATATTTAAGGCATTGTACTTCTGTTGTGAATAAACATTATTATTATTATTATTATTTTAAATAAATAATTAAATATTAGTGGACATTCCACACTGTACTAGCCATAAACTAAATCTTGTACGAACTATGAGAGCCAGATGACTGGTAGTATATTTTTATAGATATTATACTCGTAACGATGTGCTGAGGATCATCAAAAATGGCTCTGCAACCGCATCTGCCTGTAAAATCGGGTTAATATTTTTCGCTGAACTGAATAACACTTCAAGTGAGGATTTCTATGTGGAACTGATCCTAGATGAGTGTTGCTTGGAGACTGATGATGGAGACGGCTGCGATAGTCTTCAAATTATTGGCGGCTTAGTACCCCTGCTGACTAACAGAAGAGCTAGCACCAGAGAAGGAACACTTGAAACAAACCCGGCTCGGTGCCAGTCGTTATGCATCTGCAACTGAACCGACACTGCATGTACTGACTCGTTTTTCCTATAGGTCCTGTTGGCAAGGTTGAGAGGTTAGTGTGGGTACCTGGGAAGGCCTGCGCTATCAAACAGAATCCCAGGCAGAGTGGCGTCAGTGGAGAGGAAACTTCACCCACCTCAGTTTGCTGGAGTGGATTCATGAACGAATGTTTTCAATTACAAATAACTGCTCTTTAACTTGACTAACGCCATGATAAGTATCTTCAACAGATGATCTAACTAAGGCATTGGCCTTGTATCATCATTGGGTGATGATACTCGTAAATACATGTTTCTATGTATAATATGTATGTATTTACAAAAAAAAGTAAACAATATAAAAATAACACAAACTCTGCTTACTTTGAGGCCAGATAATGTTGTGTGAGATGTCTCGCACTATTTATTATTATTATTAGATACCTTATAACACCCAGGCATATTCATTCAGGCTAAGTAATTAATTTCGACCCGAGCTTTGACGTATACCATTTTTAACCGACTTCAAAAAAGAAGGAGGTTCTAAATTCGACTGTTTTTTTTTTATGTTTGTTACCACGTATCTCCGTTATTAGTTAATAAAGTTCATGGTCGTTTCCGATCGAGGCAAATGTTTGTGTAGTATATGCTCCCGATTTATATGACTTACCAGAGATTGGATATTGATCACTGATAATGATAAGGCAAAGATAAAGATAATGATAAGGTATGTATGGTGAATCTTTCACTGTGCAAGCTGTACACTTATGGAACTCCTTACTTTTATCTATTAGCTCATCAAAATCTATTCATATATTTAAAATCAACGTCCATAACCTTTATCTGTCTTTATCTGGAAACTGCTAACTGGTTGTCTGTTTCTATAACCATAGAAAGTTGTTAAATACCAACAGGTATGTATGTTATCTTTCTTTGTGTAATTTTTGTTTTATATGTATAATTAAAGGCAGTGTTATAGTTATTATTATATTTTGTATTTTATGTGTTATATTATTAAGTATAAACTTTTTTGGACACCGCCGACTTTTAATTTTTTGTCTATCATGTCTATCCAAAGTTTGTCTGAATGAGATTGCTTTTAGCGATAAGGCCGCCCATTGTACAATTGTATCGCTAATCATTTTTTGTATTCTCTTGTGTACAATAAAGTGTTTATCTATCTATCTATCTAAAGCAGTTACTTACCAAAGCCATGCAAGATAGCCACTACGAGTAGGTACCTACCTCAACATACCCAGGTCTTTTTACTTTGTGCAAAAATACGTGATGCACGCATGTTTGGAAATATTACGGAGTGTTGAGACCATGTTTTCTGGGGAAAGTGAACAATGGTAGAATCGACCTTGGACATGCATTTTATTAATATAACGTAAGTTTTGCGACATTATCTCGAAACGGTGACATGTAAATCGGAGAATTTTCTTATAGTGACCATTTGTCTCCCTTAAACTGTTTCAAGATCTTTGGCACATCTGGTTTAGTTCAGTGCAATCACAATCAAACTTGAAGTTATTCCGGTTTTTTTTAAAGTTATTGACACCAATTATTATATCCAATATATATATATCCAATATATTACAATTATTCACACCCGAGTCAATAACACTAGCTTTATTTTAATAAAATCTCAAAAATTACAAATAAAACCCGAAGTAACTCGAAATATTAATGATAAAGGAGCACAATGTTTACTCCGCAAAACGGCCGAAAATAATCTACATCATACAAATATTAACAATATAAACCCTTGACACTGGCAAAATATAAATTACTAGCTGACCCGGCCACGCGTTGCTGTAGCTCAGTAGTTCTAATACATTGATCCCATATACGCTAACCTCTAAAATTATTAGTGTTTCTCTACTATATTATGTATTTATTATACATAGTAACCTTCCTCTTATATAACTCTATCTATTTAAAAAACCGCATCAAATTCCGTTGCGTAGTTTTGAAGATCTAAGCATACATAAGGACAGACAGACAGAGGAAAACGACTTTGTTTTATACCATCTAATGATTATGACACTATGCCCTTAGCTGTTAATTGATAACATACGATAGCTTTACCCTTAATTTTTTTTTAACAAGTTGGTGTGTGATTGTATTATTTTTATATGTAACTTTTGTCTAACTTTTATGAGCATGAGGTCTCTTGCTAATCTTCTCGGACTTCTTCTCTTGTTGATTTTCTTCGGTGATTAGTTTTCAACTAAGTACAAAAAATATTGATCTGCACTTGATCAGTATAATTTATTATCATCGTAAAATACCACATAAGCAACGTAATCGAGCATTCAGTTTAATAACATTGAGAATGAAGTTCATTATCGCAGAGTCATAGGGCGAATGAGGGCTAGACCGAAAAATGTGTATGATTTCAAAAGACACCAAATACCAAGTCTAAAAACATTACTATGAGGCATATTTGTGAATAACACCGCAGCTGAGCGTTTGACAATGCCTATTGTCAATACTGAGCTCAAGTTTAAATTCTACGTCCTAAAACGACTGCTTGTGCTAAATCATTGATTTCGACCCGAGCTTTCACGTATACCATTTTTAACCAACTTCAAAAAAGGACTCTCTGTTCGACTATTTGTTTATTTTTTTAAATGTTTGTTACCTCATAACTCTGTAATTTATGAACAATAGAACGATTTGAAAAAAACTGATTTCATGTGAAAGGATAAACTTACTGATGGGTCTCATATAAATTTCATAAAAATCGGTTTAGTTAGTGCACTTGGAAGAAAAGAAATTTCGATATGTTGCTTTCCCGTGACATTCCAGTGGTGTTTACGAATTTCTACTAAAAAGCGTAAAATAAAAAATTTCTTAACCTGCTTCAAAAAAAATAGGAGGTTCTCAATTCTCAAATTTCATTCAATGAAGTCGGTTTACTTTTTAGTTTTTAAAACGTAATTATTATGATATTAAACTTTGTTCCTATTGGGTGTATACGTCACATTGAAAAAAAAACATTGCAGGATATAATACTCTTTAAGGCACTGCACACAACTACGTGCCGTGTTAAGTAGTTACATTACATCACTGATTAGAGCACGCGTGACATGAATAAGCAATGAGGCAGTTGAGGAAGATGATACACATTTTAGTCACTCGCGGCACCGATCCGTGAGATTTCCACCAGGTCAATTGGAATGTCAACTTAGACATAAACAAGACATAAACACTTTTCTATTCAAACACGCACTTTGATAGTACAAACTAAAACAATTGTGCTGAGACAATTCCCCGGCTGAGACGCAGAAGTTTACGGTTTCAATTCCCGCCGCGGGGCAAATGTTTGTATGATATGCAAGTATTTAACTCGGGTTTGGGTGTTTGCATGTACCTTAAATACAATAAATACTAAAAAGTAGTATTTCAGTATTTCACATAGTCATTTCAAATAGTAGACCAAGTGCTACTATTGGAATGTCCAGCATTATTTATAAAAAAAATATACTAGGTACCTAAAATTAGACCAAAAGCTATGTCAAAGTTAATTTTTTTTTCTTCTAATACTATGACAAGGTACACTTTTTTGGACGTCTTGCGAAGCAAAGTAAAGCATACATTGTACTCATCTATGTAATTTATTTTTCCCAACTTATTTCCGGTTTTAGTAGTAATTTTGTTGTTTGTTTAAATAGAGCTAGAGTTATTGACTCTGGTGTGAATAATTGGAATAAAATATTTGTGCTTTTTTGTGATTCGAGCAAAAACAATCCGTATATTTTTTATATGAAAATACACCATTTTAACAAATTGACTGCATAAAATAAAATACATTTGGAACAGTTGAGCTATTTAAGGATCGTTTAAAACCATCTATAGATAGCTCAACTGACCCAGATCTCTGCCATAGGGCCAGCGTCCTCAAGACACTGACGACATTAGCACGTTGAGAGGCAATGCCAAAACGCTGAACCAGATAGGAACCAGCTCTTGTATCACGCGGTCTTTCTACTGTGAAATGATTCTAAAAACGCAATAGGCTCCTGTTCCCCACGGGCCCAGGGTATAGACTCTAAAAGGTTAAAATATGTAGTTCCTATCAAGACCGGCATATTTGCGTCTTTTAAGGTCCTCGGCACATTCAGCCGCCGCACCAGCACTAACGGAAGTGCCACAGATGAGATCAGCCAGGGTGTCTACGCCAAATACATCGCACACTAATGACCTACCCATCTCTCAGAGGACAAGAGTCATACCATCAGGCCTCTAACTATCATTACGTATCAGATCGTTCAGCTCGAGAACAGCTGGTACGTTGATAAGTGCCCGACGAATGACATTGTTATGACTCGGGTGGCAGGTGACTTTGGTTGCACTAGTAAACGATAACCTGTGGAAACCACCGTAAGCTGGTTGACCGCTGTCCTGGCACTGTAACTGATGAGGCGCGCAGAACTTATCAAATAAAATGATGTAAAAAAACTATGCATATTTCGTAATCTATATTTGAGTTTTGATCTGAAATACGCACCTTAACGTTTTATGTACGTATTTGCGCTAAGTATTATAATTATAACGAACAATTTTAGTAGAATATGGAGGTAAAAGAAAATTACATAGCGAGGAAAATTACACAAACACTAGTTTTACGCCTGCGCAACGCAGATGTAATCACAGGCCTAAAACGTTCTTAGAACTCAGCCAATAGCACTAGTTCCTCCCGTTTTCATCTCTGACGAGTCTGTCATTTGTCAAAACAAATTATATTCCAACTTGAAAATTTTTAACTATCTAAGGACTGTTTAAAGTTTTGTTAAAACATAATATGTAGTTACAGAAATGTACAGAATAAAATACAATACACGTGAAACAGTTCAACTATCTAAGGACCGTTTACAACGATCTATAAAAAGCTCAACTCAGCCAGATCACTGCCAGAAGGCAGCGTTCCCAAGATACTGGCGGCATTACAACGTTGAATGGCAATGCTAATACGCTGAGTCAGATAGGAGCCAGCTCTTGGGTCAGCAATCTATCTACCAGACGAGACGCCGTGAAATAATTTTGTAAACGCGTTGGGCTCCTGTTCCCCACGGGCCCAGGGTCTCGACTCCAAAAAGCTCAAATATGTAGGCCTTACACCAACCGGCATATTTAAAGGTCTGTTTAAAGTAAAAAGATAGCTTAACTAATCCAGATCACTGCCAGATGCGTTTCAAAAACACTTGTGGCATCACCACATTGAATGACAATACTAATACGAGCTTTTGTGGAGGCTTTTTGTCACAGAAGCTACGCATTTGTCATATGGTTATCCTGGTACCTACAGATCCTAAAAAAATCTTAGACATGTGACTAGTGCACGAAGGGATCACTTCAATCCTTCAATCCTTTCTCCACACTGGTTCAAAATACCTAGTGACTAGCCAAGGATTGAAATACTTTGCCGACGTCTGTCTTTACTGAAAACTATAATCTGGGTCTGTTTAAGTCAAGAGTAAATAGGTGCTTTCTAGGTCTGCGTGTCCCATCGTCGGCCGTAACGTCGCTTAACATCACTCGAGATCTTGGTCACACGTAGTAATCTATGATAAAATAATAAAAAATATAAAGTGACATGAAAAGAAGAAGAAGACTACTTTGGGCAATGGCAAAGCTTAGTTAGAAAACATTTTTGACCAGCTAATGCCTGGGACTTTGAACGTTGGGTAATTGTATAGAATGTATCCCCAAGATACAATCCTTCATCTTACCAAATTTCAACAATATCCGTATAGTCGTTAAGCTGTTAATAATAATATTTATACAGCATCATCCTCGAGAGCATAGAAATCGCACATAGCGGAATATTCCTGCATTTTGATTTCGACACTTGTTTTTTTTAAATTAAAGGTTGGTTGCAAATGTAACTTAAATTAAATTAAAGTACACACTGTTAGCTTCCTAAAAACTGTGTTGTCGCACATTTTGGGCCTGTTCCTGGTCGCCTGGTATAGCCACTAGTTTGCTGATATCGCTGGTATACACGTCGAACAGCATATCTGCTCAAATTTAATTGACGAGCCACTTGACTTTGGTTCTGTCCAGCTTCGATTAGTGCAACCACTTGAGACGCTGCTTCTGGTGTGGTATCCATTTTCTTGTTTAGAGAGATGACGTATTTGTTAAAGGACCTTTCTGACTGGGAGTTCGTATGCAAATGATGTCATTTCAATCTTCCCTTATTGTTTTATACCTGCTCAAAGTCCCACAAACCGCGCTACCTGAAACGAGCGAATTTAGGCCATTCCATTGTTAAGCCGCCACTGCTATGATTTGGAAGGTCAAGGCCAGACATTATGGGTTGTTAGGAAGCTAACAGTGTGTACTTTAATTTAATTTAAGTTATATTTGCAACCAACCCTTAATTTAAAAAAAAAAAGTGTATAAATCAAAATGCAGGAATATTCCCCTATGTGCGATTTCTATGCTCTCGAGTGTAGGTCCAAAGTAAGCAAAGCTTGAGTTATTGGAACCATATGACTAATATAATACATGTTATTTTTTTTTAGAAATACATAGATATTACACAGAATAAAACCCAAAGACAAATACTTGCAGAACATACAAACATTTATCCCGGGGCGAAAATAGAACACGCAAGCTTCTTCGTCGCCTTTTTTCACTGCGAGGTCGTCAAACAGATAAACAGAGACTCTTTTTAATTTATAATATTTAAATAAACAAACATTGTGTTTATTCAATGAACCTCAGTTGATGCCCCCTCGCATTCAGGCGTCATGGAAGATCAGCGTCGCATTGGCGTATACGCCACTGTGAAATTTTGCTGAGTGGTGTTATTTTTTGCTGTCATTTAATTAATAATTTAAGTTAAAATTTTTGTAGCGCAAAATATAAGTTTTATTGGAACGAAGTTCCTTATCACACGGTACGGACTTGGCTTGGGGCTAGGTGAAAAAAAGTGTAAGATTTTTACGTCACGAATTTTCGTCACGACCCTTTCTTTAGAATAGACGGTTATTCATAAGGTGACACGAATTAATGAATTAGATGAACGAATTAATTAGATAAATTGAATGATGTACAATAAAATGTTTATTTTCACTATTCGAAAAAAAATATGAATTACGAAACTTCCTACCATTCCTTCAATTCATTAGTTATTTCTGCGTATTATGTAATTGGTCTCAGACGCTAGTAATTTATTCATTTGTATTTCTAATCAATAATATAATACGTTTATCAATAATAATACTACGATAGAAACTACGTTCCAACCTGTGTTCCACGACTCTTACGCATTTTTATTATTACTAGTAGTCGCTCACTAGTCGAAATTCTACCATAATTAATTTAATAAAACAAAACTTTAAAAAAATAGCATTATTCACTCGTTCTCTACATAAACTATAAGTGTGCAAAATTTCATACTCCTCCGTCCGCGCAATTTTCCTAAAAAGGGGTACAAAGTTTTTGCTTAACGTATTAATATATAGATAATTATATTCAAAAACTTTTATGCACTTTCCAGCTTTTCACATAAGTGAACATGGTGAGTCCTGAAGCTCGTGCTAAGGGTCCAAGGTGTGTACATTACACAATTCATCATTACAAAATAAAGCATCTATATCAGACCATAGACCATACTGGTCCAGGCGTAATATTATGTCAGTAGTGAAAATGCAATAAAAACTGTATAGGGCCACGACACTCCTCTATCGTCTGCATATCTACAATTATAACCAGGCAACTGTGAAAGCCTCTATCGTAATAAGGTAAGAACTAAAATAGCTTGATACAGATGTGAAAATGTGGTCAATGAGGTGTGGAGGAGAGATTATTTACGAGCGAAGACGCACGTTGGAATGAAACTGGATTAACTTAGTTATTCTGTAAGCTTGTGTTTAAATAATCATATGTTAAAAATATTACAGAATGCTAATTAAACAATCAATCACACACATCATCTGAAAAGTAAGCAGAGCTTGTGGTACGGATACCACATCACTGATTATACTTCTTTATTTTTGTAAATACATACATATTATCTATGGAAACACACAGACCGGACACAAATACTTGCAGATTATGCAAACATTTGTACTGTGGCGGGAATTGAACCCTCCACCTTTTGCGTCTCAGGCTGAACAAATTATACATCCCTAGGTTTCGACTAGAAAAAGTAAATAAGTCCTTTATAGGGAACATGGTGCGCTTCTATAATATGCGTTTTATGATATAAATGACTATTTTATTGATAAGAATGCATTGCCTCATGTAGCTCTGCCTTCAGACAGGTAACTGATAGATTTCAATATATAATACTGTAATCTTGTATTAGTGTTTCGTTAATTTTGATAAACACGGACTTTACTCACGTATTATTTTGTTGATGGAGGCACCGTCACTGTTTCGATTCATCTAGAGAATCTTCATCAGGGTGAGTTTGATCCGTTGCCGCTCGAGTTCACGGTTCGCACTGCCCGTGTTCGTAAAGCCCGTGTTTATCAAAATGTATAGTACAACTCACGAATGTTTTGAAAGTGAAATAGTTTTTCGTAGTTAAGATGATTCACACAAAAAAGCGCTAGGACCAGGACAAGTTTCTGACCAGTTCTTATCTGTTTTGAGTAAAGAGGAATTGGCACCTAAATTCACCTAGTATATAAGACGATTCAAAGTGATCCTTGTGATCGTATTGAATATAAATATTTGAATTTGGCCTTCAAACACTGCGTCACAGACGTTTTTATCGCCATACTGGCAAGCTCACATACGATTCTCACATATTGTAACCAAGGTATAAAATAATTGCTTATAAATAAGAACAACATTAATTAATTATAACTACTGCTTTATCAGTAGCAAAAATAATCCGGAGTCCTTGAAGACAGCCATGGAAAGTAGTTCATCGAGACATTCTTAGTGTGTCACCTGACCCGTTCCAAATCGTAACCGACCTATTTCCAATGCAACTAAAGTCTATAATGGCATTTAAATTGCTATTATACGTAGGTCGTTTTATAGCAGTGTCCAATCTAGATCTCAGGAGCTGTGGGAACTGTTGTCCCTTTCAAATGTAAAGTTGGTTATAGTACCGTGAGTAGGGAAACTACGCATTCTCAATTCTAGAAACTTCGATAACTTTAGCACCTAAGCGAGTTTAATTTCCGGAGAAAATGTTTACTTGAAATATTTTTACGCATATTAAAATCGTGCGTATGAATCCAAAAATTTGCTCAATCTTCGTCAATCAACAGTTATCCTGCTCTATGGCGGTAATCGGGATCAGTGATAAATGAATGATAGCTCAACATTTGATAATTTTAACTGTGTCTATGATAGCTAAACTGTTTCACAATATTTTATATTATTGTATACTAGCCTCCCTTCACACGCGTGTTACCTACAAAAAGCGTGTGTCCTTCCCCAAGATCCACTCCAACTTCTTACCAAATTTTATCAAAATTTGTCCAGCCGTTCAACCGTGAAAACGTAATGAATAAACAAATACAGGGTTTCTTTGTTCTCTATTATTCCCATTAAACATATTCTGAAACATTCATTAACGTACACAGGCGAGCTAAACCCTAAAAAGAGTTATCTTCCAGCAAACCTTTGGAAATTTTATGAACGAAGTAGGTATGATGCGTATAAATGAGAGACAGAGAAAGAGAAATTAAGAAATATTAATAAAAAGTAACAAATAAAAACACACTGAACAATAAAATCTGGCTTTAAAATAAAATTTAATAAACTAAAAATAATACCTAGTACATTAACAATTTGTTTTTATACGTCAATAAAATACTAATATAAATATAAACTCTTACAAGGAGAGATAGTGCTTTTTGACAGATTTTTTAAATAAAATATTTTTTTACTTAATCACAATCACAAAATATGTCTGACATTTTGATAAACACAGGTTTTACCGTAGACAGAGAAACCAATAAACACATGGTGATCGTGTCGCGTGTGAGATAGAACGATAAGAATGGCAGCACCACCCGGTGTTGCCACATTAAAACTTTTACCATAGTCGAGTCACAAATCCTCGAGGAGTTTTTGCGTGTCCAATTTTTTCGGCCTGTGACTTCAACCTACTGCAGAGTAGGTACATTATCGTTTGATGGAAAACTGTAACAAATTAATTAAATTAAATTACATTACATTAATTTATTACGTCAGACAACAATTATAGGTCCATTATTTTTTGTTAGTAAGTTGTCTTAAAAACTATGTTAATTTACAATCAAGTACTCATACAAAACACACACAAAAATTAAAAAGAAGTTTTAAGTTTTAAGGGCCCTTACTCGTGCCCTGATCAAGCTGTCTCAGTCGTGACTTTCTACTTGATCAGGACCCGAATAAAGGCCTTCATTACTGGCAGGTCGTAGCGATCTGGTATGACCTGCAGGATGCTGTTGGTACTGCCTCGCACTCTGCTGAGCAATGAGGCAGTTTTCTTACGGATGATGGCGTGAAAACCATCGACCCGTGCCTCAGCAAACATAGTAGATGCACTGCAGAAGTGCGGCAGTCCCATCAGCATCCTAAAACCGTTATTATATTGGACGCGCAGAGCATTAAGCGATTTCTGAGTACAGCTAAACCACAGGCTGCTCGTGTAGAACGATTGGCAGTAGGCTTTAAAGAGAGTTATTTTCACTTGCCTACTGCAGTGAGCAAACCTGCGCGCCATCTTGTTACATCTGACCGCCAAGGCTCTGCGCTCCCTCTCTATGTCCTCCTGGTCATCAAGGTCATTGGTAACGTAATGCTCTAAGTATTTAAACTTGTAGACGCGTTTAAGTTCCGCCCCGTCAAGCCTAATAACTAGCACATAATCAGATACTTTACCGGAGGCCCTGAAGACCATGTACTCACTTTTTTTACAATTATAGAGCAAGCCATTTTTATGAGCGTACTCCTCACATATTCCCAGCAGTCTTCTAAGAGCGCTGATCGATGGGCACAGCAGTACCATGTCGTCTGCGTAGCTGATATTGTTTATAAAAACATTATCAACCGAGCATCCGACACTCTCACTGCTGAGCCCAGCGATCAGATCATTAACATACAGGTTGAAAAGTTTCGGTGAGCTCAACCCCCCCTGCCGCACACCACACTCCATCCTATACGCATCAGACAGACTACCAGCCCATCTTACATGGTTTGTCTGATTGGCGTACCAGTAATGGAAGAGACGCTGTACCTGTGTATGCACGTCTGTTCTCGCCAACTTTTCCCAGAGCTTGTCGTAGGACACCAGGTCAAATGCTTTAGAAAGGTCGAGAAAGCATGCATACACAGGTGTGCGTCTCTTTGTATAGTACTGTACAGTATGCTTTAAACTCAGAATTGCGGTTTCGGTTGAGAGCTGTTTTCTGAAACCAAATTGAGCGTCATGAATGTTTAGATGTTTATCCAATTCCGAGTCAAGCACACTGTCCAGCACCTTGGCAACTACCGTGGCAAGCGATATTGGCCTATAGTTGCCCTTACCCGATAAGTCACCTGTTTTATTTTTCACAACTGGCACTACAATTGTTTGCATAAGTTCTTTGGGCAAGTATGAATGGTTCAGACATAAGGTGAGAAACATTGATTGCAAGTGGGTTCCTGCATACTTTAGGTGCTCAATACTGGCCTGGTGACTTGCCTCTTACCATCTTTTTAATAATAGTAGCTACTTGTTTAGCTGATACACTGTACAGTTCACCGGCCTCGGCAGGCTCAGCATTGATCCCATCCAAGGCCCAATGAGGTGAGGTGAGGTACTCTGAAGTGCTTTTCAAACAAATCTGCTATTAGACCAGCATCACTTACTCCCTCCACGCTCACCGGTAAACTAGGCTTGATATTCAATTTACTCGTTGCTTTCCAAAAATCACTAAAATTATTTGATGCGCGTTGTTCTGCAATAATGTCCATTTAAATTTGATCTCTATGATTTTGACACCATTTTAATTTACTTTTGAATATTTTTCTACTAATAATAATACATAATTAAATTATAATAATTAATAGCGAGATGTTTTTTTTTTACAATTTAAGAATCATTTTAATCTGTTTTTATACAGTACAGGCGGTATGGTTATTCTTGCTGACAGGACATTATTTCACATTAAATTGACTTCATCATCTATGAAAGGTTTAAGCTAAGCTTAAGCTTAAGTTTAAGCTTTTAAAGTTAAGGTGGCTGCCCTTGCTATCATGAATTACATTGTCTCCGTTAAATTGAATTATTAATATTCATACGAAATGTAAGACATATTTTTATGTAAAATGTATGTAGTCTAGGGAATGTTAAGGTTCAATGCAGGCAACACCAAAATAAATAAATTATTTGTTATGATTTACAATTAATGCTGTAGCGAACAAAGTTCAGTTCGGAATGCTGTTATCTATTGTGTATATTAATCAAAAAACAGTTTGAAAGCTAATAACTACTCAAAAATACTTGTACTTACGAGTAAAACGACAAATCGGGGAGTTTCCGTTCATTATCCCTTTTACATCCTAAAACGCTACATCAAACCATTATCTATACAAAATCCGGTGAAGGAATTTGTTATTTGCAATTCTCAAGTAATTCAGCGCGTTTACAATTTATTTTTAACTGTTTTTTTCCGGTTATTTCACACAAAGCGAGCACAAAACATCTAAACAACGGCAAACTGTCAAACGCTGCTTAGCAAAGTAGTGTGCTGATGCCGGAAAAAACCGGCACGCGACATGAAACAAAAAATCAAACCATTCTATCTCGTTTCTTAACAGCATCTGCACATAAGTTATTCTCTTTTGTATGAATGCGACGGATGCTATCTAGTCGTCTATTAGTTTCTCTGTATACGGGTTTTACTCACGTATTATTTTGTCGATGGAGGCACCGACACTGTTTTGATTCATCTAGAGAATCTCCATCAGGGCGAGTTTGATGTCTGACAAATGAATTAAGTTTCTAGAAAAACAATTATTTTTTAAAATCGATTTTTTGTGTGGTACGAATATTATATAGAGCAAAACATTAGATACACTTGAAATATCCATAAAAAGTAATGTTCATGGTGCCTCTACTGATAGCTAGGATGCTGTTGAAATTCAGTTGTAGCTAGTCAAAGATACAACATAGGAAGCCTATTGAGTAATTATTATAGGTAAATAGGTCTAATGAAATATATCAATAAGTTACAATACTAAAAGCTGTCACAGATTAGTAATACCTGGTACTAGTTCTTGCCATATTACGTCTGGTATAATAATAACAGTTTGTTTAATCAGAGAATAACCAAATAATATTGCAGTCATTATTATTGACTAGATGATGTAAACCACACCAGTATTAAGACAACCATAAAACAAAACCGTCAATTTTGAGTTTTTGCTTCATATTATTTGGCCATAATTTTTACTTAAACCGGGATATTTACCATGCGTTTTGTTTTCGTGATCATGGCGCATGCAACTGTGCCGAAAATTATGTTCAAAGCCATGATAGTTTTAGAAGTTTTATTTTGGCCGTTTTGCGTAGTTAACATTGCGCTTTTATATTTTTTATTTTTCCCGAGTTATTTCGGGTTTTATTTGTTATTTTGGTGATTTTATTTAAATAAATCTTGAGTTATTGACTGAGTTTTATTGAAATAAAAACACTAAAATTTCAATATATATTTCAAATAAATAATACCGGAAATAACTCGGGAAAAATAAATAATATAAGAGTGCAATGTTTTCTCCGCAAGACGGCCAAAATCCAACAATGAGCTTAGAGTACCTATGTGTCTGTAAATCTTATGTCCAAACTAGAACGTTACTCAAATTTACCAATGGCCCTGCACCAACTTTTACACTCTCAAAACATTTATTTATTCTAGTCAAATGTGTAGGTTTTGATAAATATAGTAATCTCGTATGAAGGTACCGACACTGTGGGAATCATCCAAAGAATCTTTATCAGGGTGAGTTTGGTCCGCGGTTTGCTTGATTCTGTCCACGTTCGCAATTCGCCCGCTAAAGTAAATAATATAAAGAAATAGTGCAACCATTCACACAGCTTCATCTAAAATCACAGTAAGTAGAGCATGTGTGGAAACACAAGACTGATAGACTACTTATATACTTTTTTTATAAATACATACATAGAAAAACACCGGGAATGAGACATATTTGCAGATCATCCAAATATTTGTCTCGCGACGGGAATCGATCATTCCGCGTCCCAGACGGGCCTTCGCCCACCGCGCCACAGAGTTCATCATTATGTTGAGTTTGACATACGGATGCGTGAGTTTAGTTTATGTTTTCTTGTCTGAACTCAGCCAAAATCAATTTCTTCGACATAATTGGCTACAATACTCGTGTTGGATGTTTTGCAATACCCCATTAATAATGGCACTTTGACAGGAACGATGAAATTATTATCTGTTTGCAGGCAGCTATGAATGGCTACATTAATATAGGCTTTAGAATATGTCTCAAAGGTTTTGCGAGCGATAACCAAATATTTCGAAACCGGGACAAAAATAAGAAGGGTTTTATGTTTGTCTGACTGTCTCTGTGTACGAAATTGTACCATTGTAGCACCTAAACGAATTACCTGATTTCAATGCAGTTTTATGAAAACATTTTGCAGGATGTGTTTTCATGAAAACCGATGCAGACGTTTCTATGATCATCAGCTTTGAACAAGGTTCTGATTTTTTTTTAAATGATGATGAACAAATGATAATGAATGATGAATAGGTATTCTTCGCATTTCCATTGTTCTTTCGTAATTTACACTTGCCCTCACGCTTTAGCATTTCACAAAACAGTGTGCCTCGATCGTGAATTCCTGGTATGTCCGAATTTGCCAATTGTCCGCGGAACTTTAAATCTGTTGCAAACTTAGTCCAACGCTGAATCCTGGCGTACTGACTATATTATACTCTCTGGTTACATGCCCTTACATGCTCGTCTATATTCTGTGAGTTGACTGTAGTAACTGTTGGGTATTCTGCGACAATAGTGGGGTGGTCTGGCTTATATAAGAACAGTACGGGTATCTGGTCACATATCAACGGTGGTCAGCGTCTTTGTGTGTACATAGTCCAGTTATAGTGAAGTGTATCAAAATGAGAGCTTTTGTAAGTGAACAGTGTGTTTTGTGAAATGGGTCAGCTAAGTCAGTTTCACAAGCAAATAGGTCATCAGTTATCCTCAAACTTTCATCAGTAGGGCGATTATGGAACTCTTGATACAATCAATGTCTATCAGTTTCGATTAGCAATCGGCATCAATGTCTATCAATTTCGATCAGCAATAGGCATTATTTCAATCAATCATATACGACGTATTTAAATGCTTAGTACGCTAGATACGGTTCCTACCACAATCGTACTTTGTAAATTGGTCGAGTTATAGTTTGGCACCAACTTCACGTTGTAACTAGCAATAGAAGCCGATAGAAATCGCAGCGATCCGTAATACCAATTCATCAATAGTAACTGAAAGCTATTAGAATCAATGTTTTGATAGTATTAAAGTTCCATAATCGCCCTACAGATGATGATTCAGAATCGGATAATTCATTTAAGAAAAGCGTCAGTAGTGATTTTTCTGAAGTGATGTCGTAACTGAGGGAACTGATTGGCCGAAAAAGTGAGGGTTCAAATCCCGCAAAATTTATGATTTAGTTTATAGATATAATCATTTGTTCTGAACCCGTATAACCGATGCAACCAAAACCACCCATAGTTAACCCCGCCACTGGGGTTTATCATGGATCTTGCAATAACTGTGGCCGCATCTAATAACCGTCAATTATCAAACTATCATACACAGGATAAACAGTGGCTCGTGTGTAGCCATTAGTGACTAAATTCATTAACGCTTTGTTTCCGAAAGAACCCCAGTGGAACTATCTACTTTATATTTAAAACGAATTAGCATCTCGAAGTTTATTAATGTTCAGTAGTGCTTAAACAATAATACCACTACCTAAATTATTATTAATCCAGAGTCGGTCATTAGAATAACTGGGTAAGCTAGATTTTTCTCAGACTTTATTATAAATATTAACGGGTATTTATCGCGTTTATTTAGCAATTTTTCCCGACGTTTCGACAGGAACATCCCGTGAGTCATCCCGTGACCACGACAGAGTGTAAACCTGTCGAAACGTCGGGAAAAATAGATAAATAAACGTGATAAATACCCGTTAATATTTATAATAATGTGTTCGAATCGCGTAAGTTTAAAAAACTTTATTTCTCAGACTTGGCTCAGAAGGAATCGAGTTTTAAATTTACCTCGCATAAGTAAGATGACTTAAAGTGGTTCGTGTTATATTGTATAAAACTGTTTTGAATTTGAATTTGATACGCATTATGTACAGATTGAGAGTGCTCAGTTTAATCGTGAGGAGAATACTAGACAACATATATCTAATATTAGGTGAAGTAAGTGGCACAACTTAAATCACCTTTAGCTCCGCTTGGTGCATACATGATTAAGATGAAGACTTACATTCCATCGAAGCTTTTCGGCAGAAATAATATCAATAATAATAATGACAAATTCGCTGCCTGATTGCCTGCTGCCTAGCAATTTAAAGAAAGAAAAAAATAAAAGTTTCGAGTCATTAATATTCATATCTCCTTAATAGTTGAGAAGTAAGTACAATCAGTAGATTGATCGTATGACAGCAAAATCGGTCGTCACTCAGCTTAGACTACGATAGCCTAAAACATTCCTATAACGCTGATCTGCCGTGATCTTACATAAAATATTATAAACCTTACTAATATTACGAAAATAACTCAGTCTGTCTGTCTTTTTGTTACGTTTTCACGCCTAAACCGCTAAACCGATTTTGATGAATTTTGGTATTGATATAGATGGGACTTTGGAGAAGGACAGAGGCTACTTTTTATGTAGGTACCACGCGTGCGAAACCGCGGGCAGCAGCTAATTAGTAATAAATACGAGTTTATAGCACAAAAACATATACAATAGTCATCTAGATATCAGTCTCTCAATTACCAAGATACAACCATTATATTGGCACAATCAACAAATACTTAAATATCATGTAACCCAAGTCACTCGAGTCACTATGAGCGCCCACCCTTCAATATCCGTAAACTCTGAACCAAAATCAGAACCACTAAAATCTTCTCCCCCAGAATACTAAGGTTAAACCTTAAAGCGTTTTATCCCAAATTCAAGTTTTTTTTCAAAATTCAATCCAGATAGTATCTACTTACGACCTGAATTAGCCTATTGCGTAAATCATCGGCATCGAAATGACCAACTGGCTTACTAAGTCATCGCTCGGGTTCATACACCTTATTGCGAAGCTCATCACGTGAAAAATTTCGTTTGTGGTCACATTGGGAATAATAAATAAGGTGATGAAGTCACACGTAACGGGGAAACTCATCGGTTGATGTATGCAGGTGCATGCCGTAAGTTTGGTAAACAAACAATAACTTTCGATAATGTAAACATAACTTTCAGTTATGAATATCAATCACAATAGTGTTCTAAAATAACAGGGACACGATTGATTTAAGCAGCTTGATTTAAAACTAAAAGATGAAGCATGTAAAGTTCATTAATTTCAATAAAATTTCATGTAACCTGAAATATCTTAAATTTTCAGATAGCAGTACTCTTCGTGATGGCTTCAGTTTTCGCGGAACCAAGCAAAGTCGTGGAAAAGCGAAGTGGTATCGGCCACTATGGTTTGAGCTCAGCTCTCATTGGCCACGGGTTTGGTCTTGGCCATGGTTATGGTCTTGGCCACGGGTACGGCCACGCTATTGGTGGACCTGCTCTAGGAGCAATATCAGCTGGTCCATCTATTGGCTATGCTGGACCAGGCATTGGGTATGGAGGACCAGGTGTTGGGCTCAGTTCTGGAGCTATTCTCGGTGCTGATGTGCATACGACAGTGACGAAGCATGTTGGTGTGCCCGTGCCAGCGCCCTATCCTGTACCAGTCGACAGGCCATACCCTGTTCCTGTAAAAGTAAGAAATTGTTCAACTTTTCAGGTGGTCAACATAGACTGCCCATTAACCATGGCTTAGCGACTGTTAAAACCGATCACCTAAACTTCGAACGCCTTGGAACATGTTCTGCAGATACGTTTCTACTACATACTTACTAACATTGATTTTATTTTATACCTTTTCACTTTAATCACAAATTAATTATACTGTAATTCTACTTAATATCAAAGAGCAAAAATCAAAAAACAAAAAAGCACGAGATATCATTTTTTTATCATTTCATAGGTAGCTGTTCCAGTGCCAGTTGACCGTCCCTATGCTGTCCCAGTACCCAGACCATACCCAGTAGCCGTGGAAAAGCACATCGCCGTCCCAGTAGACCGTCCAGTGCCTGTACCAGTGCCCCATGCAGTGCCATACCCTATTGTAAAACAGGTAAGATACACTAGATCATTCAAAGAGGTTCTAAGAATTACAAATTAAAAGAATCAGAACGGGTAATATTCAGTCTTCTGAATATTACCCAAAATATTATTGAAATGTCTTCTTAGACATTTCAAAAATTTTAACAGACCTCTTTATCACTAAAACACTTTCGTTTTATCTTCGCCACATTAAAATAACCTAGGGAGTGAATAGTGAAAGCTAATTTTACAAAGTCACACATATTTTTATGCAAGAAATGAGAGAGCTTTATCACCAGTGCACTGATTTATTTTTCTTCCAGGTTGGAGTTCCAGTACCAGCACCTTACCCCGTAGCAGTGCCAAAACCTTACGCCGTCCCTGTGGCCGCGCCAGTCCCCATCGTGAAGTCCATCTACGCTCCCCACTCCCATGCATCTTACGGGCACGATTTCCACGGATTTCATGGTAAACTGGGCTGGTAGAGTTGTGGTCATTAATGTGGATTGTGGTGCTGTATGGTAAAAAGTCGTGTTCTTTTGGCGGTTTGTAGTTTAAAGATTGTCAACTTTAAATTTATGACCTTAACGTAACTTTATGGAGAATATAGATCTGGTGCAGAGTAGAGATTCATATGGAGAGTTTTTTCCAATGCAAAGAAATTCAGACCAACACGATAGCGAAAATATTTAGCCGAAAAAGTACAGCACCAATAAGGGTGCATACTATCGATTAGTGGATGCCTTTCCTTTTATGTTCGTGTATCAAGGATTCAAATATCATGGTCATAAGCACAAGGCTAAGGCTATCACCAATCAAACAGTAGAGAAGTGTCAAAATTGCGCGGTAACAACTTTATGCTTGATTATTTTAGATAATTTGAGACATTTCTGCTGTACTTTGCTTAGGGGATTCAAATCGTTACGCTGGATGGGTTTTCGCATACTTAAGTATGCAAATGATGTAACAGCACCATTATCTACGCAAATACAAAGAGCATATGAGGCATTTTCATATAGGAATTATATGTAGTCAAAGGATTTGTGTGATTTAGGTAAGCTAGGCTAAGATTTGTTTATGAATGACTTTATTTCAATGCTCTTAGTGAAAACTCTTGGGTGTTTTGGTGAAGTCATTCGTAAAGAAAAGCGTTATTTGGGGTGAGTGCAAATCATAGAGCCATTTTGTTTTATACGTGGAGAAGCAGTGAAATGCTTCGTGTTTTGTTGTAAGCTTTTGTGTTTGATAGTGATGAATAGTATAAAGAACCATCGATTTTATAGATTTTCTTTGCACTTTGTATAAAATGTTTTGGAAAGAGTTTTTTGAGTAAATTGATGAGTAAGATTGGTTGGTTTTTGTTTATTATATTATCACTTTCAAACACATTTTGGGAATATAAGTTCACTTGATCTCTCTCCACTTGAGGAAGCGTCAAGGGTGTGTATGTACCAGTTTATTGCACTGTTGTATATAGTTTTAATTTAAGCTTTACTACTCAATGAATAAGGTTTATTTCGATCGCAGTCGACTAAAACTATTTTTTACGAATTTTTGTATAAAATATACCCATTGATGAAATAATTTAATATGTTTTAATATTTCCTTCATCCCTACTTTTCAATCATCATGCAGATAATTTTTGTATCCTTGTTGAGTCAAAAAAATCATTGAAATTTTCATCATTTAAAATATCAAAAGAAAATTGGTGAACAATGCACACAACACCACCTAGCCCCAAACTAAGCATAGCTTTTATTATGCTGATCGTCTGGTCACCATCTGGTTACCATAATAAAAGCTATGCTTAGTTTGGGGCTGTTGTCAAGACTGTTAGAATTATATATATTTTTAAATGCATACCTACTTATGATTCTTTATAACACCCAGACATAGAACAAACATATAATATGCTCATCACACAAATATTTGTCCTGGGAGAGAATCGAATTACATTTCGTACTACGTTTGGACTACGTTTGGATGTATAAATTAATTAAAAGATAATGTAAGCCTTAATTTTATGCTATTATAAAATTAGGGCTTTATTATCAAGACTAAAGTTCTACACGAGTAAACCTAGAAATTGAAACTATTAGATTCTGATTAAATTTACGAGTTCTAGACTATAACATCGATCGGTCCAGTACTGAGTATGTAGTGCGTAACATTATACAACATCCGGTCAACCATGGCTTCCTAAGTCCAGGTTATGTCATCCCCATGCACGCCCATACGTGGCCAGCCACTGGCCCAACCGCTTTCTATAGGAAAAAGGACGTGCTCTGAATTCTTGGATTAGGATTATGTCATTGGATAATATGTTATGTACCTAATTGTGGCAGCATTACACTGAAAATGCTGAGTCAGTGAAAAAGAATCCCATAAAAGATTCAAGAGGCGCATTTTACATAGATCAAAACTCTGCATCTGAATGATACAAAACCCGTGATTTAACCTAAATGCCCAAATTAATCTCTTCTTCTTCGTTAATGTCATGTGTCATAATAATCTCAATTTTGCCAGTTTCAAGTGTTAAAGACTTTGATTATAGTACTTATGTCACAAAGTCTTCTCGTTCGTCATTAGTTATTTTATATAAAATGTGCCTATAATAAGAAATACTACGGATTATTTTTGCTAAAGCCTCAAAGAAACACAAAGATTTTATTCCAATCAATCAATAACTTTATTTAAATAAAAACATCAAAAATATTAATAAAATCAGAAATAACTTGAAAAAAATACACAATAAATAAAATCGCAATGTTTGCATTGCAATACGACCAAAAATTCTACAAATTAAATTCATTCTTCTTCATCAATGGCATATGTCATAATTATGTCAATTTTGCCAGTGTCAAGTCTTTATATTGTTTATAGTATGAAATCGATTCTTCGTCTGCCATTTCATGGAGCAACATAGATCTGCTAATTTAATATTTTTTACCCGTTTTATTGCATGTTTTATTCAGTAATCTTGGCGGAATTTTAATGAATAAATTGTGGCTGGGGACGGGTATGGATAATTGGATTGTTTGTGTATTGTGGTGCAATGTGATTTGAACGACGAGGAATCCCACGAAAATTCTAGACGCCATTCCGCGTGATGTCTAGAATTGACAATTGAGCATCGACTAAGACTAATAACAAACAAACTGACTATAAACTATAAGCACTTGACATTGGCAAAATTGACGTTAGTATGTCACAGGCCATTAACAAAGAAGAAGAAAAAAGTATGAAATCAATTATCTTTGGCCGTCTTGCGAAGTAAACATTGCGCTCTTATTTACCTACTCTCAAAAGGCAGTATGGTCTCTAGACTTTAGCCTGCTCATATGAGCGACAAAAAAAAAAAAAATTACCTACTCTCAAGTTATTTCGGGTGTTATTTGTAATTTTGGTGATATTATTGAAATAAAGTAATAAAACCGGATATAACTCGAGAAAAATAAATAATACAAGAGTGCAATATTTGCTTCGCAAGATGACCAAAAATGATCCAAATTAAACTATTACATGGATAAAGTGCATGGTGCAAGTCTGAACAATGCAAATGTCAATATAGCTGCAACAGTTGCCCAACCTGACAGGTCACGGAGTCGAACCCGGAACCTGTAGCCAGTAAGCCGTTACGTAATGGGACATGACTAGATGAACCTTGGTGTAGGTTAGGTGCTTAATGAATTAATTACCAGTAAATTAGCAAGCTGGCGTACTAACCAATTCACAATTTCTAATTTAAAGTCATAATAGTAATTTCTGGAATTTCTAAATAACTTTCAGGGAGCATTTAGCCAGGAGCATAAATAGCATTTAACTTATTTTAAAGACATCTAACTAAAACAGTCCGCAAGGATACGAAACAATAAAAATAGTAAGAACCCAGACCTTTGCGTAGTGCGGTAAAGCCCTAACAGTTTAAAACGTAGTTCACATGACACGTAATAGATGTCGCTTTTTTTAAAAATAATAATTTGTATTTATGAGATAGGTTCAAGTCTCGGATGAAATCCTTGGTTCAAATCGGCTCGTACTACATAAATAGTAGATAGATGAATATTTTATGTAAAAGTTCTGTACCATATTTGGTAATAACGAGACAGCTATCAGACCATTCTCGAATATACCTAACAATTTTATGTTTACCCAAGAACTGCAGAAGTGGGTTAGATATCCACAAGTTATTTCTATGTTCCTATATTTATATCTGAAACATCGAATTTAGATCTAAAACGATATTTTGTCTCGGGAAGGTTGGCGAGGTCGAGAGGTTAGTGTGGGTAGGGTACCTGGGAAGGCCTGCGCTATCAAACAGAATTCCAGGCAGAGTGGCGTCAGTAGAGAGAAAACTTCACCCACCTCAGCTTGCTGGAGTGGATCCATGAACGTAAGTTTTCAGTTACAAATAACTGCTCTGTAACTTGACTGACGCCACGTGAATCATTTTCAAATGAAAAACTAAAGCCAATGGTGATGATGATGGCTGGGGAACCTGAGGGCCTAATAACGAAATCGATTAACGATATATCGGGTCAATAATCGTGCAAAACCCTACTCTTTGCTACATCATTTTGACTTTTGAGCGATAGAAAGACTTTTAACTTTAAAATAACAAACTTTTTCAAAATCTATACTATAACAGATGATACCTACAATAATTTGAATTTGACAATAAAACTACTGTCAATTCGATTGAATTCCACATAAATTTCAACGACTATGCTATGCATATACATTTCTGTTTTATTATTAAGATTTTTAGATTTGTGTTTGTAAGAAATGTCATGTACAGTCATAAAATTAAGTTAATATCTATATTTATTATAATTATAGGGGCACACATAGATCTAGGTCCTTATTTGTAGGTGTTTTTCTATGTATAATATGTATGTACATATTTACAAAAATGTATATAAATATGTATATAAAAGTATTACTCTCTATGTGTGTTCTACCGCTTATATAACGGGCTATGTTCCGAGGAGTTGTTTGACATGATGCCTACAGCTACTTTTTATCATCGCACCGCTCGCCATCGGCGGGGTGTTTATCCGCACACACTGGAACCGAAATGGTCACGCACAGTGCGGTTTCAGAGGAATTTCCTCCCGCGGACTCTCCGGATGTGGAATGAGCTCCCTGTCAAGGTTTTCCCGGGGGAATACAATATGGAGTGAGGGGAGTTAATAGGTTTCTTAAAGGTCGGCAACGCGCATGTGATGCTCCTGGTGTTGCAGCGTCCATAGGCTTCGGTGACCGCTTACCATCAGGCGGGCCGTAAACTTGTTTGCCAACATCGTGGTAAAAAATATATATATACAAGTTCTGCTTAATTTGGGGTTAAATGATACTGTGGAAATATCCAGCATTATTTTTTTGTATCATAGCTTATTACGTAGACGATAATTGTGACTTACTCTTTTGCTTCATTATTTATTATTTATGTAATTAGGGCCTAAATAATGTCCATAACAGTTTACAAGCTATAATGGCTTGCTGGATCAAAAATATTTGGTTAACCATTAATGTTACGGTGTAACATAGTTTACCGACCTAATTTTAATATTTACCCAGACTTTACGTGCCAGTGAGCTAACAATTGAAGGAGTTATTACAAGTTCCATGATTCTGTCAAAAAAGGTACATTTTAAGCTTCTTATAGGTAAGTCAATTCTTATAACACTATAATTGACCGAGCGAGCGCGAAGCGCGAACGAGTGTCTCCGTTTCAGCTTAGGCAAAAATGCTTTCGTTTGTCTATCTGTCCGGCTAGCGTCTGTCCGGATGTTCTCCTCTACAGGTGGCATTTCTCAACCGATTTTCGTGAATTTTTTTGAGCAGGTTCTATACCTTTAAGTAATGTTTATGCTGATTCAGTATTTAGATTTTTTCAAAATGGTGGAGATATGGGAGTTGAAAACGTAAAAAAAGTTATGTTTCAGTGATTTCGAAAAATGTTTGCGTGGTCTACAGCTCACAGAGCCACTAGTAGATATAATAGTGTTATAGACAATCATCTATAATATACATTAATAGTCTATAATAGACATCCATCGTCGTCTCTATCACGGTAACATGACCTTTTGTCTTTCCCTCAGTTCAGTTGGTAGTAGCTCTGCCTTCTGCGCTGTAGGTCGAAGGATCGATTCCCACACAGAACATTTTTGTAATGAACATACGCGTTTATTCGGTGTCTGGGTGTTGTAAAGTATCTTACGTATCTATTTAAATTTATATAAATATTCTATCAGTCGTTTGGTCACCTATGCTTAGTTTGGGCCTAGTTTGTATTGTCCAACTATATTTATTTATTTATAGGCAGGATAATTCTTCGAAACACGAAAGATAAAACATTTATTGTCTCAATAGATAGGTACAAAATTGGTAATTATTTAGGTTTAATATCTTAAATCACAAAGCTTACTAAGGTTAATTGGTCCAAATTCAACATCTGCTAATAGTAGATAGGTATACCTACCCACAGCGCTGTTTTTCAATTTGCCCCACTCGTATAGTTCTTCACCGAGATTTAAAAACCAGGGGTTGCAAGGTTGCAGTGGTAAATTTATGAAATCAGTAATCAGATCTATTAAATTTAAAGTACATATTTAGAGTATATATAAAATAAAGTTTTAAAATGTCAATATCAATAGTTAAAATGTAGTAAGGTCAATATATAGATATATTTATAGACAATGCACACAATACCGTCTAGCCCCAAACTAAACATTGTTTGTACTATAGGATCCGGAGAAATAAATAATGCCGAACATTTCACACATCATCATCTGGCTTCAAAGTAAGCAGAGGTTGTGTTATGGGTACCACATGATTTTTGCAAATACATAATATATTATACATAGAAACACCCAGACCTGAGACAAATACTTGCAGATCATACAAACATTTGTCTCGCGGCAGGAATCAAAGCCTCAGCCGGACCTTCGTTAACTGCGCCACAGAGGTCGTTAAATGCTGACGGTC
The DNA here is from genome assembly GCA_948098915.1 of Lampropteryx suffumata. Lineage (NCBI taxonomy): Eukaryota > Metazoa > Arthropoda > Insecta > Lepidoptera > Geometridae > Lampropteryx > Lampropteryx suffumata. The sequence continues at coordinate 15,482,179 of OX402558.1, read as the reverse complement.
TGCTGACGGCTGCCGGAAATCGAAAATTGAAAAACACATGTCATATTAGTTCAGTCTTCAGTCACACTGGTTCATAAAAACTTATCACACCATTGGAAGAACAAGCCCACGTCCAGTTCAAAGTACCTGTTTTCAATGTAACCGTAGTCAACGGCGGTGCCTCGCGTGTCACAGTTTATGGATGTTTTCGATCGATAATGCATGCATTTTTTATGATATTGATCGGCCTACTACAAGCGTTGAAGGAATTAATAGGTATATAAGTACTAGGTTACCTAGTTTTTATGTGGAACATGACACCATAGGAATCGGGGCGCATATGAATTGTTAATGACACATTGATGTACTTACTCATGTTTCTTGATGACCTATAGCTCGATTGGCTATTATAATTAATGTAGTATCATCATAATTTTGTATCGATCTTTGACCCATCATCATCTGGCCCCAAAGTAAGCAGAGCTTGTGTAATGGGTACCACATGACTGATATACTACTTATATACTTTTTTTTTGTAAATACATACATATTATACACAGAAACACCCAGACCCTAGACAAATACTTGCAGATCATACAAAGCATTAGCCCGCGGCGGAATAGGTATGAATCCTCGAAACGATACAGACTAACATTACACAGGTAAAAACATTATATTCTCAATATTTTTTTCTATAAATTGTTTTTTTAAATAAATTGTTTTTCGCTAGTTATATTTTAATTAGGTACTATTTTAGGTTAATAAAACCTAAAAAGTCAGACTTCATGAAATTAAATTTGAGCCCATGAAAATACAATCTATTTGAGAACCTCCTCCTTTTTATGAAGTCGGTTGAAAAGTTTTATTTCGGGTTTTTTAGAACTTTATCATTTTTCGAAATTCGTAAACACTACTTGAATTTGATATTTGATAATTTATATCTTGGGTACTTTTAATTTATTGATGAGATTACAACACACATAAATGTACTTACCCTTTAAATCTGTAACCCCGCTTGTTCTTAACTCGAGAGTTAAGATCAAGCGGGGGTCTTTACCGAGGTAAAGAACTATCCAAGTGGGGCAAATTAAAAAACAGCGCTGTGTAGGTTGGTATACCTATCTACTACCTACCTATTAACAGCAGATGTAGAATTTGCACCCATTGACCTTAGTAAGCCTAGCATTTTAAGATATTTAATAATTTTGTACCTACTAGGGCAATAAATGTTTTTTTTTTAACTTGGATGACATATTTTTTCCAGCTACTCTGATTTAAGAACCAAACTAAAGTACCGATTTTAATGAAATTTCTATATAATTTCTATTCTATCTATCGAAACGTATATCCTTTCACATGAAAAAATGTTTTTTCAAATCAGTTCTAAATACTCATATCGTGTCGGTCGGATTTGATTATGTTTGTTACCTCAGTAACAAACATTAAAAAAATACAACATATTTGAGAACCTCATCCTTTTTTTAAAGACGGTTAAGAAGAAGCTGCTAAGGCATATGATACAAAATACCTTAATATTCTGAATTTTTATAAATGCTATTTTTAAAGAGACATTACACAAGACATCTAGATGTATTGGGGACATTTATACAAAATTCAAACCATATCTCTAGGTGGAGCATGCTAAAAAATGCTAAGCATTCCTAACATAGGTAAAAACACATTATAAATTTAAATGATCGAGTGAACCAGCCAGTTTTGCCTAATTACAGTGTCTGTACCCAGAGATTAATGAAATGTCTATGCCCTAAGTGGCTGAGACGAGGGAACTTCAATGTGACCTATTAAGAACCTATTAAGAAATTTAAAGCATACATAAAGGGTAGTTATTTCTAGAAATTTCGTATTATAATATAGATTACGATATTATTGATAAGAATGTAAGGCCTCATGTCGGTCTGCCCTCAGATCTACATTTGAAATGTATAAACTCTTTTGCATTCGTTTTTTAACCGACTTTATCAAAAAGGAGGAGGTTCTCAATTCGTCGGAATATTTTTTTTTTATGTATGATAATGATGATATATGATATATATATGATATATATACGATATATATGATATAAACTAGATCGATTTATCGCTCCAGAAAACCTCTGCATACTAAATTTCATGAAAATATTTGGAACTGTTTCCGAGATTCAGATTATATATACCTACATATATACAAGAGTTGCTCTTTTATTGGTATTGGATAGATACTATATTTCTATATCAAATACAATAACAAGGGATAGGCCCTTGTTACTGTAGACAATAGACATTATAGAGTAACATTCATACATATAAACTTCTGAACTATACAAGTCCGGGCACTTTCATCGTTAGCGGTTATCGTAGGTCAAAGTCAAAGTCAAAGTCAAAAGATACTTCATTCAATACAATCACAAGGATCACTTTGAAACGTCTTTCTAAGACACCTAAATTCACCTAGTATAGGTGAATTTAGGTGCCAATTCCTCCTAACCCAAGCCCGAGAAGAACCGGCAAAAAACTCGTCCTGATCCTAGCGCTTTTTTGCATGATCTACCTTATAACTACATTAACTATGATAATTACGTTTTAAAAACTAAAAAGAAACCGACTTCATTAAATGAAATTTGATATACATTTTTAGTGGAAAGTAGATGTATTTTGTATATATATAATATGGTTAGGCCAAATAAACGCACCGCTCCAATGAGACAGCGCGGTATCGAAGTACATGAAAACATCATCGATGTATTCAATTTTTAGATTTTCGTTGATTTTTCAGCTCGACCGATTTTGATAAAATTTATATGGGGCCACCTGTGAAGGCCCTTTCAACCAAAAAAAAATTTTCCAAATCGGTTCAGCCGTTTTCGAGTAATCGGTGAACATACATAAAAAAAAAAGATTCCGACGAATTGAGAACCTCCTCCTTTTTGAAAAAATACTCAAAGTACCTAATAATCCTGCCCACGAAGTCGCGGGTACCAGCTTGTATAAGAAAAAGAATGGTAACATGTTCTTCTTCTTCTTATCGTGTCACTAGTTATTTCGAACTAGTGTGGTGAAAGTATTAAAGTGCTCCTCAGAGGCTCCTTTCGTGCACTTTGCACATGTCTAAAAAATTTTAGGTTCTACGACATGCCGGTTTCCTCACGGTGTTTTCCTACACTGTTTCAGAATAATGGTATAGCGAACATACATTTTCGATCGGAAAAATGGATTGGACTAGGTTTGAACCCACGACCTTAGGTGCTAACACGTTGTAAAGAATCGTTGAATGGAGATAGTCCAAGGCGGTTCTACCTGAAAACAGTAGTGTGCAGTCATTAATTTTTCAGGGCTCTGGCACAAGTGCAATTACTGAGTGAATAGATATCATAGCGTCCGCAAAGCGTGTGTGATACTGGTATCAAATTGTATTGAAAACACGATAATCAATTATCATTAATCTTGTAAACGTGCTATCAACTCGGTATCCAAAATAAATACGAAATGGTGAGCACTTGGAATACATATATTTTCAAGCTATTTCGATAAAAAAACCAGATCAGTTCATACATATTTATTCCCAAAAAGACTAGTGTCAATACAGTTTGATACTGGTAACAAATTGTATTGAAAACACCTATGGGTGACGATAATCAATTATTATCATTAAACTTGTAAACGTGTTATCAACTCGGTATCCAAAATAAATACGAAATGTTGATCACTTGGAATACATATTTTTTCAAGCTATTTTGATAAAAGAACCAGATCAGTTCATACATATTTATTCCCAAAAAGACTGGTGTCACTTACATGAGAACTAATCTTACTTAGAATAATAAACAGTACAGGTAAAAGTCACGTCGTCCGACTAAGTAGGTTTAGATTACGATCAGATTAAGAAACTCTAAGGGACAAATCGGAAATTATATCCTTTCACATAAAGAAAGATTTTTTCAAATAGGTTCGTAAGCGGAGTTATGAGTAACTAACATAAAAAAAATACAGCTGACTTGAGAACCGACTCATTTTTAAGTCGGTTATAAATAACAATATTCTAGCAGCTACGAAAGATACTGTAGCTTACTATTGCTCTTAGATTATACGAGGTTTCAAATCCAATTTGAAATATCCGGATCGACTCGGTAACTGTATCGGTAAGTAAGTGTAATAGGCATGATACCCAAATAAGGGTGACATGAGGCCCAAAGCCCTAATGAAGGCGACGAATTTAAGTTATTGCCCATCGACGACTGATTTTCCATGCTGAGTATTCTGAATGGAGACTGTTGATGTTTATTGGAATTTTTTTAGTCAAGAGATTCATTATTTTATGTGTTATTTAAGGCAAATAGTGCCTTTCATATAAAATAACTACGGATTACTTTAACTCGAATCACAAAAAACCACGAACTTTTATTCTAATTATTCGCTCCCGAGTCAATAACTCTAGCTCGATTTGAATAATAACAGCAAAATTTCTAATAAAACCTTGAAATAACTCGAGAAAAATAAATAACATAGCGCAATGATTGCTTCGCAAGACGACCAAAATTAATCCTTCTCTTTCTAATATGACATCTGTTTAGATGACAATTTCATAAATGTCAAGTGTTTTTTTATATCATTGTCACAAAGGCGTAGTCGTCATCTCGGAAAGACCGTCTAGAAATTTCTTGGGTTCCTCGTCGACGTAGCAACATAATCATCACTACATAGTTTAAAATAAAGTCGCTTCCCGCTGTCTGTCTGTCTCTATGTGTGCTTAGATATCTTGATGTGGTTTTTTAATAGATAGAGTGATTCAAGAGGAAGGTTTATATGTATAATACATGTATAATATAGTAGAGAAACATTGGTAATTTTAGAGGTTTGTAATGACATTAGACATTCTATTATATTTAGTATCAGCATTGCACCCGTGCGAAGCCGGGGCGCGTCGCTAGTACACTTATAATTCAGTTTTCTATATAGTTACAGTTGGTTGGGTCTGGGTGTTTCTATGTATAGTTCCTATATATGTTTCTAAAAAAGTAAATAAGTATATAGTATCAGTCATATGGTACACTTAACACAAGCGCTGCTTACTGGGGCTAGATTTAAATGTTGAATATGTAAAATATCCAGCATTGCTGTTAAATATGACCCGTATTATTAAATTTAATTTATTTCATTATTTAATTAATTATTATTTAATATGTTACTTAGTATGAATCCCAGTAGCGTTTACAGCAAGACTTTCACGCCTTTTAAAACACGATGCGGTCACCTATATACAATTATAGCATTCGTTAAGACATGCCGAAGGACTTCGGTCAAACTCGGGTAGATACGAACTTACCTATCTTAAGTATAAATTAAAGATTGCGATTTCTTAAGGTATGTATATAGAAACGATTATTGCTTCGTTGACGTCTTATAAAAAGGTGTGAAATGTATGTTATTCATAATTATCCACGTAGAAACAGCGTTATTATTTTAATCGATAAAGTAGTTTATAAAGGAAAAATGTTTGTCGATTCGTCATAATATTAGTTCAATAAATTGATTCGTGAGTTGGTTTTTTTAATAATAATACTTTAATAATATGTATTATTTCCAAAAAAATCTTTACAAGTTGTCTTAAGTAACTAAATACAGACAATGAACATTTGTCGTCTTAAGGATAATTCACGCTAAACCGTGTCGCAACCGGGCCGTGCCCCGGCCGGGCCACGGTCAAACATTATGGTATACTTTTTGTATGAAGTGATTCATGCCTGACCATGGCTCGGCCGTGCCCCGGCCGTCAGCCACCGAGACTCGGCCGGGGCACGGCGTTGAAATGTCGGTATTGTTTCCCGGCTCCGGCACGGTCCGGCCCCGACACGTTGTAACATGAACATATGCGCCCGGGCGCCCGCAGAGCAGTCAACGTCAAATCTTAGTGAGGTGAGCAGCTCAACAGCAAAATGGACGGTGAAAAATTATTAGACTGCTAATCGTTCGATGGGAGATATAGGCTTTTGATGAAATCTTGTAATATTTTTTGGTTAGGGCTGGTTTTACTTTTTCAAGTAAAAAAGTAAAGCATTCTTTAGACATTCTAATATAACCATAAAACTTGCTTGCGTCATCTAATTATTTTTTGTAAAGTAAAGCAAATTCTCCTTTTGCTTCTCGCTTTCTCCAGGATGGATGTACACCCCATCTTCTTTTAGTAGTTTCGCTTCGTTTTTCCAATACTTCGTCATCAATGGCAGTTGCAATAGCTGCCAATTCAAATTGTGAAAATTGCATATTTACTTAAGCGTCAAGTCTATCGACAGATGAAATCACTAGCTGACAAAAACCACATAACACAGATATAGTCGTGCAAATAATCTACCCAAACAGCCCGGTGTAGCATGTATGACTGGCGTGGCCGGCGCACGGTGGACGTGTCCCGGCCGGGGCACGGCCCGGTCGCGACACGGTGTAGCGTGAATCATCCTTTAACCTGTAAAGTCTGGAAATTGACTCTTCACTCTATGTTTTATTACTTGTGAATAGACGTTAGGGATCTCTGCTTGGGTTTTTTACAAAGTGTAGGAATACAATTTTACTTTATGTCTACGACATAAATTTCACCCCACGATAATTCTCCTTCTCTTTTTGATTTTAGTAGTCTGTTAGAATCAAAACCAGCCTTTTGTTATGTTTCTACTGACTGCAGGCCTGTTAATATTTAATTATGTAATTACAAGTGAAACGCAAATTATTTTTGTATTTGCTGTATTTATTTAAAATAATTGTTTTCGTATAATATCCGTAGCACCTCGTAGCACGTACTACGAATTCAAATTCAACAAATTCAAAACTGTTATTTTATAAGTAAAACCGCACGAAAACCCTAGTTATTTGTAAGACAAATTAACCAACCTTTTTTATTACATATACGTGAAATTATTCCAAGTGAGTCTAATATGGAAACTAATGGACGGAATGTTGTAATATGATTTAATGATTATGGCATAGAATTTTACCAATTTATCATAGTTTTTGTAAATTAAACTACACGTCTAATCATAGTGATGTCTCTTATATAACCTTGTTCCAAAAAAACAGAGATTTATAATGAAGAAGAATTGACTTTTAAAGCGCCAATGATAAGAATTGAAAACAGCTCCATTAACAATTAATAATCGATCTTAGCGGACAATGATAATACAACACTGAAAATACTTATCTGTCGTTAGCATAAAATGATGTAGTTGAAAAACTAAGAAAATAATGAATTCCAAGCATTTATTAAATTGCGAAGGATGTGTAAAGCTAGACTAGACCACGCTCCTTAAAGCTGGTATATAAGGTGCGCACGCGCAGTTAATTGCCATATTACATTCCTACTTCAGTAGTGGCAGTATCCCACCATGAGGACCCTTGTGAGTATTTCTGATCCGAAAAACTAGGCGTATAAAAATACTTAAGCAATGATTATGAGGTGGAATTAATCTAGTTTGAAAATATCTGATTTTACAATTGTTACCTTATTGTTACTTACTTAAAGAAAATGACAACTAGTTTTGAACTAAAAAACAAAAGCCAGTTAGGCCAGAAAAAACTGCCAGTGGCCTTGGCGCTAAGGAAGCGTTGGAGCCCTTTTGAGCTAGCAAGAGTTTCTCTCTCTGGGATAGGGGAGCCAAGACCACTAGTAGAGTTTCCTTGACTCTCCCAAGGGAGACAGACACTAAGAGAGGTAACTCCACTGAATTAAGTGTCAAAGGTTCAGTTTTTTTAAAGGTTATATAATTTGTATTATTACCTCAAACTTTCCTTATTTTAACTTGCAGATTATATGTGCAGTATTCTCCATCGTTTCAGCGAAACCTGGAGGGCTCTACTCCTCAGGATGGGACGCGCCAAGCGTAAGTTTTAAAATGATCTGCATCAGATATCAAAGTTGCTAAATTATCTATGAATACAATTTTTAAAAAACCTCCTTTGTAGTCTATTGGTATCCTGTTAAACCCAAATAACACAAATTGACTAGGTAGAAAGTCGAATGAATTCATTGTCCTTGTTCATAACTAGTAAAGAAAGCTGAATGAGAATTGACCTGCTGAAACATACTAGACTGCACTTTAGAATAATAGACATGCTTTCTGGGTGTTTTAGACCAGTTTTCATATTGAGTATTTTGTAATTGCTCCAGATATCCTCAGTTAGCTTAGTGCAGCAGCCAGCAGTGCATGTAGCACAGCCAGTGGTACAACAAGTGGTATCGCAGCCCGTGGTGGCACAGCAGTATGTACACGCTCCCGTCGCCATCGCCAAACCGGCTGCCACCAGCTACTCTTCATTCCAAAGGGTAAATTTAACTACATACAGGAGTTCAAAGTAGTCAAGTAATAAATAAAAAATGAACGTGTCGCGGTACACGCGTTTCGAACGAAGTCCCTGTCGTATGCAGGGTTGGCATAATTTATCATTAACGTGCCAGGCTCTGATTCTCTCAATATATAAATATGAGGGGTGGGTGCCCCTCATATTTATATATTTAATATATAAATATATATTACGCGTTTTCGTAACGCGTTACATTTTTTCTCGGCTATGTCCCCTCGCCAACACGCGATAAGGAACTTTGTTCGAATAAATATCGGTGAACAATGGACACAACACCATCTAGCCCCACTAAGCATAGCTTGTATTATGGTGATCAGATGACTGATAGAATACTTATATATTTTTAATACATACTTATGGTACTTTATAACACTCAGACACAGAACAAACACCTGTTCACCACAAAATGTTTATCCTGGGTTAGAATCGAACTCTCAACCTACAGCGCAGAAGGCAGATCTACTACCATCTGAGCCGGCAGGCCAGTAGAGTCTGCACTTTTAAAATAATTACGTTTTAAAAACTATAAACACAACCGACTTCATGTATAAAAAAAAAAATATCAAAATTTCGTTTCAAGTGGATGAAATATATTTTTCAGTTTTTTTTATTTAAAACCTAACTACTAAACCGATTTTTATGAAACTTATATGGGACCAATCGGGAAGTAGGTATATCCTTTCACATGAAATGAGTTTTTTTGAAATCGGTTTATAAATGACGGAGATATGAGGTAACAAAAACAACCTAAAAAAAATACAGTCGAATTGAGAACCTCCTCCTTTTTTGAAGTCGGTTGACAAAAGCTAAGCGGTTCGGGCTGAGGTAATGCAAAAACGCTCATGTATGCATACGCAGTATCCGTAGCTGTTTGTGGTTTATTACATGTTTATATCCTAATGCCATTAGCATAAATGTCACCCTGTGACTCCTCTCGAATAGGCTCTATGATATAAATATTTTAAGTCTATCTGTACGTCTAATACGGTATTTAATAGTGTAGGAAACACTTTTTAATAGTTTACGAAGTTTCGTTCTCTTCCGTACCTGCAGCGCCCCAAGCGGAATCTTTTAAGAACTAAAATTGACAGTACGGAAATAATAATGTTACGTCCGTTTATTGTGCCGATGTGTAAAAAACAAATGAATATTATTATAGCAATATTATGGTATATTTTAATATTCTTGATCAGAATTCACATTGTTTTTTTATTTATAATTTTTTATCACGTATCACTTTTTAATTTATTAATATTATTATTTATTAATTACCGTTAGCTACTTAACGATATTATGATATAAATTATTTTATTGCAAGCAAGTTTCTTTTATAAAGCTCTTTTAAGAGTCGATTGTCGACATCGTGAACGTTCAAATACGTTAACTCGTACTACCGATAAAAATCTATTATAACTATTATAGTTTACGTAATCCGTACTAGACGTACGTATAAAATACAACTTTAATTCGGAATGTCACTAAAGTCTTAATTTATATTTCAGGTCATCCATCCATCAGTGGTCCATGCAGCTCCTGTAGTCCACGCAGCTCCTGTAGTCCACGCTGCACCAGTAATCTCCCAACCAATCGTGCATGCCCCTGTTGTCTCTCAACCGATTGTACAATCATACGCTCAACCCATTGTACAGTCATACGCTCAACCCGTTGTACAGTCATACGCTCAACCCGTCGTACAATCATACTCTCAACCCATCGTTCAATCGTACTCTCATCCGATTGTCTCCTCCGTTGGTGTTGGCCATGGATGGTAGATCTTGAGTCCGATACAATCGATACGATCGATTGATCGATACGATACGATACAATCGTTTATTTTTAATTATTTATGCGTTGAGATCATGTCCGTATTGTTATTGTGGTGCAAATAAAGATGTTTTACTGTCAGTAGTAAGTGTTTTCGTTCTACGTATATTTTATCTATGTTTAAGAATAACAGTTAAAACTCTCCAAAAACCATCTTAGAACCAAAAAAAAGGTGTGTGTCATAAGTTATTTGTTACTATAAGAGAAGGGATCGCATCGCTGGAAAACATACTGCTTGTGATAAATATATTTTGATCGGGTCATTTACATTACATTTTAAAGGTATAGGCTTATCCTCATATTTGAGTCTCCGAGCATGGCGTGACAATCGTGACTATTTTCATTCGTTTTATTGAAACACTGTTTCACATCTTTTTACATGCCCTTTAGTGCTCCTGATTCTTTCGTAAACAATAAATACATTATTATTTGTTGTCAATGCACACATGGTGTAGCCTGCTGGACTATGTGTAAAACTAAAACGACGCACAATTGACTTTAAAATAATTTAATTACTTAATCGTTGCACATCGCATGGAGTATAACCGTAGACTACATTGCACAAATTACCCTATCACTACATAGTATAAAACAAAGTCACTTGCCGCTGTCTGTCTGTCTGTTCTTATGTATGCTTAGATCTTTAAAACTACTCAACGGATTTCAAAGCGGTTTTTTTAATAGATAGAGTGATTCAAGAGGAAGGTTTATATGTATAATATAGAAGAGAAACACTGATAATTTTAGAGGTTTTTAATTTCATGTCACAAATAAACACACCTGTATATATTTAGTATCAGCATTGCACCCGTGCGAAGCCGGGGCGGGTGATTTTCGCTAGTGATTTATAAAGTAAAATATATTCCTACCTTAAACTAATTCAAGTACCCTAACTTCTAAAAAACAGCTATAGATAAAATTAACATTGACATTGACAAGTTTGACAGTTCATAAAAAATGCGTCGCTAACACATGTTGTGTGCCCTAAACTAATCATAGCTTTTATTATGGTGACTAGATGACTAATAGAATACTAATATATTTAAAATACATACTTATGATACTTAATAACACCCAGATACAGAACAAACACCTATGTCAATTACACAACTGTTTGTCCTAGGATGAAATCGAACCCCACCTACAGCGCAGAAGCTAGAGGAACTACCAACTGAGCTGACAACGCAATCAAATAAGAACGATCTTATTTTGTATTTACCAAAGTCTAAATAAAAGTATCATTTTTGAGCAACACTAATTAAATTTACATGTGATTGGCGTTTACCATTTAAGTCACCATTATTGGTGTAGAAAAATACGCGGAAAAACCTAGAACATTTTTGCTAAACTGGCCAAACAACAAAGTCATCATCAATGTCAATATTAACAACATTTTAATATTTAGAAATATAATTACAGAAATGTACAGAATAATATACAATAATATAAAATACATTTAAAACAGTTGAGCTATCTATGGACCGTAAAATGATCTATAGATAGCTCAACTAATCCAAATCACTGCCAGAATACTGCGTTCCCAAGACTGGCGGCATTGCCGCGTTGAATGGCAATGTTAATACGCTGAGCCAGATAGGAGCCAGCTCTTGGTTCACGCAATGTATCTAACAGACGCTGTGAAATAATTTTAAAACGCGGTGGGCTCCTGTTCCCCACGGGCCCAGGATCTCAACTCCAAAAGGCTCAAATATGTAGGCCTTATCAAGACCGGCATATTTGCGCTTATTGAGGTCCTCAGCACATTTCATTTTGTCATTGCCAATACTTTAATTTGAACTTTAGCTAGTCTGATCAAGTCACAGAGACCACTGTTAACTCAAAAGTGTTTGTAATAAGTTTAATCTGGATCTCCCAATAAAAACGTTTGTTCCACAATAATTAAGAACATCCAACTCTTCATAACCTTGTAACCTACTTAAGTTAGTCCACAAGCCGCAGTGATCAAGATAAGGGTGGGAATTACCATCAACCCCATAAATGTCCCACAGCCATTGACATGCAGTGACTACAGTATAACCCAGTTTCAGTTTGTACCAATATCATTAAAATTGAATGCCGAACTATGTACTAAGTATGGCTATGCAATATTCAGTATTAAAATCGATTTTAATAGTGATGTATAATTTAGTGATTGTCGATTTTTTATTGTAGAAATTGTAATTCATCGACATTTAACGGCACATCTATTAACGTAAAAAATACAAAATTCAGGCGATCAAACCCAGTACTCTCCAAGTTTCAACTCGTGTATTTTTTCTAATGGCACTCAATCTTGACACAAGTTAGTTCGAACCACAATCGTAAAAGAGTTTCCTAAGCGTATTGCTGTTGAATCGATAAGGCACAACACTAGCGTCGCGTGTAGCAAAGCACATCACCACTGTCCTATGAATCGGGTTTGGTGTAAACCATAAATGTAGATTTAATTAGGAACGAGTCAAAACTAATTTGTTTATTTCCATTCCCGCCGCAAGACAAATGTTTGTATGATCTGCAAATATTTGTCTCGAGTCTGGGTGTTTTTCTATATATAATATACTATGCTTCTGCCCGCGGCTTCGCACGCATAGTACATACATAAAAAGTAGCCCATGTCCGTTCCTAAGATACAATCTATATCCACAATCATATAATCATACCAAATTAGATTGATTGAAAAAAAAAGTTCTGTTCTGATCCGATCACTACCAAACTTTACAAGATCACCCGCTAGTCCAATCAGAAAATTTTCTAAAAATTTAATCGTAATCGGTCCAGCCGTTTCGGGGACTATAGGGAACATACATACATACACACATCGCCTTTTTATATATAGAGATATATATGTACTTACCAAATAAAGCAGTAGGTATAACAGTTTTTTGTAGCTTTGGAGCTAAATACTGCTGTGTGTAATTTCCAGCATTATTCTTATATATTTTGTTACTAAACACACGCTTATACATCATTAAGGCAAAGATAAATAAGCATCGCTCGCTCAATTTCATCAAAGTAGTCTAGTTACTAGCCTAGTTTTTATTTCTACTTTAATTAACAACGATGTATCATACCGTCGCAAGCCATGGTCACCACAACAAAAGCTGAAACATTTCTGTAAGCCACAACAAGCTTTCAGTTACCTGAAAACCATGAACCGAAGCACATGCCTGGTACTGTCGGTTAAAAACGAACACGATCTTTTATAATAACATTGAGAGACCGGCGAACTTTCGTCATAAAAACTATAAATTGGCAGACCTTAATAAATTCTTATAATCTAAAATCTTTTGACTGTGATAATACTGAAATATTCTTTAAAATGTGGTTTATCAAAAAAGGTTTTTTTATGGATGATAGATAAAGTTACGGTGTGTTTAAGATACGGTATAATGCGCGCATGGTCTGGCGAAGGAGGAGACGTGATGGGGCCCACGGTTGCAAGTAAGTAGTAAATAAAATATTGGTTGACAATTTCACACACCATCTAGCCCGAAACTAGGTTTGTACCATGAGATCCAAATGATAGAATATCATAAAACACCCAGACACAAAATAAACATTCTTCCTTTTATCGTGTCTAGTTAATTTTAACTAATGTGGTGAAAGGATTGAGGCTCCTTTCGTGCACAATAAATACAGAAAAAACATAAAATTTTCATCACACATATGTTCGCTCTGGGTAGAGATAGAACTGCAACCTACAGCGCAATAGGCAGAGATACCACCAACAGACCTGTCAATCAAATGACATTTGGGTATAAAAAACTTTTCGTTATATAGAGAAAGAACATTAACCAAGAATTGAATTGTATAGAGAAAGAAGTTGTTTTCTTGGAAGAAAGATTCATAATCACTATATCATTTGTTGCCTGCTTCAGTGTGTCCCACAATTTAGCTAACATAGCCTTATTAACTGTTTTTATCTAATAGTAGTAGTAAACTTGCTTATTTAAACTTAGTAGGTATCGTTTCGTTGTACCTATGAGCTGTATTTCTAATACGGCCCTTATGGACTTAGGTTACTTATAACAATCAAGGTTTTGCGGCAAACGCCCGCGTGGCGGCTATGGCCACTACAGTCTACACCACCTACATACCTAAAGATGCTATCATAAATTATGTGCGCGGCCAAGAAATATTTCACCTAGACAAGGCAGACCTACCTGGGTAAAGTACCTAATATGGACGAGGCAAGGTCGATTCAGATTTTTTTTAATGCAAAGCAGGAACTCAAAAATTTAAAATATATCGTGAAAAGCATATTTGCTGTTATGTTAACCACCATAAAATCTAAGAAGAAGGTTTTGGATTTGAACTGTTTAAATAAATATTAGTAGACAATTTAAGCATAGTTTGAAATTTACAAATCAGGTGACTGATAGAGTAGGTACTTACTTATATACCATTTTTAAATATTCATAATATTTTTATAACACTCATAACACCAATAAGTATTCATCTCACAAATGCTTATTTTAGGAGGGAATCGAACCCACAACCAATAGTGCAGAAGCCAGGCATTTACCAACAGAGTTGAGAGGCAAGTCATGTCGTCTGTATCAAAATGGTTGTCTATCAACGACTTGAAACCTTTTTGTGGGTTTTTTTAGCTCCATTGCTGTATAAAGAATGCTTAATATTTTAATTAAAATTCCTTTTCATAATTTGAATTGTTAACATCGTAAACATAGTTATTGATAATTAGTGTTTCTCACGCTTTTAGCGTTTGACCGATTTCCAGCCATTTCTAAAGTAGGTATGCTTTTTATAATACATTTTTAGGGTTCCGAAAAAGGGAACCCTTATGAACGAAGTGATCCTATCACTCCGTTGTCCGTCTGTCTGTCTGTCAGTCTGTCTGTCCGTCTGTCAGCCTGTTTGTCTGTATGTCCCTTTTTCTCAGGAACTCGTACAAATACTAGGATCTTAGAATCAGAATCAAGCTTCTAATTCAACGCAAACAAAAAATTCGTCAATTTGTGTTACAAATTTTGACATTCGCCAGTAAATCAAAACCTACCGGGTACATTTACCTACAATCGTGAAATATAGTAAGAAACAAGGTCTCTAAGCACAAGTAAAGCCGAATTCTCCGAAAACCCGTAATTTGTACCGAACACAATAAATACGAGTGATACGTACAGTAGTCGCATGTGATGTGAAACATCTGACATATCACCTTGGTAATTAGTAAACGAGCTCACACTCATTGGTCAAATCAAATTTCAGTTACACAATTCCGTCCCATTTCACGACATCACTCCCAGAAATTGATAAAAACCTACATCTCTTATATGTGTGTATTTTTTACAAATTATTTTGTTTATGTCGTTTAGGTGCTGACAGCCCAAAACCAAACACACCACCTCTGAAGAACGGCAACGATTTAGTAGAATCAGGCTATTTGATAGCAGTCGGCTCCAGAACGACAAGGTGACAATTAATATATTAGTAAAAAGCGCAAAATTTGGTATATATTCTATCAAAGAGCTGGCTCCTATCTGGCCTATCGTATTAGCATTGATATTTAACGTGGCAACGCCACCAGTGTCTTGGAGAACTCTTGCAGCGATTTGAAACTGCTGAGGTATCTGCAGACAGTTTTAAACGGACCATAGAAAATAAACTAAAAATAACATCATCTAGCCCTAAACAGAGCTTGTGTTTATGTCTACATAACTAATATACTACATACACAATTTTTATTTTGAGAATGCTCAAATGTTTTAAATGTATTTCATATTATTGTGTCCATTTCCCTAAATGATTTCTATTTCCACATCAAGCTAATAATAGGGCGTTAAAAGTATATTTGTCCTTATCATTCTAATGCAATTCAAGTTACAAATAACGATGACAACAGGGTTTAATGCGATATTAGCTAATATGATTAATAAATATATTAATAATACTTAAACAGTATATCCATTTATTTTCAGGTTCAGAAGAAAACATAGAGATAAAATCGCTGCAATAGTTCTAATATGCATGTTAACATTACTGCTGATTTTAGCCATCGTTATGACGATTCTATGTAAGTACCCTAACATAAATCAGTTTTAATTACCTAAAGATACTACGTTAAAACATTTTTGACGCCAAAGTGTGCCTGCCTGACTGAGTTGTGATGTAGAATCTCGGGTCTGGGTTAGGTTGTTGAGGTATCTAACCAAGGAGTTTGTGGTAAACGCACGAGTATCTTTGATTGAAGCTCAACCGCTTAACGACTTGAATGATTTTGGTAATATTTGGTATAGATATTTATATGGACCTGTTTTTATAGGTCACTTTTTAGCCACATACAACGTAGGGACAGGGTACTTATTTAATACAAATATTAAATAAACTTACACTTTGCTAACAACTATTAATATACATCCTGACATCCAATTGTGCTGAAATTTGAGAAAAATTGAGTGTTTCCTCGACCATTTTATCACAGCTAATGAAATGATAACCTATTTACGTTGTTAGATGCTCTACAAAAACATCACAAACCAGTACGAATTTGTGAGAGCAAGGAGTGTCTCCGGTCAGCTTCAAACCTAGCTCTCTCTATGGATTTGACTATAGATCCTTGTGAAGACTTCTACGGGGTAAGTAAAATTCTAATCTTAATAAAATAGATTCTCTCTCTTATTAATTTTAATTTATTAAATTTAATGGTAGGTTCTTGTTTTCTCTTTGAAACAACTTTATTTTACAATATTAAGTTACACAGATTTTTCAAGATGTACGAACATGTCCCGTTTTTTCATTCTTCCATTCTGCCCATTCTTCGTATGCGACAGGAACCTTTGTGGTGCACTCATTCTTTCACTACTCTGGTTTGAAATAACGGGTGACAGGAAGAGAAGATAAACTCTTCATATATACAAGTGGATACTACCTACAGAAGTAAGGAACGGAGAAAGGAAGAAAAGTTCACTCAGAGTGCATTTTCTGTACTTATTTATTTTGTATCATTGGCTATGTTCTTGTGTTTATGCCAAGAAGTTTAATAACCCAATTATTTGCACAATCCCTCCTTCTTCCCATTCTTGATTATGCTGACGCCTGCTATATTGACATCACTGAAGAGCAACTTTATAAGCTTGAGCGTCTCCAAAATTACTGTATACGGTTCATATTTGGTTTGCGCAAATATGACCACATTTCTGAATTTCGCAATAAACTCAAGGGGTTGCCAATCCGTTTTCGCCGGAATGCTCATATTCTCAATCTTCTCTATAATATTCTGTTCTCTTCTTCAACTCCCTTTTAACTCAAAGAACGGTTTGAATTTCTCCATCTCTCCAACTCTCGATCCTTACGCTCCTCAGAAACCAATGAACTTAAAATTCCTGCTCACTCTTCTACCTTCTATGGAAAGACATTTACAGTGCAGGCTGCCCGCTTATGGAACGCGTTGCCATTAGATATTAGAAAGGCCAAGTCTCTCCCCATCTTCATGAATATGGTCATGAAACACTATTTGTCGTACTGTTATACCTAATCATTTCTGTATTGTTGATATCTTAAATAATACCTATTTTTGTGCTATGATTTTATATGTTTATTATTATACCTATTATGTATGTATGTATGAATTTATTTATATTAGTATTATATTTAGTTTATATAAAGTTTATGTAAGTATATTATGTAAGTAAGTTATATTTACCGAAACACCACACCAACATGCCCCTTCTCTGTTTATTTATAGTCCAATCCATACAAAGGTTGTCTGGCAGAGATCGCTGTTAGCGATAAGGCCGCACATTGTATTGCCTTTTATTGTAATATAATTGTTTTTGTATTTTTCTGTGTGGTATAACAATAAAGAGTTATCTATCTATGTATCTATTTCTCCAGTACGCCTGTGGTAACTGGGCGGACGACCACCCTCGGCCCGACTCGTATCTCTCGTTCGACTGGTTCCGTGCCAAGCAAGTCAAAGTGTACACGCTAGTGAGAGATTTCCTCAGTAGGAACAGCAGCGACCAACCACGCGCAGTCAGCTTCGCTAAGAACATGTTTGTTACGTGTATGGATATAGGTGAGTTCCGTTTAACAACGAAATCTATACGATCTAAACAAGCCATGACTTATATTCAAATAATTCCTTTGCAGAAACATTAGACAAACTAGGATTGAAGGCAATCTTCGACGTCCTAGCATCACTAGGCCTTCCACCCTTCCCCACTTATATAAACGTAACCGAAGATTTCGATTACTCCAGCTACAACTTCGACTGGCTAGAAACAGTTATTAAAGTGAAGACACAAATCGGGATGGACGTTATTATTGGGTTCGATATATTTGCGGATCCGAGGAACTCGTCTACGTATACTCTTGCTATGGGTACGCCGGAAACTACTAATCCTTTTCCAAGGTTAGTACCGTCATCAACAAATCAGATGTTATAAATACCGAGGTATACTAAAATATTACTCTTAGCAATCACTAAATAGTGATCAAAGGTAAATAATAGTTGGTATTTTATATAGATCTTTATAGTCTTCATCAATTACAAGTTTAGATATGTTTATCTTCACTATTTATTGGTTAAATCATCAGTATTATTTATATAATCACTTAGGTCTTTACCATTACGTATGTTTATTTTAAGGAAAAGTATTGACATATTACATGCGTCATTTCATTTCGTATCGTGTTTTTTCAGCTTACTATACAAACAAAAAGGCCACGGTCACAAAAGAAAACTCTTTAATAAAATCTATAGAAATCGAAAACACGAAACTGATGAATTGGATAATGCAAAGATGGTGGATGATCATGATGATGACAAATATAACTTTGTTTATGCACAGCTTATGAAGATATTCGTTAGTGAGTCTGGTATGTTCAAAGATTCAACACTAACCGAAGCCGAGTTGGATAACAATATTATTACAACTAAAAACGTTTACGTGTCGATCAAAAATGATATAGACGAGGTAAAAGCTTTATGCTTCACTAATAAAAAGTTTTATCGAATAACGACATAGTAGTGGTATATCTAGTTTTCTAATGTACTTGTAACAGGTTTCATAAATCGAATGACAATACTGTACGTGCGCTTAATTGTAGATCCAAATGTACAATACCATTATACAGTGTCGTGTGTTCTTGTTTGATCTATATAGCCGTAATTACTGTGTGGCAGATATCTATAGTCATCGAAATGTTTTTATGACGTGTCAAACAGCAACTCAACTTGCTTTGTGAATTTTGGGACAGATTATGATAACATGCACATTGAATATAACTGCGTATCTTATTTGCTAACAAGTTTGCTATTGCCTACAATGGTGATAGAATAAGTAACTCGTTGAGTACCTACTAAGGATTTAACAGATCATGGATCTTCATAGATCTTCATAGATTTTCATAGATCTTCATAGATCTAACTCAAATACTAAATTCTGAAAGATACAACAATATAACATAACGACATATTTTTGTGACTCAAATAACAATATTGATTTTTAGCTAGAAACGGATAACAGTACTGATTTAGACGAAGACTACCAAAACCTACCTCGTTTCACAGTAGAAGATCTCCAAGCGTATACAGACGATAACGTCAAACATAATAATGCTACAGTGACGCCTCTTTGGAAGAGATACCTTGAAGGAATATTCAGCGTTAGCGATGTTAGTTTAGACTTTGAAAAAGATAAAGTACTGATGTCCGATCCGGATCTAAAATATTTAGCTCAGATAGCTGCGTTTTTGGCAAAGACACCACCTGTTATAATTGAACTTTATATTTGGATCAAGGTTAGTTTTATTAGATGATCTCTGAAAAATCTCCATGAACAAATCAACGAAAAGAACATATTGATAACCATGGGACGTACAAAACATACAAAATTTTAAAGTTTTTCTAGGTTGTAGAAGTAATGGCGGTGCATACGACATCAGAGCTCAGAGCACTGTTCGAGAAGGCTTATCAATTAGAAAGCTTGAATTACTACTCGGGTTCTCGAAGTCTTCAATGTGCAAACGCCGTCAACGATATGCTGGGAATGGCAGTGGCTTATGGGATAGCTGATCCTTACTTCTTTAATGTTACTAAACCTAAGGTAAATATTACTGTACAGGCTGTAATATTATGCACATTCATATAATCTATACATATATAAAAGGCGATGTGTGTATGTATGTATGTTCCCTAGAAACTTTGAAACATTTTAGAAAATCTTCACATTGGCCTAGCGAGTGATCTTGTTAAGTTTGGTAGCGATCGGATCAACAGAACTTTTTTTTTTACATCAATCAAATTTTGTATGGATATAGATTATAATTGATTGTATCTTAGGAACAGATATAGGCTACTTTTTATGTATGTATGTACTATGCATGCGAAGCCGCGGGCAGAAGCTAGTTAATAATAAAGTTATATAACAGGCCCTAAATTACAGCCTCAGGAGACTCTGTACAAATACATATGTATGGTTTAGATACCCCAGTTTGTATAATTCTTCCTGGTGTTGCATCTCGAATGTTCTGATTTTGGGTTTGCAGAAGTTGACTAATTAAAACGTATTTTTGACATCAAAACACAGTTTAAAGCTTTCAGTATCTATTCTATTTCAGGTGGAAATAATGCTCAATGAATTGAAGAATTCCTTGGCACATCTCGTAGGTCAAACTAAATGGATGGATGATGACACAAAACTTGCAACCTATCTAAAGATTATACAAATGAAATCCCTCATAGGATTTCCGGAATGGTTATTAGAAGATGGAAAGTTAGATGAGTATTACGAAGGCATAGAAGAACAGACAGACAGGCATAATTTGGAGAATATGATAATTATTATACAAGTGATGGTAAAGAAGCAGTTTAATAAGTTTCACGATATTCATAATGTTACTTGGGCAACGGAACCAACCGAGGTTAATGCGTATCATACTTTTCAGCAAAATACCATAAGTAAGTTCACTTTGAGTCTGCATATAGTCTTTAACTTCAGTCCTATTATCATTAAAATATTATTTTGTTACAGCGGTGCCTTTGGTGGTTCTTCAATATCCGTTCTTTGATTTAGGAATTGAGTAAGTTCACTAACACAAATATCCACTACAGCCAGAATTATATTAGCCACTTTTGACCTGATTTAATTATAAAATTTGCAGTTCTTTAAACTACGGATCCTTGGGCACCGTTTTAGGACATGAGATCACACATGGGTTCGACAATTTTGGTAAGGAACTTTCATTCTTATCCATGCACTTTGGCCAACTTTCACGCTAATTTATGCACTAAAACGAATTTGCAGGTCGTTACTTTGACAAGAACGGCAACGCCTTGCCCTGGTGGACGAACGAGACTATAGAATCCTTTGAAGATAAGACAAAGTGCTTTGTAGATCAGTACTCTGGCTACTATATTTCTCAACTCGACGAGCATGTAAGTTTTACAACTTATGAGTCGCATTATCATAAAGCTAGTTATGCAACAGCATAATTGAATCGATGTTCGCTTAGAAACAGACTGACACTAAAACACAAAAATATGTCAAAAATATGATTGCGGACAATTGGAAAACTTTATCACTGTATTATAGGTTGATGGCAAGAAGACTCTGGGAGAGAATATAGCAGACAACGGCGGTGTCAGAGAAGCTCTAGCAGCATTACTAATGCACCTCAAGAAGACGGGTCCTGAAGATAAGCTGCCAGGGTTCGAGAAGTTTTCTTCCGAGCAGATGTTCTTTCTTTCATATGGAAACGTAGGTTTCTAGTCTCGTAGACTATTAAAATTTTTTAATGAAGTTCCCGAGGCATATGTGTTTGTTCGTGACGCAAAGTTCAGCAAGGCGCTCTTTTGTGATTTATGATGATTATTTTCATCGAAGAAGGCACCGTGCGTAAGCACTGTTTTAGTTCTGTTCGCAAGGTGACCATTAAAACTCTATCACTAAGCTTAGCCACGTTGAAACTTTGTTGGCCAGTTGCGACTTGTCACATGAATTTACTTTGCTTATAAAATGACAGGGGCTATTAAAGTTATTGTTTGAATTACAGTTGTGGTGTGGCGTTTCAACAATAGATTCCTTGAAGTCAGACCTAGAAGACGAGCATGCGCCTCAACACATCAGGGTCACAGGCTCGCTTCAGAACGTAGCAGAATTCGCGAAGGCCTGGAAGTGCGCTCCAGGTTCCTACATGAATCCAGACAACAAGTGTATCATATACTGAACTTTTTAACTAGTAGGTTTTTCGGGTCTGTATAAGTACTAAAAAACGCAAATTAAATTCCGAAGCGAGTGAAACAACATGATAATAAAATTTAAAAATTACTGGTATAGCTCTCAGAAATGACCAATTAAAAAAAGAAACAAGCATGTCTTATAGCTAGTAGGACTTAGGGGAATTACGAGTAGGACTATAATATGCGAGAAATTAAAAGGCGACCATAAGAACCAGATATAGTATGGTAGGATGGCATCCTTCCGTATGCTTATATTAAATGGTGTAAGCATTATCGAGTAAATTAGCCATTATCGAGTACATAAATCAAAAAGTTCTATAGTAAGATTAAATCATTCCGTCCGTTTTTGTAATAATCATAAATTTTATATGTATAGAAGATATATATGTTTGGTTAATAATTTTAAGTGTAGTTTAGATGCTGCTAAGTGACAAAAATAAGGACAAAGTTAAGTTTAAGTAATATTTATCAAGTTTTTAATAATAAATAAGTAATATGTTAATATTTGTTTTTATACCAAAAAGAGGTGTGTATCTAAATATCTTCTAGTGTTATAAAGTTCCTATACCTAAATATATCTTCCATCATTTTATTTTAATGTGTTCAGCCATCAAGAAATCCAAACACAATTTTTGACAAATATTTTAATTTCAAAGTTCATACAAAACAATTAATTCAGTGGTACCCGTATCCAGAGTGTCCATACACACTGTTGTAAGAAATCGCCTTGGACACGCCAAGCCCAAGCCCTGACGATATTCCATACCCAGTCGATACTGGTACTCCTGTAGAATACCCACTAGAGTACCCTCCTACTGATGAGACAGGGTAGCTACCAACGCCTACCGAAGATACAGAGGAGACAGGGTAGCTACCAACGCCTACCGAAGACACAGAGGAGACAGGGTAGCTAGAGACGGCAGATACTACAGGTGCAGATTGTTGTACGTACACGGGCTGTGGAACCGCCACAGGTCTCTCCACGTGTACTGGCACCGGAACATGCACCTGGCGGTCTACGTATACAGGGTGGGAAACTGCCACCTGACGTTCTACATACACCGGTCGGTCAACAGGCACTTGCTTCTCAACAGTAACAGGATATGGCACCGGTACAGAAACCTTCACAGGGTATGGCACTTTCCTCTCGTAGTACACGGGAACATGCTTCGTTATCTCCACAGGTACTTTCTGCACGACCGGGTATGGCACGGGTCTGTCTACAGCCACCGGTACGTTGACTCTGTACGGTACAGGTACTTGACGGTCCACGGGAACAGGTACTGGGACTTGTACAGGTACTTGCACGTCACGCGTGATGGTACGAGTGATGAATCTAGGGACTTCCTGCCGCAAAATAACGGGGTTCGGCGATACGTTGACGGAAGTCTGAACAGACGGAGCTGGCAATGCCACAGGAGCTGCTGATACCGCGATGGGTGCCGCGGAGACTGCCACTGCTGGCGCTGCAGAAACCGCTAAGCCCCCTAAACCTCCCCCAAATCCTCCTGAAGCAATGCCGATAC
This sequence comes from Lampropteryx suffumata, assembly GCA_948098915.1. Lineage (NCBI taxonomy): Eukaryota > Metazoa > Arthropoda > Insecta > Lepidoptera > Geometridae > Lampropteryx > Lampropteryx suffumata. The sequence goes on along the minus strand of OX402558.1, from coordinate 15,458,300 downwards.
CACCTCCAGAAATTCCTACACCAGATGAAATTCCTACACTTGATGAAATTCCTTCAATTCCATATGGTGATGTTGAGACAGCTATTCCCGGACCAGACGAGTAGCCCAACGAAGAACCCCCAATCCCTCCATACGAGACCTCTCCACCGTACGAAGATACGCCCAAATGTGACACATCTCGCTTTATTCCTTTCTCGGATGATATCTTTCCTTTAATTCCACTCTCAAGGAGAAGTTTTGATACTTTCTGCTTCGCAACGACCTCTCCTGCTGTTGAAAGGCTGCTCGTTGCAAGTAGCACCTGAAACGAACGAGAAAAATAAAAATTCGACCTTCCTTACCCCCGACATCAATTATTTAATTTAAATGTTCTCTACCCTTAGAAACATTTGAATGCTTTGTTGACTTTTACACAGAATGATAATCTACCAGACATTTTATAAACCTAAAGCAATTATTGCTATAGATAAGGGACAGTTATAAGAGCATTCAATTTACCGAGACAGTGAACTAGGGCGAGGTTATCTAGTCGGAAACCTCACGGAACTGGAGTCAGGTGTGTGCTCGACCCTAATGCACTATTATTGATTAATTTAGAACTTGTACGTTTACGAAATAGATTTGAGACTTCAAGCAATGTCTGGTCATTTTGCAAAATAGTTTCTAAGTAAGTCAAAATAGTAACAGGGTAATAATTACGTTTTACATACATTGTTGTATCGGTTTATGTAAGAAATAAACTGATTGAACTGCTAGAGAACGGACGGAAATGAGTAAATTATTTAACCGTCGTAATGCTTAATCATGTGTGCAGTGGAAAATAGACAACGTAACTGAAAATGATAGTGGATATTTATATTATTACATGCAGGATTTATCTTGGGAGCCGGTTTCAGTAGTAACTGATGTGTAGTAATTGTAGGTAATTTAAATCATGTAAGCTTGTGTAAGATTCAACATTTTTTGTAGTTTTGTATGATGATAATAGAGTGATCAGGTAACTTCTTATAATCCTACTTCAAAATAATATTTTAATTTCTCTGCAAAATTTTGTAGATAGTATGAACAACTGCTTTTATCAATTCCATAAAAACAAATTGCTAGTTCTATATATTTTTTTATTACATTCGTTATTATGAAAGTTTCATAATCTTTCAGGCACGAATTTAGAGCTTTTCAGTTTAATAATTACTAAATTAATGCTTACCATCAAAACCGGGATTAACGCCATGATAAATTCGTTCTGAGATCACAAATCACATTACTTTTAAACAATCCGAATCAATCTTTCGTCTACGAGTTACTTTCGATCAATATGTGATCGGTACAGTTCACCGTTGCTTATATAGACATATTAGTTACATTGGTCTAGAGTGTCCGTACCCATGGAGCGAGACGATTTGCTTTCGTGTTCATACCGATTTATATCGGGGAAGCTATATAGAAGCAAAAATAATTACATGCACAGAAATTGCAGGTACTTACTGGGCTGGGAAAGCAAGTAGAAGCAACGCATAGTCCAAGTATATAAGAAACAGGCCTGGCTCGGCTGATGGTAAGCAGTTACCATCGTTTATAGACAGCTCCAATACCATAAGCATTGCAAATGGGTTGCGATCAAGGACTATTTTAAATCTAGCTTGAAGCGATTCATGATATACTCAGCGAAATAATCTCAGAAGGAAGATCATTTTACATTGTAACGCGATATGTCTTGATATCAAGAAAAGTGAAGTTATAAATAGTACAAAGATTTCTTTTAAAGAACATCTAGTTGCAGTAAACCTACGATTTTACATTCATAACACGTCAAAGTTAGCAATGGAAACGCACTAACCTGTGATCCATCTGGCAGCCAGCCTGGTGGTCTCACGGCGTCTAAACGACGTATTTGGTAAAAACTAATCCACAAAACCGGACATTTTGCGACAACCCTGAATTCGAAAAATCCTTCAGTTAGTTTTATAAAAAAATAAATAGTCCGTTCTGATTTTCATACAGGGATCAATTGTCAAATTTTACCAATTGCTAAATTTGTTTATTAAGATTTGAGCATTAGTCTATTTCCATGACAAAACATTAAACAGATGGACAAATATTTAGTACAATTCCGCTAAGATTAGCGGAATTGTACTAAATATCTGTCTGTTCTGTCTGTTCTGTTCTCTGTTTAATGTTTTGTAAAGGATTACCGCAAAGTCACGCCTGAATGAATTATCTATTTCCATGACCTCTTCATAAATCATTATTTAAAAACTTCTAAAAAGTGAAGTGGCAATAAAATTCTTATTCTTTAAGAAGTTAAAACTTAGATGAAAAAAAAAGCCGAACGCTTAGGCCGATCGTGCCTCTCTATCGCTTGTTCCGCTCGCTTGCACGCTCGGCTCATGCAGATCGTGACAATTTTTCGTGGGTGCAACCGGCGTTCATCGATTTATAAGACGTTATCACGTCAAAAACATTCACGGTCTTACATTATTAGTTAATGGGCACGAAACCTACTTCTTATTGAGTCACTAATTATTTTAAACCAGTGTGATAAAAGGATTAAAGTGCGCCTGAGAGCCTCATTTCGTGCACTTGAGGCATGTCATGAACTTCTTAGGCTCTACGACATTTTCCGCACCATTTTTTCATTTTCGGTTTAAAAGAACTGGTATAACGCACATACATTTATCGATCATTTTACTGGTTTCAAACCTACGACCTTATGATCGGCAGGGCCACTACCACTAGACCACCAGTGCTATCTTAGGTACCTGCTTAGGTATTACATAAGTTACAAGCCTCGTAAATTAGACCAATTAGATAGACATTAGTTTTTCTTAGACCAGGTGGCCCTCTCAGGATTACATGTCTTCCTTATAAAGGAATTTGCACGCGATTCAAAAACTGGATATTACTACACACCGACGGTGAATATCGGGACTGAATTTACATTTCATTGAATTAGCATGGGTTTTTGTATCCTGTCCAGCTTTTTTACATAAAACGCTCACATAATAAGCTTAGCTCTACATAATAAAAAAAATGACGTATAAAAACAAAAACGAAAACCAACTTTATTGAATATTAAACAAATACAACCGAATTGAAAACCTTTTTTTGTCGAAAAAATAAAAATATTTGAATAAATATTTTTTATAGTACGCTTTTTAATTCGTTATGTTTCGTAAATTCATAAACACAACATTATCTAACTTTTCTAGCTATTTTGATTTAAAAACTAAACTACTGAACCTATTTTGACCTGTGGAACCAATCGGAAAGTATATCCTTTCACATAAAAAATATATTTTTTCAAATCGGTTTATTAACGTTGTAGTAACGAGGAAAAAAGGTCCTTTTTTTTGAAGTCCTTTAAAAAATACAGCATGCCTTTGAAATGCATTTTGAAATAATCTAGCTGTCTCTTTTTAGATTTTTAGAACCGGTTCAGTTCATTCCGTAGTACCATACCCTGCAACCATACCAACTAAAAAGCTATAATACAAACTTTTTTTTTATTTATTTTTTTATCAACGATAAACCTACGTTTGACTACGATCTCGCCTGATGTTAAGCGATTATCTGGCCGACGATGGGCACGCAGGTCTTGAAGACACCTATTTACTCGAGATTTGAAGAGACCTAGATTGTAGTTTTCAGGAAAGACAGACGACGGCAAAGCATTCCAATCCTAGGCTGTACGCATTATAAATGTGGAAGCAAAGCGCTTAGTTCGTAAGGGTGGTAGGTTGATATGAATGGTATTGAGCGGTACGTCTGCTTGTCCTGTTGTGAAAAGGAGATGGTGGAATCAGATCATGTAATTCCAGGGCACATTTTCCGAAATGTATCCTATAAAAGATCGAAAGGCAAGCAACTTTACGACGGAGCTCGAGACTCTGGAACTTAGTCTCAGCGTTAAGCTGTTCACCCATCATCCTCAATGCTCTACGCTCTTGCTGAATAGGGTTTAGAAGACCACAAGGGTCCCTTATAGTTTCGCTATGTCTGTCTGACTGTCCGCCCTTAATCAGAGCCCTTGCTGGCAGACTATTCGTTTTATAGTGATAAAATTAGTGGCCGTATTAGTTGCCTCTACAAAGTAATTTAAAATGCTTTTAGGAATGTAAAGTGGAATCCAAAATTTTTTAACATAGTCCATCGTTTTTTTTTAAATAAATAAATAATCGCGGACATTTCACACACCATCATCTAAGCCGAGTTTGTGTAATAGGTACCGCATGACTGATTACTACTTATATATACTTTTTTGTAAATATTTTTTTGCTTGTTGTATGATCTGCAAGTATTTGTATCGGTCTGGGTGTTTTTATGTATAAAATGTATGTAGTTATAAAAAAAGTATATAACTAGTATATCAGTCATGTGGTCCCCATAACAAGCTCTGTTTACTTCGGGGCCAGATGGTGCTGTGTAAAATGTCCGGAATTTTAGTTTTTTATAAGTACTTCTTTATTGTATATACATACATATTATACATAGAAACACCCAGACCCGACACAAGTACTTGCAGATCATACAAACCTTTTTCCCGCGGCGGGAATCGATTCCTCAACCTTTTGCGTCTCAGTCGGACCTTAGCTTACCGCGCCACAGAGGTCGTCAAACATTATTTATTTATATGTGGGCATCTTTGACTTAACCGCTCTGGGCAAGCCGGATATGTTTTTAAAAGAGTTGGATATTCATGAAACACAGGTTAGAGTTTCACTATAATTATATTGAACAGACTGAATGAAAACTTTAAAAAAAATATCCTACATCATATTTTTTTTTGTTTTGCTAATTAGATGGTGTTTAATTGGTTTGGGATCTGACCACTAGTCATTCTTATCCAGACTGACTTTGGGATCCTTCACTGTGCATGGTCACATGTGCTTGGTCTTTTTTTTATTTTAATAACAGTATTAGTTATGTAGAAAAGAAACCATTCCTCAACTCAAATGCCTAATTAATAAAACCGTTTGAGCATAAATCAGATATACATGTACAGATTCATCTAAATGTGAAATCAATATTTATACGTAACTAGCGACCCGCCCCGGCTTCGCACAGGTGCAATGCAGTTTTAAAGATCTAAGCATACATAGGGACAGAATTCCTGGCTTAGATATTTTTTTAAAGGGTTCGTTGAACAAGGTAATATGCAAACCATAATATTTATGCATATTTTTTTATTTTATTCACTCTTTTCATTATTATAACTTAAACTAAACTAAATAAATACATTCTAAAACAATCAATACATTACATAGCTACATAATAACCTGATCTATCTCACGAAATACATTTTAATCACGCATTATTTATAACTCAAAATAAATTATCTATCTACGAAATTCAGTCAAATGTGCAAAAATTCTAATTTTTCTTTCTTCCCATCCATACTAATACTTGCAACCTGCAACGTAAGCAAAACTACTGTGCCAATATGTGGGCATATGCGAGATATATTTTTGAACGTGCCTCTGACCCATTTAATGATCTCTCAGATGACAAGATAATTTTTAACAAAAAAAAACCGACTTCAAACAAGAAACTAATAAGTAATAAAGTCTTAAATAGTAGAGTATTAAAATACTTAATGAAAAAAAATTACAAACGCACTAGTCGCCGCTACAATTTTCGAAGGTTCCCCTCGACTTCTCTGGGATGCCATCATCAGATCCTGGTTTCCTTATCATGGTACCACCCTTGGGATATCTCCATTCCAAGAAAAAAATTCATCAAAATCGGTTCATACACGACGAACTTATCCGCGAACACACATTAAAAAATATTCATATATACGAATTGAGAAACCTCCTTTGTTTGAAGTCGGTGAAAAAAGGATTACTAATCGTGGCCATATTTGTTTTAATCCATACCAACTGTTAAACCATCATTTTCAGATTCAATATTTACGTTTCATTTCTGCTTTATTATAGTTTGTTGTCTGGATTTGTCATCTAACTTATTTCCCTAAATACACAGGTAATGTAAACTGTTTTGTTTTAGAAAGCACAGGCGAACTCCCTATACGTTTACTTTTGGTTATTGAAGAGTTTTTCACATCCTTGTCCGCAATATCTTTAACAGTTTCGGTTGTTTTATCAATGTCTTCAACACATACACTCTCTTCTTCATTACCTACTGTAGTTGTAGTTGTCGCTTCTGTAGAAGTAATGTTAGTTAATACTGTAGTGGTTTCCGGTAGAGTTTCACAATGCTTTCCTGAGACACCGGAAGGACACTCGCACCGGAAGTGACCATCGTCTGCTTCTAGGGATTGACACCGGCCGTTGTTTTTGCACGTGTCTTTGTTCTTCTCGCAGTAGTTTAGCTCTGAAAGACAGATTTTATTTAATTTCTAAGCTGACAAACTTAAATTAAAGTTGACACATTATCATATGTCAACTTTAGTTGACATATATATACTATCATATATATACATTATACTGGCTTCGCTTGTAAAACAAACACGATTTACAAACTTTACAATATCAATAGTTCAATACTACTACATGAGTATGAATCAAATTTTTACTTCTTTTTTTTTGTGTCAATGATTCAGTCGTTATATCTTATGCATCTCAATTGAGATAACTTTCAGAGCTGGTTTTACAAGTGGTGGCTCTGAAAGGAGGGTCTGATAAGATTCGTTAGTTGATTGAAGCATCGGGTTAGAAAGATTAGTCAGCCTATACACTGATTTTCTGTGCCTAGCTGTTACCAGATTGCGCCGCGGAGATGCTCTTTACTAGTCAGTACGTATATATACTCAAGTTTGCTTCCGAATCATTTAAGTAAAAAAAAGCGACACAAAATGCACAATTAATATATTTATCAAACAATCCAAGCTATCTGTGCCCTATTGAATGTTTTGGATGTTTGTGTTGATTATGTTGAACGTAGTCTAGTATAAATTGTTGCAGCATTTTTGTAACTGATACAGCAGCTGGACACTATCTTCTTGTAACTTATTAGTTCCTAATTGCCTAAAAGGAAATTATCAGACGCCTTTGGCCAGCAATTAATGTATTTCTAGTAACTTATTAACGAAATTTAGTCGACGATTCAACACGTAAACATATTGGAAACATAAGGCAATGAGATTGAAAAACTTGCTCCTAACATGCTGAGAATTCTATAGGTGTGGTTTGCAGTAAAAATTTATAGAGTTTTATTTTAGATTGAAAATTGACTAAATTTTTAGCCATAAAATCACGTACGCTTCTAGAAAGGATTCTAGATTCTGTTATGGTATTGGTGATATCAGACTAGGTTGGGTTTCTAATGTTAATGAAACACATTGCTTTTAGTTATACTATCCTAGAAGCTCTTGACCTGAGGTGTCCTTTATGCTGTCATATCATAAACAAATTATTATTTTGTAACATTTTAAGTTTATCTATTTGGGGCGCAAAATAAATGTTTTATGATTATTATTATTATTTTAATGAAAAATCACAAACTTTATAGAACCCATAATTAGTACTTTATTAAAATACAGAAGGTAAGGAAATAATCAATCGTGACACAATCACCAACATAACACAATATCAACGAAGTAAAGCATCGCTCTTAATATTTGACTGGCCTGACAGCTCAGTTGGTAGTAGCTCTGCCTTCATCTGCGCTGTAGGTCGAGGGTTCGATTCCCTCCCAGAAAAAACAATTATGTGATGAACAGAGGTGTTTGTTCTGTGTCTGGGTGTTATAAAGTATCATAAGTATGTATTTAAAAATATATAAGTATTCTATCAGTCATCTGGTCACCATAATACAAGCTATGCTTAGTTTAGGGCTAGATGGTGTTATGTGCATTGTCCACCAATATTTATTATTTATTATTTAATATTTTTAATATTAGTAGCATTATCTTTATATTGTTGACTTAATAACACTCTTTAATATTATTTAATCCACAATCGACGTATAAATTACAAATTTACTATAAACTGATTATTTTATTTTGCTCTCCGAGGTCAATACCTGAATGGATATCTGCAGTGAAAACTTACCTGAGCGTTTTCACGCTCTTCGACATTTCAAAAGTTACCGTGATGGTGGATTTTTGGCGATCTTTCTATTACCAGAGCTTTCATTATCAACTCACACATACAAAAGTAGTTGTAGTGTAGAAAGAGTGCTGTCCACCTGTGCAGATCTAGGGAGTGTTACCTTCATCACACAGCATGCCTCCCCAGCCAGGTTCACAGACACATTCCCAGGGACGAGAGCAGGAGCCGTTAGCACAGCCAGGATAGCGGTGGCAGGTAGCGCAATCGTCGCCCGTCCAGCCTACCTTGCAGCGGCACTCACCCGGGCGTCGGCAGTAACCTCGCTCGTTGTGGCATCCTACTGCGCAGATCGCTGTCAACCAAAACAAACAAATTAAAGTATGGTGCCTTCATCGACCAAATAGAACACAATAAAACCCGTGTTTATCAAAATGTATAATATTGTACCCTCTAGCTTGCGAAAGCTGCGGACAACCCATCCCATTTAAGATTAGAACTCAACCTGAAAAACGTTTTTAAAATAGGTACCAATCTTTCTCTGTAAAGGGGTGTACTCGAAAATAATGTTTATATTGTAGTTAAGTAGGTATCTTAGAACAAAGCACATAACTAGGTTAACAAACTGAGAGAAAATATAACTTTGCAAGAAAATTACCTTTCAGTTAATACTGTAAATGTGAAACATTTGTGCTATCTAAGAACAGAGACCAAAGACCTGGCCTTTATCTGACTCAAGGTATCAGCATTGCTATTTAACGTGGTAATTCCGCCAGTGTACGTAACTATTATGAATTGGTAACTTACGCGTCTGGCACAGCAGGCCAGTGTACCCCTTAGCGCACTTGCACTCTAGCGGCTTGTCGCAGTACCCGTGCTGGCAGCCAGGTAAAGGCTGACAGTCGCGGCAAGTGGGCCCGGTCCAGCCGAACCGACAGCGACACTCTCCGGGCTGCTCACAATATCCTCGCGTCGAGTGACAATCAGAACGACAGGTTGCTGATAAAACAAACAACAATATAAACCGGACAATTTCTGAAGTAGCCATGCGCCATCGAGGTCGTCAATGAGCGATGGATTTCCAATCTACAAGTTGCAACACCCATGCCATATACCGAAGAGGCATTGTAGTTAGTGTAGTTAACAATAAACTAAACTACTCATAAATTATTCTTATATGGCTTATGCTCAGAGAGTGAGGTGAATATATCTGAATGAAAATGACGTAACCATCTCAGTGCAAACTGTGAACTCGAGCGGCAGCTCACGGACCACTGATAAACTCACCCTGATGAAGATTCTCTAGATGAATAGAAACAGTGTCGGTGCCTCCACCGACAAAAAAATACGTGAGTAAAACTCGTGTTTATCAAAATGTAACCATCTCATCCGACATAATACCGTTTTCAAATAAGATGACGTCATCTGCGTGAGATGTTTACTTTAAGAGCAAAAGCTCACTATTCTATTCCTTACGTTCAGAGCAGAAGATGCCATCCCAGCCCTCCTTGCAGATGCATTCGAAGGAGACGTTGCAGTACCCGTGGAGGCAGCCTGGCATGGCGATGCATTTGTTGCACTTGTCGCCGTAGAAGCCTAGCTTACATCGGCATTCGCCTGGACGTTTGCAGTAACCTGCAAACCAAGATGTTTTCAAGTAATTTTCTAAATAAATACATCTATATTACCTCAATTAATTAGAAGTTTCAAACGTTCTAGACTTGATAATAAAACATACGTTCATTATGTCTCTTTGAACGCGTTGGTACCTACATCAGCATTTATTCGGGTCGAATAAACAAAGGATAATGAATCTACAGTGATATTTCTATGCAGTTGAACCTACCTTGTTAGTACCAGTAGAAAGTTTGGCAAATTATCGATAGAAAGCTCTTTTGTGGTTTCTAAAAATAACAGTTATTCTTTAGAAGGTGCTATAAACTATATAGGTATGGAACTGTAGACCTTTACACAACATGAAACCTCAAGCCGTTTCCGCTGGACGCACTACTAAACAAAACAATCTAAAGCGTTTTATTTTTTCATTAGGTACTTATTATTTCCAACAGTTTCTTGCGACTTATAAGAGAAAGGCTTGATGTGGACTGCGCCTTTATGAAGCAAAGTGCACACAGTCCACTCCTGATTCAGTGCAATATTTATTTGTATTTTTATTGTTATTTTATATTATAATTTTTATGAATGTTTATACATGCTCTTCATATGGTACTACTAGTATTTAATTTTGTGTGGTTGAAATAAAATGATTTTTATTTATATTTCTTTTATTAGGCTCTAAACCTTAATAACCTGTCAAAAAAACACAAAATATACCGAATTTTATAAGTTTACTTCTTTAAGCCAGATTTCTTGCAAATTACTTAAACGTACAATCTTGTACTCATATGCAGATACAGCATTCTATTTCTTAATTAAAATTAATTTACCTCTACACTTGGTCAGAAACATTTGCTCGTGTAGTCTCGGGGTTCAATTATAAGGTTGTTAACAAATTATCTTAGTGTTGGGCAAATCGTGACTGCCAGTAGTGGCAGTTTGTTCAAACGCCTTAGCTTACTCGTACAATGTTTAATAATAATAATAATAAATATTGCTGGACAATGCACACAACACCATATAGCCCCAAACTAAGCATAGCTTGTATTACGGTGACCAGGTGACTGATGAAATACTTATATGTGTTTAAATACATACTTATGATACTTTTTAACACAGAACAAACACCTATGTTCATCACACAAATGTTTATCCTGGGGGGAATCGAACTCTCAACCGCAGAAGGCAGAGCAGAAGGCAGAGCTACCAACCAACTGAGCTGCCAGGCCAGTAAAGTGACGTTTGGCTTAGATTCTTACCTTGCAGCGGATCGCATCCTTTTTTGCAAATTGGGACATCACACAGATCACCCTGCCACCCTTTTAGGCACTTCGGTTCACCCTTGTCGTTGCATATGTAGTGGCTGTCTTCCGACCGCTCTGCCGGGGAGCACGCCTGTCGGAAACCATACTTGGAAGATAAGACAGTCATTCTAGAAGAATATTATGCAAGAAAATAGCAATGAAATGTTACGTTGTGTGATAGAGTCAACAATAGGTACATACCTATTACAACAGGTCACTTAATGTCTTTAACGTAAAAATGAATAATCGAAACAGAAAGCTATCATAAAAAGCATTAATCAAATAAAAAATCGTAGAGTCTGGGTTGGTCTGTGAGCTTGACATTGATGCTATTATTATGGGGTAACAGGTTTCCAACTTCCTAATATGGATCTTATAAATATTCATGTCGCATACAATAACAATTTCGATTTCTATGTCGCTCTACCGCGCTCGGACCTAATCAATGAATTATGTAACAATTGAAAGTAGGTGTTGAAAGGGCAACAAGGTAGACTTGCATTTTTATGTGACTGTTGGATTCTGAGGAAGTTACAGGTATGCTACCTGGTATAAATAATTAGGTTTATTATTATATAAGTTAAGCATGCACGTTCGGCGAAACGGGAGAAATGTGGGCTCAACTATTACGGTACAAATGCTTAGATGAACTGTTATATTGTTACGGGTCGGATGATTGTTGTAATAAGTATTCTGGTAATCGTAGTTCCTGATACCGACAGGTCATACCAGTGTGGTAATACAATTAGCAAAGTATGCGAATGGGGCTTTCAGGTATTCGAAAGTCTTGAGGAAAATGGTGACCAAAAGGACTAATTTCTCTTAAAGAAACCTTAAGGATAAACCTGCGACGATAATCTGCGTGAGTCAGCGAGACTTTCTAATAAACTGTAGAAAGCACGAGAAAGCGGGCCGCGGGAAGCGAAAACCAACACGCACGTTTTAAAATACCAAAATAAACTGCACATTTAATGGTAGTTTACCGTATTTGTGCAACTGATCCTAAGTAGGTCATGAGGAACTATAACAACGGGGAGGTGGTTTGACAACAGCTCATGGTTCAATAACTTACTTACTTTTAACAAACACAAATACCTATGTTTGAATCCTCACAAATCTACAAGCAACTCCTCATTTGATCTTGAAATAAGTAGGTATAGATTAGATTTCAGGCTAAGTTCTATTCTACATCCAACACACTAGAAGAGGTGCTTTGTTATTTGTGATTGATGAAAACACCAACATAAACATCTAAAAATACTTATATTACCCATTAAATTAAATTGTCATTACGGTGAAAACGGATTTTTAAGTACCTAAGTTAGTGGCGGTCTGTGTTTAGTGCTGAAACTTTTAGGGACAAATATTTACTTATTCAATGTTATCTAGAGCCCGAAATGTTAAAACCCATACTTGACATAATTTTAAGCAAATCTAGGTAGGTATGCAGACTAATACATTCTAAATACTTCTCAAATCTAAATTTTAAAACAAGACCTTTAAAAGGTACAGCAAAAGTCTAAAATATTCAAAAAACTCACCTGTTTCTTCCATTTCGGTACGTACTTAGACGGCAGTACAGTCGGCAACACACAAAGGACAACAGTAATAACAAACTTCATCGTACCACCTCACTTGATCCACTGTTCCTAAAAACGTGCACATACGTTAAACATAACAAGAAATTTGCGAAAGGAGGTAACGGTAAAACCGGGAAACAACGCAAAACCCGGGATATAACGGAAAATCCGGGGCGCAACGGGAGAGACCGGGAAACTCGCAAGGATGGGACGATGCGCGTGCGCAGCTCAAGGTATACTGTTACGTGTTATTGAACTTGACTCGTATAGCGTGACTTTCTCCGCCGTAGCTTTTTATGAGGATAGGAAGATAGCGGGTTTCTTCGGTAAGAATTAAAAAGTGGATCCCCGAGATCCGGTAACTTGCGAGGGCCATAGCTGGACAGTCCGTTGGACTACGTTTGAATGCAAGGTTTCTGATAATAATATTTAATTAATAATAATGCCGGACATTTCACAAGCAAGCAAGCAGGGCAGGACAAGGACAAGCAGGACAAGCAGAGCTTGTGTTATGGATGCCACATGGCTGATATTCTACATAATATAGGTAGGTATTTACTTTTTTTTGTAAATACATTATTATACATAGATTGACCCGTCAGCTCAGTTGGTACCTAGTAGCTCTGCCTTCTACGCTGTACCTACTTAGGTCGAGAGTTTGATTCCTTCCCAGGATAAACATTTGTGTAATGAACATAGTTTTATATTCGGCAACTGGGTGTTATATAGTATCATAAGTATGTATCACTCAACTGGTCACTATAATACAAGCTATGCTTAGTTTAGGGCTAGATGGTGTTGTGTGCATTGTCCACCAATATTTATTTTTATTTATATTTGTAAAAACACCCAGACCCGAGACAAATACTTGCAGATCACTCAAGCATTTGTACCGCGGCGGGAGTCGTACGCACAACTTCTGCGTCTCAGCGGGGCCATGGCCCACTGCGCCACAGAAGTCAAAAATAATTTTCTAAGATTTTTAAAAGTAAATAAAAAGTTGCTTACCTATTCGACGACCTCTGTGGCGCAGTGGGCTAAGGCCCGGCTGAGACTCAAAAAGGTTGCGGGTTCGATTCCCGTCGCGGGACAAATGTTCGTATGATCTGCAAGTATTTGTTTCGGGTCTGGGTGTTTCTATGTATAATATGTATGTATTTACAAAAAATAGTTTATAAGTAGTATAGCAGTCATGTGGTACCTACCCATAACACCAGCTCTACTTACTTTGGGGCCAGATGATGGTGTGTGAAATGTCCGGGATTATTATTTATTATATACAGCAAGTTGCATCCAAATCGTCGCTAAATAGTAACTGATTGAGTAATAAGCAAACAATATTAGTGACGGTATTAGCAACGTGCGCACTAATCACAAAAATCAAAAATCTAGAGAATGATCACGAAATATTCTTCAATTGCTTACGATAATCAGAACCATTACGTACCTACGTGTAAGCTTACGCTGATCGCTTATAAGTGGGTATGTATGTATAGGAGATCGCTTAAGAAAGCTATTCCCTCTCTACTGTGAAAGAACTACACAGTCACATATACATATACATATACATACTCACAGAGCTCACACTCTGTGAGCTCTGTGAGTTGAAGACCTCGCGAATATTTTCGAAATGACTGATATATAACTTTTTTTTCGTTTTCAACCCCTATATCTCCGCCATTTTGAAAAATTTCCTAAAACTGAATCGACAAAAACAATCTACATAGTTATAGAACCTGCTCACAAAATTTTACGAGAATCGGATGAGAAATGCGACCTGTAGAGAAGAACATCCGCACAGACATACGCAAGCATTTTCGCCTAAGCTGAAACGGAGACACTCGCTCGCGCTACGCGCTCGCTAGGTCAATGAATTTTAAAAAACCTCCGACACAACCGATATAGGTCTAGATAACGTGAGAAGATTCTAATGAGCCCGAACACGATACTCCTTCTGTATGTTGGGTATCCTGTAGATTCCAGGTGATGGTGCAGCATCAGGTCCAGGTTACTATACCAGTTCTTGCAATATTATTGACACCAAACTTTGAATCAATCAGACTTGTGGAATGTATTCTAATCTCTTCATCAACTAAAAACGAGCTGATGATCTTCAAATGGCTGAACAGTTTTTCTTTAATCGTAGCTAATAACACTCTCGATCAAGTCTCTTTTTAACTGACTTCAAAAAAGGAGGAGGTTCTCAATTCGTCGGAATCTTTTTTTTATGTATGTTTTACCAATTACTCAAGGAACGCTGAACCGATTTGAAAAATGATATTTTTTGTTTCAAAGGGTATACTTTCCAGGTGGTCCCATTTAAATTTAATCGAAATCGGTCTAATAGTTTTTAAAAAAATCAACAAAAATCGAAAAGTCGTATAAATCGATGAAATTATGTTCGTTTACTCCGAAACCTCGCTGTCTCATTGGAGCAGTGCGTTTAGTTGGCCTACCCATATTATACATCTAATCTCCACTTAAAAATATTTTAGCAATGAAGCAGGTTTTCTTTTTACTTAGTTATTAAAACGTAATTATTCAACAAAAAATACTAAATCTCTTTCATCTGTATAGAAGTAATTTAGGTACTTAGCAAAGTAGGAAACTACCTAAAGCGAGTTTCGTGGCCCCACATGCGCTTTAAATTCTCGCTCTCTCGTTATAAAACATTGCATGAGCGCTTCAGGGTAAGGCGAACTTAATAATCTTAACCTGATTTCCTTCTGTGCCGTATGATTAATAAGAGATTATCACTTTTCACACAATCATCATATATATGAAAGTCTAGACGTTTATGACAGGTGAACAGGTAACAAGTAACAGGTAACAGGTAACAGGTAACAGGTAACAGGTAACAGGTAACAGGTAACAGGTAACAGGTAACATGTAACAGGTAACAGGTACTTTCATGGATAAAATAAACCTGAGTAAAAACCCGAGTTTCTCAAATAGATTTCCATAAAATTTATATGAGGACATGGAATACTTTTTATTCCAAAAAACTACGAACTAGCGCGCGCACTAAAAAACGCGTTTAAAATTACATAGGTACCTACATACTTTATACTACATAATAGATTAAAAATAGCGCGGTTTAAACCGCGCGGATTAATTCGCTAGTGCGTGCTAGGCCTAAGGGAATTTAATGGGACCATTTTACGACAAATAAGTTTCGGCGCTTTCAGTTATACTTAATTATAGTTTTAAAACTCGATTGACTGCGAAAATAAGTAAGTGCTAACTTTTTCTCATAACTTTAGAGAGATTACGACGGTGGTGGAGGTGCACATGCACTTTCTAGTTAGCACAATACATAATACCGAAGCTCTTTCAGTTAGCTTGTTGTGGGAAAACACAAGAAAGCCATAAAATAATACGTACTTGATCAAAATAATGGCGGACATTCCACACAGCGTCATCGAACCCCTAAGTAACTAGAACTTGTGTTATGGATACAACATTACTGATATAACGGGTACGGGTATTAAGGGTACCGGGTTCGATTCCCGCCGCAGGACAAATGTTTGTACTATCTACAAGTATTTGTCTCGGGTATGGGTGTTTCTATGTATAATATGTATGAATTTACAAAAAAGTACTTATAGGTAAGTGGTATATCAGACATGTGGTACCCATAACACAAGCTCTGCTTACATTGGGGCCAGATCAGATGACGCTGTCAAATGTCCGGTATTATTATTATTATACCTACTACTCCTACTTATACTCTTTTTTTTGTAAATACATACTATTTACACATCATATCGATTACTGTAAAGCTCGTTCGTTTTTTTCATAAATTACAGTTAAATATTTAAGAAACAGGTTAGTATTCATAAAATTAATAGGTAGCATTTCTAGGTGGAATATATATATTTTGTTTTATTTTATTATCTAGTAACGAGATAAATAAATAACGAATTAAATAAAATTTAATAAATTGTGACCCTGATTCAATAGTTTCGCCGGACTAATTAAAACTTCCTAAAACACGAACGATATTTTTTCCTTTGCACCAAAGTCCGAATAAGAGTAACATTTTAAAATACCATTTATTAAATTTACAAATTCTTTTCATCATTTTAGTCATCATGTAAAGAGGTGTTGATTAAAGCTCCGGAAAATCCTAGGGAAATCAATTTAATAAAGTGAATTAGAACTGTCATTTAAAACCGTGACTTACTTTAATTTGAACTTTGGTGCACACAAAATAAGTTCGTTCGTATTAATCTGGCGAGACTACAGAATCAGGGCCAATCTTAAAACGCACTAAAAGTGCTAAAACTGAGTTTCAATAAAAGAAGGATCCCAAGCCTACAAAATTTCAGGTTTGCTAAATATTTTGGAAAATTAATATACGTCATCGTTAATCACAATACAGTTTATTTATATTTTACAATATAATATTAAGCTATATACACATTTTTAGGTCCATGTTACATTCCCATCAGAAGCTGATAAGACGTGAAAGTACAATACATACTCTAATGCCAAAATCGATTGATTTTGTCTATTTTTAAAATACGTTACGAACAGTGCATTGTTATCGCTACTGATGCAAATTGTTCGTACCGAGTTTGTAACTCATACTATAACTCACAAAATAACGTATGAAATTCCTACCTACTATTGTACATTGTTTGGTTATAAAAAATACACATCGATGGTGATTTTATTATTTCGCCGGACTCGCTAAAATTTCGTAAAATACGAACTAAGTATCTTTATTTTTCTTATAACAAAATCTAAATTAGAGAAACTTTTTTATATTGCAGTTTGAAAATAACTTAAAGTTTAAATTTTGTTACTTCACTTCCAATTGATTTTCCGCAGTGAGATAAAATCGGATTGACGTCAATTTTGTAAATTTAAGAAATATTATTAAAAAATTTAAGAAGTGTTATTTAGAAATTAAAGAAATGTTACTCTAATTCAGACTTTAGTGCAAACAAAATAAGATCGTTCGTGTTTGACGAAATTTTAGTCCAGTAAAACTATAGAATCAGAGCCATTATTCAATTTACATTTAGTCCATTAAAATGTTACATTTTTTAGGCCTTAGTGTGCATTTGTCAGAGGACGCAATTTTATTTTTTTAATGTGTAGGGGGGGTCAGTAGAAGCTTAAGTTCAAGTTTGTGGGGTCGGCACCCTTGTCCCCCGGCCGCCATCTTGGAAAAGGGGGTGCAAAGGGTTTTCGCGCTGTATCTCGTAAACTAGTTACCTTACAGAAAATTTAATCAAACATAAAATGTAGCAAATTAAATTTCCTACAATTTTATTTCTATTACTTTTTATCGTCAAGTGACCAACAAAAAAGTTATAAACAAAAATAAATGAAAATTTTGTTTGTTTGTTCTAGGTTTTACAGCGCTCCAAACTTAAACGGATTCTCGAATGCTCATAGGGATGCAATAAAAACTAAAAATTAGGCTTACTTTTCTATCTATATTTTTTTTATTCATACAATTTATTATGATCTTAACATTCCTATGCTATTATTGAACTATGTTTGACCCTTTTACCCACCACCTATGAGGTATAACATGGGCAAAGTCAAATTTATAAAAATTTAATGCATTTTTTAATGCATTTTTTGTCACTGTCTTAGCAAATCGTTTGTATCGCAGAGTGTCTAGAGTATCGTCTTTATTTCCGCCATATAAAAAGACGAAAAAACGTTCGCCAACAACACTGAGTAACGATGACTCGACTTTCTCACTCATAAATAATTTAGTTCCACTTGCTAACTCTGGATGCTTCTGCAAAATTTTTATAAATTTGACTTTGCCCATGTTATACCTCATAGGTGGTGGGTAAAAGGGTCAAACATAGTTCAATAATAGCATAGGAATGTTAAGATCATAATAAATTGTATGAATAAAAAAAATATAGATAGAAAAGTAAGCCTAATTTTTAGTTTTTATTGCATCCCTATGAGCATTCGAGAATCCGTTTAAGTTTGGAGCGCTGTAAAACCTAGAACAAACAAACAAAATTTTCATTTATTTTTGTTTATAACTTTTTTGTTGGTCACTTGACGATAAAAAGTAATAGAAATAAAATTGTAGGAAATTTAATTTGCTACATTTTATGTTTGATTAAATTTTCTGTAAGGTAACTAGTTTACGAGATACAGCGCGAAAACCCTTTGCACCCCCTTTTCCAAGATGGCGGCCGGGGGACAAGGGTGCCGACCCCACAAACTTGAACTTAAGCTTCTACTGACCCCCCCTACACATTAAAAAAATAAAATTGCGTCCTCTGACAAATGCATACCCAAATGTAACTTTTCAATGGACTAATTTGGATACACAGGTTTATATTTCTATTGACTAAATGCTACAATTTAAAATGCTTTTGAGGTTATGTACGGTAAATTCATTAAATGTCACACCAATCCGGCTACTGGGCAGTTAAACTACATTTGTGTATAAGTTTATAAACTGTATTTAATATAACAGTATAAAGTAAGACTACGTTAACTCTGCAAAAAGTCAAAAAGTGGTAGTTTAAAATCGATAGGTACATAGAAACACTTAAACTATTGCTGAACCAATCAAAACTAAACTGACTGATGAAAAAGGATACCATAATAAAATCTTTTTCTTTTTGGGGTTGCCCATTTATAACATTGCAGAGTTAGCGTGGACAGACTCAAAATAATAAGTTTAACAAAATATACAAACGAAAATGAGCAAAAAGAAACTTAAATATATTAGTAACATTGGATAATGGACAAAACTAATAAATTACTCAACCAAGTAAGTATACCTACTATTATTATTTTAATACCTAAGTAAATAATGGAGATATATTGAGCCCAAAACTCTTCCTTAACCAGATGTATTCAAATAATTTAACGATATTTTTTCTCCAACTGTTATACATAAGAGAGAAATGTTCATTATTAAGAGCATCACTTCAGAACGGCTAGACCGATTTGGCAATTTTTTTTCATTATGTTTCGGTATTAGATGAACTAAATTTTTATGGAAAGATCGGAAAAGTACCTATTCTGTATATAGTACAGAGTACCGTACAGATATTAAAATTCGAGAAAAGCTGAACGTTCATTTTCCTGTAAGAATTTGAAAATTTTTTGAAGTTTTGATTGTACAAAGTCTATTATGACAATTAGTTTGTAACTAAAAAAACTCCATCAAAATGTTCTTACAAGAAAGCCGTTTATACGGCCAGTTTGTGTTTGTGAACTTTGTTTATTATTTAATAGTTCATAATTATTATATTACCTATGTATATGGAATACCTAATATAATAATAATAATAATCACATAATAACCTAGCAAGGCGATAAAGTATAATTTGTCCTTGTCATTTAATAAATAGAGATGTCTACAAACATTAGCTAATGTTTGATTATAGGAAAGACCTATTGCATTTTCATCTTTTCCATTCATCCATATAATTATAATGTAAGTAAAATCAGATCATAAATAAGGAAGCCAATTGTTTAATAGAGATTAAACGAAGTTCCTTATCGCACAGTACGGACTTGGCGGATGCAAAGCGAATAAAAGTGTGAGATTTTTCCGTCACGAATTTCCGTCACGACTCTTTCTTTAGTTTACACGGCTATCTATCGGGTGACTCGAATCAATTAATCAGATGAACGAACTAATTCAATTAGTTGAATGATGACAATACCATTTTTATTTTCACAACTCGAAAAAAATTATTAATTACGAAATTTCCTACCATTCCTTCAATTCATTAGTTATTTCTGCTATTTTTCAATAATAATATACGATAGAAACTTCGTTCCAACAGAGTGTTCCACGACACTCATGCATTTTTTTATAATTAACCTTACTTATGTATAATATAATATAATCGCGTTTTTTAAATAATTTTACGGTTTTTAGTAAAAGCATTACGTAATCCAAGAGCTAGCTCCTATCTGACCCAGCGTATTAGCATTGCCATTCAGCGTTCAATGCCAATGTTTTGGGGACGCTGTCCTCTGGCATATCTGGATCAGTTCAGCTATCTATACATCGTTTTAAACGGTCCTCAGATAGCTTAACCGTTTCACATGTACTTTATATTATTGTATTTCTGTTAATAAATTACTTAAAAACCAGATTCCTATAAATAAAATCGTCCGTTTGAACGGATCGTTTCTTTTCTCATACAATAATTAACTGACGGATAATGATATTTATTTTAAGAAGCCTAGTAATAGTCAGATCTTATTTTAGGAAACGCATACCTAGTTATTGAGATTTCAAAAAAATCATTGCTCTTCTAATTTTCCTAGATCTGCTGACCGTACTTGTTATCTACTACCATGGACTCACGAACCCAATAGTTATTTAGAACTTGGATCAATTTTGTAGTATATTTACAAATACGCCTGTGTTCTGAATGAATAATTGAATAATAATTATTATGCCGCCCCTATGTTCCAATTTTTTTGTTAATATGCGTAATTTTTTTTTGATTGGTGTCTGAAAATGTTTAAAAAATTACTCAATATTTCTAGTTTTTGAAGACTCCTACTTCCTATGATAATTAGAATATAAAAAAAAACAAGATATAGGAGCATGGTCATGGTAGTTAAAGGTTTTATGGTACAACAATATTTGCTCTGGTGTCATTATCCAGGGAGGAAACAGTCTACTACGTTTGTATGGAGAAAGAGCCAAAATCCAAACGAAAGTTCAGAAGAAAACCGTACGTACGTGATAACCATCTATTCTAGTTATAAAAATAAGATTGCACTAACAGAAGTCACAATCCCAAATTATTTCATTAGAATACAAACAAAGCTAATTTTAATATAATCACAGCGACCGATTACGGAATTTGCATCAAAAACAGAAGCAAAAACTGACTGAAACTTTTAAAATAATATAAAACGCTCTCACGATTTATCTCTTTTTCTTCTTATTATCGTTTCACTAGTTATTTTGAACCAGTGTGACGAAAAATTTATGTGCGCTTCTAAGTCTCCTTTCGTGCACTTGTCTTCAAAGTTTTAGATTCTACGACGTGCCGGTTTCCACACGATCACAACTAATCCCTAGACTCGGTATGGTAGTCTTGTTTTCAGATCTTTGAGGATGTCTGATGTCTGTCTTGATTTAACAAACGTTTTACACAGTAAATAGCTACTGTGTCAAACGTTTGTCAAATCAATACTTTGCAAGCCAATGCCACACGCAAAGCTATTTGCAGATGGCAGCACAAGCGTGAATACCTTGGATTTACATTTTGTACGAAGTTGGGACTTGTGACTGTGAACGAGTTGCAATTTGTTTTGATGGCTGCAGAAAATGTATTTAGGAAAGAATATCGATTTGTTTGAATGATAAATTTTAAAACTTTCAGTTCGTAGTTACTACTTTTGGGGTTAGTTTGTCTTTCTGAGCGTGTTGTTGTATAATTTTCGAGTTGAAACTGTGGTTTCTTTATAAACACCTCTTAGGTGTATGGTCGTAACGATAACTTGGAGCGATTTTTTCTTTGTTTTATATATTTTTTGTTTTTGGTCTTTGGGGAATGTATGTGAACCTCTGTTTTTACATTCTCGAGTGGAACGCTACAGTATTTTATTAACAATTTGGAAATAAATCTATAAACATATACAAACACAAGCAACAATTTGCTTGTGTTTGTATATGTTTATAGATTTGTATATGACAGCTAAAATGTCAAGGTAAGGTATTTTCGATGATGCGACATCTATCGGTATAAAAAGGCAGTGTAACTCCCCATTGACGCTTTTAGGAATACTTACCGTATGGGCGGCCGTATATACGAAGTAGCATGGATTTGAGTTGGTGAATGTAACACTACGTATATTAACTATCTCAGTGCGAATGGCTACTTGTTGTATATCACTGATTTCAATAACAGCCAATACTTTTGTGACACGAACATTATTAAATCTAGTACTACACAATACATAAAAACAATTTTAATTAAATAAAACTATCAGAAACAAGAGTAAGAAACAAATTATGAGTATAAGATTATTTAATTTAGGCCAATTTTATCAAGACATTACACTAATAATCAGACGGTTAAGGTACGAAATTATCAAGTTAGTTATCCGCGTATTAACATTATAGATATCCGAGAACTGTCATTATAATTATCCGAGAATTATCATTATTATTCGAGGGTAATAATCAGAATCATAAAATGTGGCACAATCACATTTTGTCAAATATACTAATTAAAATATTGATTGCTTGTTTCATTTGTTTGTATTTTCGCTATATAATTATATCGCGTTCGTGTAATATAATTATCTTGATGATTATCGGATAATCATTTACGTATAATTATCTTGATAACTATCTTAACGATGCTATCAGTTATTTTTTTTTTGTTGTTACTTTGGCGACATAACATTCACCGGAGGTGATTGTGGAATGTTTAATGGAAGATCTAAAGATAATGGAGGTTTCAGAAGTGTTAGTTAGAAAGCAAGGAGTAAAATGTTTTCATATATGCAGACATTTGGTCCTGATCTCGTTGCTTCGCAGGATTAATTATTATTTCGAAAATACAAAATTATTTCGTTTTTACCAAATACTGAAGCAGAACATAATGAAAATTCATATCTTTATTATATTGACGTGTGCGCGGTTGCTCATCATTCTCACTTGTTATTGTTACCTACTTATATTATAATATTGAACGAGTTTGTTTATACTCGTTTAGACAATATAACTTCTAAAATTCTCTTCAGTTTATCTCGTGATCATGGCACATGAAACTGTGCCGAAATATCAGGAAACAGAAAAACTCATATAATCATGGTAAATGTCCCGTTTTGAGTGAAAATTAACGTTTAGACAAACCTAAACATAGGCTTAGAAACACTATTAATCAATGCTTGTTACAATTAATATATATGTGTGTGTATATATATATGTATGTATATATATATGTATGTATATATATATGTATGTGTATATATATATATATATGTATATATATATATAATGACAATGCGAATATTTCGCTGAACCCCAAATTTGCGGCCACAAAGTCATTTTAACATTGGAGGTTGCTATTTTATTATCTTTATATTTACAGTATTCCTACACATTGCAAGAACTGTTTACATAAAATTATGCAAGTATATAATTTCTACTTCAAACATTGCACTATATAATGCCACATTTGTGCGTCTATTAAGACGCCAAATGGAAGTATCACAAGGCCTTAAATCAGACAGTAATCCTACAGCCCATTTTCTGTGATATATTTTAAGATACACGGGGTTTATTTACGTATTATACCTATCGTTGATGACGGCACCATCTAGAGAATCTTTATCAGGGTAAGTTTGATTCGCGGTCCGCTCATATACGCTCGCGTTCACGATTCGCAGTATCGGTGCCTTCATCAAAATAATACATAGATAAAACCCGTGTTTCTCAAAACTTTTGGTACAATTCCTCTATATACTTAGTCTGGCCATAAATACTGTTACAATTAAAAATAAACAAAATATTACATTTGAAATTAGAATCTGTCATTTTTATATGATTGTTCATTGGGTTTTCTCATTTTGGCGCAAATACATTGTACAATATTTTGCGATATTAAAATGGAGTAGGGTGATAAAGAGAACCGAATCGCTGTGATTGCATTACACAAGGTAGGTATGGAGCCAAATGCAACAAAGCTCTAAGGAAAGCTTCCTTTTATTTTCCCAATTAGTCGACAGAGTGCAACGTGGGCACTATCCGACTTCAGTGATGGTTTGGTGAGGTTTTAGCTATGATGGAGTGACTGAGCCATACTTTTGTGAAAAAGGTATCAAAACATCGGCACAAGTGTATCAAGATACCATTCTTGAGAAGGTAGTGAAGCTCCTTAACAACACCATGTTCAATAACCAAGAATGGTCCTTTCAGCAAGACTCGGCGCCGGGTTATAAAGCTTGGTCTACGCAGTCTTGGTTGGAAACGAACGTTTCGGACTTCACCAAAGCTGAAGACTGGCCGTCGTCTAGTCCCGATCTTAATCCGCTGGATTATGATTTATGGTCAGTTTTAGAGAGTACGGCTTGCTCTAAACGCCATGCTAATTTAGAGTCCCTAATCCGTACGATTGGCAGTGAAGAATTTTCCCATGGAAAGAGTGCGTGCTTCTATTGCTACCTGGCCTCAACGTTTAAAGGACTGTATTGCAGCCAATGGAGATCACTTCGAATAAGCTTTTTTATATTTTAAATTGTTTTATATTTATGTATTAAACTAACACACTGTAAAAGTAACAAATGTTATTTGCAGTAGAATTTTTTTTTCTTTGTTTCAGTATTTATGGCAAGACTAGGTAGTTATTAGTGCAGTTAACGCATGTGTCAGTTACGTTTGCGTCTACATATTTTAATCATTTCCCAATAGTTTTAACCAGTGTGGTGGAAAGATGAAGTGTGATTCGGAGGCTCTTTTCGTACACTTGGTTTTAACTTTTTACGTTTGCATCAGTTTCAGGCATCCGCAGTTTTGTACGCGTACATTGTACAATCCCAGTTAAAACTGTACATTAAAGTAGTAGTAGTGCGCATATGATGAAAAAGTATACTTTCACCAAAAATTAAGTTTTATTCACTAATCACAATATTGTGTGATTTTAAGGTGATAACTTCTTATGGGAGGGTAAACCGCATCGTTACGCAACGCGTTACTGCACATGTCTGTCTGGCTTCCCTTTCTCTCACGCATACGGCAGCAGCAGTAGGCAGGCACCTCCTCTCTTACTCTAACCCCCAGCGCTAGTTAGATTAGTTTAAGTTATCACTTCTGTCGGGCGTCCCGTGACGCACATTTTTTTATCTTTAATATCTTTTTGAGCTAATTTGATTTTAATCTGTTTTGTAAATTTAATTTTAAAATTAAATAGAAGTTTGGCACACTTTATGGTATCCTCTTAATAGATATCATATTCTTGAAAAGTAAAAACTTCTAAATTTTCGTAAAACAACTAACGATCTAATTTCTCTTCCGCTCAAGAATTAGAGTTTAGAATTAACTTAGTGTTAAGTTTATAACCTTTGTTCCATGTGCCCTTCTGAACTTTTTTCTGATTAAACCAATTTAGTTTTAGTATTTTAGAATTTAGTGCAAACAAAATAAGATTGAATTTTAGTAAGTCCTGCGAAACAGAATTAAGAAAAAAAAACCTAATAATATTAACTTGGATAAAATGTTCTGTAAATTGAAGCATACGTAACCAACAACTGCGTACAATTCACTGCATACAATACGGGAAAAGCACGCGATAACTCATTTACGTAATGGCGTCAAGTCGCAATCGAGGTTATAAATTATCGATTTCAAGATACAGCTTATGCTCAGAAAGTGAGATGAATCTCATGCAGATGACGTCATCATTTCACTCAAAAAGTACCCGTTTTCAGGTCAGATGATAATATCATCTTACATTCAGAAAACTGAAGGCTGATTCTGAATAAACACTATACACGAAGTCATCCATCGCTTCGAAGGTTGTTCAGAAGGTTATTAGAATATCATTAACCTTTTTTAAACAATTTTTGAGGAGCTGTCATCAGTGTCCCTACCTACATTGTAAATGTTTTGAGATGTTCTGAATAAACACTATACATGAAGTCATCCAAGGCTCGCTTCGAAGGTAAGAAGAATATAATATAACATTTTGAACAACTTTCGAGGAGCTGTGATCCCAACATTGAAAATGTTTTGAGACAATAAGTGATAACTATAATTGCGGCTTAACGCCACTGCATAAAGTCAAACGCTGAACACAGAAGCGTTCCCACAGCTGGGCTGGGCCTTATTAAAGTATTCCCCATTCCACGACTAGGCTGGGTTTGGACATTATCACTTGTATTATAATTTACTCGGCCGTGTATCGGAGTGGAGTGGCACTTGCTTGTACTCAGGGAAATCGTATAACACGAGGTGGTCCGCCGTTTTGTACCATGGGAATAGGCCGTTCTGTAACAAAAAATAGACATAAAACAACATAAAATATTATATAGATTATATTTTCCAATCTATTTAGATTGGCGGAATAGTACTAAATATTTGCACTATTTAATGTTTTGTAATGGATTTCCGCAAAGTTGCGCCTGAATCAATTATCTATAAAACATCATAACAGGTATGTATATAACAAAAACATATAATTAAAAGAATCTAAGACCCGACTGCAAAAAGATTTAATTATACCGAATTCAATTTAAAACATATTATTAGTATATTTATTTAAAGAAATAATTACAGATATGTACAAAATAATATTCAATAATATAAAATACACGTGAAACAGTTGAGCTATCTAAGGACCGTTTAAAATGATCTATGGATAGCTCAACTGATTCAGATCACTGCCAGAGGGCAGCGTTCCCAAGATACTGGCGATATTACCACGTTGAATGGCAATGCTAATACGCTGAGCCAGATAGGAGCCAGCTCTTGGGTCATGCAACATATTACTTATAGGTATATATTTTTGTCATCCCCTTTTAATTTCCTTTATTTTGATATCCAAATCGATAGGTTTCTAAATTTTTTTTTATTAACATATTACTATTTCGCGTCAGAAATCCGCAAAAACTTTTAAGACGAATATAACGATAACGATATCTTAATTATCGAAATCTATCCAGCCGTTTGGAATATACGAGTTAAATAAAGACATTGTCAAATATACATACAAGACACGCGCGGAAAACATAACCCATCCTTGGCAGTCGGGTAATAAAATTTAAGTTTAAACCCGACAAAAAAAAACATCATTATAATATATTCATTGAGAGCAGACTCGTTAACTCTGCTGGAAGTTGGTGAGGAGATATCCTACAGATTCCAGGTGATGCTGCAGCATCAGGTTCAGTTACAGTGTTCTAGTAACACTATGGAAGTATAGTTCCTCAGATTCCTTTATCAACTAGAAAAGTACTGACACCATAGTTAATACTAAGAACACGCTTCATCAAGTCACCTTTTAAACGAAAAATCTAAATCAAAAACGGTTCGTCCGTTTGACAGCTCCGATGCTCAGACAGAAACACACGTACACCATTATCATCATTATCATTGGCTTTAGTTCTAAGCTGCTACTGGCAAGCTGAGGTGGGTATCCTGAGTATCCTCTCCACTGACGTCACTCTGCCTAGGATTCTGTTTGATAGCGCAGGCCTTCCCAGGTACCCACACTAACCTTGCAGGACGACAGGACCCGCAGGAAAGACGAGTCAGTACATGCGGTGTCGGTTCGGTTGCAGGTGCATAATGCCGTTGTTTTTGAGAGTTTGTTTCAAGTTTTCCTTCTCTGTTGCTAGCTCTTATGTTAGTCAGCAGAGGGACTATACCCCAATAATATGAAGACACGTACACAGTCATACAGATATACACATAAAACTTGTGAACCCCTGATGCTTCAAGAGTTAAAAAAAACAAGCGAGCCTTAGTCGCATATAATGTGTAACGTCTGACATCTCACCTTGGTAATAAGCAACATTAACATTATATCCTGAATTAGTTTATATAACAGCACACTTTATACACTACACTGTAGGTTAAGCGCACTATTTCCCTTTCTCTTTCTCGACACACACGCGCACACACATTTACTACTATTGGCTGACAGTACCAACCTCTAATGGGTTGGTACCATTTGATGGCCAACTCTACCACTCGCTCTTAGCATTGGTCAGATCAAATATCACTCCTACAGATTGCAGGAAGGCGAGAGAGAAGATTTTACACATCAAACATTTATTTCTTACTAAAAATAATTTGCACTACGACCATCTTTTTTGAGCCATTCCACATACTTTGTCACGTCTCCGAAGAAAAAAATGATTTAAGCTTTTAAAAATAAAAATGTAGAACTGCTCACCACATTGGTTCTCTTATTAGTGCCGCGACCGTAACCGTTCCAATGGTTACCAGCGATGCCAATTAGATCGTCCACCTGAAACAAAAACCAATCCGTTTTAACAATGACACCATTGGCACCTTCTAACTTAACTGTTATAGTACGGACAGACTGGTATTTGGTTAAGTAAACTTTTAACCAAATTTTTGTTCATACATTCGTACTACGACGAATCGAATTAGTACGATTAGGCAACTAATATCCAGCCGTTTTAAAACTCGTGACGACGCACGTACAGTTCAAGAATTTGTGATGTTTATAGAGCTATTAACACTCCCGTTACATTTCATAGCAGTGGATATTTCATCACTTTGTCATTCCATTTTTGAGGTTAATTTGCAGAGATTTTTTTTAAGAAGGGATTCCAAATAAATAAGAGTATAGCTTATTAAGTCAGAACCACGTAGTAAAACAATAGACAACGTACGTATCTTTATTTTTAATTCGGGCTATTGCATGAAAATGGATCTAAACCATTTCTATAAATAATTTTAAAAGAGAGAACAAAGCTCAATGCAAAGTCACAAAGAATTTAAAGCCTGGATTGTCTGGAAGAGATCGCCTTTAGCGATAAGGCCGCCCATTTTACAACTTCATTGCTAATTGTTTTTTTTGTATGTTCTCTCTGAGTACAATAAAGCGTTAATCAATATAAAACATTTTGCGTATCACTTGTTACAGTAAGATTAACATTTAAATCGACATTTTTAAGAACCACTTTCTGTTTCGTTAACGCCTTCAACAAGATCAATTTGCACAACACTAGCTTGTGATTTTATGTGATACACTTTTGTACTTTCGTGATAATTTTGATAAAAACGAGTTTTAATCGCGTTCACGTTTAGCACGCGGTTAAGTGCGAACCGTGAACGCTCTCTAGAAGACGAAGATTTTCTATATGAATCAAAAAAGTGTCGGTGCCTCCATCGACAAAATAATAAGTGAGTAATACCAGTCCTTATCAAAATGTACGTGAAATATTTTTCTAGACCTACAGGTTAGTGAAGATATCGGTCTACCTGTAAATGGGTTTCAATATGTAGGCTTGCTAATGTTAGTAAATCTTTTAAATATATGTACTAAAACAAATAAATATGTACTCAAACGCTTCTGTAACAAGATCCCAGGCGATGTGTCAGATTTCTCGATTTAAAAATGTAATAAAACAGAAACTGTCTAATAAAGCATATTATAAAATAATACATTATTTAGATGACAATCTGCTCCAACTCGACTAGACTCGGCATCCGTTACAAAATTAGCATGAACCATACAAAAAAGTGTTAAGACCAGACGAGTTTCTTGCGGGGTTCTTCTTGAACTGGGGTTAGGAGGAACCAGCCTAGATTCACTAGCATGTAAGTCGATTCAAAATGGTCTTTGTGATTTTATTGAATAAATAATGGTTTTGATTTGAATCGATAGGTTGAAACTACTCACGTCAAATGCAATATCATTGTTTGTGCCTGCATTGGGCATTACCGCCACTCTATTGTGTGGGTTCTGTCCACCGAAGTAGTACACATCGTCCAGTGAGAAGAAACTGTTAGACGCGTCCACACGATTTGTTTGCATTACCTCGTACGCCACTCGTCCAACCTGAAATGAGATTTGAGAGGATTAGAATAAGATTGAAAATACTAAATTCTCAATTAATACAATCTTAAAAAATGGGTGCAACACATTTTTAAACTAGCCCTAATCATAACCAGTTATAAAGTTTTTAGAAAATGAGGCCTTTCCTGCTCTAGTTATTACGTTGATTTTTACAAATATTTAATTAACTTACAAGATAAATTAATGATAAAATTGAAGTCAATATTAACATTAAAAGGTCATCAAGGTGTTAAGGGATGTATATCAAAAAGTTGGCGAAAGCCTGGCGCTTCGACGACGTTCGTGTTTCCGAATTAGTGCGAATATGCAACCAATGTCTCGTGGCTCCTCAGTCACCTGCGGCTTCAAAGTTTCAAAGGCGGTAGCACGTGCGGTTCCAGAATTTGGATGTATATAGAGCTATTAACACCCCCGATTACATTTCATAGCAGATTTTTTTTGGACTTAATCATCCAATTTGTAGTGATCGATCCTGTTTTCACAAGGGATTCCAAATTAGTAGATCAGTGGTCTAGTAGCCAAAGAAAGATAGACCAAAACAGACTTTTAGACTGACACTGTTATGATTTCAACGTAATAAAAAACATGATACCTATATCATTTTTATATGAGATGCAAAGATGTTCCTTCGATAAAGTTATTAAAAAAATATCTGTAATAAAACAATAAAAAATATCTGTATATTACAAACAATAATTTACGTGTTTGACAGCAATGAATGCGCAATATATGCCTATTGCTAGTTATCGCGAGTTACGTAATAAAGGCCGTTCAGTTTAGCCGTATAAACGTAACAAATAAACAGACAGAGGTATGGATTCGCATGGATAATTTTAGGCTGTGTTCCAGCTGCCTACACCTGTAGGCACTTACAAAGTAGGACTCCACATAGGATTAAGTAATAAAAAGGCAATGTTATTATTAGTTACCTGGCTGCTCATAGTACAGACGATGAAGTCACAACGAGAGAGTAGCTCGAGATCTACGAGTAGACCCGTCAGTGAGAGAGGCGAGTATCGGCGATGTGTGGCCGCGGTCTTGGCGATGGACGGATCACCTACGAATGTGTAGTCCGGGTAACTCTTACGAGCATCTTCTAAAATCTGCAAAAATAATAGTGATAGCCATTAGGATGCCATTAGGTGTGAGATGGCATGGCTAGCCAATTTATTATTGGCTAGTTATGCCATCTCACACACAGAAGTTTATTAGACCAAATTAAAACTATTTCACTTTCAATTTCACTTTATTGAGGAGGTTTACAAATCAGGCTATTTCATTATAACGTAGCCTTATAGTATTTCCAACCATTTATTTACTTTTGACAGCTCAGTTTAGCGAGTACTAATCTATTAGTCATATTCTAATGCGTTACCGATTCGATTTCATATTTTATTGTTTTAATCGATTTTATGCTATTTTTATGATATTTATATTTACCTAACGTTTTAAATTATATTGTAAAATATAGTCATATAAACGCTTAAGTATGCGTTTATATGACTATATTTTATGTTTAAAATATATAATTTATATAAAGCACTAGGGTAAATGTTTTTTTTTCTTTAACCTATAGTGTCCCACTGCTGGGCAAAGGTCTTCCCCTTTACTTTCACTCTTTGCACTCCAAGGCCACAGTTTGCCAATTTTGCTCGAATGCATCTAGATCGTCTTGCCATCTTTGACTGGGTCTGTCGCGTCGTCTCCGACTATCGGGCACCCACTGAGTGACGAGCTTTGCCCAACGTTCTGAATGCATTCGAGTTACATGACCTGCCCAGTCCCATTTCAAACGTGCAGTCCTCGTACCTACATTCGCTATGCCCGTTTTCGATCGGATTTCGGTATTTCTGACGCTATCGGTTCTTTTAATTCCCAAAACACTGCGCTTCATAGCTCTCTGTCAAATCTTGAGGTCTGATTTTTGAGACTCTGTCAATGAACATGTCTGAGCACCGTATGTCAGTATGGGCAAGATAAAAGTGTCTACGGTAAATATATAAATTAAAAAATATTTATAAAATTTAAGATATAGTGTAGTTTGTATTGTTATAGAGAACAGCTGTTGCATTATAAAAAGAATATATAGAATTTAAAGCAAACGAATCAAAGTAAATAAAGGTTTACTTTATATCGAGTTTTAAGCCGCGTTTTCACTAGGGGACATTTGTCCCGCGACTCTGTCGCTCGACACGAAATTCACGTGTCCCGCGCGATGTCACCCGACGTTGCGCGGGACATTTACGGGTCGCGCGACTTGTCGCTAGTCGATGCTCTCCGAGCGTCGACACGCGCGACCTTCGTGTCGCTCGACAGGCTTTGACTAGTGAGAACGTGTGTCGCTTTGTGTTCTGATAATGACAGTAGTGCGGTCCAACGAGAATACATTGACCCTCATCGAGTTGTACCAAAATATGCAATTATTTTGGGACACTTCACATCGTTATTATAAAAACAAAATTAAAATAAAATGATACATGGGAATCTATCGCGACAACATTAAATATACCTAGAAAAGACGTGGAGGGGAATATACACAGCAAGGAAGTGGAAGTGGAAGTTTTTTTTACGTTTTGCTATTGTCTTCCGAATAATGATGTAAGCTGCACTGAACAACACTACCTCCTCGGGCGACATACTGTTCACCACTGGCTAGTGTGTACAAGTCATATGTCGCGGGACATTGTCCCGCAACTTTTGCAGAGACAACTACGTGAATGTCGAGCGATAAGTCACTATCCAGTGGTGAACAGTATGTCGCCCGAGGAGGTAGTGTTGTTCAGTGCAGCTTACATCATTATTCGAAAGACAATAGCAAAACGAAAAACTTCCACTTCCACTTCCAGTAGATTTTGAGATCGCAATCTTTTTCTCTCCCTGAGAAACTGAGACCTTGTTGTGAATTTTCCCCTCCATTTTCTAGGTATATTTAATGTTGTCGCGATAGATTCCCATGTATCATTTTATTTTAATTTTGTTTTTATAATAACGATGTGAAGTGTCCCAAAATAATTGCATATTTTGGTACAACTCGATGAGGGTCAATGTATTCTCGTTGGACCGCACTACTGCCATTATCGGAACACAAAGCGACACTCGTTCTCACTACTCAAAGCCTGTCTGGCGACTGTCGAGCGACACGAAGGTCGCGACAAGTCACGCGACCCGTAAATGTCGGCACGTGAATTTCGTGTCGAGCGACAGAGTCGCGGGACAAATGTCTCTTAGTGGCGCGGCTTAATTTTTTTTTTGAGAGTAATGCCGCGTTTTCACTAGGGGTCATTTGTCCCGCGACACTGTCGCTCGACACGAAATTCACGTGCCCGCGCGATGTCGCGCGACGTTGCGCGGGACATTTACGGGTCGCGTGACTTGTCGCGACCTTCGTGTCGCTCGACAGTCGCCAGACAGGCTTTGAGTAGTGAGAATGAGTGTCGCTTTGTGTTCTGATAATGGCAGTAGTGTGGTCCAACGAGAATACATCGACCCATATCGAGTTGTACCAAAATTCCAAAATTTTGTAACGGCGTAAGAGCCAATTTAGTTATTTTTTCTTGAGAGTATGTTTTTTTTTATTTTTAAGGTTAATTAATGGTTACTAAGTTTGATCTCATAAAAAATAAATGACTTTTTTTTTATTTAATGTTTTGTGTTAGTTTTGCATAATTATATTTTAGATTTTTGCAATATTTATAAGTTTATTTTCATAATCCTAACATAGCCTACATTTAATTGAGATAAAAATAGATAATAGAAAATCGTTTATTTTTCTTATTTCATTTACAATTTTAGTTGCATTACTGATAAAATCTGTAATAGTTTTAAATTCATACTTAAGGTTTTGAATTTATGGCTATTTTTAATTTCTATTTTTAATTTTAGGTTCTAGACATTTTAGTAAAATTTTCGAAAGATCCGTCGCGCATTCGAAGACTGCTTATTAAACTCGAACTTTCCCTTTGTAGCAGATATTCTCGGACTCTTTTTTTACGTTTTGCTATTGTCTTTCGAATAATTATGTAAGCTGCACTGAACAACACTACCTCCTCGGGCGACATACTGATCACCACTGACTAGTGTGTACAAGTCATATGTCGCGGGACATTGTCCCGCAAGTTTTGCAGCGACAACTACGTGAATGTCGAGCGATAAGTCTCTGCGACATGTCCCCTAGTGAAAACGCGCCTTAAGCGTTAGTGGTCGCCATGGTGGTTCCAGCATAGAATAGGACCCCTCCATCACCTCCCGTGGATGTCGTAAAAGG
This sequence comes from Lampropteryx suffumata, assembly GCA_948098915.1. NCBI lineage: Eukaryota > Metazoa > Arthropoda > Insecta > Lepidoptera > Geometridae > Lampropteryx > Lampropteryx suffumata. The sequence goes on along the minus strand of OX402558.1, from coordinate 15,423,992 downwards.
CGACTAAAGGAACACACACCGGGGGATTGGGCAGCAGCACCCCCCGAGCATAAAATACTAAATCTGCGGTCACCAATCCGTCTGCCAAGCGTGGTGACTATGGCAAAACCCCCATATGATGAACACAACTAGAAGACGGCCCCCAGTTCCCGGCAGGTCCGCTATTCCTGGCATAGGTGGCGGCCACGGTAACGGCGGAACAGAGGGTGCGAAAAATGTCCGGCAGAGGTCCAGCTACCAATCCTAACGACCCTGGCAACATACAACGCACACACACTGAGGGCCGACGAGAAGTTGATAGAGCTGGAAGAAGTATTAAATAAGTTGCACTGGGATATTATAGGGTTGTCAGAAGTCCGAAGAAAGGGAGAGGATAATCCTAATCCACCTAATCCTATCCACGATAATCCTAAATTCCGGCAACTTATTTTACTACTGGGAGGGTGATCAACTTTCTCAGCACGGTGTCGGATTTCTCGTCCACAAATCCCTCGTTAACAATATAGTAAAGATCGAAAGCGTGGTGGTATACCTTATACTCAGAATAACCAAACGGTATTCGCTTAAGGTCATACAGGTGTACGCACCTCACTCGAAACGTCCAGACGATGAAGTGGAGGCTATGTATGATGAAATTTCAAATGCCATGGAAGCCTCGAAAACACACTTTACGGTGGGGACTTCAACGCGCAGCTAGGTGTGAGGAATGGCGATGAACTGAGAGTGGGGCAATTTGGATTTGGACAGCGGAACGAACGGGGTCAGCGACTTCATGGAAAAGGAGGGACTCTTTATGATGAACTCCTTTTTCAAGAAGCGGTCGTCCAGGAAATGGACGTGGCTCCACCCCGATGGACACAAACGCGAGATAGATTTAATCATGACTACAAAAAAGCAAATACTTAATGATGTCTCAGTGATCAACAGGGTCAAAACCGGCAGTGATCACCGAAAGGTTAGAGGCTCATTAAATCTGAACGCTAGAAAGGTCCCGTCTGATCTAATCTACTCCTCGCCCAAGTCCTGCCCAATTCAAAACCCCGAGAGCTTAGAGAGATCTGTCTATTGGGCAAAGTCTGTTGACGAAACTGAAGACCGACAGTGGCAGTGTCGTTTCCTCGAAGCCAGAAGTTTTACGAGAGCTCGAGAAGTTCTATGGACAACTATACACCTCATCGCAAAGTCCTACTACAAGCACGACTAGCGAAGCAAGAGCCCGCCTAACCCGACACTACACTGAAGACATTCCGGAGTCAGCCTATACGAGATTCGAACGGCTCTCAAGCAGCTTAAGAACAACAAGGCAACGGGGGAAGACGGAATAACGACAGAGCTTCTGAGAGCGGGTGGAACATCGGTACTTAAGGTCCTCCAGAAGCTGTTCAACTCCGTCATCCTCGAGGGAACTACGCCAGAGGCGTGGAACAGGAGCGTGGTGGTACTGTTCTTTAAGAAAGGGGATATCACCCTCTTAAAGAATTACAGGCCCATCTCGCTGTTAAGTCATTTCTATAAGCTGTTTTCGAGAGTAGTTACTAATCGTCTCGCTCGTAGGTTTGACGACTTCCAGCCTCCCGAACAAGCCGGGTTCCGAAAAGGCTTTAACACCATAGACCATACCATACGCTCCGGCAGGTTATACAGAAGACCGAAGAGTATAACCGGCCACTTTGTTTAGCGTTTGTGGACTATGAGAGAGCCTTTGATTCTGTGGAAACCTGGGCAGTGTTGCGGTCACTCCAGCGGTGCCAAATCGACTATCGATATATCGAAGTGTTGATATGTCTGTACAGTAACGCCACTATATCTATCCGACTCCAAGACTAGAGCACGAATCCAATCCCATTGCATAAAGGGGTGAGACAGGGAGATGTTATTTCTCCGAAACTGTTCACCTCTGCATTGGAGGATATTTTCAAACTCTTGTACTGGCATAGACATAGTATCAACATCAATGGCGAACACATCACTCACCTTCGATTTGCCGACGATATGGTCCTCATGGCAGAATCTCTGGAAAACCTTGGCACAATGCTCAGTGATCTTAATATCGTGTCCCAACGGGTGGGTCTTAAAATGAACATGAGCAAGACAAAAATCACGTCAAATGCTCATATCGTACATATTGGGAGCGATATAATCGAAGTTGTAGACCATTATGTCTATTTGGGTCAGACGATTCAACTAGGCAAGTCCAACTTCGACAAAGAGGTCAGCCGACGAATCCAACTCGGACAGCGTTCGAGAAATTACGGCACATCTTCTCGTCACAGATACCGCAGAGCCTCAAGATGAAAGTCTATAATAATAATAACGTTTATTTCAGGCTACACTAGTTTAGTACATGCTGTTAAATACTTACAAACTACGGCCCATATCAAATTCACACCCTCAGTTTAACATACATAAGTAATATTATGAACCTAATTACTAGCACGTAGAGTCGGCGACGTGTGACACGCGATATGTGCTTTTATCGGTAGTCGTCCGCGGAAACGCCGGAACAGCACATTCTTCGGCTAGAATTCTGCCATAGTAAAAGTCTAAAGGTTCTCAGTCGGAACACGCACCACAAAAGATTTAAAATCTTTATGACGTGACTCCAACTGCTCGACCCTCACCGAGGTGTTGGTCTTCATCTTCACATATTCCACGATCTCCTCCATTTTCGTGGTATAGTGAAGCCTCGACACGTAGAGCAACGTCGAAGGCACGGCCGGACGCAACAAGTAGTTAATTCCGGTCGGCGCGACGCCACGCTGGTTACGGCTGCTGGGCTTTATTCTCCTACGCACTACCTCAGTGAACCCTTCAGCATCACACGGCTTCTTTACATGAGGAGCCGGTACGGGCGCAGTGGCGCGACCAGGTTCGCAACGCTGCTTCTTTTTCCCCTTTTTAGATGTGGCTGTCGTTGCCTGCGGGGGGGGCGCAGCGGACAAGCAGCTTTCGGCAGCAACGGTGGCGTATGCGCACGCGGGGGGAGAAGGGGCGCGCGCACGTGTCGGTCCCACAAGTGGAGAGGCGGGGGACGTGCGCCGAGGCGGGGGGCAGCTCGCAGAACTGATAACCGTTGGGGAATAAAAGTTCTCGAATGGCGACCAAGGACAGGAAAACGAAGCGAAGGACGACCCCTCACCCGATGGACTCTGAAAGGAGCCTCTGAGGCGTACTTTAATCCTTTCACCACACTAGTTTCAAATAACTAGTGACACGATAAGAAGAAGAGGGAGAGTTTAAAACAAAAGATTGTTTAGATGACAAAAATGCTTGGGATTGGGAACAAAATTGTCAAGGATCATACAAAAAAGACCAGACGAGGTTCTTGCTGGATTTTTCTTGAACTGGGGTTAGGAGGAACCTGCACCTAGATTCACTAACATGTAAGAAGACGGTTCAAAGTGGTCCTTGTGATTTTATTGAAATAAGGTTTTGACTGACTTTATAACAAATTTTGAATCATCGGAAACATGGAATTTGCTTTCTGATTTTATTTAACTATTTAATCAAACCGTTTATATATGTAGTTATAAAACAATAAATAAATACTCACACTAGCGTCGTCTGTTGCCAAGTAGACTCTCCTTTCGTCGACTGACTTGGTCAGCTCCAACTGATCGTAGTAGTCCTTCACATGGTTCATATATTCGTAGATGTGGTGGAACTGAGCTTCAGTGCCCACTTTGTCAGTGCGTCGTATGTGTATTCTGTAACAAAAAAAAGAAGATTCCAATGAGCCCAAACACGATACCTCTGTATGTTGGCGAGAAGTTTGTTATCCTGCACCATTGGGATTTCAGGTGATGCTGCAGCATCAGTAGATCAATCAAACAATCAATGTCGATCAGTTTCGATTAGCAATCGGCATCAATGTCTATCAATTTCGATTAGAAATGTAAATTGGTCATGTTATGCATAGTTTGACACCAACTTCACATTGTAACTAGCGATAGAAGCCGATAGAAATCGCAGCGATAAGCTATCCGTCATACCTATACATCAATAGTAAATGAAAGCTATTAGTATCAATGTTTTCATAGTATCAAAGCCCATAATCGCCGCACAGGTCAAGGTTCTTGCAATATGATTGATGTGATACCAAATTTTGAATCGATCAGAACTTTGGAATTTACTCACATCTCTTCAACAACTAGAAAAGAGCTGATGTTCTTCAAATAGCAGAACAATTTTTTCAAACAAAACTACGATGTCACAGATAGACACTCTTTTCACCTCTTGTACGTCAGGGGTTAAAAATAACATACAACCTCCCACACAGCATTAATTATAGAGAGCAGCTACAACCACTACGTATGTCAATTCTGATACCGAAGTTATTTGCCAGCCAAAAGCCTACGTCATGGCAACAACATTCGAAAAGCCAGGACCGATAACTTAACGAGCCCTCCGAACGGAAACTGACTGCAGTTACTGACTGCGCACAGCGTTGTTTAACTTCGATGATCAGTATGGCGATTATGGAACTCTTGATACAAACAATTTCTATCAGCTTCGATTAGCAATAGGCATTACTAATAATATTATTATTATTATTATTGACGAACTCTGTAGTGCAGTGAGCCAAAGCCCGACAGGGACGCAGAAGGTTGCGAGTTCGATTCCAGCCGCGGGACAAATAAAAAAAACTGTATATCAACCTATAACACAAGCTCTGCTTACTTTGGGGCCAGATAATGCTGTGTGAAATATCCAGCATTATTATTATTTCATAGTAGTATATTACGTACATTCAGTATTACGTATTACGAAGAGCACTGGTGGCCTAGTGTAAGTGGCCCCACCTAAGGTTCTTAAGGTTAGAATCCTAAGATAGTGGGTTCGAATCCAGTCGAGCACCAATGGATTTTTGTGATCGAATAAGTAATTTATATGCGGTATACTCAAACTCCCAAACGTCGGAGTAAAACATGGTGAGCAAACCGGCATGTCGTAGAACCTAAAAAGTTCAAAGACATGCACGAAAGGAGCCTTTGTGGCGCACTTTAAATAAATAAATAAAAAAATAATCCCGGACATTTCACACAGCATCATCTGGGCCCAATGTAAGCAGAGCTTGTGTTATGGGTACCACATGACTGATATACTACTTATATACCTTATTTTTTGTAAATATGTACATACATATTATACATAGAAACACAGACCCAAGACAAATACTTGCAGACCATACAAACATTTGTCGCTGCGGGAATCAAACCCGCAACCTTCTGCGACTCAGCCAGACCTTAGCCCACTGCGCCACACAGGTCGTCAAATCCTTTCACCATAAGAAGTCATATGACAGCATGTCTGACAATCAACACCAAACTTCCGTAACACCAATCCATCAATAGCAACTGTTATTATCTGTTTTGATAGTATCAGGCTTACATAATCGCCCGGCTGATAAGAACTGAGTAATATTTAGAAATGCTACGAGCGTTTATGAAGCATTAAACGTTATAATAGCTGACCATAAACAATTGAATGACTCGTAATTTTTTTAGCGCACCTCATTAATTTCACGGCGTAAACGATACGGGTTAGCGTGACTTATTCAATAACATTAATTTGCTTTCCGCGGCTTTGCTTGCGTGGTACGTAGATAATAAGCTGCGTTTATGTTTCTTCTCGGGCTTGGGTTAGGAGGCACCTAAATTCACCATCAAAGTGATCCTTGTGATTGTATTGAATAAAATATATTTTAACTTGACTTTGTTAATTCAAGTCTAAGGGGTCTATCTTATAAATACACACTAGCTTATGTGACAAATAAATAATCCCGGTCATTTCACACATCATCATCTAGCCCCAAAGTAATTAGAGCTGGTGGTCGGTACCACATGAGTGATATACGACTTAAATACTTATTATTTTGTAAATACATACATATTATACATAGAAACACCCAGACCCAAGACAAATACTTGCAAACATTTAGATTATACAAACATTTGTCCCGCGGCGGAAATCGAACCCGCAACCTTCTGCGTCTCAGTCGGACCTTGGCCCACTGCGATACAGAGGTCGCCACAGAATGCGGATAGATGATAGATCCTGTACGTGACTCCAACGACGAAGGTTTCATAAAATAACATGAGAACAGAAGATGGTACTTCAGTTTCAACCTCAAACGAGTCAATAGTTAGTTCGTAAGATAAGATTCTAAACCTGTAACTATTGAAAATAATATAAAATTAGTTTTAGTCATCTTGAGTTTTAGTTGAGAACCCCAGACGTGGTTATAATTCATGTTCTACGACAAAAAATTACGAAGCTACGAGTTTGACGAAATTACTAGCGAAGTTCACGGAGTGTTTGCCGTGGTAGCTGTGACGTCACAAAGACGGCGCTGCCAGTTATCGAATCGTGAAGTAAGAGGGCACCGTCCCAGTGACGTCACACGCACTCGCGTACATTGATTCTACCGACAGGAACGGCATAATGTTTATTACTTAATATCTTCGTAAGTAATGGTCCGAGTGGTGGGTATGGTGGATAATTCAAAAGATATATAATTCTTATGTCATAAAGAATAACGTGGATATTCTATTGAGTTTGCTATAACTTTACTGATCCTTATTGTGTGATGAACACAAAATGTTCAGTCTGGTTGTTATAAAGTACTTATACGATATTTAAATATATATAAGTATTCTATCAGTCATCTAGTTCCAATGATACCAGCTATGCTTAGATGGTGTGTGGATTTTCCACCAATATTTTTTTTTTTACTTTTACAATAAGATATGTGTGATATCATCGGCCGTGGAGACATTTCTAACAATAATGGGATTTAAAAGATGTTGAGCTGATTTTTGATTTGTTGGATTTGTCTCCGCCCCGAATAGCGGAATAACTATTAAAACATTTGAAAAATTAAAAAAGGGACATAAAAATTTGAAGTGGTGAGTTCAGTTTGACGACGTTCGGTTTGTTAGGTTATGTTTATATTTTTTTTTGATATGTTATGATATATTTTTTTCATTTTTAAACGCACGGACGAAGTCGCAAAGACAGCTAGTAAAAATAAATATTAGTGGATTTTTTTTAACGGCACCATCTAACCCCTATAGATAGTGCTTGCGCTATCTATGGGTACTAGATGATATTAAGTACACTGTTTTGTTATATACACATATACTTTACTAGCTGTTGCTCGCGACTTCGTACGCATTTTTTTTTAAAGAATTGTAGCTTAAATCCTTCCCCAGGATGCAACTTATCTCCTTGCCAAAATTTATTGATAAGTTTCAAACCAATTTTACCCCAAGCCCCATTTTACTCCTTTATGAGAGTAATTCTGAAACATCCTGAAACACGTGTCCATTTATTTTGCATTTTATTTTCATATCAAGTATCAAGTAAATCGCACCACGCGTTAAAAAGTTTTGATACATTCGTTTTCAACCCCCGTGTGTGTGACGAGAAAGAGAAAGGGAAGTTAAGAAGGAGAACGCATCAGCTGTGCGCCTACAGTGTTGTGTAAAGTGTGCTGTTATATAAACTAACTCAGGATATAATGTTAATGTTGCTTATTACCAAGATGGGATGTCATGTTACACATCATATGCAATTACTGTTAGGCTCGCTAAAATAGTATTTTAATTGGGTTTCCTTTAAGACCATTACCAACTGTCCTGTAAGCCTTCAACAATGTTCTCTACTCACCCAACTATAGGAGACTTGAAGTCCATTTTAGCTATAGTATCGTTGATGGCTTTCTGTACATTAGGTCGCGGCTTCAAGATGAATTTGACTATCTGTCCGATCCACCATGAAGCGGGGTCACCATTGAAACGGGTTATTCTGAAACGAAAATACATTTAATGAAAACCTGTCATTCACATACATAGTTCTGTATAGCTAGTAGAGATTTCATGACACAATCAATTCGTAACAAGAGATTGGTAGGTATTACCTATACGTATTGTATAGGCATTGTTTCGATGATAAGTTTCATTGCAACAGGAACCAGCTTTGAGAAATGTTTCCACTAACTATGGTATGTATTCTATTGGTATTAAGAAAGAAAAACATTTATTTAGCACACACAAAAAAACAGAAGAGAACACATGAGCGGAAAACTAAAAATAGGCCCCAAGGGGAAATTTATACAAACACATACACAAAAAACAAACAAAAAAAAAACTATGCGTGAAAATTTGCCCTTCCCGCGAACCAATCAACATTTTAGTGTAGCTAAACAGGTTCAGATATTAGCATGTGCTACTTGTACTTCCAGGCTTCTATTAACAATACACTGAAGAAAAATGGTCATTTCAAAATATAATATCTATCAAACGAATCTCTGTATGGAAAAAGACGAAGAAGCCACAACTATACTATCTGAAATGGCCATTTTTCGTCAGTGTATTGTTAATTGAAACTGATAGAAGCACATGCTAATATCTGAACCTTTTTAGCTACACTAAAATAAAGATTGGTTCGCGGGAAGGGCTAATTTTCACGCATAGTTGTTTTTTTGTTTGTTTTTTGTGTATGTGTTTGTATAAATTTCCCCTTGGGGCCTATTTTTAGTCTGTTTTTTGTGTGAGCTAAATAAATGTTTTTCTTTTTTCTTTCTTTTTTTCTTTATAGACATTGATTTTATCAAGAGTTGCATAATCGCCATGCTGTACTCTTTAAGTGCCAAGTGCACAAAATGAGTCTCGGAGACTTTAATCCATTCAACACACTGGTTCAAAACAACTAGTGACACGATAGTAGCTTACCTATGTGCCAAGTCTTTTGGAACAGCTAGCGGCAAGAACTTGGGTTTCGATGATACAGGGTCCATTGAATCTATATACTGTATAGAAACTACCTTCACGTCGTAGGATACTGAAACAAAGAGTTTAAATAAATAAATAATGCCAGACATTTCACACAACATCATCTGGCCCCAAAGTAAGCAGAGCTTGTGATATGGGTACCACATGACTGATAAACTACTTATATATATGTTTTTGTATATATAGACCGTTATAATATACGTAGGTAACTATTCACAGTACTATGATTTGGCGCCTCGGTATATTTCGTTTATCATCGGTACACGAACGCCTGATTGTGCTATTTATCTAGAGCTGTTTCAATTTTTTATATGCAACGAGACGTTAGTTGCATAATCGTACCAATTTGGAAACACGAACGTAACCGAGGCGCCATGTTTTTAACGAAGTACTGTACCTCTCCATTTGTAATTACGTAGTGGTGATAAAATTTATCTTGAAAAGAAAATCTATAATCATATATATTATAATTGCGAAGGTGTCTCTGTCCTTTTTTTTTTAAACGGCTAACAGATCTTGATGAAATTTGGCAACGAGATAAATTATTACCTGGTACTTCATACTGGTCACCTACCGAGGGTTTTGCTGCGTACCTATTTTTTAATCTTGTTTATTAGATCGCCTTATCCCTTTACATTAAAATTTAAAGGTAGTCAATCCTAAATTGCCCTCCACCAACATGAAAAAATCTATACTTATATTATAAACGTGAAAGTAACTTTGACTGTCTGTCTGTTTGTTACGTTTTTACGCCTAAACCGCTGAACCGATTTCGATGAATTTTGGTATATAATAAATACTTAAATCAATATTGCTGGACAATGCACACAACACCATCTAATCCCAAACTAAGCATAGCTTTGTATTATGGTGATTAGATGACTGATAGAATACATATATATTTTTAAATATATACTTATGATACTACGAGTATTATAACACCCAGACACAGAACAAACACCTATCTTCTTCAAATGTTTATCCTGGGAGGGAATCGAACCCTCAACCTACAGCGCAGAAGGCAGAGCTACTACCAACTGAACTGACATGCCTATATAGATAGATGGCACCTTGGAGAAGGACATTGGCTACTTTTTATGTAGGTACCATGCGTGCGAAGCCTCGGGCAGCACATAGTTTACTATAAAAAACAAATAGAACATAGTTATTATCAAAACATTACCAGGCCACATCATCGGCTTGTCGTTATATGTACTGGTGCAAGTCTCCGAGAGTGGATGGAACACGTAGTCCCAGCCTTTGCTATTGTATCGCCACCCTCTGGAGTTGATGATGAGGGTCCGTTCAGTAGCATACGCGAATATCAAGCAGTACACTAAATGGTGCAGTTGGCAGCCGAACCCACAGCCCTAGAAAAATAACGATATATCATTATTATATTATATATCATTGCGGGTTCAATTCCCGCCGCGGGAAAATGATGCTGTGTGAAATGTCCGGCATTATTTATTTATTTATTATATCGACAGGAAAATCGTCGCTGAAGGCCAAGGCACCGACGATTTTCCTTGACAAAATAATACATCTCTCATTTGGTAGAACATCGACGTAATTGACAGTAATTGCATTTTACAGGAGAGCGATTATTCTGTTTTTTTGGAGTTCTTTAATGAATTTGGGAGCAACTGGTGGTAGGGTTATGATTATACTAGATATGTATTAGCTGTATTCATACAATTTCTAATGTCATTTTAATAATCTAAAAACGATGTATGGTATTTCCGTAATTTAAAAATAATCCCTGGGGTACCTGTAGTTAAGTCATTGTTCCACCAGAATACAGTCATGGAGAATAAAACTATCCATACAAAATGTGTGATTTTGTGACAACAAAAAACTTTGTAACCAATCATTTATTTACTTATTAAAAATTTTAGAAATGCACTTATAGAATAATATCACTACTTATTCGATATTATTGGTAAAAAGTCTCAAAATAGTGTTCACAACAACTTCAACATCTTATTTATAACTAAAATAATATCATAATATTCTTTTCTTTCAACTACGTAGTAATGTTTCAGTTTATCTCGTGATCATGGCGCATGCAACTGTGCTGAAATATCGAGAAGCAGAAAAACTCATATATCATGGTAAATATCTCGTTTTGAGTGAAAATTATGTGCAAAACCATGATAGTTTTAAAAGTTATACGTAGTAATGTGATCATTAATCACTACAAAACCGAACCGATGTATATTTTGCTTAGAACCAAAACAGTGCAGTAATGTTATATGACATCTCATTATTGCACTGTTTTTCATTATTGCACTGTTTTTTACTTTTTATTTATACATAAATTACCACAGAGGTTTAATATCTCCCATTAAGTTTAATATAAAATGTTTGCATTAGATTAAAAAGATACTGGCTGATAATAAAAATCGGCTGAATAAAACTGCCTTAGTGAAAAAAAAAACAAATGGCGCGCATTTTGTACCATTGTAAAACTTTGATTCTTCATATTTTTAGTTTGAGTAGGTATATTTTATTACAGTAGGTACCTAGATTGGTAGTTGAAAGAAAAGTTATTTACGCACCTTGCTAAAGAGAGTAATATATGCACGCGTATTAATTAAGTGCCCTCGCTTACGCTCGGGCACCAACATAACACTCGTGCATTAATAACTCACTTTGCGCTCGGTAAAACAATCGACTATTGTAACTTATTAAATCTTTATTAGAACCTACAAAAATAATCTTAAAAACTATTTTAAGATTATTTTTGTAGGTTCTCAAAAATAAATTAGTACAGTAGTCAAATTAGTACAGTTTTGAATTGACACTAGTCAATTCAAAACTGTACTAATTTGACAGCACTAAAAATGTTTCCATCCTTTTCATTTCGCCTGCTTTAAATGAGACTATAAACCCTACAGTGCTGTCAAATTAGATTAATTTAGTTATACGAAATAGCCATGTTTATATTTACGAGTATAAGCATGGCTCAATAGCGAGATGGGCACGTAATTCATTAAGAGGCTATCCCCTTTCTTAAAGAACAGTACCACCACGCTCCTGTTCCACGCCTCTGGCGTAGTTCCCTCGAGGATGACAGAGTTGAACAGCTTCTGGAGGACCTTAAGTACTGGTGTTCCACCTGCTCCCAGAAGCTCTGTTGTTATTCCGTCTTCCCCCGGTGCCTTGTTGTTATTCAGTTGATTGAGAGCCGTTCGGATCTCGTATAGGCTGACGTCCGGAATGTCTTCTATGTAGTGTCGGGCTAGGCGGGCTATTGCATCGCTAATCGTGCTTGTAGCAGGGCTTCGCGATGAGGTGTACTATACATTAAAGAGACGCAAATCGCTTCGCATAGACTTAGAGATCTGTTTATTGGGCGTGCTGTTACTGACATGTCCACTAAAGACTGCAGTTTCATTTTGCTACGTTCTGCCATAAGTTTTAGAGTGTGCTCAGAGAGTTTTTGGGTTCTGTCTTTGTGCTGGGTCTTACAGAACTTTGACCCAACGGCATGGCCAATTTCCACCAGTCCGTCATTTATTTCATCCACGGATCCGCATTCGGCGAGGCATTGGAAGTGATCTTGGAGTTCCAACTGAAAACTCTCGGGGTTTTGGATTTGGGGAGGACTTGGGCGAAGAGTAGATTAAATCAGCCGGGACCTTTCTAACCTTTAAGTTAAGATTAAATGAGCCTCTAAGTATGCGGTGATCACTGCCGGCTTTCACTCTGTTGATTACTGAGACATCATTAAATATTTGCTTTTTGATCGTCATGATGAAATCTATCTCGCGTTTGTGTCCACCGGGGTGAATCCACGTCCATTTTCTGAACGACCAACCGTTTCTTGAAATAGGAGATCATCATAAATAGTCTTTTCTTTTCCATAAAGTCGGCCGATTGCTGACCCCGTTGGTTCCATTGTCCAAATCCAAATTGCTCCATGGCATTTGAAATGTCATCATACATAGCCTCCACTTCACCGTCTGGACGTTTTGAGTGAGGTGCGTACACCTGTATGACCTTAAGCGATTACTGTTTGGTTATTCTGAGTATAAGGTATTACCACCCTGCTCGACACGCTTTCGATTTTTACAATGTTGTTAACGAGGGACTTGTGGGACGAGAAACCTGACACCGTGCTGAGATAGCTGATCGCCCTTTCGGTAGTAGAATAAGTTGTCGGAATTTAGGACTATCGTGTCCTCTCCCTCTCTTGGGACTTCTGATAACCCTATAATGTCCCAGTGCACCTTATTTACTACCTCTTCCAGCTTTATCAACTTCTCGTCGGTCTCAGTGTGCGTGAGCTGGACATTTGCCGGAGATTCTTCGCACCCCCTTTTCCGCCGTTACCGTGGCCGCCACTTATGCTAGGAATAGCGGAACTGCTGGGAACTGGAGGCCGTCTTCTGTTTGTGTCCATCATTATTTGGGGGTTTTGCCATAGTCAGGCAGGTGGATTGGTGACCGCAGATTTAGTGGTAAGTACTCGGGGGGTGCTGCTGCCCAATCCCCCGGTGTGTGTGTGTTCCCTTAGTCACCTTTTACGACATTCACGGGAGGAGATGGAGATTAAGACTTAATCTTATTGAAGTAACAACGACGTAAATGTTATACTCGCAACGATTACTTAAAAATTGCGTTAATAATTCACTAAACATTTAGTCTAGTTGAAGAAATAACGACGAAAATGACATTCCGCCATTGTTTCCCCAAGAAAAATAAAAAAATGATGTCATAATTACCTTTACGACGATGTAGCCCTCAACTCGTCCGCACTTAACGAGTCCCCCGCGCGCAACTGACCATTACGTCATTGTATCGTTCAACAGTTTCACAATTTAGTGTAAATGCCACAACGACGTTTATGCTATTTTCGAAATTTTCAATAAATTTGTTGCATAAAAATTCCCACGCCTTTTTCTTATGAATCCGATTGGAATAACTTTCACAACTACTATCCCATATCGCAGGGTGATTTTTAACTTCCTCAATAAACACTTCAATGTCAAGTTCATCTACATTCATATCGAGTTCTCTTCCCTATACAAGAATGACGTGCGTGTGTCACGATAGTGGCGCTGTAACTGCGATTCTGGAAATTGTATGAAAACTGCTTCCGGCTATTTCCGGCTAGCGCACCACAGTGGCGCCACTGCAGCGCTTCCTCACGCTTCTAATTTGAAGGCGCCCTTAGTGCTCATTTATTTGTAATTTGTTAATAGCATACTCTATTTTCCAAAGATCCAAAGTCCACAGGGAACCCCCTAAGGTTCGACCAAACCTGCGCGTTAGTAACGCGGGACGTGCAACGTGCAACGTGCTCGCGTATATGTGCAAAGCGCCATAGATAAGGTATGGGTAGCGCCCGTCGTCGCGCGGTAGACGCTCCCGCTTCGCAGTCGTGCAGGTCGCGCAGGTGTGGGTTATGCTTTATAAGTAGTTTCGCTACGTCTGTCTATCTGTTTAATCTTGCTCTTGCTCGCATGCTATTAGTTTTATCGTGACTAAATTTTGCACGTTAATACGTATTAGTGACCCCTACAAAATAAAATAAAAAAGGGGCTTAAGGGGTACCTCCCGTATATGAAAAGAGGTATGATTTTTTTAAATATTTTACTATCCTACCGTGTGGCATGTCGTTTAAAAGGCCTATTAAATATATTTTCTTTATGAATTTTTTTAAACAGTTTGTCGATTCGTTGATTTATTTTCATTTTATATTTTGTGAGAGCTCATGTTATTGAGATAAAACTTAAACTTTGTAGTCTAATCAGAATAGGTCAAGGCCCTTTGCACACAAAACTTTTTGTTGATATATAACATACAAATAATGATAATCAGTGTTTTTAAAGGTAATAACAATACTACTTGATAATGACTGGCTCAGTCTGTAGTTTTGCCATCTGCGATGTAGGTAGGACAAGTTTTTGTGTGATGTTTGTGCTATATCTTATGTATTCATTTAATAAAATATGAATTAAATTTATTTACAGAAATAATTACAGAAATGTACAAAATAATATACAAAAATATAAAATACACGTGAAACAGTTGAGCTATCTCAGGACCGTTTAAAACGATTTATAGATAGCTTAACTGATCCAGGTCACTGCCAGAGGGCAGCGTTCCCAAGATACTGGCGGCATTACCACGTTGAATGGTAATGCTAATACGCTGGGCCAGATAGGAGCCAGCTCTTGGGTCACGCAATGTATCTACCAGACGCCTTGAAATAATTTTGAAAACGCGGTGGGCTCCTGTTCCCCACGGGCCCAGGGTCTCGACTACAAAAGGCTCAAATATGTAGGCCTTATCCAAACCAGCATATTTGCGGTTTTTGAGGTCATCTGAACATTCAGCAGCCGCACCAGCCCTAACGGAAGTCCCCGACAGATGGGATGCGGCCAGAGTGTCTACGCAAGTAGTATCCCACACTAATGGCCTACCCATCTCCCAAAGGACAAGGTCATACCATCATCACGTATCAGACCGTTGGGTTCGAAAACAGCTGGTACGTTGACGCTGGTGAGTGCCCGACGAATGATATCGTTAAGACTGGCGTGGCGGGCAATCCTACCGGCGGCCCTAACACGATAACCCATGAAGACCAAGCTGGTCGACCACTGTACCACACTGGCACTGATGAGGGGCGCAGCACCGCGCACCCAACCGCAGACAAATTGCAACTCGAAATGTCGTAGGATTTAATAAAGTTCCAATGCTAGATGATGGTAGTGCTTTTAACCAATGTCCTGACTCCCATTTCGAAACGGCTAGGAGACGGGCGCGATCTACGGAGCTTGTGCATGTTTCTAACAGATGATTCCATGTAAGCTCACATAGAGGCCCGTCCCATTGCCGTTGGGCCGAAAGGTTCTTAGGGGGAACGGAATTAGGGCAAGCACTGTTCCAAGCGTTTCTCGCTTCATCTAGATATGAAATTTTATGAGTGATGTCAGAACTAGCCGGAAAAGACGGAATTAGAATTTTTTCAACCAAATTACTAGTGCTGTGCTAGACAGAAGACAAGAACGCCGGTAGGGCAACACTTGACATTTTGCGAATACCTAAGCCTCCTAATTTGACAGGTAGGGAGGCCTGCAGCCATGCCTTGTCATCCAGATGAATATTCAAAACCGACGATAAAGTGTCCTTTATTTTGTTTAGACAACAAAATAAAGGACACTTTATCTTCATCTGGATGACAAGGCATGGCTGCAGGCCTCCCTTCCAGCAGCTCGCTAAATTTCCAAAGTTGACAACATCTTAAAGCGTAAGTAAATTTTGGAACAAAAATATTAAAATATTAAATAATAATAAATAATGCCGGACATTTCACACAGCACCATCTGACTCCAAAGCAAGCAGAGCTTGTGTTATAGGTACCATATGATATGATATATTTAAAAATAAATAATACTACTTATATATTTATTTTTAAATATATAGAGACACCCAGAACAAATAATTGCAGATTATACAAATATTTGTCTCCTCAGATCTCAGCTGGACCTTAGCCCACTGCGCCACAGAGGTCGTCGTAGTATTATATCGGTCACCTGGTTCCCATAGTACAAGCTATGCTTAGTTTAGGGCTAGATGGTGTTGTGTGAATTGTACACCAATATTATTTAATAATTATTTATTTATATACATACTGATATCACTTTTTATTCAATGGTAAGTTTCCACATTTTGGTAGATATTTGGTCGACTATGATCATAAAGTTCCTATAAGTACCTGCGTATTGATTTAACCCATTGACTCTTTACTGGTACTATTGACCCGGTAGTGGAAACTCCGTTGACTCGCAACTGGCTCGAAAGTGCCAGCGCGGGAATTGTTACACATAAACCTTTCTCGAGTTTTATTTTGTTCCGGCGGTTGGCGGTTGATTGATGTGTCCTGAAGGACGGAATTCGTACCTTTAATTTGATATACAACACTCTATGGTCGTTGAACATTTTGATTGAGATAAAATTAAAATTAGAATAAAATATTTATAAATATAATAAAAATATAATAAAATATAGGCGAAATTTTTTTCGCCATTGCACTTGGCCCAATTTTCAAGTACAAATAACTTGGTATTTTTATATTGAAGTAAGTAAAATTAAATATGTCACTTATCAAAAATATATAGACAAACATAACAACATATAATATTTACATAAAGAATAATGTGTTTTTAAAATAAACAGCATATAGTATGAAGCGAGCGAAATTAATTTATTAATTAATACATAATTATAATAATTATAGAATAATCGATGAAACTACAATAATCTAATAGAAAAATTCAATAGGATTCTTCAGCTGTTCTTGGATTGTTGATAGAAGCTGTAGTTTATGTTCAAAATAGTTGATTTTCTGAAAATACATCTTATGCCGCCATTTTGCCACCATAATCATCATAATAATCATCTAGTCACCATAATACAAGCTATGCTTAGTTTGGGACTAGATGGTGTTGTGTGTATTGTCCACAAATATTTTTATTTTTGTTTATTTTTTAACATTAGTATGGATATTAGTCCAGGATCCCTGGTCCATTTTTGCTTTTGATTACTATCAAGCTAATTTTCCGTGAGTAGCTTCATTTTGATGAGACGCCCAACAATTTATTGTACTAAACTCTCTATCGTAGTAGCTAACAGAGGAAGCAAGGATAAAATATGTCGATTTTATGATTATCAAATATTTATTACTAACTGTTTTTTTTTATTAAATCTCAGTTAATTATCTGAATTATTCGAAAAAATATTTGCTTGAACAAGCTTGATAGTAATCAAAAACAAAAAAAGACCAGGGATCCTGGACTATATGGATTATTCTACACATTTCTGTTAATAATAATAATGCCGGATATTTCACACAGCATCATCTAGCCCCAAAGTAAGCAAAGCTTGTGTTATGGGTACCACATGGCTGATATACTACTTATATACTGTTTAATAAGGTACCGAAGTAAGAATATTCTGTTATCATTACAAATTAATTTGAAATGGTTTATTGAAACTGAAGCTGCTTGCTCCACAGACCGTGTCCACGAGCCATTATCGTTACATATTCACGGTCAAAACATAGGTTTGAATACCAAACATGCTCAATAATTTTTAACCAGAAAAAACCTTGAAATAATCAATTAAGCGACTTATTATTCATGGTATAACAAATAATAATGATAACAATATCTAGCTAATACATAACGTAATACATATTCGATAACATTAGTAGGTAAGTACATATAAATAATACAAAAATATAATAAAATAAATATTTGAGGACATTGCTTGCCATCTAGCCCATCTAATATAGCATCTAGCTAAGCATAGCTTGTATTATGGTGACCAGATGACTGATAAAATACATACTTATATTTGTTTTAAAATTCATACATACGATACTTAATAAAAATCAGAAACAGAAACAACACCTATGTTCATCACACAAATGTTTATCCTGGGAGGGAATCGAACCCTCACTCTACAGCGCAGAAGGCGGAGCTACTACCAACTGAGCCGACAGGCCAGTCAAATAAATACATAATGCTGGATATTTCACAAAAGATCATCAAGCCCCAAAGTAAGCTGAGCTTATGTAATGGGAACAACATGATTGATATACTACTTATTAATACATGCATATTTTGCATAGAAAAATACCCAGACCCGAGATAAAATTTGCAGATTATAGATATATTTGTGTTACGGCGGCAACCGAACCCTTTCGCCAACCTTTTGCATCTCAAGCAAGCCTTAGAAACACGACTAATGTTACAAACAGAGAAAAACAAACAAGTAAATGATCGGTGTAGGTAGGCAGCTACCTATAAATTAAATCAATTATAAATATTCATTTCGGAGGTAAACCCTATAGGTTAAAACAATAATTTAAAAATTACCTCGCTATTGGCGGAGATACAGGTAACATACATACAAAAAACTAAAACCTATAAAAAAAACAGCCGAATGGAGAACATCCGTCTTTTTTTGGAAGCCGGTTAAACACATACAAATAAGGAATTCTGAAAAAAGTTTCACGGGTAATGTGTTAATTAGCTTACTGTCCGCCTATTAATGTAAGCTGCAATGAAATCTCCGTCAAATTTAGGAGAATGTTATGATTATTTAATATTTTAGACATATTTAACTTTCAAAACTTTCGTGAGTTGTACTATACATTTTGATAAACACGGGCTTTACTCACGTAACAAAAACAATTTGAAACGAGGAAGTTGCGAGGCAAAATATTGAAAATACATACTATATTTCTTTTATAACCATTACTCATTTAATTAACGAACAGGTAGCTACTAAAAACCGACAAAAAAGACTATTATTTTTCATGCAAAAGATAATTAGTTGTGGGCATCATCGAGTTTATATATAGTGGTACCAAACAGTAGGGCGATTATGAAACTCTTGATACAATCAATATCTATAAGTTTCGATTAGCAATCGGCATCAATGTCTATCAATATCGATTAGCAATAGGCATTATTTCAATTATATACGATGTATTTAAATGCTTAGTACGCTAAACACGGTTCCTACCATAATCGTACTTTCTAAATTTGTCACCAACTTCACATTGTAACTAGCGATAGAAGCCGATAGAAATCGCAGTGATCCGTAATACCAATTCATCAATAGTAACTGAAAGCTATTAGTATCAATGTATTGATAGTATCAAAGTTCCATAATCGTCCCATAGGTCCAGTCTCAGCTATAATTAATGACATTCTTATGGGAGAAAGCGCTAGTTTTCAGACTGGTCCTTAAAGTAATATCGCGGTTGGCACATACATATATACATATACAAACATACTGAATATTACAAACATTAAATAGTAGATATAATTATTGAAAGAAATATAAAATAATGATAAACATTTCACACAGTATCATCTGGCCCTAACGTCAGCAGAGCTTGTGTTGTGGGTACCACATGACTGATATATTATTTAGATACTTTTTTTTAAATACATACATTTTATACATAGAAACACCCAGACCCGAGACAAATACTTGCAGATCATATATAACATACGTCATTTATAATATAATGACCCGGCAAACTTCGTACCGCCTCAGAATCAATACATAAAAAAGCAAGCATTTTTTTCATATTTACTCACCTTTTAAACCTTCCCTGAACTACGACCAACATTTCAACACCAAAATCAGCTAAATCAGTCCAGCCGTTCTCGAGTTTAAGCGAGACTAAAGAACAGCAATTGATTTTTATTATTTAGATAAATAAATTAAATAAATATTGGTAGACAATCCACACAACACCATCTAGCCCCGAACAAAGCATTGCTTGTATTATGGTGACCAGATGACTGATAGAATATTCTAGTACCTATATTTTTTAATACAAAATTTATATCAGTTTCAAAACATTCGTGAGTTGTACTATACATTGTGATGTATTTGAACATTCTAGATGAATCAAAACAGTGTCGATACCGACATCGACAAAATAATACGTGAGTTAAACCTTATCATCCTTTATTATATTATATAGTGCCGAGACAGGGCACTGTGACCCTACAAAACAGGCTCATTAGAGACCTAGTAAAGGGGACAGAGTTATGTTAGGTACTTAGGTCAGAAATAAGGCAAAGGAAAAATGAGATTATCTGTTATGTTTTTTTTTTTTTGAAAGAATGTTGTACTTTAGGATGATAGGAAATAGCACCAAAGACGTTGTACCAAATTAATTTTAAGAACCTAAATAAATTATTATTATTATTATTTGTATAGAGACTTGTTCTACTCGGTATAATTTATACCGGATTCATTGGAGCGCACGGGCCTAAGCCAAGTGCGCCCCAGTATTGTTGGGTTGGGGTTCACTGGGAAGTTCCGTTTGCAATAACTTTCTTACAATTCTACATGTGTTCAAAATGACAGCTTTCTGTAACGAAACATACGTATGCTTGGGAAGGTGCAACTGCTCTAGAGATTGGAAGAGTTGTTTAGGAATAACGCCGGTTGATGACAAGACTATCGGAACTATTGAGACCTTTTGCAAACGCCACATTCGAGTTATTTCGTTTTTAAGGTCAATATATTTAAACAGTTTCTCTGCAATGATGGTCTGCAGGTTATGCGTGTTGGGTATGGCGATGTCAATGAGAAGTGCTGTGTTATTGGTTTTGTCTAAAAGAGTCAAGTCTGGTCTATTAAAATGTGTAGTTTTGTCGGTCAAGATTGCTCGATCAAAATAAAGTTTGTGTGTAGTGTTCTCCAGTACAGTTTCAGGGGTATGTTTATAATACGGTAGAAGTCTTTCTGTTGTGTCTACAAGTTTATATTTGGTTGCTATGTTTTGGTGAATAATATTGGCCACTTGGTCGTGTCTAAATTATTATTATTATTATTATTATTATCCTTATTATACTATCTTATTATACTTAGAATACATTTTGATAAAAATGACAAAATGTATTCTTATTATCCTTTGTAACACCCAGACACAGAACAAACCTATCATCATCAAGCAAATGCTTTTCATACATTTTTAGAGCGTTTACATATTCGTTATTTTATTATGTGCTGTGTCCTGTGCCCACTTCGTTGGGCGGTTACAACTTCACAAATTATTAGAGTACTAATATTGCTATTAAAAAAAATATAATTCAAATTTGAAATATAGTAGGTAATAATATTTAAAGATAGTAAAAATATTCAAATTATTGTAATAATTACAGAGATTAACAAAGTTAAGAATAAATATTGATAGATGGCGCTAGTGGCCACCCGCGGCTTCGCCCGCCCCGTTCCCATTACCGTATCCCGTTGTTTTGCCGGGATAAAAAGCCTATATAGCCTATTCCAAGTTACTAAGTATATTCATTCTAAGTTTCATCAAAATCGGTCTAGCGGTTCTCGAGTTATAGGTGGTGTAACTAATACGCCTTTCTTTTATATATATAGATGGCGAGCTTAAGCAAATCCTGCATAACCATAGTAACCAAATAGGAAATACCGTAAATATTTCGTAATTGACACCGGTACATGTTAACGAGAGCGCTTTCTTCATAAAATGCACTTTATTTCAATGCGATAAAGATTCGTTTTACAATCGGGTTTGTGCTTTTATGATGGTTGTGAGAAATCGGTCGACTTATATGACGATAAGTCGATAAGCATACGCATAAAGTCAATAGTTATACGTTTTCAATATTTTTCATATAACAGTAAGAAATTTCAAAATATAAGCCACTGACAGCTCGGGGCTTCGCACTTGTATTACCTACATAATAAATAGCCTATTCGTCCGTCTTCAAGATATATTTTCAACCCGTGGCGCCTTGGAGAGTTAAATAAATAAATAAATAATGCCGGACATTTCACACAGCATCATAATGTAAGCAAGCAGAGTAAAGTGAGCAGAGCTTGTGTTATGGGTACCACATGACTGATCTACAAAATTTCAAATCCTTGCAGAACATACATACATTTACCCGCGTCGGGAATCGAACCCGAAACCTTCTGCGTCTTAGCCGGACCTAGGTCCACTGCGCCACAGAGGTCGCCGAAAAAAAACAGAAACAAACATACAGAGACACTTAAGAATTTATAATATTAGTATGGATTGATAGACTATATTGCAGGCATTATTTTACTCTTATTTCTTTGCAGCGGACGATGAAGGGACAACTCTGCGCTCCAGAACCCAAATTGCAATGTAGCTCAAAATGTTCCGAAGCCTAAGAGCTGGGCTGGTCATGTCTGTCGCATGCCGGATGACCTGTGCCAAAACCACTCAGTGGCGTCCTGAGACAGCGAGAAGGTGCCGTAGCAGACCAGACGAGATGATCTCGACTCATTTGACATAGCTTGGGTCCAATGGGGTGGCACACGCAAAGCTATTTACAGATGGCAGCACAAGCGTGAATGCCTTGATTACATTGTATGAAGTTGAGGCTTGTTGTGAACGTGATAGATGCAATTTGTAGTGTTTTCTGTAAAAGGGCGAAGGTAACCGTCCCTCACGCGTATATTTTAAACAATTTGAAGTTCAGTTTCTCTTTAAAGCATTTGTTAGTTTCTTTTTCTGAGCGTGATGATACATGTTTTTGAGCTAAAACTGTGATTTTCATTCATTCATTCATAGTTTTTGATTGAAACAAAACCAGCTGAGCGTTTTCGTGCTTCGGATTTATCCAGCTATATATACTCTTCAGGCGGTCACCAACACCGGTTCACTACTACATCGTGTGAATTAATGGCCGCCAAAAGGCCTTTTAAAAAGTCGTCACCGAAAGCTTAACGTGCACGGAAGCACGAATATAATGCCATTACGATCACCTATATAGGTACTGACAGCACAGGTACTTAACTTCGATTATCGGATAGAGACAGACCCAAGTCAGATTCGCCATAAGACCTACATCTTCATCAAAGCATAATTAGCTTCTCAGCGTTGTAGCTCTGTAGCTGCTCTGCGTTGTGGGTACGATTATTTCTAAGGACAACATGTGTGTGATTAACATAGATGTTTGTTCTGTGCCGGTGTTATCATTATATCATAAGTATGTATTTAACAATATATAAGTATTAGATCAGTCATCTGGTCACCACAATACAATTATGCTCAGTTTGGGGTTAGATGGTGTTGTTTGCAATGTCCACCAATATTTAATGATTGACCGAGCGAAGCAAGTGTCTCCGTTTCAGCTTAGGCAAAAATGCTTTTGTATGTCCGCCGTCTGTCCAGACGATCTCCTCTACAGGTCGCATTCCTCAAACGATTCTCGTGAAATTTTGTGATCAGGTTCTAAAACTATATTTAAAAAAAATTCTATTCAGTTCTTCGAAATTTTTCAAAATGGCGGAGATATGGTTGTTGAAAACGTTAGTTAGTTATATTTCAATCATTTCGAAAAATGTTCACAAGGTCTACAGCTCACAGAGCCATTAGTTTATACAGGCTATATTTCGTGCCATAAGGTAAGATTTAAGATTGTCGCGACCGATAAGATTGCGTATACGTCATTACTCGGCTCCTATTTTCGAAACACCTCACCAGGCTTTGAACTGGTACTGGTGCGTAGAGAATTTTTTTCTTTTATCACAATATATTAAAACTTTACGTTCAAATGGAAAAGCGTTTGTCAATCATAGACCAAATATTGATGTTGGCCATGTGCTGGCACTAAAATCTGTTAATTGCAACGCCACGAAGCCGTTTGATAATATGGAGATCAAATATTCCGTCGCCGCCTTATTTAGGTCGATGCCCCGATGCCCCACGAAACGTCACGTTTGTATATCTAATAATAGTGATATATTTGGGTTTTTTGCTTAAAAGAGTTATTAACAAGTCAAGCTATAGTAAGAACTAGCACACACTGCGGATTATTAAATGCCTTTAAGCAATTTCAGGTCACAGACTAACCATGTATCTTAAGCGGCGCTTAAGTATGCACCTGTCCTTATCATTCTATAGTCAATGAATAGAGATAGCAAGATTTAAACAACACAACTCTCTATCCTAAATAGCGTTGCACTTAAGTATACCCTGTCCTTGTCATTCTATAGTCAATTAATAGAGATGGCAAGATTAAAAAAACACAACTCTCTATTCTAAATAGCGTAGCAATTAAGTATCCTCTGTCCATGTCATTCTAATGTCAATGAATAGAGATGGCAAGATTTAAACAACACAACTCTCTATCCGAAATAGCGTAGAAATTTATTATGCTCTGTCCTTGTCATTCTATAATCAATGAATAGAGATGGCAAGATTAAAACAACACAACTCTCTATCCTAAATAGCGTAGCACTTGTATGCTCTGTCCTTGTCATTCTAATGTCAATGAATAGAGGCAGCAAGATTTAAACGTCACAACTCTCTATCCTAAATAGCGCAGCGCTTAATTATGCTCTGTCCCTGTCATTCTATAGTCAATGAATAAAGATGGAAGATTTAAACACAACTCTCTATCCTAAATAGCGTAGCACTTAAGTATGCTCTGTCCTTGTCATTCTAATGAATAGAGATTTTAATTATATTCGTGCCAGAAGTTACGATGCGAGAAAGAGAAAATACACCTTTTTGGCCACAACATAACGAGTATCGGTCACCAATCCAAAAATCCCCCAATAAATAATAGACACAATCAGAAGACGGCCCCCAGTTCCCGGCAGTTCCGCTATTCCTGGCATAGGTGGCGGCCACGGTAACGGCGGAACAGGGGGTGCGAAGAATCTCCGGCAGAGGTCCAGCTACCAATCCCAACGACCCCTGGCCCAGGCAACATACAACGCACGCACACTGAGGACTGACGAGAAGTTGATTGAGCTGGAAGAAGTAGTAAATAAGTTGCACTGGAATATTATAGGGTTATCAGAAGTCCGAAGAGAGGGAGAGGACACGATAATCCTAAATTCCGGCAACTTATTCTACTACCGGGAGGGCGATCAACTTTCTCAGCACGGCGTCGGATTTCTCGTCCACAAATCCCTCGTTAACAACATAGTAAAAATCGAAAGCGTGTCGAGCAGGGTGGTATACCTTATACACAGAATAACCAAACGGTATTCGCTTAAGGTCAAACAGGTGTACGCACCTCACTCGAAACGTCCAGACGATGAAGTGAAGGCTATGTATGATGACATTTCAAATGCCAAGCAAGCCTCGAAAACACACTTTACGGTTGTGATGGGGGACTTCAACGCGCGGCTAGGTGTGAGGAATGGCGATGAACTGAGAGTGGGACAATTTGGATTTGGACAGCGGAACCAACGGGGTCAGCGATTAGCCGACTTCATGGAAAAGGAGGGACTCTTTATGATGAACTCCTTTTTCAAGAAGCGGTCGTCCAGGAAATGGACGTGGCTTCACCCCGGTGGACATAAACGCGAGATAGATTTCATCATGACTACAAAAAAGCAAATATTTAATGATGTCTCAGTGATCAACAGGGTCAAAACCGGCAGTGATCACCGAATGGTTAGAGGCTCATTAAATCTTAACGTAAAGCTAGAAAGGTCCCGTCTGATGAAATCTACTCTTCGCCCAAGTCCTGCCCAAATCCAAAACCCCGAGAGCTTTCAGTTGGAACTCCAAGATCGCTTCCAATGCCTCGCCGAATGCGGATCCGTGGATGAAATAAATGACGGGCTGGTGGAAATTGTCCATGCCGTTGGGTCAGTTCTGTAAAACCCAGCGCAAAGGTAGAAACCAAAAACTCTCTGAGCACACTCTAAAACTCATGGCAGAACGTAGCGAAATGAAACTGCAGTCTTTAGTGGACAGGTCGAAATACAGCACGCTTAATAAACAGATCTCTAAGTCTATGCGACGCGATTTACGTCTCTTTAATACTTATGGTATAAAGAACGCAATAGAGCGCAACCAAGGCTCCAAAGTTTTCGCGAGAGGTCTGTCTATTGGGCAAAGCCTGTTGACGAAGCTGAAGACCGACAGTGGCAGTGTTGTTTCCTCGAAGCCAGAAGTTTTACGAGAGCTCGAGAAGTTCTACGGACAACTGTACACCTCTTCGCAAAGTCCTACTACAAGCACGACTAGCGAAGCAAGAGCCCGCCTAACCCGACAGTGTAGTACTGAAGACATTCCGGAAGTCAGCCTATACGAGATCCGAACGGCTCTCAAGCAGCTTAAGATCAACAAGGCACCGGGGGAAGACGGAATAACGACAGAGCTTTTGAGAGCGGGTGGAACACCGGTACTTAAGGTCCTCCAGAATCAACTACGCCAGAGGCGTGGAACAGGAGCGTGGTGGTACTGTTCTTTAAGAAAGGGGATAACACCCTCTTAAAGAATTACAGGCCTATCTCGCTGTTGAGCCGTGTCTATAAGCTGTTTTCGAGAGTAGTTACTAATCGTCTCGTTTGACGACTTCCAGCCTCCCGAACAAGCCGGGTTCCAAAAAGGCCTTAACACCATAGACCACATCCATACGCTCCGGCAGGTTATACAAAAGACCGAAGAGTATAACCGGCCACTTTGTTTAGCGTTTGTGGACTATGAGAAAGCTTTTGATTCTGTCGAAACCTGGGCAGTGTTGCAGTCACTCCAGCGATGCCAAATCGACTATCGGTATATCGAAGTGTTGAAATGTCTATACAGTAACGCCACTATGTCCATCCGACTCCAGGACCAGAGCACGAATCCAATCCCATTGCATAAAGGGGTGAGACAGGGAGATGTTATTTCTCCGACACTGTTCACCTCTGCATTGGAGGATGTTTTCAACCTCTTGTACTGGCATAGACATGGTATCAACATCAATGGCGAACGCCTCACTCACCTTCGATTTGCCGACGATATATTTCTCATGGCAGAATCGCTGGAAGACCTAGGCACAATGCTCAGCGACCTCAATATCGTCTCCCAACAGGTGGGTCTTAAAATGAACATGAGCAAGACAAAAATCATGTCAAATGCTCATGTTGCACCCGTACCGGTACATGTTGGGAGCGATATAATCATCGTTGTAGACCATTATGTCTATTTGGGTCAGACGATTCAACTAGGCAAGTCCAATTTCGACAAAGAGGTCAGCCGACGAATCCAACTCGGATGGGCAGCGTTCGGGAAATGACGGCACATCTTCTCGTCACAGATACCGCAGAGCCTCAAGACTAAAGTCTACAATCAGTGCGTGTTGCCAGTGATGACATATGGAACTGAGACTTGGTCCCTGACTATTGGCCTCATACACAAGCTTAGAGTCGCGCAACGTGCAATGGAGAGAGCTATGTTGGGTGTTTCATTACGTGATAAAATCCGCAACGAGGAAATCCGTAGAAGAACCAAAGTAACCGACGTACCGCTCAAAATATCCAGGTTGAAGTGACAATGGGCAGGCCATATGGTTCGCAGAACTGATAACCGCTGGGGAGTCAAAGTTCTCGAACGGCGACCAAGGACAGGAAAACGAAGCGTAGGACGACCCCCCACGATGGACTGACGACATTGTAAAGATCGCAGGAAGTCGGTGGATGGAGAGGGCTCAAAATCGTTCTTCCTGGAAATCTATTGGGGAGGCCTATGTCCAGCAGTGGACTTCATAGAGGCTGTGATGATGATGATGATATACGAGTATGTTGATTTGTTTGCGGGAAAGGCAAATTTTGACGCCTACCTCTTTAAAGTCTATTTTTTTAGTATTTTTATTGTTTTTTTCTGCTCTTGTTTACTCTTTTGTTTTTCGTGTGGTAAATACCTAGTCCCTGGCTGACTGAGCTTTGCTTGGTATAAAACACGGATAAAACGACGCTTTCTAAAAATTTAACTCAGCTAGATCGATTTATTGCCCCCGAAACCCCCTGCATACTAAATTTAATGAAGAACGTTGCAGCTTTAAACCTATTTCGTCTCAATGGTGAACTAAAGTCTTCGCTATAAATATGTCCTTTGAGATCTCACTTTCCTCTCTTAAATCATATTCAACAGTACCTTATTCAAATTGCACACGAGTTTCCTAGCCTCCTTGCAGTCAGATGGGTTCTGAAGGTAATGCAACCTTCTCTGTACCAAGTCGCTGACGTTAGCTGCCTCCATCTGCCGCCAGTCTTGGTATCCATCTAGATCAGACAGTTTATCCTGATCTGATAAGAGAGACCTAGAAGAAAATAATGATACAAGTTAATGCTGTTTCTTCCAGATTTTGACCACCTCTGTTGCGCAGTAGGCGAACGCCCGCCTGAGACGCAAAAGGTTGCGGGTTCGATTCCCGCCGCGGGACAAATGTTTGTATGATCTGCAAGTATTTGTCTCGGGTCTGGGTGTTTCTATGTATAATAAGTATTTATTAACAAAAATGTTAGTCAGTCATATGGTAGGTACCCATAACACAAGCTCTGCTTCCTTTGGGGCCAGATGATTTTGTGTGTAATAACCGGCAATATTTATTATTTAAAAAAAATTATATCATTACTACAATTATTTAATAATTTACATTACTGTATAAATATTTATTATTTTAATTATTATCATTATAATCAGCAAACGATCCAGAGGCAGACCCCGAACGAGATAGGACGAAATAGCTAAAATGCCGGCTCACAATGAAAAAGGCTCAAGACTGAAATAATTGGCTTTCATTGCAGGAGGCCTTCAGCCGCGGAGGGGTTCCAGCAAACAAATAATCTATAATTATGAATATTCCGTAAATTTACATTTAAACTGTAACGAGAAACTAACCTAAAATTAATTTAGAATGTTAAAAAAATACATAAGAAACAAAAGCTTTCATTTTTTTTTCAGAAATAAAAGGCTTTTTATTATTTATTTATTCAGTCTACACGGACAGTGTAGGCATTGCTGTGCCTACCCCCATTCTTTCCATTCATCCCTCTCCCGCGCTAAAATGGTCCAGTCGACACGGAATTTGGTGAGCTCGCGGTTCGCGATCATAAATAAAAAAATATTGGAGGACATCATACAAAACAATCTAACCCCAAACTAAGCATAACTCTAGGTGACCAGTAGGGCGATTATGGAACACTTGATACAATCAATGTCGATCAGTTTCGATTAGCAATCGGCATCAATGTCTATCATTTTCGATTAGCAATAGGCATTATTTCAATCAATCATATACGATGTATTTAATTGCTTAGAACGCTAAACACGGTTCCTACCACAATCGTATTTTGTTAATTGATCGAGTTATAGTTTGACACCAAATTCACATTGTAACTAGCGATAGAAGCAGGTAGAAATCGCAGCGATCCGTAATACCAATAAATATGTATAAATATATATAATATAAATATATATAAAATGAATTTATATATAAATATATATTATATAAATATATAT
This sequence comes from Lampropteryx suffumata, assembly GCA_948098915.1. Lineage (NCBI taxonomy): Eukaryota > Metazoa > Arthropoda > Insecta > Lepidoptera > Geometridae > Lampropteryx > Lampropteryx suffumata. The sequence continues at coordinate 15,394,397 of OX402558.1, read as the reverse complement.
AATATAAATATATATATAGTATAAATATCATCATCATCATCATACCAGCCTTTAGGAAGTCCACTGCTGGACATAGGCCTCCCCAATTGATTTCCAGGAAAAACGATTTTGAGCCCTCTCCATCCACCGACTTCCTGCGATCTTTACAATGTCGTCAGTCCATCGGGTGGGGGGTCGTCCTACGCTTCGTTTTCCTGTCCTTGGTCGCCATTCGAGAACTTTTACTCCCCAACGGTTATTAGTTCTGCGAGCTATATGGCCTGCCCATTGCCACTTCAACTTGCAAATTTTTAGTGCTATGTCGGTGACTTTGGTTCTTCTACGGATTTCCTCGTTGCGGATTTTATCACGTAGTGAAACACCCAACATAGCTCTCTCCATAGCTCGTTGCGCGACTCTGAGCTTGTGTATGAGGCCAATAGTTAGCGAGCAAGTCTCAGTTCCATATGACATCACTGGCAACACGCACTGATTAAGACTTTCGTCTTGAGGCTCTGCGGTATCTGTGACGAGAAGATGTGCCGTAATTTCCCGAACGCTGCCCATAAATAAATATATATAAATATAAATATAATGGCCCCAAAGTAAGCAGAGCTAGTGTTATGGGTACCACATGACTGATATATTACTTATATACGTTTTTTTTTTGTGAACACATACATATTATATATAGTAACACCCAGACCCAAGACAAATACTTGCAGATCATACAAACATTTGAACCGCGGCGGGAATCGAACCCGCAACCTTCTGCGTCTCAGCCGGACCTAAGCTTACTGCGCTACAGAGGTCGTCAATTCATCAATAGTAACTGAAAGCTATTAGTATCAATGTTTTGATAGTATCAATGTTCCATAATCGTCCCACAGATTATTGTTTAAACACACACTTATAAATAAAAACAAAATTATTCTGGCCATTTCACACAGCATCTAGTCCGAAAGTAAGAAGAGCTTGTGTTATGGGAACCATATGACTGATATAATACTTATAATAGGTTGGGGAAAAAGTTTCTTCGCATTTTTTAAGAAAATTCAAAACATTTTTTAATATAGTTTATTTACATTTAACTAAAGTATGTAGGTACCATTTAGTTCGATAACTTTTTGCCATCTTGTAGATAGGGACATGATCCCATTGCTGTAGAAATTTTGGGACTTCTGATCAAAATACCGCGACAAGTGGTTTTGGCAGTCCTCTCGTGATGTTAACCTGACACTGCCTAAAGAATTCTGAAGAGACCGAAACAGGTGGAAATCTGAGGGTGCAAGGTCAGGACTATACAGCGGATGCATTAACACCTCCCAGCCAAACTCTCTTAATTTTTGCTGAGTGGCTAAAGATGTGTGAGGTCTAGCGTTATCATGATGAAAAACCACACCCCTTCTGTTGATTAATTCCGGCCGATTTCTCTCAACTTCTTGCTTTAATCTCATCAGTTGTTCGCAGTAGAGTTCGGAATCGATGGGCCTGCCTGGTGGTAACAGCTCATAATGAATAATGGCCTTTCAATCCCACCACACACACAGCATCACCTTGTTGCGAGTTACCCGGGTTTAGCTACATTCTGTGAAGCGTGGTCAAAGGCCGGTCAGCCTTTGACCACGACCTTTTTCGCACGTTCTTGTCGTACGTGATCCACTTTTCATCACCAGTTATCAGCTTCTTCAAAAATGGTTCGGTTTCATTACGTCGTAATAAAGAATCACAAATGAGTACACGGTTCATTAGGTTTCTTTCAGTGAGCTCGTGAGGTACCCAAATATCGAGCTTTTTTGTGTACCCAGTTTTTTCAAATGCGTAAAACTGTTTTGTGGTTAATTCCCAGTTCTTCAGCTACGTCGTAACTACTGATATGCCGATCTTGCTCCACTTTTTCAAATATGGCATCCATTTTATCCGTAATAGGGCGACCAGAGCGACGTGCATCTTTGACATCAAAATTTCCGGATTCAAAACGCTTAAACCAAATTTGTGCTACTCTCATAGACACTGCACTAGGTCCATAAACATCGCAAATTTTTTTCGAAGCTATGTTGCTTTTTTACCTTTTTTGTAGTAAAATTTTAAAATGTATCGAATTTCTTCATTAGATTCACTTATCTTGACAGCACGAAAAACAAATAAAAATCACACATTTTCCTAATTTGAATTTGGAATTATGTCCTTTAAAATTTAAACTTTTAATGATACCAAAACCAGCCAGATACAAATAGTACAGCCAAAGAGATTTTATTACAAGTTCATACATACTATAATGCGAAAATACTTTTTCCCCAACCTAATATAGTTTTTGTTTGTAAATACGTACATACGATACTTTATAAGACACAGAACAAACACTGCAAATGTCCATCACTTGAAATAGGAGTTACGGGCTTAATTTTTTACGCTTTATATTAGCTTCACTTGTATGTATGTATGTATGTTTGTAACCGACTCCTTAGGACGCGATTTTGACCCACTTTAAACGGCCAGATTTCATTCAAATTTTGCAAACCTGTCAAAAAAAAACTTTTCTTCTCTTCTCTTCACTATATAGTATAAAACAAAGTCGCTTTCCGCTATCTGTCTGTTCCTATGTCTACTTAGATCTTTAAAACTACGCAACGGATTTTTATCCGGTTTTTGTTGATAGATAGAGTGATTCAAGAGGAAGGTTTATATATATAATACAGAGCATGTAGTGCAGTGCAGTGTTTTTCTACTATATTATAATACATAATATAGTAGAGAAACACTGATAATTTTAGAGGTTTCTAATGTGATGTCGTAAATAAACACATTTTTTGCGCTTATATTCAAAACGATGGCTGAACCATTCTGTAGTATATTTAGTACTAGCGACCCGCCCCAGCTTCGCACGGGTGCAATGCTGATACTAAATATACTACAGAATCTCTTTATATACAACGTTATCTAAGAGAATAACATAGACTAAGAAATAGATATATACCATTGCGGACTTTTGTGTAGACCTTTTTAAGGTGTACAATACTGTAGTACATTATTTTGATCTATCTCGTAGGGTTCAGCCAGCGTTTGCAATGTAAGCACAAATAAATGAGTTTATTTACGACACCACATTAGAAACCTCTAAAAATATCAGTGTTTCTCTTCTATATTATGCATGTTTTATACATATAAACCTTCCTCTTGAACCCCATTAAAATCCGTTGCATAGTTTTAAAGATCTAAGCATACATCGGGACAGATCTGTCTGTCGGGAGGCGACTTTGTTTTAAACTAAGTAATGATCAGCATTGCACCCGTGCGAAGCCGAAGCGGGTTGCTAGTTATATATAAGCACTTAATTCTTATTCTTATAGGACATAGTAACACAGCTGTTTGCTATAGGATCATGTTTATCTGAAAACAATTCTATACAACTAAAATAAACGAATTCAGTAATATCAAGCCAAAACAAACCTTTTTCTATCACCCACAAGGTCCAGAACAGTCTGTATCTTATCCGGTTTCAGCTCACCAGTCATGATCCTGGTCAGTTCATGGTTCACGTAGTACCATAACTCTTTGGTATTGGAGTATATTCGCCTCCTGAGATTCTCGTACTCCTCCATAGGACCTTGACCAGAGTCTAATATGAGAGACCCATCTATGTCTTTCAGGTTGTTGAACCTAAAAAGAAAGAGATGGTGAGTGTGTAGGAAAACATAACAGTTTTTGTTCGAAGTCATGTGTCTAATAAATAAATAATAAATATTGATGCACACAACACCATCTAAAAAACAAAATAAGCATAAAAAAAAAAAAAAATTGTTGGACAATGCACACAACACCAGTCCCAAACTAAGCATAGCTTCTATAATGGTGACCAAGATAACTGATAGAATATTTATTATTGTTTGTATTATGGTGACCAATTGACTGATGAAATCCCTATCAATATTAAAAAAGCGAAAGTAAATCTGTCTGTCTGTCTGTTTGCCGGTGTGTCTCTCTGTTTGTTACGTTCTCACGCCTAAACCGCTGAACTGATTTTGATGAATTTTGGTATAGACATAGATGGGACCTTGGAGAAGGACATAGGCTACTTTTTATGAAGGTACCACACGTGCAAAGCCGCGGGGAGCAGCTAGTACTTACCTATATATGTTTAAGTAAGTACTTATGATACTTTATAACAACCAGACACAGAACAAACACCTATGTTCATCACACAAATGTTTATCCTGGGAGGGAAACGAACTCTCAACCTACAGCGCAGAAGGCAGAGTTACTAACTGAGCTGATAGGCCAGTCAAGTGAACGAAAGGAGTCTATGAAGCTCACTTTAATCATGTCACTGGTCTCATAGCTCAGTTGGTAACATGATACGAATGACATCATCTTTCGATTCTACTCGTGTTTTGATCGACTGATAAGACAATAATTACTTTAAAAACTAAAAAGAAAACCGACTTCGTTGAATGAAATTTGAGCCCATAATAATACAACCGAATTGAGAACCTCCAACTTTTTTTGAAACCGGTTAAAAATGTTTTTATTTTACTCTTTTTGGTACTTTTTCATTTTTCAAAATTCGTAGACACCACTGGAAAGTCACAGGAAAGCAAAATATCAAAATTTCGTTTCATCCAAGTGGAGAACATACGTTTATCAGTTTTTTGATTTAAAAACCTAACTACTGAACCGATTTTTATAAAATTTATATGGGACCAATCGGGAAGTACTTATCCTTATCCTTCTCCTATATCTTTTCACATGAAATCAGATTTTTTTCATATCGGTTCAGAAATGACGGAGTTAGAGGTAACAAACAAAAAAAACAGTCGAATTCAGAACCTTTTTTGAAGCCGGTTAAAAAGTGGTTATTGTGACTTAACTATAATAGTTTGACATATGATTTTTTGTGGGTATTGATGAGATGAGTGCCTACTATAAATATGTCGTGAGTGTAATTTTTTTTTGTAACATCAATAGTTTTTGCAGCGTCTTCTGACGTCAAAAGTAATGACTTTTAAAACGACTTTAAAAAATAAAGAAGATGTTTAAGTGGGTTGTAATTTATTGCTATTTCATACGGATTTTTTTTAATAATACAACCTACGTGACTCACTTAAAATGTAGCTTTCTACAGGTGTAATAATTAATTCAATTAAGTGATTTGGAGTTTAAAAAAACTTAGTTTAGATTTAGATTTAGAAAAAAAATATTAAAATAAATAATATAAAAAACATTAGTTTAGATTTAGATTAAGATAAACCTAGCATGGTAACATTGCTCACACTGTGTACCTATTGTTTGTAATACATACTATACTCGTAGAGAACCGTGTATTAGTATATGAAATGTGCATGTAAATTTACCATTAGAAGCAAGAGCGGCTCGACGGGCCGTAACTCTTAGAGATATGAAGTATCAATCGATATCGGTCTGGGGACTGAAATTATGAGCAATTTGTATAGTAATTGTCAAAAACATAGACAGGGTTGTACACAATTATAGAAGATACAAAGAAAAAAATTGACTTGGCTTCGTTACCTTAAAACGAAACGGAAAATTTCAAACACGCATACACTCTGTCATCTTTTTCACACACACACACACACACACACACACACTCCTACCACACTCTCTTTCACCCTTATCCATTCTCTCTCCCATTTGATATCTCTCTGTGATTACTCTCTTATGATATTGGGGGAACCCGTATCATAAGAGAGTACACACCGACTCACTCACTCTTTCTCACACAAACATACACACATACACACACACACACTCACACATTGCAGTGCGTTATTCTGGCAAAAACTAAAAATTGCTCTCTATTTGTTATGTTTTGAACGTCTCAGTACTCAGTAAAAACACCGGATAATAGTCGTAACTATTAAATACTAAATCATTCGTCAATCTGATAAAACTTTAAACATACCAAAAGGAGAAAAGGAAATATCACAACTCTTCAAAAATAATTCGGGATTATTTTTAGAAGTAAACATTGCGCTCTTATCTTATTTATTTTTCTCGGGTTATTTCCGGTTTTATAAGTAATGTTGATGTTTTTATTTAAATAGAGATAAATTTATTGACTCGGGTGTGAATACTTGGAATAAAAGCTTTGTGTTTCTTTGTGATTTGAGCAAAATAATCCGTATAATTATTTTATGAAAGACAAATGACGAACGACAATATACGACTTTGTGACATCATACTGTAAACTATATAAATACTTGACACTGGCACAATTTACATTATTATGACATGTGTCATTTAAGAAGTTTTCCTCATGTTTCATGTTTTCTTGGGTAATCTTAGCGGAACTTTAATCAATACCTATATTGTGATTCCATAACAAAGACAAATGAATTCTAAGTGTAGGTATTATGTTTTTTTGTGATGTGGTTCTGATATCACAGAATTTCTGAACGGCTTTTCTATTATTGCGTTTTGAATAGACGATCGACTAAGATTTTGTAAAGATATTTTAATAAAGCAAAACTACTTGACATTGGCAAATTTGTCATCAATACGGATGCCATAGAAAGAAGAAAAGAGAAAAAAGTAATTATAGGAAGACGAAGATAATTTTTAACAAAAAAAAACGACTTTAAACAGGAAACTAAATAGTAAAAAATTCCTTGACTGTCCTTCGTCTTCATCATCAGACCCTGAATCACAACCCATCTAGGTGTAAAGTTCTCATCAATACAAATTAATCAAGCCAGGTAATTATTGTAAATCGTTGAGGAGTTCCATCGACTGTCCTTCGGCTCCATCATCAGATCGACTCTAGACCTTCATTAAATAGAAGTGCTTTAACATGCTTAAAGAAACAAAATTACAAACGCACTAGCCGCTACAACGATTTTCGAAGGTTCCCCTCGATTTCTCTTGGATGCCATCATCAGATCCTAATTTACTTATCATGTTACACTTGGGATATCTCCTTTCCAACAAAAAAAGAATCATAAACGACGAAATTATCCGCAAACACACATATAAATATATATTCATTCATTACGTTTATTTCAGACAACATTTCATTATAAATTAGTTACAAAAAATAATTAACGTGTCCATATTTGATTAAAATTAAAGTACCCCTAACTATCGCGCACTGGTCAAGAAAGCACAATATACACTCTTGTCCAGTGTTCCATAAAGAAACAGTCAGTGTCCAGCCGGCAATGAGCTGTAGGTAGGCAATGAGCTGTAGGTAGCTGTTAGGGATGTCGCGCACCCGGCGCATCAGGGACGCAGATCTTTTGCGCATTATCGCCGCGAAACCGTCTACTCGTGCGTCAGCAAACATTCCAGACGCGCTGCAAAAGCGCGGCAGCCCTTATCAGCATCCTGAACGAGTTGTTGTACTGGATTCGCAGGGCATTCCAAGACTTTTTGGTGTGCTTGACCCAAAGGCTGCACGTATAAAACGCCAGACAGTAAGCTCTGAAAAGCGTTGCTTTTACCTGCCTGGTGCAGCGCGCAAACCTACGGGCCAGCGTGTTCGCTCTAATGGATAATGTATATATATGTACGGTCGAATTGAGAAACGTCCTTTTTTGAAGTTCGTTAAAAAGGGTCTCACACGCTTAGGTTTTCACTTACCCTGCAGATCTCCGTATTCGAGAAATGAGATTGCTATGCTGCTGACGAAGTGTTTCCAACTGCGAGGTCACACGTTTTAATCGCTCCTGGAAAACCGCCGCGTCATCTGTGTTGCCACCGCATCTGCAATATGTTCCTGTTAAGCCAATTGCTACTCTGCTGACTGAGTTAAATAAATAAATAACGATGGACAATGCACACAACACCATTTAGCCCCAAACTAAGCATAGCTTGTATTATGTAATCGAATGACTAAAAGAATATTTATATATTTTAAAACACATACTAATGATACTTTATAATACAGAACAAGCACCTATGTTCATCACACAAATGTTTGTCCTGGGAGGGAATCAAACTTTCACCCTACAGCGCAAAAGGCAGAGCTACTGCCAACTAAGCTGACAGCTCAGTTGTTAGATAGGTTTAAATAAATAACTAAATATTAATACGTGAAGCAAAACTTTGTACCCCTTTTTACGAAAATTGCGGATGAGGAGTAAATTGAAAATGAAATTTCGCACACTTGTCTTATAGTTCATATAGAGAAGGAGTGCAGAATGCTAATATTGTTTTTTATAATTATGCATAAAATATACATTAATTATAAATTAATTATAGTCGAATTTCGACCAGTGGGCGTCCACTAGTATCAAATGGACAAGTAGTGTCGCTTATATGAACCAGGATTGAAACCTTGGTAGGTATCCTAAAACTAGTAGGTCCTTCGTCAAGCGCCGGAATTAATGCCGGAGTGTTTACATATTAGTAAATCTATTCAATATTATGTAATAGATTTCATAATATTGAATAGAAGAATAGATAAAGTCAAGCCTGAATGTTTCTGAGAACTGCATGCGTGGTTTCATGGCGGTGATTATCATGTTTCCATTAGAAAACCAATACCAAATATATTATAGTTGGTTTACCAAATATAAATAAACAAATAGATAAATAAATCTTCCACATTTTCCTTGGTCTATCTCTAGTTTTATGTTCATCCACTTTTATATCCTTTATGTGGAAAGGAACATATATTATCTATTTTCCATACCACGCTAACCTTACCTAATAGTAGACTTCACCGAGCTGGTTAATGGATGACGAGTATTTTATATTAAGTTAAAATATGTAAATAAATATATTGCAAATGTGTCGGCAAAAAATGTTTTGTCCATAATATGATTAATTAACAATTAATATTTTTTTTAACATTTCACTGGTTTGGTTAATAGACAAATTCCATACCAATCGAAAGTATGAAGCCCATAGAATATGCAAACGTTAGGTTGACTATTTTTTTCCGTCACAACTCTTGGGTAGGCAGGTATAAACAGGTAAATCGATACTAGTAACTTGCAACGGTCTGGTAATGAATTAAAGTTAAATTAAAATAAAGATTATTTCATTACGAAAACGGTAGTATAGGGTTGTCTGCGAAAAATCAGTCCTGAATTCGGGTTGTCGATTTAAAAAATGAAATAATGCTGCGAGGGAATACGTGCGACAGAGAGATCCCAGCGAACCATCCCATGCGTGTGTAGTTAGTTCGTCTATTGAAAGAAAAGTGCGCATGCTATTTGTCCTTAACCTTTCAAGCGGGTAAACTTTATAGGGTTCGACTGTTTTTTAGGGTTTAGGCTGGATCTAGATAGTAGCTCCATAAATACAAATTAGTAATAATGTTCACTCATTCAAGTACGGGGGGAATATATTTTTCCAATATTTATTTCATGTGGCTTAATGCAACGGATCCGGTATGCGTAAAACTTCAGCCTGAGAACTGCGGTTGGTTCTTAGATGAATATTTAAAACCAGTAGGGTTCATTGGGGATCATACACCTTTAAGGATAGATGACATTGTCGAAACAATTGAAACAAAACGATAACGAAGAATGTTCAGAAGTTGGAGATCAAAATTATGTCTAATGACTCAGAATCTCAATAATTTTAAAATTTTAAAAACTCTCGTATTTATATTTTATTACAATAAAAAGTTTTTTTTATTTTATTTTTGTTTTTATTTTGTTTACTCATAATAGAATTTGCAAGATTAGTAAATATTTAATTGTTAATTAATCATATTCTGGACTGCAATTTTTTTGCCAACCCATTTGCAATATATTTTTTGCAACCCTCTCTCCTTCTTATCTTTATGAGCGTTTCGATTTCCTTGTTCCCCGTGGTGAGTCCTGCAGAACTGCAAAATCTCTTCTTAAAATATCTGCCCACTCTTCTAGTCGCTATGGTGGTTCATTCTCGGTCCACTGTGTGGAGTTGTGGAATTCTCTCCCTCACGTTATCCGCGCTAGTCCCTCGCTTGGCATTTTCAAGCGAAAAATCAAAGAGCACTATCTTTCCTTGTAATTATTTAGGTATATTTATTTGTGTATTATTTTATGTATGTTTATTATATTTAGGTAGATATATATATATAATATTATAATAATTATATATAATAATTATATATAATATAATATAATATATTTAGCAATAATCTTTAAGTAATTATATTTAGTTTATATAGTATTTATCTGTATTTCTCGATTAGTTAGTTCATATTTGAATTAGTTTTATGAATTTAATCTTTCTTTTTTCCTCCTTTTGTACACTTCATACCCACCCATTTGTTTTTAATACCTCCAATTCACAAGGTCTGCTGGAAGAGAACTCTTTTTAGGGTTAAGCTCGCCTGTGTACATGCCATTATTGATTAAGTTTAGATTATGTTTTTTGTGTACAATAAAGAATAAGGAATATATTTATTGACATATTTAATTTAATATTAAATACTTTTCATCCATTAACCAGCTCGGTGAAGGTCGTTCTATGATGGGATCTTAGACTATAAAACATTTATAATATTAGTATGGATTAATATATTTTCTAATATAGATACCTGAGCGGCGATATCACTAGGTAGGTGACGACTATCCACACGATGAGTAGCAGTACCGCCGCTCGTTTCCACTTCGCCAAGTACATCATGTTGCAGTCCCTGAATGTCACGTGACCATTGGAATAGAGTCTCATCTCGCGCCGCATCGCTAAGCATCACCCGCCGTCTGCGTAGACGTCACCATGCTGGCTGGACCTGTCACGTACACTGCTATTTCATAAATAAATAAATACTGGTTATACTAGTTAATAAACTACGTTTTAAAAACGAACAAAAACCCTACTCCATTGAATGAAATTTGAGTCCATAAAAATACAACCGAATTGAGGACACAATTTTTTGAAGTAAATTAAAAAAATATATTTTACGCTTTTTAGAACTTTATCTTTATATTTTGTTTATATAAAAGACATATTTTTGAAGTGAAAACTTATTTTAGCGCGGTACGCATATTTTTAAATGAGGTATAACCTCTCGCGACTCGCGACTCGCGACACCGTTACGAGACGCAGGGCTGTCGCGCTCGCCCCATTTGATTATAAACCTTAATTCACATGTTTACAGTCTTTACTTTGGTATGGAGAAGTTTACTGAGTTAGGTTCTTTGATATATTATCTACATTCTGAACAATAACATAAAAGAATATTAAAAATGTATTTTAAAGTAATAAAATACAATTCATAAATAAAATGCAATTCATAATCCAATAATCCTAGTACCCATCTAAAAAATGTCTAACGCGCCAAAATAAGTTTTCACTTCTGTCGGCACTTCTGTGCAACCCGTAATTTTTTATCAGCTATTTTAAAACCAAAAAACCAAACTAATGAACCGATTTTGATGACATTTCTATGGGACCAATCAGGAAGTAAGAAGGTATATAATTTTACATGAAATAGTACTTTTTTCAAATCGGAGCATAGATGACGGACTTATTAGGTAACAAATTTTATAATTTAAATAAAAATGCAAGCTATTCTCTAGGATCAACTATTAGAATCTATATGAAAGTAAGTATATAGGAGTAGTCCGTGCACTGACTTTCCCACAGGCTTTGATACCCCGTTGTCCGTTTGGTAATTATGCACAAGCAGTTAATAATTATCATACATCGAAATTATAATGATCCGGAAATGCGGACGCCAGCAGTCAGTTGCGCTTCTTGAGTGTTTATATCCCACTCAAGGAGCGGATGTGTTTATATACGCGCGCACACACACACACACACTCACACTCACACACACACACACACACACACACACACACACACACACACACACACACACACACACATACACACACACACACACATACACACACACACACACATACACGCACAGACCTATATTACTGTCGGTTTATTTTATTAATTTATAATGTAAATCCGTTATTGACTGTTGATTATAAATTGAAGTTTTGTATACCTACCAATACTATTGTAAGAGCTGTGGATTTTGTACAATGATCAAATAAATAAATAAACACACAAATTATCGTCCTGGGACAGAGTCAGTTATTATATACTAAATCAGCTGTTTAGGCATGAAAGACAATTTTAAATTATGGATTCAGTTCTTTCATTTCACAAAAACAGTTGAACGGGTAACAAAATTTGTAAAGTAGGCAAGCTTTATCAATGAAAGTGCTATAAAATAATGACATCATTATTAGATAGGTACTTACTTACTCATAATCTGAACATTTACCAGCCAAAATAAAAGTAATTTTATGCCTTAATCCAAAGCACATAGCGTTGTAATCTGCAACAACAGTTCTAACAGATGACATGGTTGAGATAACAACACAAGCACAATAGAATTGGGACAGATAAAATGGAGTGTGATAACATTGTATGTTGGAAACATCATAGTATTTAATAGATTTTGATTGATGGGTACTGGCACTGGCAACTATAATTGTTGTTTCATATTCTACATGTACTTACTCAAATGACCTTAAGTACCTCTATAACAATAATTAAGTACTAAATGTGTATGTGAATATTACATTTTGGCACTAGCTGAAGCAGTGAGTCCATGTAGATGTTCTGTGTCTGGGTGTCATAAAGTATCATAAGTAAGTATGTATTTAAAAATATATAGGTAAGTATTCTATCAGTCAGTCAAATTAATACAATCAATGCTTAGTTTGGGACTAGATGGTGTGATGGTGCATTGTCCAGAAAATATGCAAAACTTGACTTGTATGTACAAGTGCAAACTTAGAGCAAGAAACCTTCAAAACTGATTCAAAGGTATTTTATTATCACACAACAATATTTTGAATAACTGTAAATTTATTTGTTTATTTAGGTATTTAACCAAATTAAATGTACACTCAAACTTAATAATAAAAACACCTTAAAACCCTAAAGGTTTGTTGTTGTGGTTTGTTTAAGATGCCGAAATTCCTCTATAACATTTATATATTAATATGTGAAGCAAAAACTTTGTACTCCTTTTTACGAAAATTGTGTAGAGGGAGGAGTATGAAATTCCGCATACTTATTTAAGTAAGTAAGTAGTTTATATAGAGAAGGAGTGCTGAATGCTTTTTTTTTTAAATTATGCATAAAAAATACATTATACCTATCTATGTAATTGAAACTTGGTCGAATTTCGACCAATGGGCGAGCACTTGTAATAAATATGCCTCCTTTTCCCGTAGTAGATTAGGTACAAGCAGTACCTACCTATATACCTATTTACTAAATAGATTTTAAGCTCACCACTACCTACGGAATAATTACTAACTATAATTATACTATAACGGTAACTATACTATAGGTACCTATACTGATTAAACATTGCTTTTCTTCCCTGTATGAAAGCATTTTGTTATAGGTACCTACCTAATTATGGAGTAGGTAAGTAGGTACATTATTGTTAGTTATTCACATATTGAATACCTACCTACTAGCTGACCCATTCTCGACTTTGTTTAGTTTATTTTCTTGTTAATACTTTTTTCTTATAAAGTTATAATAATAATAATAATGCCTGACATTTCACAGAACATCTGGTAGACAGCTGAAGTTATTATGAGTAACAAAACTAAATAGGTTACTATTATTTTCGAAAAAGAGTTCAGGATATCAAGTAGGGTAATAATGTTTAATAATAGTACATAAGTAATTAAGAAATAAGAAAATAAGATGTACCTACCTATAGGTAAATTAGGTATAATGAGATGTTTGTATTTACAAAAAAAAGTATATAAAGTAGTAGGTTTATCAGTCATGTGGTACCCATAACAAAAGCTCTGCTTACTTTGGGACTAGATGATGCTGTGTGAAATGTCCAGGATTATTTATTTATTTAAATATTTGGCCTGACAATTTCTATACCTATTGTTGCCACAAATTACAGACAGAATGCATTTTTATAGCGAACAAGTGATCTATTCAATAAATTTTGTAGGCATCCTGAATTAGACCTAGATCTATTTTCTATAAGCGTTAACTCTGTCAGACAGCGACTGACCAGAAGTTACTTTAATAGTGATGTGGGTACATAGGTTTACCTACATTAATTTTAAGTACATAGTTTATCTCTATTATTCCCCATCATTGTCTTGAGCTTTTGTTTTGTTTACTTATGTTCACATTGTTGTTAGTTATATTGTTACAAAGTACGTGTGAGTACAAACAAAACTCCTTTAAATAAATACCTAAGATTTAAAAAAAAATACAAAAAGTACATGTGAAAATCTGTTATTAGCTTTCTGTTATTATTACTTTAATCTATTTTAAGTTATGATAGCTGTTGATTTTCCAATAAATAAATAAATAAGTATTACAAACAAACACTTTATCTATATAATAAAAATCAATTGCTGTTTGTTAGTCTCGCTAAAACTCGAGAATGGCTGGACTGATTTAGCTGATTTTGGTGTTGAAATGTTTGTCGTAGTCCAGGGAAGGTTTAAAGGGTGAGAAAATTTGTAGCATTGCAACGCATGCCGGGTACAGCTAGTTTATTAATATGTATCTATATGATAAAACATAATAATATCTCTTATATCACTATCTATCTCTAATAATCTCTAACCACAGTGCTTTCAAGTCTTTCAAAGATAACTTAATTTCTAAGAATTATGAAAACATGCTTGTTGATTTCATGTTTGTTGCTTGTTAAATTCTTAAATTGTTTGTAAATCTGTGATCATACACAATGCTTAATAACTTGAAGCATTTGGAATTTTTAAGGACAACAAATATTGCAGATAACCATAGTTATGTGTAACAAATAGGTGTAAATACATATAGATTTGTTTATTGGTATACTATAATATTAAATATACTATATTATTTATATAAGGAGGGATGAGTTAGACGACCATCTTAAGGATTGGCCCACATTGACCTTAGACAGGGACGATTGGAGAAAATCCCCCTGGTAACGATCTAACAACATAGGAGGCATAAAAGTAGTCTTCTTATTGTGTCACTAGTTATTTCAAACCAGTGGGGTGAAAGGTTAAAAGCGTTTCAGCAGGTCCGTACTGAAACACTACATGCACTCATAACATATCTTAGAGCATATAGGTTCTACAACATGCCGGTTTTCTCACAATATTTTTCCTCACCACTTGAGAGTACTGGTTTAGCACACAAACATTTTTCATATAGAATAATCCATTGGTAATCCATAATAGGGGTACCTACAAATACTATAAGCAATCTTATGTGAGAGAATAGGAGAATATGGTGCGCTTCTATATAAGCCCCAACTAACCTACCTATTAAGAAATTTAAGTAAAGCATACATAAAAGGTAGTCTTTTGAAGTAAGTTGTATATTATAATATAAATTACTATATTATTGATAGCAATGCATGGCCTCATGTCACTCTGCCCTCAGACAGTTAACTGACACATTTGAAATGTATAAACTCTGTTATATTAGTTTTTCGTAGTTAAGGTACCTAGTCATAAATAAGTAAATAAATAATCCTGGACATTCCACACAGCATCATCTGACCCCAAAATAAGCAGAGCTTGTGTCATGGGTACCACATGACTGATATACTACTTAATATACTTTTTTTTTTGTAAATACATATTTATTATACAAAGAAACACCCATGATAAGATGGATCATTCAAAAAAGTGCTAGGACCAGGACGAGTTTCTTGTCGATTCTTCTCAAGCTTGGGTAAGGAGGAATTGGCACCTAAGTTCACCTAGAATGTAAGATGTTTCAAAGTGATCTTTGTGACTGTATTGAATAAAGTATCTTTTGACAACATGACTATTAGCACCATGTAATGAAACAGGTTATACCTACTTACCTAGTCAAAAGGATAAGAATTACAATATTGCAATGATTTGAATGAATGTGGATGTTATACTTGCAGATGTATAAAAACCTGTACTACAATAAGCTCAAAGCTGACTGTTGATTTTATGGAAGGTGGCTAAGGCCTAGTTACCGCAAGCTTTCGATAATAACAAGATTCACTTCTTCTAGTACAAATTTCATTAAAAATAATGACAGAAACTATGAATTTTATTGGTTTGTTTGGTCAATGTGAACTGCAGTTAGAGTAGGTAATATGGTGTGAATAATTTAAACTTCTATCCTGTAAATAGCAAAGAGGCGAGACTCGCAACGCTAGGAGCAGGAGCGGATATTCGTAATTTAAATCTAGATGACCTGTATCTACATCGGCATTAATCCCTTAACTACAACCATAAAATAAATAAAGTATACTACTGTTGTAAGATAAAAAACTACGGCTGGATTTTTCTAAACTAGTTTATAGCATCAGATAACAAATAACGAGACCCAAAATCCTTTCCTCCTTTCATCGGTTTAATACATTTATACAAACCTTGTACGAGAGTCGATTTGTTGTTGGAAACGTATTCCTTGTCCACAAACACTGGTAGGAAATACCGAGCTATATATTAGTTAGCACTTATTTGAAGCAGACTGCAAACTAAATTACTATTTTATTTTTACAATAAAAATACGCGCACGCACTGCACTGCCACAAATTAAAAATCAACTGATTGATTGATTGATTTGATTGATTGATTACTGAACGGAATTACTGTACTGTACTGACCTGAGTGACTTTACTTTACTGATACATATAAGAAAGATACTGTCAGGGTTAGTTGTCAACTGGCAACTGTCAGAAAAACATTAAAATCTGTGAATGAATGACATGAACATAATTCTTCGATTGTCATTTCTTGGACACGGCACTACCTACGTTAATTATTTTTTCTCGTGTTATTGCATGTTTTGTTCAGTGGTCATAGTTAAGTTTTAATCAATAAATTGTACATACTTGTGCTATAAAGTTACAATTTACTTCATAGCACAAGTATGTAATTTTTTTTAAATGTATTAAGTTTTAATGTGATTTTAACAACGAGGAATCCTGAGACTTTCTAGACGGTCATTCCGCGAGACAAATGACGATAGACTGAGACTACACTTTCTAACCAAACAATCACTTGACACTGGCAAAATTACCAACGAGCAACAAGATAGACGCCATTATAGGAAGAAGAGAAGAAGATGAAATGAGTCGACAGGTTTCAAAAACGGCAAACTGACTTTTTCAAAAATGTTGGTAAATTAAAAAAAAACGTCCTATTTTCTTTGCAGTATCCTTGCCATTATAAAATTAATTAAAATACCATCTTAGATAAATAACATATCTAGAAAAAGCCCTATTTTAGCATTATTCATTCTTTAGGAGTCACAAATTCAGTTTGAATTTTACAGATTGCCAACTTTGAATCCAAATTTTACAGAATGCCGTTTTTGTAACTGATCACGGCGCAGAGTTTTTGATCCCAAACACCTGCTCCTAGAATCAGGGTTATCACAAATAATACTTAAATACCTATACCCACCCACCCTCTTACGATTCATTATAATTATTATGTAGGTACATACTAACTAATGGATTAAATAAAAAAAACATTATAGGTATAGGAAACATATTGTTTATTGTTATGTATTTATATTAGATTAAATATCTCCAACTTGATAAAATCTATTCATGATCTATGTTCAGTTACCTACGCTAAAAAAAACTGGCAAATTGGGACTTTTTATCTTTTAACTTATTTTTTCTTACACAGCTTACTTAATTGTGGTTTGTTTTATTCCTTGAAACCTTGCTCTTTGCTTCACTGGTTCAATGGAACAGTATTTTAATGTCATTGAATCTTATCTTTTTTGTTTTTGTGACGATTATTTATTTATATCTATCTTTCTTTCAACCGCCACAGCAACAAGTGACACCCCTACGGTCATAAGTACTTAATTTTCTTGGTTGGTTTCGAGTTCAATTTTCGGTATCATTTTGGCGTTTCTGTGAAAAGCTGTTTTGGTCACAGGGCTTGAGTGATCTTCCATGATACTTTTTTATAGGTTTTTTATTAGTTTTAGTGACAAAAACCCTTAAAATGCAATAAAAAACACAGCACACAAATTACCACAGAATGTTCCGTTAACCATTCATGACGCTAAAGAACTCTCACTTCTGATTGGTCGACGGCCGAAGATAGCCGGGTTTGAATTTAAGGTCTTACAGATCTCGGGATTTGATTCCAACCTATGATTTCATTCAGCATTTTCAATGACAGGTTGACGCATTTGATACATAAAATCAAACTAAGATGGTTTTATTCAAAATTTTGAAATTAGACGACTCAAATGAACTAGGATTCTAAATATAAATAAACATAGAGGTCAGATTATCATACATACCTACTATAGATCAGTGCGCGACTTAAACATGCATTAGCACAAATTATAGGGCGCTAACGCAATGCGTTAGTAGTTCATGGTAGGTACCTAATTCTTATCTAAATTGAATTCACGCTATCATCATCATCACCTAGTTTATTAATTGAATGAACCTGGGCCATACATAACCTAGGTAGGTAGGTACCTACTAAGTTGGTCTTCAGATTATCGGTGGTCAGTACCAGAATGGATGACAGCAAGCAGTGACATTTTCATCTGAAGGCTTCCGTATTTCGTGCATGTTAACTTTCTAATAGGGATTCTTCGTTTGTCATTTCATGAAGTAACAAAGCTCTGCTAATTGAATATTTCTTATTCGTTTTAGTGCATGTTTTATTCAGTAGTCTTAGCGGAATTTTAATGAATAAGTTGTGACTACATGGGACAAGTTTGAACAATTGAATTAACTGTGTATTATGGTGTAATGTGATTTGAACGACGAGGAATCCCAAGAAAATTTAAGACGGCCATTCCGCGTGACGTCTTGAATTGACAATAGACCATCGACTATGACTTTAACAAACAAATTGATTATAAATGTCACATGCCATAAACAAAAAAAAAGAAGAAGAAGACTTTTTTAATGTTAGGCCATGAAGGAGACCTTGGAAACGTGAACCACATATTCTTCGACTGCCCAAAGTTGCGACGTTCTTTATAGGATCAAGACCTCCTGAAATCCCCAGTCCTACTTCTTTGAAAAATGTATTGTATTTTTACCTTCTCCCCTGAATTGATTTATAGTTTGTGTGAATTTATTAGGTACCGTAGTGTTTACCTTTTTATGTTTATTTATCATAGTTGTATAGGTATGTAAGTAATGTTTATATTGTGCTGTATATAGTTTAGTTTTGTGTTTTAGAAAAATTAGTTTGGCTACTCAAATGTTTTGGTCGACTATCCCCTGAAGATTACCAACCATTATGGTTCTTTTACCAACATCTCCATCCTTCTTTATGACACTAACATGTCACGGACACTTTTGAATCGGCAGAATTGTGACAGATAAAGTCATTCAGCGTTTGTCATTTCATGAAGTAACATACTTATAGACCGTTCACCGTAAGATGTCCCCTGTCTTGCGAATTGGCTGCATTGCCTACGGTGTTGCCAACAATATAATGTAGTATTTACCCCACTTGGTGATTGGTGGTTGCCGGCAACATTATCTTAACTTATATCTACCCACCAAAGATAAAAATGTTTTACTTGCATATTTTTTAAATGATATACAGTTTACTACTAGTAAGGTTGTAAATGATGACACAATTTAAATTTTATGATTTATATTTTTCTGACAGTAATTATGGTCGAAAGGAACGATTTCAGGAACGAACGATGCAATGTCACTTGCATAAATGTCATTATCATCTCTCGTATCCGAATCTGTGCAGCTGTCATTTTCTAGTTTAATTATGAATTTATCAGTGATATTATCCATGCAGTCATCGCGTTTATATATTAATTAGTTATGTCAGTAAATTCTAATTACCCATATTAATGGCATTGTGTCGGAAGCTGGTATTCCTATTTTAATAACCTGGTGACGCGAAATCGCACTTGATTGGGTGGAATTAGACAACAACCGATTGACAGACAATAGTGCCAACATCACGGCAGGGGACATCTTACGGTGAACGGTCTGTAGCTCTGTGTATAGTATTATGTTATTTGTGGCTCTGCTAATATAATATTTCTTACTCGTTTAATTTTACTATAGCATGTTTTATTCAGTTATCTTAGCGGAATTTGAATGAATAAGTTGTGACTGTGACACGGGACAAGTTTAGTACCTATGAACAATTGAATTAATTGTGTATTATGGTGCAATGTGATTTGAACGACGAGGAATCCCAAGAAAATTTAAGACGGCCATTCCGCGTGACGTCTAGAATTGACAATTATTATTGACCATCGACTAAGACTTTAACAAACAAATTAACTAGGTATAAACAAACATAAACACTTGACACTGGCAAAATTTACATCATTATGTCACATGCCATAAACAAAGAAGAAGAAAAAGAAGGAGACCTTTGATCGGCCTCGGCCTATCATATCATTAGGTACACAGTTTAAAACAAAGTCGCTTTCCGCTGTCTCTCAGTCCCTATGTGTGCTTAGATCTTTAAAACTACGCAACGGATTTTGATGCGCTTTTTAATAGATAGATTGATTCAAGAAGAAGGTTTATATGTATAATACATGCATAATATAGCAGAGAAATACTGATAATTTTAGAGGTTTAATGTGATGTCGTAAATAAACACCCGTGCGAAGCCGGGGCGGCTCGCTAGTGAATATTAAAATTATCAACCTGGAAAATTCATGTTCCTAGAATGCACACAATAAATATCTACAGATTGTTTCGAAAGGACCTTTAGGTAGGTTGCCTAATAGGTACCTACCTACCTACTTGCGAAGCTAAACATGAATAGGTGTCAATAGGAAATAAAAAGGTTAGAAAGGAAATTGCGTTCTCTAGGAATCTACCTACCTAGGTACAAAATTATCACGTGACCGTTTAGACCGATCTGTAGATAGCTTAACCCCCCAACTATTACTGATGCTGATCACAGCTAGAAAGCAGCGTCCCCAAGATAGGTACTGGCGGTAATTTTTTTGGCAAACGTCACGATTTAAACGAGATGGGTTTTCTGTTCCCCATGGGCCCAGGGTTTCGACTCCAAAAGGCTTAAATAGGTATGTAAGCCCTATTGAGACCGGCATAGTTGAATTTTGGTATAGAGATAATGACGAATTTATTTATGATCATAAGGAAGTCTCTGACTTTTTCAATAACTATTTTGATAATGTAACAGTTGATTTGACCCATAATCTCAAATGCTCACATAAAGAATCACAGGGTACCTTAATGAGTTTATTCCTCAGCAGACCAGTTACTTTATATTAAAGCCGATAAATATTTCACGGGTTGTTAAAATAATTAGAGAAATGAAGCCTAAAAAGTCAAGTGATTTCTGGTTTATTTCACCTTTTATCATAAAAAAAAATGAATTAGAAATAGCTGCACCACTCATGAATGTTATTAATGTTTGTATTAAAAAAGGCTATTTCCCCGAAGAAATGAAGATTGCTAAAGTGGTTCCTATTCATAAAAAGGCAAGACAACTCACTGTAATAACTATCGACCTGTCTCAGTCCTACCCAGTTTCAGCAAGATCTTTGAAAAATATATTGCATAGGAGTTGACTGATTATATGATCGACCACCAACTACTCAACGAAAGGCAATTTGGATTTCAAAAAGCGAAATCAACCAAACATGCAATAAGAAGACTTATTGAAGATGTATATTTAGGCTTGGAGAGTAAACAGAAGACGTATGGAGTTTTCTGTGACCTTTCTAAAGCATTTGACTGTGTCTCTTACGAGATACTATTAGGAAAGTTACTGCATTACGGGGTCAATGAAAAAGAACTTAACATCTTTCAATCACATCTTAAAGATAGATACCAAGTGACAGAGTTAAATGGTGTTAGATCTAATAGGAATAAAATGTAATAGAGTTCTTACTAGGTTCTAGAATAGATAAAAGCACTCCGGATTATATTACAGAAATCCTAGATAACTTTAATATCTCACCGACTAACAATGTCAAATTCCTGGGTGTAACTTTAGATAGTAAGCTGACATGGTCTAATCACTTAGATGAAGTGGCAAAAAAATTGTGTTCTGCAACGTATGCCGTTAAAAAAATTAAGGAACTAGGAGGGGAAAAAGCCGCTAGAGACGTGTACTTTGCATATTTCCGCTCTATTATGTCATATGGAATCTTATTTTGGGGTACAGCAGCTGATGCTGCCAGAGTATTTGTCCTGCAAAAGCGAGCTGTGAGATATATATTAGGTTTAAAACAAATGGACTCATGCAGACAGCGATTTAAAGAATTAGGCATAATGACAATGACTGGTGAATACATCTATCAAAATTTATTACATGTTAGAGAAAACCTAGGCAATATGAGGACTAAGAAGGACATACACAATATTAATACTGGGTATAGGGATCAACTGGTTGTACCTATGACACGACTTGCAAAAGTTTAGAAAAGTTATTATTGTACCGCAATCAAATTATACAATAACATACCAGTACAAATAACGAATATGACAGACACCCACTTCAAAAAGTATGTAAAAACTCAATGAATACATAAGAGTTATTATAAAATGGATGTAGTTTTTGCGGATAAAAAAATTTTTACTTTAATCAATGATTCTTGTCCTTTGTTGTGTGTACCTAGGTTAAGGTTAAGTTAGAAAATCTGATTTTATCAGTGTTTCAATGTGATTCTTGTTTAGGTAGGTATTTATAAGTGAACCTTAATATATACCTACATGACGATGCTTTTGCTGATAAATAATTATGTATGGAAAATTATACTCATATAATTACTTAGTTAGGTTCACTTATATATTATAACTATTGTAAGACATGTCTAAGAACATTGTATTATGTCTAAAGATGAATAAATGTATTGAATTGAATTGAGTGGTACTTTTGAGAAAGTTGGTTTTAAACAAGGTTGACAATAATAACTAGGTACTTACTTCCATAATTACTAGTTAGGTACCTACATAGGTTTTAGATAAATAGGTACTTACGAAGGGAAGTCAAAAGTTCGCGGAATGGCTGGAAAGATGGTCAAAATAAAACGAGTACCAAATTATTTTTCGTTTTCAATATTATATTCTCCCTTATACTTATATTCTCCCTTATGCCTAATACACTTTTTAGATCTTTCAAAAAGCTTAGCTATACCTACCTTTGTAAAAAAAAATATTTTTCAAGGCCTTCGAAATATGGAGAAATTGCAGACTTAACTTTTTAATATTTTGGTACCTTTTTTTTCCACGAAGTTGTTTTTAAAATTTTTGAAACAAATAATAATCAGGGGCTAGATCTGGACTAAAGAGAGGGTGATTTAATGTTTCGTAGCCACATTCTCGCAAGCTAGCCCTTGCAACATGGCTTTTGTGTAGGTATGGGTGCATTGTCGAGCAAAATCAGCACACCTCGAGTCCATTTTTCTCGTTTTCTTTCCTTGATGGCATCTTTTAATTTTTCTTGAGGAGTGATCCCCCTGTGATATTGAATCCTTTTCTTTGTAGGCATTAACGATTAACTAAATCCCCTCCGAATTCCAAAAAACAGTGGCCATGATCTTTCCGGCCGATTGTGACACCTTGAATTTCTTAGGGGTGATGCGTTTTTTCCTGCCACTTCATAGATTTCTGTTTTTTTCATCTTCAGTAACAATCCGATTCAAAATGTCCTCCTTGTTGTCGCTACAAAGATCAATTGATTCCCTGCCTTGCTTGAATAAGCAATTCCAGGTAAAAAAATAACACCACCCCTTCCTAACCCTTCCGTTCCGCGAAATTTTTGACCTTGCCTCGTATCTATCTTCACAATAAATACCTACATACCTAAATATTGGTAGGCATTGCATACAACACCATCTAGTCAAACTAAGCAAGCACAGCTTGTATTATGGTGACCAGATAACTAATAAAATACTTATAATATTTGAATCCATACTTATGATACTTTATAATTATTTATACAATTATAATTACAATAAAATTATTGTCTAACTACTTATAAATAGTTATTGTGAATTATATAACACCATAATCTACTCTCAAATTAAGCAAAGCTTAAACCTAACTTTAAATATTTACGTAGGTACCATAAAATACTTCATCCAGAAACAGAAAAAACATCTATACTCATCACATAGATGTTTGACCTGGGTGGGAATCGAACCTACTTAGGTATGTACGTTTTTAAATTGCGATATTTTTTCCTACTACAAGTAAGTTAAAATACTATTTCCCGCGACGATTGTGCCACGTGTCGTTGGAGTGCAGTGACACTTGCTTGTACTCCGGGAAGGGGTACATCACGAGATGTTTCTCCGTTTTGTACCACGGGAAGACGCCGGTCTGTAAATAACAAAAACACATCAAACAGGCTAGGATACCATTACATCTACCCTCTCCATAATTAATTTTAATGGGTTCTGTAGAGACCGAATTTAGGCAAACGTTGGTAATAAAGCGATGATCGGCACAGGGTGGCTGGTGGTTGAGCTTAATAACGTGCCATGGGAGAGATTTATGTCCAGCATTGAACTGCGATATGGCGATGATGATTATTTTTCTTATCGTGTACCTAATTAGTTATTTCGATTTTTATAAGTGGTGTAGGAATTAAAGTGCGCTTTTGAGCCTGCTTTCGTGCATTATGGTTATGGTAGACGCATATCTACCTACGTTTGTTGTGCCAACGTACACCTAAATTCAGGTGTTGACGATTTGTCAGATATCAAGATGTTAATTAGATTTTAATCTAATCATCCTTACAGTGATGGTTGTGAATCGGCGACCCTATTCCCACACTGGATCAATATAATGACCTGGTAGGCATTATATTGATCCAATATATTGATGTAATATGCTTGTTAGTATGGTATATAACAAGCATATAGATCAGAATAGCAGCGGTGTTATTGCATATGTTCCAAGTAATGTTACTGAAGTCTCTGCTTAAGATCCTGCAGTGGATGAAGCCTACTATCTTGTTTTAAAAATTAGGATGTATGCTTTTATTTGCATGTACAGGTCTCCTTGGTTTGGGTCCATAACAAAATTATTATAAATACTTACGGGTATTTATCGCGTTTATTTACCTATTTTTCCCGACGTTTCGACAGGTTTACACTCTGTCGTGGTCACGGGATGACTGGAGTACTGGAGCTACCGCCTCTGCGAAGCGGGGGCAGCATTTTTTGTAACTACCCTCACTTGTTCTTCCGAAATAGAAATGTCCATCTGCACACTCGGACGACACACAACACTAACCGTGTCCATTACGCATTGAGAAACCGGTCTACGTTGAGTACACTTAGCTATAACTGGATTCCATGAGGCAGAGAGTCTGAAACCGTCTTCACGATTGAAATTAGGATATTTCTTAATTTCAATCGCTTCCCGAACCATTCTCTTGTAGTAATGCCTTTCATTACATAAAATTTGAGGTTTATGTAATTCAATCCAGTGATTGGGTCCTGAGTCCACGATGTGCTCTGCTATTGCAGACTTGTTTACTTGACGATTTTTGACCGCCGCTATGTGTTCTTTAACACGTTCCGCGACCGTGCGTTTAGTCTGGCCTATGTAGGAACGCCCGCAGCTGCAATCTATTTTGTAAACCCCAGGAACTTGCAGAGGTACGACGTCTTTTGGTGTTCGTAGATACTTCGTCATCTTGGTGAGTGGAGTGTAGATCGACTTGATTGAAAATTTACTGAGCATGTTACCAATTTTGTCCGTGACTCCTTTCACATAAGGCAAGAACGCAGGTTGTCTTTTCACATCAATGTGTTCCTGTTTGCGCCTCCAGTTAGAACGACATCCGATTCGAGTATTGTAGCCATTCCGTTTCAGAACCCCTTTAACATGATCTAGCTCACCCTGCAGATGTTCAGGATCGCAAAGGTCATGAGCTCTGTTAACTAGTGAGGAGACTACTGACTCCAGGTGTCTTGGATGGTGGTGTGACGCTGCATTCAAGTATCTGTCAGTATGTGTAGGTTTTCTATACACTGTGTGTGCCAAGGTCCCGTCACACTTTACCATCACTTTAAGGTCGAGAAAAGGTAACATTCTGTTTTCCTCCATTTCATGTGTAAAGCGAATCTTAGGGTGTATGGAGTTCAGATAATCAGTTAGCTGATCGACTTCCTGGTTATTCCCGTTAATTATACAGAACACATCATCGACGTACCTCTTCCAAAGCCACTTTACAGCCACTTACGGGAAAGACGTCGTCTTTTGTGAAGGATTCGCGCCATTTTGTCAGCATCATCAGGGACATAAAGTTGGAACCCGGAGACTTACTGGTGAGCTTCGATGTTGAGTCGCTTTTCACCAACGTTCCTCTTAAAGATTGCCTTGATGTAGTGAGACATAGATTGAGTGATCACGAACTTCCTGATCAGTACATTTTGCTCCTTCAGAACTGTCTTGATGGAAACTTCTTTTTGTATCAAGGGCAACATTACCTCCAGATAGACGGCGTAGCAATGGGAAGCCCTGTGGCACCTGTTCTTGCCAATATCTGGATGGAACATTTTGAATCCATGATAGACCTAGCAGCCCATGGTATAAAACTTTGGAAGAGGTACGTCGATGATGTGTTCTGTATAATTAACGGGAATAACCAGGAAGTCGATCAGCTAACTGATTATCTGAACTCCATACACCCTAAGATTCGCTTTACACATGAAATGGAGGAAAACAGAATGTTACCTTTTCTCGAACTTAAAGTGATGGTAAAGTGTGACGGGACCTTGGCACACACAGTGTATAGAAAACCTACACATACTGACAGATACTTGAATGCAGCGTCACACCACCATCCAAGACACCTGGAGTCAGTAGTCTCCTCACTAGTTAACAGAGCTCATGACCTTTGCGATCCTGAACATCTGCAGGGTGAGCTAGATCATGTTAAAGGGGTTCTGAAACGGAATGGCTACAATACTCGAATCGGATGTCGTTCTAACTGGAGGCGCAAACAGGAACACATTGATGTGAAAAGACAACCTGCGTTCTTGCCTTATGTGAAAGGAGTCACGGACAAAATTGGTAACATGCTCAGTAAATTTTCAATCAAGTCGATCTACACTCCACTCACCAAGATGACGAAGTATCTACGAACACCAAAAGACGTCGTACCTCTGCAAGTTCCTGGGGTTTACAAAATAGATTGCAGCTGCGGGCGTTCCTACATAGGCCAGACTAAACGCACGGTCGCGGAACGTGTTAAAGAACACATAGCGGCGGTCAAAAATCGTCAAGTAAACAAGTCTGCAATAGCAGAGCACATCGTGGACTCAGGACCCAATCACTGGATTGAATTACATAAACCTCAAATTTTATGTAATGAAAGGCATTACTACAAGAGAATGGTTCGGGAAGCGATTGAAATTAAGAAATATCCTAATTTCAATCGTGAAGACGGTTTCAGACTCTCTGCCTCATGGAATCCAGTTATAGCTAAGTGTACTCAACGTAGACCGGTTTCTCAATGCGTAATGGACACGGTTAGTGTTGTGTGTCGTCCGAGTGTGCAGATGGACATTTCTATTTCGGAAGAACAAGTGAGGGTAGTTACAAAAAATGCTGCCCCCGCTTCGCAGAGGCGGTAGCTCCAGTACTCCAGTCATCCCGTGACCACGACAGAGTGTAAACCTGTCGAAACGTCGGGAAAAATAGGTAAATAAACGCGATAAATACCCGTAAGTATTTATAATAATGTGTTCTGATCGCGTAAGTTTAAAAAACTTTATCCATAACAAAACTTCTTAACTCTTTGAATTATTTGCTAACTAACCTTAAAAATATACCAAAATATACCTACTTGGTGACCTGAACATAGATATCAGAAAAACATCAATAATAGATCGGATGACTATATGCATCTCCTTGCAACACATGGCCTGTTACCCAGCTATCTATTACCCACCCGACTAGAAAAATGATATGTCTACTGTTTTGTGAAAACCGACTCTAAATCCACTACTGCTATTTGTGACTCAACTGTCACTGACCAAAAATGCGTCAACATGGCTATTTCTCCTAAGAAGCAATAGCATAAAAACCTAAAGCAAGTCACTAGAATAAAATGAGCCATTACAAAGTAAGTAATACATTGCTATTAATAAATTTGCGTAACGGAATATAACGGAACTGTTTAATACGGTACCTACCTAACTGAGGTTATAAAAAAATGATTTTATTCTTTAGCTGTGCCAATTAGAAAATTAACGCTACAACCCTGGATAACTCTTAGTTTATTAATTAAGGTGCATAAGACACGCTACATCGACGTCACTTAAAGTCACCACATATTGGAGACCTAGAAATATACAAACGATACAGGAATACCGAAACAACATATTACATAATCTTAAAAATAAGTTTGGCAAAGCAGATCTACTGAATGTTAAAAGTGACATTAAAAAAAACATGGAATGTCATTAAACGTGTATGTAGTTTTAACAATGCAAAAAAATCTGATACATCTAAAGAACTTCAGACAAAATCAGACTGTTAGAGTTAGAGTCTACCAACTTCAACAATTATTATAATATTTTGCGAGTGCGTGGCATCTTGCTCAAAATATATTTAGAAACATAAATTAAATTAAAAAACACTAGCACATAATTCCACAATTACCCAAATCAACCCAGATCACGAAGGATCATGCTCCTAGAAACTGACAGTAGGTATTGAAGTGAACTCCTTAAAAAACACTTCTTCAACTGACCAAAATGATATATCATCAATCCTTTAAAAAAATATTGATGCACTAGGGATACCTATAACCCATCTATGTAATAGGTAATTGTTGTCTGGCAGTAGGGGTATTTTCAAAATCACATAAGGAAACTGTAGTCATTCCTATTTTCAAAGCAGGACAAGTCTTTTTAGTAACTATCGTCCTATATCTGTTTTACCCTCTCTGGCGAAGATACTCGAAAATCTCATCAATATTTAACTCGTAGGAAACTTAAAAAAAACACAATATCCTTTAAAAAATGGTTCAGATTCAGGAGTAATATGTCTATAGTTAGGTACGCTTATGAGAGCTTCGTAACGTGTGTTGCTAATAATCTTGACAACAAATATTGGAGTATTGGAGTTTTCTTAGATCTAGCCTAGGCTTTCGATATAGTCTTTATTCCGCTATCAATACGTAAACTGCAACTCATGTGCATTCGAGGTACTCCTTTAGAATTTCTTTGAGACCGTTCTCAGATTATAAAAGAAGGAGACAACTGCAGGTCTAAACTGGACGTAAAATCTGGACAAATTGTAACTTTTGCGGATGATACCGCGGAAGTATTTGAGGCAAAACATGGAAGGAAGCAAGATTAGATGCTGAAATTGGGATGGGTGCAATTATTAATTGTTTGGACAATAATTTACTGACACTCAGTCTAAATAAAATAAAATACGTAACATTCTCCACAATTAATAATAGTCAGCCGAAACATGATAAAAAGCTAAAAGCTCTTAATAATTGTGGCAACGATATAAATAACTTCTGCGACTATCTCACTCTTACAGACAGTTTAAAATATTTACGAATAATTATAGATAAAAACTTAAAATGGAAAATCCACGTTGACACATTTAAAGCTCGTGTTCGTAAAATCATGTACATTTTCAAAAAAATAAGACACCACAGAGATGAGAATAAAAATAGAACTTACCCTACTCTTTGCCAATCTATAATTACCTACGGCATTACAGTATGGGGAGGAACATCAAAAACCTCACACATCAAATTAGATAGAACCCAGCTTTCTATTCTAAAGGTTTAAAACTTTAAGCCAGATATTATACAGTTGGTCTATACATAGAAACCATAGTGTTAACAGTAAGGCAACTCTTTATAAAAACACTGGCCATACTGAAAGAGTGATATCTAGAAGAGAGCATGAAGTGTACAAAGTTCCTGCTTGAAAATCCACTTTTGCGCAGAGCTTTGCATTTTTTCTAGGACCTTTTCTATTCAACCGTATCAGCAAATCTGTGTTTTATCTGTGTTTTAATCCCTACACTACAATAATTATTGTTATATTAATCCCTAATACGAGTATATAAAAATCTTGTGTCTTGTTTGTGTTTATACTCCTCCGAAACGGCTAGACCAATTTTGATGAAATTTTATATGTATATTCGGTAGGTCTGTGAATAGGTTTATAACTATTTTGTATACCCCTAAGTGTTAAGGGTGGCTCACTCCAAAAAATTTTTTTTATGTTTATTAGGGCAAAACAAAGTTCGCCGGGTCAGCTAGTAATATTATAAATGTGAAAGTAACTCTGTGTCTGTCTGTTTGTTACGTTTCTACACCTAAACCGCTGAACTGATTTTGATGAATCCTATTATTAAGATAGATGGGACCTTGGAGAAGGACATAAGCTACTTTTTATGTAGGTATCACGCGTGCGAAGCCGGGGGTAGCAGTTAGTTATATATATAATTTAAGCACTATTTATCCATACACCTAGGTTATAAAAA
Source organism: Lampropteryx suffumata (assembly GCA_948098915.1). Classification (NCBI taxonomy): domain Eukaryota; kingdom Metazoa; phylum Arthropoda; class Insecta; order Lepidoptera; family Geometridae; genus Lampropteryx; species Lampropteryx suffumata. The sequence goes on along the minus strand of OX402558.1, from coordinate 15,364,024 downwards.
TTTATTTTTTCCTATTTTTATTCTTATGTTTAATCTGGGGGCACGGCATTGCCCCCGCCAAGTCGCCAAGGCGGCACGGCCGTACCATCCATTTCTCGAAACAGACCATTTTCGACCTCCCTATTTCCTTCTATAGTATAAAACAACTCACATTATTTGTTCTGATATTAGTCCCGCCAATACTAAAACCATTCCATCCACGTTTACGTTTACCGTTGAGGTCAATCACATCGCCCACCTGAAATCAACAACCAAATTTTCTTATAATGTTGAGACCATTTGCACGTTAAGCTGTCGGTCTCAGCATTTCAGAAGTAAATAGACCATAACAGAAGCCATTACTCGGCCACTAGAGTTGGCCACTCAACGCTCAACACTTCACCACCTCAACTATAGAAGTAGCAGGTAGGTAGTAGTCACATACGCAGCGATCAGACCACGGCGGCAACCACAAACACTAGGAACCATGGGAGGTATGGGAACGCGCGTACTCATTTAATACATGTTGCGCATACTATCACTTGTTCCCACATGATTTGCCCTGGTTCACCAGGGCAATTCGAATAGCACTCACATTCAAAGCCAAGTCTGTCTTAGTGCCAGCATTGGGTATCACAGTCACTCTAACGTGCGAGCTCTGTCCATGGAAGTAGAAAATATCGTCCAGGGAAACGATACTCTTGGAAGCATCCACTTGGTTCGTTTGCATCAGCCCATACACTACTCGGCCGAACTGAAAAAATATTTGAATACCAAGGCATCACACTAATCATTCTATATGATATCAATAATACAGTTGTTGGGTTTTCATATAACATGATTAGTGTCAAGGCATCACATTTATCATTCTATATGACATCAATAATACGTACAACTCATTTGCAAAAAAAATCTCGTAGATTTGACTAAAAACGAGCACAAATATGATTGGCCTATAATTGTTAGCTGTATAAAAAAGGTTCTCACTATCTGAGTGAACCTTTTTTATACAGTGGGATGACTTGCGCTACCTTGAGCAAATCGAGAAAGTAACCCGTATGAATGCATTTATTAAAATCGCTTGCCAGAGGAACAGCTAGGTTCAGATGTTTAACAATCAGCTAGTTGTACACAATCAACCATGCCTTTAATTTTCGAATGTGACGTTGCCGTTCCGCGGCTTTTAGCTAGTTGGACTTAGCTCAAACCATCCGCCCCTCTCCCCAATTAGCAGCAAGCTAGCGCACGCGACGGTGGAGTAACAAGCTATTTTGTCAATACACGTGAAAAAAGATAAAAAAAAACGTAAGTACTTTTTCGTCTTCGATTCGATTTATTATTATGTTATGTCCATAGATACGTTTCTTGTGCTGATTTTGATGTATAAACAGTGCGTCTAACTTCATTAAATAAAACGCAATCATAACTTAAAACCTTTCACAGTGCTATGTTCAACAATTAGCTGGTGGTTAGTGGTGAGCTGTGTTATTTATTGGTCTTATTTAAATTATAATTTAATTACTATTTTTTTTTAACTTTGTTTGTTTGTTTTAAGTTCGTAGTGATATTTTTAAGCCTGGCGTAGCCCAATCATTAAATTACTTCTTTGTTTTCCTGCAAACCGTTTTAACTGGCATAACTGCGTCTAATCTTAAAAGTGGTAAAGAAATTAAGAAAACTGGTTAAAACTCTGTTTCAGAATTTATCTAGCAGGTTAGATTTTAATAGCTTCACAGAAGCGTCACTAACTAACGTTTTTTTAGGCACATTATTAATATATGGTTCGCTCACAGCAATGAGAACAATAACTGGCGTAACTGGCGTAATAACAATAACTATTAGACTGATATAATGAAACCCCGCTAAAAATGTTATATCTTGGGCTACAGAAAATAATTTTATGTTTTAACCTTACTCAAAATTGTTGTGTTCTAAAGACAATAAGAAAATATAGAATCTGAACAAAATGCTATATAATTTGACATGTAGTCATCGTGATGTTATATATTAAGACACTAATAATACAATTTTATTAGTAGTTTTGATTTAACTACTAAGGCAGGATTTTTTAAATTCATCCCCTAAGAGGGTGAAAAGGGGTGAAAACAAATGTATGAAACTTTTTAGCACGTGGTGCGATTTGCTTGAAACTTGATTTGAATAAATAAAATTAAAAATAAATGGACACGTGTTACAGGATTTTTTAGAAAAACTCTTTTTAAGGAGTAAAGTGGGGTGTGAAATTTTGTATGGAAACTTTTTAATGGGTGTGATTAATTTGAAACGTATCAATAAAATTCAGTTCTAAAGTGATGATTTGTTTGCCATAGTTTGTCCGTATCTTCGGAAAAACAAAAAAAACTAACTCGTCGAGTGCTGCGTTTGTTTACTTGTCGCGCTGTTATAAGAGATAGGCTATTACGTTTATTATTATGTTATCTGTGGCTATACATAGTATATGGAGAGAGTTTTTTAGAATTTTACAAACGAGTATGCAGGTATTATAAATATTTATAGTTGTTTGATGTTCATTAATTTTGTTTCCGTATAAATTTTAGTGGTTGGTTTTCGATAGTGATAGCGAAAGAGTATTTTAATAGCAGTTTGTAGTTCTGTAATTCCTGTTTTTGTGGCGCCACCCCAGATTTCGATGAGATATACTAATAAGTTGTAGACAGTATAACGTACTTTTCGTGGAATACACCGAACAATGTTACGCAGTGATCCGGTGAGTGATGATAGTTTACCTTCAGCGTATTTAATGTGTTTATTCCATGTTAAGTAGCTGTCTATTCTTAGGCAGAGTTATATTTCATGTTTTTTCTCCTGCAGTGGTGTTATAAATTTTTAGTGAGTCATGGGGTTCGATTATCTTATTTTTTAGCTTTAAAGATGGTATAACATGTTCTTGTCGTATTAATTCTAACAGGTTATACTGAAACCAAGAATAGTATTTTGGTAATTTAGGGTGTCTTGTTGTGAATAGTAAGAGCTCGCTTTATTTATTGTTAGATAGGTGCTGTAGAAGGCGATTCATTTGGCGTAGGACTTTAAAATGAATGGTTAAATTTTATAAAGACATCGGACAATGGTCAGTACCTACACAATTATACATTATCTAATTACATGAACGTTGCAGGTAACAGCGAGATATATAATAATACGATATATACTCGTATATATAATACGAACATCGCAAGACCTCAGTTCGGGGCAAACTACTAGTAGGTATATAACTGAGCTATTGAGCTATGAGCTATGAGCTAATATGACTGAGCTAACCGTACTGCTCAATGTGCATACGATGTAGTCGCAATGGGATAACATCTCGATGTCCACAAGCACGCCTGTTAATGACTGCATCGAGTAGCGGTGCCGCCAGGCGGCAGCCTCGGCAATGGACGGGTCTCCGACGAACTTATACTCCGGATAAATTTGACGGGCTTCTTCCAAAATCTGAAAAATTTTAACTACTGAGCTAATGACTAAGATAGTGCGTATTAGTGTAACATGTGTATTAGTGTAATTAGTGTGTGTGTGTATTAATGTCGGGTTTCTCGTCCACAAGTCCCTCGTTAACAACATTGTAAAGATCGAAAGCGTGTCGAGCAGGGTGGTATACCTTATACTCAGAATATCAAACGGTATTCGCTTAAGGTATACGCACCGCACTCGAACGTCTGGACGATGAAGTGACAGTTGTGATGGGGGACTTTAACGCGTGGCTAGGTGTGAGGAATGGCAATGAACTGAGAGTGGGGCAATTGGTGGGGAATTTGGACAGCGGAACCAACGGGGTCAGCGATTGGCCGACTTCATGAAAAAGGAGGGACTTTTTATGATAAACTTCGACAAAGAGGTCAGCCGACGAATCCAACTCGTCAGAGATACCGCAGAGCCTAAAGACGAAAGTTGTTGCCAGTGATGATATATGGATCTGAGACTTGGTCGCTAACTATTAGCCTCATACACAAGCTGAAAGTCGCGCAGCCTGCAATGAAGACAGCTATGTTGGGTATTTCACTACGTGATAAAATCGCAACGAATAAATCCGTAGAAGAACCAAAGTCACCGACATAACACTAAAAATTTGTAAGTTGAAGTGGCAATGGGCAGGCCATATAGCTCGCAGAACTGATAACTGCTGTGGAATAAAATTTCTCGAATGGCGACCAAGGACAGGAAAACGTAGCGTAGGCCGACCTCCTACTCTATGGACTGACGACATTGTAAAGATCGCAGAAAGTCGTTGGATGGAGAGGGCTCAAAATCGTTCTTCCTGGATATCAATTGTGGAGGCTTATGTTCAGCAGTGGATTTCTAAAAGGATATGATTATGATGAGTGTAACAAGCTAATCAGAGATCAAACTCTCTTAAACATTGTGTAAACATTAAAAACATAGGATGATACAGGAAGCGGGATTGAAATATCAGGCCCCTTGAACTTACACTAGCATCATCTGTGGCGATGTAGACTCTCTTAACATCTACTGACTTAGTCAGCTCCAGCTGATAATAATAGTCCTTCACGTGGTTCATGTATTCGTAGATGTGGTGCAACTGAGCTTCGCTGTCTATTTTGTCTGTGCGCCTTATGTGTATGCTACAAGTTATTTAATTATAAATATCAGTAAAGTACAGTAAAGTTCGCGTTAATGATAGCGATAAGCTAGTTTTGTACTTGCACTCGTAATGGGTACTCACCCTACTATAGGAGACTGAAAGTCCATTTTAGCTATGGTTTCATTCATGGCTTTTTGCATACTGGCACACGGTTTAAACATATATTTGATCATCTGTCCAGTCCACCACGAAACAGGGTCACCGTTGAAACGAATTATTCTGCACGGGAAAATACAAAAAGGCCATTTTTATAAACGTCTCTCACCTTTTGTGAAAAGTTAACCTGTGCTTATAATAGTGCCATCCCTTTTTGTAAGGCACATTGTGACAGGGCGAATCATACGCAGTGCCTATGGAGTGTTGACGTTGAGATTCGTTTATAAGTTATGTAAAACAAAAAAATAACTACAAAATTTAAAAACTGTGTCGCAGATTCACCGTCTTTCTCTCTAGCAAATATAGCACTATCTGTTCCAGAACCAGGTTTGATGAGCTAAATGATTATAATAAGACAAAAATAGAATCTAGCCATAAGTTACATATTACATAGACACACAACACGAACCTTCTCTGAGCTTCGCGAATCTGTGAGTGACATACATACAACTCACCTATGACCAAAGTCTTCTGGAATAGCTCGCGGCACAAACTTGGGCTTCATTAATATGCAGTCTATGAAATTAGGTAGGAGAATTACCTTGACTTCGTATGACACTGTAAAAAACTCGTATTTTATCCAAAAGATTTGAACTAGTCTCTGCCTATCCGTTTAGCAACATATTGCAAGCTGGGTAGGTACTGATAAATGACTATAACAGCTCGGTTCTAGTAAATTATAACTTCTATTCCAAAGTTAGAAAAAACATAACTTAATCCACGAAGAATCCACTAGAACACATAAGTGTGTTAGTGTAATTCGTGGATTAAGTGGATTAGCGACTAGGTTGTACGCGACGCAATAGCGACGCATATCGGTAGAAGCAGCGGTATCTAACGTTCTAAAACAATCTAATGTTCGAAAACATGCTAGAACAGGCTAGTATAATCACTTACAAGAATGAGATATATCCATTTCATTTACATAAGTTACTGATACGTTGTAGTGTATCTACTCGTTACTAGAAGGCGCTGTTGCTGATAATTTAATGCGTCTGCCCAAAAACAGGTGGAGCTATGTAGCGGGCGTAACACTACTACCTCCTCAGACCGAGGATATACGGACGGTTTGCCATTATCAAAGTGAAACCATAAAGTCGTGCTACTTTATATACATAAACGCAAGCACGGTCGCACACTCATACACCCAAACCGTGCGCCTTGCTACGGCCTTGCCTTGATACGTCACACTGCTATACAGTAAACATCGTAGCAAAAAAAACACTAAGCTTTCCTGTGCGGTAAAAAGTTGTAAAAATAACAGTAAAACCAAAAAACAGTGCTACGTAATCACTTTTCACTTGTAAGTACTTCAAATAACAACCTTTTATTAAATATAAATCGTAAGATTTTAGGTTATTTGGAACACAAAACCTCATCAAACACACTTTGCATAAAGCACGATGGTTATCAGAATATTATTTGAAATTTCCGTAGGTATAAAAAAAACTAAAATAATAGTTTCCCAAGCAGGAATAATGAAACAAAAATAAAACGGATAACTACTATACGAAAAAGTCGTAACAGTCTACAATGGCCACCATTGAAAACATTGATGTGTTAAATCATTTTGAGTGCGATGAATTGAATTGTATAAAAAAATTTAAAAAAATGTGGACTTTATCGCCTGATCAAAAGCGGACATCCTAAGGTATGTTAAAACCGATATAATAAAGAAATAGACGTTTTATTTTTAAAAACATTTTTTTAGGTAAAAAATTATGTTCTAGATGCTATTATGACGTTTTATGCTTAAAATCATATATTAAATAACAAAAAATACATTCTAGGATTCAAGATAAGATTCTCGCCGTCCGACGTGGTCATTGATAACATGGAGTTGTTAAGTACATCCTTTGCGACTGTTTCTGTATGTATTTTTCTACGTTTAATTAGGTTTTATTACAACGAGTGTACCATTTAGTTATCTCTAAATAGCTCAGTAGATGGCAATGAAATAAACAAGCAAGGCTAGTCGGCGGAAACTACTTCTCGCCTAGAGTTCGCCAAAGATGGAGTGATACTCCTACTCTTGAGAACTGCACTTCGGTATGACAGTAAGAACGATTGAATGTGCTTGTCCCAATTAGTTTGCTTGTTTCCCACTACAGTTGTCAGATATGCCATGCCATCGGATTGTAGAAAGAAAATCGACTATTTTCACACCAATACACATCAATACGCAAAACTGTGACAAATGGACTATTTGGAGGACGGAAATCGGGCAACCAGTATCCATCCCAATTCGACACCCAGGGGCTTAATGGGCCCGTGGAGGAACCTCTAGTACGACTATTGTCATTATCTGTACGAATATCAACACAAAATACCACTGATAAATCTAAATTGAGATTATCGTTTCAGTTACAAGTCGATGGTATACTCGACTGGTATAATTATCAGTTGCGGGTCAACAGTAACAGCGTACCGCAGGACGGTCGCTTGCATTTATACTCGGGAGGTAAGTACCTACCAGCATGAGAAATTTAAAAATAACAATGAAACAAAGTTTTACAACACACTGGTACAAATCTAGCACAGCATTACCTGGCCACATATACAGATTTTCATTGAAGTAAGTATTGCAGGTCTTCGAGATGGGATTAAACACGTTATTCCAGCCTTCAGTTTGGTACCTCCAATCTATGGAATTCAGAACGAGGGTCCGTTCAGTCGCGTATGCGAATATCAAGCAATATACCAAGTGGTTGAGTTCGCAGCCGAAGCCACAACCCTGGAAAAGAATCATTTATCATTCATTCATTCCCAAGCAAGGTTTGTTACCGGTATCAATCAATTATACCTGTACCTACTAAAGCTGTAGCTGTAAATATAAAATGTCACTATGACGACATGTCAAATTGTAAAGTATTAAATTCAAATTGAACATTTTGTCATAGTCTTTAACACTCAATGATTTTGAGTAAGGGAAAGCACATAAAATTAGTTTCCCTAGCCCAAGATCTAGCTTTTCTAACAGGGTCTCAATTAGTTTAATTAAGTCTAATCGCTTGACACCACTACTTTCACCTAATTGAACAATCTGCGTAAACAACCAACTTAACACCAGGAATAGCATTTTCAACAAAGTTTATAAGGTCATTTAGAAAAATTATAAAAAATATGGGTCCCAATATTGAGCGTTGTGGGACTCCACGTCTAATATTGACTATTTTGGTAACAATTTCTTGAATGCTTACAATATTTTTTAAAAGCTGAGGATATATCCTAGAAAAGCCCCACTACCTTCATTTTACTGTTCAAATTTATTAACACTTCATTTATGAGAAGATCAACTGCGTCAACAGTTCCCATACTTATCTGATAACCAAATTGACGCTCGTTTAGAATTTTGTGTAAGTTGAAGTGTGACATAATTCTATCCTTTATAAGCTTTTCAAATATTTTGGAAAAGATCGGCAATAATGAAATGGGCCTGTAATTCTTTGGATCATGTGTTTTTCCTTTCTTATATTTTATATTTTTTATTGTATGTTAAGCAGTTGCACTAATCAACGATTTACAAACAAGATTTTAAGATGTATTCAATAAACTATAAGAAGGTATATCTTATACACACACACTAACTAATGAATAGTTAAAATCTGTTGCCATCTCTATTCTTTGACATGATAATGAAAAGGACAGAGCATACTTAAACGCCACGCTAGCTAAATATGTAATTATCGGATAGATGGTTAGTATTTACTCTAAAGCAAGATGTATATAAAAACATAATCTTAGATAGATTTGACTGTTTGAAATTAAGTCGTCTTTGTCTTTTTATCGTGTCACTAGTTTCGTTTCGTCAAACAAGTTCGGGGAAAGGATTACATTCCTCAAAGGCTCCTTTCGTGCACTTGGCAAATGCTTTCGAACTTTTTAGGTTCCACCTACGACTTTCTTTTACCGTTTGAGCTGGTACCTCATGATCGTCAAAGTACGATAAGATATTTATTGATCTCAGGTAATTAGGTTTACAATGATAAAATCACTGTCACGCGCCAATATAAGTTTTCACTTCTGTCGGCACTCCCGGAGTGCAAACCAATTTTTTTTTATTTTTATTTACATCAATGTCTTCAGCGCTATAGTCAAATGGTTTAGAAAAAATGTCAGCTATTTCTTGCTAATCACAAATGGTTGTATCATTAATTTTAAGTATGTAATTTTCGCAGTTCTTAACATTATTTTTATTCCTATATCTGTTTATAATGTTCCAAATTTTCTTAGTACTATTTTCTGCTTGTTAAAACAAGTCTCTTTTACAACTGCCATTTTTATCGATGCTACTATAACCTTTTTATATAATTTTAAGTATCTATTACGATAGGATATAATTGAATCGTGACTGTCTTTTTTGCTCATTGATGCTCATCTGATTCCTTTGGAAACCCAATTAATTTGATTTAGTTTGTTAATTTTTATATTAGTATCTTTCTTGGTAAAGTGCTGTTCAAAAAGGTTTTTAAAGTTTGTCAGAAAATTATTACAATTGGTCATATCACTTTCCCTTAAGCTTTGCCTAAAATCACTTTTATTACGCTCAGAAAAAAATATTTTCTTTGCCCTGTAGAAGTTAGTTTTAACAGGAGCTTCGAAATTAAGGCTACATAGTAAACCAGCATGGCCATCTCCTAGACTATTTTGATCAAAAGTCGAACTAGCAATTTTTTTATACAGTGAACAGCCACTTTACACTATACAGTGAACAGCCACTTTACACTATACAGTGAACAGCCACTATACACTATACAGTGAACAGCCAGTTTAAATTTTTGGCACCGACCAATCGTTTCGTCGCACGACCTAATAAATAATCACTTTACACACAACACTGCAGGTTAAGCGGACCGCTCTGGTGCGTTCTCTTTCTCTATTTCCCTTTCTCTTTCTCGATACACATACACACACTGTTGGTTACACATCAAAAATATGGAATTCATTAACCGTTCATTTGAATACCCAAATACACATGAAAAAATGTATTACGCCATTACGACCTTACATGTCCGTGACGCATCCGTTCATCTTTTCTATAAAATGTTATGAGTAAGTTTGTCTTTAACTCCAACTTATGCTGGTTCTTTTATAGTTTATAACGATATGTTTCCTTGAACTGAATTAATAATTGTAACCGATGGTAAAAGCTCCATGATCGTTGACCGTTTTTTTTATTTTTCTAAATCTATCTCCGGCAACTCGAAATGGTCGTGCGCACCACATTCGTCTCCCACAAATAGAGTTTGGAGCACCTATATCATACATACCTTACCGACATTGCACACGAGTTTCCTGGCGTTCCTGCAATCGAGGGGGTTCTGGAGGTAATTTAACCTTCTTTGCACTAAGTCACCGACGTCAGCCGCCTCTATATGTCGCCAGTCTTGGTATCCGTCTATATCCCATAATTTTTCTTGATCCGATAGGATAGACCTAAAGGATAACACATACAACTGATCGCTGATTTTACTTACATAGATCACCAAATTAGTAAAAAATTGAGTTCAATACAATCTGCTTATTTTTATATGTTCCAAAACCAACCTTTTTATTTCAGCCGCTCGGTCTAGAATAGTTTGTATATCATCCAACTCTAGCTCACCAGACTTGACCATGTGCATATTGTGGTTCACATAGTACCAAAACTCTTTGGTATTGGAGTATATTCGCCTCCTGAGGTTTTCGTACTCCTCCATAGGTTCATGACCTGAGTCTAAGACGAAAGACTCATCTAGAATATCTTTCAGGTTGTTGAACCTAGAAATAAATACATCTGGAGTTAGTTCAATAGAACAATAAAATGTATTAGAATCTAGCTTCCTAAAACATATTAGCTTCGCACGCGTGGTGCTTACGTAAAAAGAATCCTATGGCGTTCCCCGAGGTACAATCTATCACTATATCAAATATCATTAAGATTTGTTCTCACAATCGCAAAGTGTACTATATCACTTACTCTGGCGATTTCCGTATTTGAGAAATGAGTTTGCTATACTCCCGACGAAGTGTTTCCAACTGCAAGGATACTCGTATTAATCGCTTTTGGAACTCTGTCTCATTATAATATGTGTTGTCGTTCCCATTCCCACACCTAAAAAAAATAGTCTTGATCACCTTGGTAATGAAAGTAAAATAAATAACATCAACAGAGAGCGCTTTTCAAGAGATATTCCAGGACGTAAGTATTTTGAACCTTGATTCTCCTTGCAATAGCAATTCCAAGAACAGAAACTACAAGTATCAACCATGTTTGGCAGAACATGCAAACATTTATCCTGTCGCGAGAAGCCCTGCTCTAACTGCGTGAACCACTAGCATGTATGATAGCTACCTGCGCTGCGATATCAACAGATAGACGACCATGGCCCACACGACAAGAAAAACCAGCAGTAACCCACGTTTCCACTTCACCAGGCCATTGGAGTAGAGGCTCTTTTCGCACGACATTGCTATGCGTCTCCCTTCGTCTGCGCCGGTGACGGCGAGCCGACTGCTTCTGTTGCAAACAGTTTGTGTTTAATATGAATTTATAAATTAAAACGGCTTAATAATAGATAATAATAATAATGCTAGAATTTTCACAAGTAGGCAGAGCTTGTGTTATGGGAACCACGTGACTTATATACTACTTATAATACTTTTTTTTTTATAAATACATACGTATTATACATAGAAATCCAGACCCGAGACAAATACTTGCAGTTCATACAAACATTTGTCCCGAGGCGGTAATCAAACCGCCAACTATTTGCGGCTCGGACAGGCCTTCGCCCCCTGCACCTGAGAAGTCGTCTAGCATCGTAGACTCACAACACTCACAACACCAGCTTATTTTATTACGAAACTAATCAAATATAACTTCATAGTATACAATCTTTACAGTGAAATGTCGGCCCTTAATTTAGATTTAGCTCGACATGCGGGCACCGTGTTGTCATCATTGTCAGGCTTCATTTTAGTATTTAGTGGATGCCGTCAGCTACGCACGCGTTCTTTTAGTTCTATAACTGTATAATGTTCGGTTAGGTTGTGTTCACAGCGCGGCCGGTTGCGAACTTGACTTAGATTCGCCTACAGGAGCGAAGTTTGGATAGGATTGTTTACAAGATAGGGTGAGATAAGTAATTCGCCGTGCCTAAAATCATTTTTTAAAACGTTCACAGCCTAGGAATAATTATTCAAATTATTCAAATTTTAGCGTTTTATTAATAATTATGCTAGCCTGGTTATCGGAACCGTAGGCACTAACGATGTCAGTGTTAGATTATTTATTTGACTACATCTTGGAGTTTCGGGTTGTTTTGTGTTGTGTAAAGATTGAAGAAGCATTGTTTACAAACAGGTAATTTTTTCTTGGAATTAGCACACTTGGAATGTTGTTTTCATAACTTTCATAGAAATCTCAGATACATTGGTACAAACCCTAACTTCAATAATACCGAAGTCAAAAGTAGATTCTGGTTGTTCCTTTGTTAGGGCAAAACGGCCGCGTAGTGTAAATGTAGCGAAGAGAGAAAATAGTTCGACTCCAGTGATTTAGATACTACACCATAATGTACCAGGTGAAGTGGAAAGCTGCGGGAGTGTTCCTCGTGTGCGCAGTGTTTGTTTATCTTCAGATATCGTCGCTCAGGTAACAGTCATACTAGTTTGGGACTAGATTGTTGGTATTATGTGAATTTTCGTGCTATATAGGTATATTCATTAATACCTACACTCCAATTTTTCGTACAAATGAGGCAGTATTTGCAGCAAATATTTGGCAGATTGGGATAATATTTGCTCTATTCGTTAAAGTTTTAGTAGGGCTGGATATGTTGTAGGTACTGTAGTTCTGTGGCGCTCGTGTATTGTTTTATACCCAACACAGAACCTTAGCATGGGAGCAGGTGAAGCAGGTGCGGTGCTCTTGAAAATACCTAACTACACGGTCAGTGAGTTAGCCTAAGCCACAGATAACATAATACTATACTGTACCTAAGCTCATTCGACTCATTCTGATTGAAATTGCTCATACATACATATTGCAGATGCGGTGACAACACAGATGCTGCGGTGGTGCAGGTGCAATTAAAACAAATATTATCGCAGTTGGAAACACTTCGTAAGCAGCATAGCGATCTCATTTCTCGAATACGGAGGCAATCAAGGTGCATATATAAATACGTAGGTTTTTATAGATATTCTAGAATACACGGACATTGTTTTATTGAGTAGGTAATGTACTAAAGCCCGATACTTTTAGGACCAACAGAATCTAAAGAAACTAACTATATACCCGGATTGTCTGGAAGAGCTTAAGTTATCACAAATAATACTACAAGGTGGGTACTTAATGCAATATGGCTTAAAATATATTTCTCATAAGGTTCATCAAAAACAACACAAAAATCTTAAAAACGAGTAGAGGGCCTATGGCGGAGTACGAGGATCTCAGAAGGCGAATATACTCCAATACTAAAGAACTGTTGCACTACGTGAACCACGAACTAACCATGGTAATGACCGGGGAGCTGAAGCTGGATAAGATACAGATGGTTTTGGACCAAGTGGCTGATATTAAAAGGTTTGTTTTATTTATTTTGAATGCCAGACATATAATTTAATATTGTAATAATTTGTATAGAAGCTGTAAACGTAAGCTGACGCACATTAAACGTCCCTTACACGTTTATTATGAAATATTAGATACAATACAATACAGACGCACGACCATCACTCATCGAGACATCGATGCCAACACTCGTTATTACCTAAAAATAAATAAATATATAGAATGCAGCATTGCAAGTCACATCTTGACAGTAGTTTTCCTCTAGGTCTCTCCTATCGGATCAAGATAAACTATCAGACCTCGACGGATACTAAGACTGGCGGCAGATGGAGACAGCCACCGTCAGCAACTTGGTGCAGAGAAGGTTGCATTACCTGCAGCACACGCCCGACTGCAAGAAAGCCAGGAAACTTATATGCAGTTTTATGGTAAGGTAGAGAACGTTTTATTTAACACGTTAATAAAAATTGTATGATGCAAATTCGATTTCCACTGCTATATATTTTTTTAAGTTGTATGTAAGTCGTTATCCTAAATTCGTTATCCTGCTGCACCGGTAGGCAAAATGAGGGTATTCCCAAACGGCTCGCTTCAATACATTGCTGTGTATGTATAATTTAAAGTCGCTTTCTAACATATTTAATACGTCCCTAACTTGTTTTGTTGTATTACGAACTTATTAATTTTGATCGAATTTTCACAAATAAATATAAAAGTAGGTATAATGTAAGATAAAGCCAGTCAGAGCTTGTAACCATCTTTGTTTAATATCTCTGTGTTTGCACCTACCCACACAATTCTTACATTTTTCTTTTGTTGTTGGTTTTCTGAATGTATGCGTATATCTGAAGTCACAAATAAATGCTTTAGCTTCCTATCTATATATTAATTGGTCTCGGTTTCCAGGACTGTGGTTTTGGCTGCCAACTGCACCAACTAGTATTCTGTCTGATATTCGCATATGCAACTGAACGAATGCTCATACTGAACTCCAAGACATGGCAGTACAGCACCAAAGGCTGGGAGCATATGTTTAATCCACTCTCTAAGACTTGCACTTGTACTTACAATGAAACAGTTCGGACATGGCCAGGTAATTTGTATAATGTTAACCGGTGGATGCAAAGTCGCATTATTACAAATAGACATGTTTAACGAAATTGTTGTAAAACTCCACGTGGATATACGAGTACTTTGACTTTGGATGTAAATTTCCACAAAATTCGCAGAACTCAAATCTCCAGCCAAGCCAGATTAATCGCTTTTAGATCGATATTTTGTTTCAGTATTTTACGACGCGAAGGTTGTAAATTTACGTGACACACAGTCCATCTTTGAAACTAATTCACTTAAACCCATGTTCGTACCGCTAGCTGTTCCAAAAGATTTGGTCCACAGGTAAGCTGTTTTATGTCAGTCACAGATTTACTTACCTTTCGAGACCCTATGGAAAGATGAAGATGTTTCTTTGACACACACATGAGAGTGCGGTAAAACAGAACCAGTATTAGCCTAATGCTACTCCCGGACATGGTAAGAATGCAATGCATGCACGCTGGCTACACATGGCTACACAGGCACGGCGTATTGTGTGTGTGTGTTCGTCTCATTACTTTAAGGAACTGACACACTGCTTGCATTACGAGTATTTTGACAAGCTATTTACTAGTAGCACAAATAAAATACCTATAATAACAAACACGGGTATTATGGATTACCTGCCCTACTATAACTATGTAGGTAGGTAACGTATTATGTGCGATGCGGCGTGTGATACTGTCGGGGTGCACCAGTGTGGAGTGCGTTGACGTCGCGTGTGATTACAATGACAAATTTCTTTGTTTTAGGAATGCTATCTACAATGATATGTTATTAGAATCGTTATAAACTAACTTAACCGATTTTAGATAAACTACCACAGTTTAACTTTGTGAGTTATTGTTAATTCCTGTAGAAAAGGGAAACCGATTTTGTTCAGTTTATTGTTTAACATTTTTCCTATAGAACGACTCGTTTCAATGGTGACCCAACCTCGTGGTGGATTGCACAGATGATCAAATATATTTTAAAACCACGAGCTAGTACACAGAGCGCTGTGAACGAAATCATAGCCGGAATGAACTTTGATTCTCCTATAGTTGGGTGAGTGTTTTATCTATAATAACAAAGTAAGCTACATATAACATAAATTTAATATGTGCCACGCCGGCCCAGTTAGGGGAACACAAGCAAAATGTAGATTTTTTCAATAATTTTGGTTTCTTTTAGATTTTTTTCGGTTTATTTAATATCATATGAATAATAATTGATAAGTTAATAAAAACAAAGTTCGTATTTTTAATAGCTCTATTTTGAGATGGAATAAAATAAAAACCGATAATTCCAGATTTCAAATTTTAAGTTAAACAAAATGTAGTACAGTTTTTAATGTTTACATGTTTATAAAAGAATAATAATAGCGCGTTTGGCTTCCACGGGCTCTTGTAAAAGCCTTGATACGTTTTCCCATGCTCCCAATGATGCTTCATCAATAATTTCTTCGGGCAAACTTCTTTGCTCCCACTCTGTGACTAAAGCTAATTTCAGCTCTTCGGTGTTCCTGGGAGCTGGAGATTTTTTTAACACTTAAGAGGGTATTATTATTGTTAAAACATTGGAGAACGGCATTTTTTATCAATGTGTTATTTCATAAGAGGGTAGCAATAAAAAAGAACTAAAACCACTTGCAGAATCAGGCAACAAAGCGTTTTTTGTTTCTGTTCCCCTAATTATGCCAACGTGCGATATCTTAACTCTCTCTATGATATGCGAGAATCGTATAATAGCTCCTAGTTATGTTTGTCTTAAATATCTCCCTGTGCCAATTCTGAGTTGTAAATTGTCAACGAAGCACAGCTACACCACATCGACGAGTACATGAAGCACGTGATGGATTACTACAAACAGCTAGAGCTGACTCAACCGGTCGGCGACAGAAGAGTCTACTTGGCTACGGACGACCCTAGTGTAAGACTCTTAGCCTAATTTTACATTAACGTTGAATATTTTGTCGAATACACAAAGAGTTTTAGTTTTGTTCTATATTGCAGGTTTTAGATGAAATTCGTACAAGTTACCCGGATTACTTATTCATGAGCGATCCATCCATTGTCAAGATGGCGGCCCCGTGCCGCCGCTACTCGCCACAGTCTCTCATTGGTTTGCTCGTGGACCTGGAGTTGTTGTCGCGCTGTAACTACATCGTCTGCACCATGAGTAGCAGCGTGAGTCCACTTCTTAAGCGATCCAAAATTGGTGGACACAAACCTTGTTTTTTGTAATCTTATTGTAATCCTCTTGAATCTATTTATAGGTTGGGCGAGTAGCGTACGAGCTGATGCAAACAAACCGCGCCGACGCATCAAAGAGTTTCTTTTCACTGGACGATGTGTACTACTACGGCGGACAGAATCCACACAACAGTGTGGCTGTGATGCCCAATGTGGGCAAGAATAATATTGCATTTGCTGCATTGCATTTGCTGTGAGTGCTTTTATTTGAATCCACGATAAAACTTTCCAAGCAAAGCTTGCTTGGTTCGTTCAGTGACCTTCAGAGTGGTAATACTAAAGTTGACAAAAAAACTATGATTTAAATAGACGATATAATTGGCGTCGCTGGAAATAATTGAAATGGTTACGGTTACAGCATCAACAGGAGTATCAATGCTGTGAGTAATTTGTTTTTTTTTTCTGACAATAACCGTAACGTTAGTGAAGCGAGTTCATTCATCACTCATATTATGACACAATCACACTTATCACACTTTTTTTTCATTAACCTTCGGTTAGTAGCTTGGGGTATTAGTAGGTTGTAGGTTGTATTAATAGGTTAGGGTGTACACAAATGTGTACACCCTATTGCATCCCCAATAACAGAATGTTTTAAGAACACCCCAGTACCTAAGGGGTGTTCTTAAAATATTTTGTTATAGACTTTTACACAATGTATTAAATAATATAAAAGCCATTTCTTTTTATATGTTCAAAAAACACGATATTTCATACAAACGTTTTCGCCTCTTCACCCCCCCCTCTAAGATTGAATTTTGAAAATGTACTTAGAATTTAAAGTTTTTTTACGATAAGTGGCTGTGCTCTTGTCTACGCTGTCTATATGAAATAGACTTTCAGTCAGTCAGGGCAAAGGTTTCTTATAAATAAATTAAATGAAACTCAATGAATTGAGCGCGAGTTGATGAGTCCAAGCACGGGTATTTTACCGTCTCATATTCACTAAAAAGATCTATGGAACAGTTCCTGACTCTTTTTCTTCTTCCTTGTTAATGGCATGTTACATAATAATGTCAATTTTGCCAGTGTCAAGTGTTTATAGTTTATAGTAAATCTTTTTGTCATTAAAGTCTTAGTCGATGGTCAGTTGTCAATTCTAAACGTAACGCGGAATGGCCGTCTAGAATTTTCTTGGGATTCCTCGTAGTTCAAATCAAGTTAGCGCGAGTTGATGAGTCCAAGCACGGGTATTTTACCGTCTCATATTCACTAAAATGATCTATGGAACAGCTTCTGGCTCTTTTTCTTCTTCTTTGTTAATGGCATGTGACATAATAATGTCAATTTTGCCAGTGTCAAGTGTTTGTATAGTCATTTTGTTTGTTATTAAAGTCTCAGTCGATGGTCAGTTGTCAATTCTAAACGTCACGCGGAATGGCCGTCTAGAATTTTCTTGGGATTCCTCGAAGTTCAAATCACATAGCACCACAATACACATATAATTCAATTATCCATACCCGTCCTGTAGTCACAATTTATTCATTAAAATTCCGCTAAGATTACTGAATAAAAGATTACATGCAATAAAACGAGTAAAAAATATTAAATTACCAGAGCTGTGTTACTTCATGAAATGAAGAATCCAGCTACTGACTCCATCGTCATAGTCAGCTTGTTGTTACCTTAATTATAAGTTTCTCTTGACAGATATGCCAGGTTTTGAAGGTTTTAAAAGTTTGACAGGTGACCTATGAAACTGTAGCGAATGAAAGCTTAAGTTTAAATGACTATGACTAAACATAATATACAAAGTAAAATTGCCCATGTTTGCACTCAGATATTCGCTCCTTCGATTATTATTTTTTTTCTAAGAAGGACCATTAAAAATATAAACATAACGCTGTAGCGCATTTTATTTTCAGAGGAGTCTATTCCCATGGTACAAAACGGCAGACCAACTTCTGCTGTACCCGTTCCCCGAGTACAGGCAGGTGCCACTATACCTCGACACACGGCCGGACAAGTTACATAACAATTGGCTACACCAAACTTCCAATGACAGTTCTGAGAAGTTATCTGACGCATGTTTTGACACAAGCACTTCACAAGAATTGCCCATGTCAGAGCAGTAACCTTTTTAGAGAAGGTGGAACGTGCCGCGGCGACGCAGACCATTAGACATTATAACAAAATGCATGAATAATGAATAAAAAATAATAATTTTATTAGTAATTGGGAGCTGCTTATTGCAGAACAGATACCGCAGTGGCATGCGATATGTTAGTAAAAATAAATGAAAACATTTCTCGAACTTGGTTTACATATTCACAGTTAGTGCAGCTAAATGCACCACTGGCTGAGCTACCTACCAACTGTCAGTTTGTCTATCTCTTTGTTATAATCTTCCATAATCTAATCTAATCTAATCTAATCTTATCTAATCTACCTACTTATTGCTTATCTAGGTATGGGTACTCATATTATAAATGTGAAAGTAAATCTGTCTGCCTGTCTGTTTCTTAAGTTTCCAGGCTTCAACCACTGAGCTGATTTTGATGAATTTTGGTATAGAGATAGATGGTACCTTTGAGAAAGACATAGGCTACTTTTTATGTAGGTACCACGCGTGCGAAGCCGCGGGCAACAGCTAGTTGGTTATAAACAAGGCTGACAATAATAACTACCTAGACTTGTTCGGGGAAAGCGAGGAAATGTTTTTAAAAAATATAAAATAATTGAATTAAGATTATTTAATATTAACGAAACGATACATGGAGTGGTCAAAGACAGAATGACCAAACAATCTCTAGTTTATATTACTGTGGTTTTGCTACATCAGCCGTCTGGGCCGGCGACCATGTGTAAGCATTATTAGGAATGAGAAATAAACATTGTAAGTGCTTAATTGGCTATAAATATGGAATGGTTAATTGGTTCAGGCAATGTAACTACCTACTTCCCACATAGGTTTTAAGATAAATAGGTAAGGTCCAGGGAGGCTATTGTAACTACCGGGAAAATGCAACTGATTGAAATAACTTTTTTTGTCATTATTTCTTCAAATAGTGACATCTATGAAACGACAGAGAACCAAATATTCCTTGAAGAAAATAATAGCTAGAGCTAATATGCGATACGTGTAAACTGTGTACGTGTAAACTGAAAAATAAAGTGACTTTTAGTATTCGCCATTTTTATGTCGATGTTTACAAAATGAACAAGGACGTAGTTTAGTGCCATAAAAAATTAAAACCCTCATTTTACGGCTTTATCTTTAATTGAGAGCAGATTTAGAATACGGTAAGTCCTTTTTTTATGATTTACTTGATAGAAATACTGCGTTTACTATGTAATATTAACACTGTTACATCAGCCCCTCGAAATTTCGTTGCAATTACCCCATCAACTTTGTATGAAATTAAATGAAGCTAGTGCTGGGCTCATGTCGATGTTCTAGAAAGATAAAGCAATATTATTATCGGCAAATATTTAGCAGAACTATGATAGTATTAGCTCAGAGCTTAGATGTTTGTAGGATCTCGTAGTTCCATGATTATTATTACATATAGTGGCCCTAAGTGTTTATATTTCTTGTTAGCGATACATTAGTTTTAGGTTCCAGCTATCCCTTAGTATACAAATATGTACGTACTGATAATAATCTGAGGGCCTCGCTTTTATTAAATTAGATTTAAGTAAGGCATGTTTTTGTTTAGATGGTGCGGAAACAGAATAGAAAAAAGAGAATCAGTATCACCCAAGAACAGCTTATTGAAGATGTTGAAGATGTGCGTACGAAAAAAAATTAATAGCTACACTGCTGGTGAAAAATATAGGATCCCAAGGTCTATTATTATCGCAAAACTGTATGGTGCTCGAGGAGTTAAAATGCCTAGAGCTGGAAGGCCTCGAGCGTTTTCCTTAGAAATGGAGTGAAAAATTGTATCTTTAATTATAAGTAAATAATTAAAATTAAATAAAAAAGCCTGTTTATTCCGTAACTTAGGTGTTAGTTACATTAATACATGCATTTTAAATTTAAATATGATAAACATTCTTCTATAATTTAGTACTTAAAATAATTTAGAATAAATTGCATATGTGTTTCATTGAGTGTTTTCTTGTATTCAGTAAGGACCACTCTCGGGTAAAGGCAGATGGAAGGAACAGATGGAAGGAACTGGAGGAGCCAGTTCCTTCCATCTGTCGCGATCTATTGCCGTTTCAGACCAGTCTGTTTCTGTTTCCCTCAGGACTCTCTTTATTTCGTCTGTCCATCTAGTTAGTGGCCTGCCAACTCTTCTTTTGCCTTTTGGACCTTTCCAGGCTGTGACTGTGGTAGCCCATCTTTCCTTGTGAAATCTGGCTACGTGACTTTTGCCATTAAATTGGTTACATAAACAAAAGTTTAGCTTTAAATTCTAACGTAAATCATAACAATTAGTTTCTTTTACCTGGGTAGGGGTTTTTGCTTTAGTTTCATATCAAAAGTATTCATGGATATATCTGTTACTTATTAAATCGATTGTTTTAACTCTACGATTCTTATAGACGATGGTACACCATTTCAGATGAATGACCACATTTTTTGAAGTGAAAACTTCTTTTAGCACGGTACGCATATTTTTAGATGAGGTAAAACCTCTTGATTCGCGACACCGTTACCGAGATTACCGAGACGCAGCCGGCTGCCGCGCTCGCCCAATTTGATTGTAAACCTTAATTCACATGTTTACAGTGTACTTTTGTATGGAGAAGTTTACTGAGTTAGGTTTTGTGGTATATTATCTACATTCTGAACAAAAAATATTGCATCATCTGTGTTCGTTCAGTATTTGATTGGCAGTCGCCATAATTACTGATTATGAAGTGATTTATTACTTAATTCTAACGCGCTAAAATAAGTTTTCACTTCTGTCGGCACTCCCGGAGTGCAACCAGATTTTTTTTTAGTTACAATAGCCTCCCTAGACCTTACCTACTTACGATGACAGGTCAAAAAGTTCGCGGAATAGCAGGGAAGAGGGTCATAATAAAACAAGTACCATTAATTATTTTATAATCATTATAATTATAATTATTGTTTCAAAAGGCTTTCAAAAAGCTTACCTATACCTGCGTAAAAAATGTATTTTCAAGGCCTTCAAAATATGGAAATTGCAGACTTAACTTTTGAATACATAGGTACTTAAATTTTTTTTTATTTTCTAAGAAGTTCTTTTTTAAATTTTGGAAACAGATAATAATCAGAAGGGGCTAGACCTTGACTAAAGAGAGGGTGAATAAATGTTTCGTAGCCACGTTTTCGCAAGATAGCCCTTGCAACATGGCTTTTGTGTAGGTATGGGTGCATTGTTGTGCAAAGCAGCACACCTCGAGTCCATTTTCCTTGATAGCATCTTTTAATTTTTCCTGTAGAGTGGCATATGATATTCAATCCTTTTTCTTTGTAGGAAAAAGAGATGGGAGAGAGAAAAAGATAGGGGATTTTGATTAACAAAATCCCCTCCGCTTTCCAAAAAACAGTGGCCATGATCTTTCCGGCCGATTGTGACACCTTGAATTTCTTAGGGGTGATGCGTCTTTTTTTGCTACTTCATAGATTTCTGTTTTGTTTATCTTCAGTAAGAATCCGAATCAAAATTTCCTCCTTGTTGTCGCTACAGAGATCCAAAAACTCGCGTGAACACTCGACACTCTGCTTTTTTTGAACCGCAGAGAGCATTCTCGGCACCCATCTTGCGCTGACCTTAGACATCATGGAGGATGTTCAAATGGTTGTTAACGATACTCCAAACCATTTCTGCAAGTTGTTATTTACATAATGGGGTAAGTATCTTCAAGAACAAGTTCTTAGACTTATTCGATGAGGTCTGAGGTGGTGTCCTCGATCGGCCAGCCCGGGCGGTTGTCATCATCAATTGATTCCATAAACTAAATTCCACATATTAATCATTGTTTCACAATTGTTTTTCCAGGGCAAGAATCCCATAAACAGATGACAAATCTTCTAAAATAATTTGAGGTGTTCTTCCTTGCTTAGTAAGGAACTTTTTAACAACGCGAAACTCAATGCTATCCATGTTTAACGATTTTTCCTAGATTGCACTGCTAGTTATAACTAAAATGTTAATGACCCGATTTGCCTATATGTATTGAGTACCTGCAGATTACCAGGAAAAAAAATATATACCCCACCCCTTCCTAACTCTTCCGTTCCGCAAAATTTTTGACCACCCCTCGTATCTATCTTCACAATAAATACATACTTACATAAATATTGGTGGACAATGCACACAACACTATCTATAATCACAAACTAATCAAGCACAGCTTGTATTATGGTGTTCAGATAACTAATAGAATACTTATAATAATTAAATCCATACATATGATACTTAATAATTATTTAGGTATACAATTATAAATACAATAAAATTGTCTATGTACTTATAAGTAGTTATTGTGAATTACATAACACCATAATCTACTCTCAAATTAAGCAAAGCTTGAACCTAATTTAGAATATTTACGTAGGTACCATAAAATACTTCATGCAGAAACAGAACAAACATCTATATTCATCACATAAATGTTTGACCTGGGTGGGAATCGAACCTACTTAGGTATGTACGTTTTTAAATTACGATCTTTTTTCCTACTACAAGTAGGTTTAAATACTATTTCCCGCGACGATTGTGCCACTCGTCGTTGGAGTGCAGTGACACTTGCTTGTACTCCGGGAAGGGGTACATCACGAGATGTTTCTCCGTTTTGTACCACGGGAAGACGCCGGTCTGTAAATAACAAAAACACATCAAACAGACTAGGATACCATTACATCTACCCTCTCCATAATAAATTTTAGCGGGTTCTGTAGAGACCGAATTTAAGCAAACGTTGGTAATAAAGCGATGACTGGCACAGGGTGGCTGGTGGTTGAGCTTAATAACGTGCCATGGGAGAGATTTATGTCCAGCATTGAACTGTGATATGGCGATGATGATTATTTTTCTTATCGTGTTCCTAATTAATTATTTCGATTTTTATAAGTGGTGTAGGAATTAAAGTGCGCTTTTGAGCCAGCTTTCGTGTATTATGGTTATGGTAGACGCATATCTACGTTTGTTGTGCCTACGTACACCTAAATTCAGGTGTTGACGATTTGTCAGATATCAAGATGTTAATTAGATTTTAATCTCATCATCCTTACAGTGATGGTTGTGAATCGGCGACCCTATTCCCACACTGGATCAATATATTGATGTAATATGCTTGTTAGTATGGTATATAACAAGCATATAGATCAGAATAGCAGCGGTGTCACTGCATATGTTCCAAGTAATGTTACTGAAGTCTCTGCTTACGATCCTGCAGTGGATGAAGCCTACTATCTTGTTTTAAAAATTAGGATTTATGCTTTTATTTGCATGTACAGGTCTCCTTTGTTCGGGTCCATAACAAAACTTCTTAACTCCTTGAATTATTTGCTAACTAACCTTAAAAATATACCAAAATATACCTACTTGGTGACCTGAACATAGATATCAGAAAAACATCAATAACAGATCGGATGACTATACGGATCTCCTTGCAACACATGGCCTGTTACCCAGCCATCTATTACCCACCCGACTAGAAAAATGATATGTTCACTGTTTAGTGAAAACCGACTCTAAACCCACTACTGCAAGTTTGGCAAAGCAGATCTACTGAATGTTCAAAGTGACATTAAAAATCATGGAATGTAATTAAACGTGTATGTAGTCTTAAGTCTTAAGATCCATCTAAAGAACTTAAGACTAAAATCAGACTGTTTGAGTTAGAGTCTACCAACTACATTAATTATTATAATATTTTGTGAGTGCGAGGCATCTTGCTCAAAATATATTTAGAAACTTAAATTAAATTAAAACACACTAGAACATAACTCCACAATTACCCAAATCAACCCAGATCACGAAGGATCATGCTCCTAGAAACTGACAGTAGGTATTGAAGTGAACTCTTTAAAAAACACTACTTCAACTGACGAAATGACATATCATCAATCCTTTCAAAAAAATATTGATGCACTAGGGATACCTATAACCCATCTATGTAATAATTGTTTTCTGGCACTAGGGGTGTTTTCAAAATCACATAAGGAAACTGTAGTCCTTCCTGTTTTAAAAGCAGGAAAACACAATAACATTAGTAACTATCGTCCTATATCTCTTTTACCCTCTCTGGCGAAGAAACTCGAAAATCTCATCAATGTTCAATGTTGTCTTCATAGATCTAGCCTAGGCTTTTGATATAGTCCTTATTCCGCTATTAATACGTAAACCGCAACCCATGTGCATTCGAGGTACTCCTTTTTACTATCTTCGAGACCGTTCTCAGATTGTAAAAGAAGGATACAACTGCAGGTCTAAACTGGACCAATTGTAACTTTTGCGGAAGTATTTAGAGGCAAAACATGAAAGGAAGCAAGATTAGATGCTGAAATTGGGATGGGTGCAATTATTAATTGTTTGGACCATCATTTATTGACACTCAGTCCAAGTAAAACAAAATACGTAACATTCTCCACAATTAATAATAGTCAGCCGAAACATGATATAAAGCTTAAAGCTCTTAATAATTGTGGCAACGATAAAAATAACGTCTGCGACTATCTCACTCTTACAGACAGATATTAAGGAATAATTATTGATAAAACCCTAAAATGGAAATTCCACGTTGACACATTTAAAGCTCGTATACGTAAAATCAAATTATGTAAATTTAAAAAAAAAATAAGACACCACAGAGATTAGAATAATAATAGAACAGTTTACCTTACTCAATGCAAATCTATAATTACCTACAGCATTATAGTATGGGGATGAACATCAAAAACCTCACTCAGCAAATTAGATAGAACCCAGCTTTCTATTCTAAAGGTTTAAAACTTTAAGCCTGATATCCTACAATTGGCCTATACATAGAAACCGCAGTGTTAACAGTAAGGCAACTCTTTATAAAAACACTGGCCATACTGAAAGAGTGATATCTAGAAGAGAGCGTGAAGTGTATATCAAAGCTCCTGCTTGAAATTCCACTTTCGCGCAAAACTTTGCATTTTTTCTAGGACCTTTTCTATTCAACAGTATCAGCAAATCTGTGTTACTAAAAGATAAGACCAGACATGTATGTAGAAGAATATTAAAAATGTTCCTACGCCAATTTGACTATGACTCAACGGAAAAGCTATTACGTACATAGTCATAATATAGTAAATTATTGTAACCACTTTTTTATCCTAGATTTAACCCTTAATTTGGCAAGCATAGTCATTGTGGAGTTTTGATGTTTCATCTTTATATTTGGGTTCTAACAACTCTAAGAGAGCTTAAAAGTGTAAAAAAAAAATCCTATGCTTTCAGGTTTTCAGAAAACCTATGTTCCACCGAAGGCACATTGCCAATGCTAAAAGTACTATCCCAAAGTTATAACGTCCCATGAGTGGAACTTTGCCAAATGGGGGTAAAGAACAATTCCATGCAAACGATTCTTCAAATGTTTATTTTTTTACATGAAAATCTAAAAACCAATTGCGTGGAGATTTTCCTGTGATAAAGCATAACCTTACGTTGTATTTGATGCAATATACACTCGTTTTGCTTTGACAGTGTTTGCAACGTCCAATATCATCTTTGGTTGAAATTAAATTTTCCAACATTTTCGTATCGTATAGGACTTATAGGCCGAGCTGATCGTGGTTTTAGGGTTCTAGAGTCTTCTGATCTTTCCAGATTTTTGATCTTCCTCTCTTTAACAATCCTTGGTACACTTCAAACCTAAAAACCTTTAAAGATTTAGTTTTTCCTTCTGAACTTTTTCTGGACATCAACCATGCATTATTCATGCAAATGTCGAGCAATTGACTAAATATACCGATGTACCACCTGCTTGTTTTGAAAGGGGTTTTGTAAAACGATACAAGCATATCCGCCAAGTCAACACCCCCCATATGCTTGTTGTATTCTTTGACTAGCTGTGGACAATCAACGTCAACTTTTCGCTTTTCTTCCTTGCTATACCTCACCTCACTTTATTTTTTGTACAGGTTCGGCCCCAATGAATGAAGAAAAAAAGAAGAAAATATGAATGAAGAAAAAAAATTGTCGGAAAATATAATCACTGGGTTGTGTTTTATGCTCTGGCATAAAACTATAACGATCTTGAGCACTAAAGCCCAGAGAAACTTCGTCATCAGTGAATCTATGGTACCGAAAAGTATCTTCCCCACCATAGAGAATGAAATCATAAATCATTCCGGTAACTCCTGCTCTAACGTAGTTCTTGAAGCCCCATTTATTCGGCTTATCCTTCATGTATTGCTTCCTGTTGCCAGCTTTCCTTCCTTTGTAGGCAATTATCATTTCATCAATGCTAAATTTGTTTTCATTATCGTGCTGCAAGCAATTTCTTCTAACTTTTTCGGCCACGTACCTTATTTTATAGTACCTATCCCAATCCTCTAAATTATTATCAACAAAATGCAAAAATCTTCTAATTTGTTGATACCGCTTCAGTGACATTATTTCAGCTATCTGTTCGCACCGAAAACGATGACTCAATAATCTAAATAGGACGGCATTTCTACAATTCCCATGAAAATGTGAACAGCCAGAAAGTCTTGCAATTCATTTTCCGTTAGCTGGGTTGATTTACCAGTCAGTTGAACAGAGTAAATATTTGTTTGTTCAGTAATATCGGTTATTATGTCAGGTGAAGAGAATTTGAAGAAATAGTCAACGGCGGCTTCTTCTGGAGACTGAACGTTAGTTGTATCATCATCGACGAAATACTGCTTTCTTCCATTTATAGGTCAAAACAAGCTTCTTTATTTTTCAAGGTTTTTTGGCTGCTGGAGCTTTCGGCATTTTCTTGGATCTAGTCTTACGGCCTAACTGAGTTGCTGACGTCGCTATTGGTGTTGTTGGTGTAGGGTCTACAGAAGTAAGAGACGGGATGGACGAAAGTGAAGGGATGTTATAATAATCTAGTTGTTTAGGTGATATTGGGCATATCTGTTGAAAAATGGGTGTAAGTGGAACATCCTCATTTGAAACTCGGTCTGGTAAGTTAGTTACAAAAACTTTCATCATATGAGTCAAGTAGGTTAAGTCGTTCCAAGGAAGAATCAATAGAAGGTGCAGGGGATGAAGCAAAGCTCAAGTGCAATGAATGCAGGTCATCGTCAGAGTTAGTGCGGGATTTTTCGCTAGTTTCAGATGGTGCATGCTCATTTGGGACAAGCGCTAAGATTCTTTGGGTGCGATAATGCGAGGCATGCTGTTGACAAAACCAAAACCGATATAAGGAAAATAAAATAAAAAACTAAGCATTTCGCAGGGCTAGCATATGTTTGTTCAGCGGTAGCAGTCCTACGGCTAAAATGATGATGATTATATAGCTTTCTAAAATCAATCGAGCATTGCTATGGCATTGGCAACGTTCCGTCGGTGGGACATCTGATTGTGGAGGTACTCTACTACTCATTTGGCAATGTCCCACGGACGGAACAACCAACTTGTGCAAAGAATAATGTTGTTATTATGATAAATTCTTGTTATCTTTTGACATACACATATTAACGTGATTTGGTACTTGGTTAAAAATCTGGATATTTCATAGAAAAAATAGAATAAATACCTTGCGAAGAAACGTTGACTTGTGCTTCGACGACATTTTGTGATTTTTCTAAAAGATTCAGTGTTGCAAGTGCTGCCAAGTATTTTTCTACCAAAATTTTGATGTAAAAACTACCATTATATAATAAAATTTCAGCAAATATATTTTTTTGTTTCCAATGTTCCACCGGTGGTACATTGTCAAATTAAGGGTTAAGTGTAATTTACTAATTAACTATTGTTAATATTATTATATATGCTCAAATTATTATAATAGTCAAATAAATTTTGTCAAAAGATTCTCAAGTATAATTTGAGTAAGTATACAAGTATTTATAAGTCTAAATTATAGTTTAAAGCTTAACCTAGTTAAAATGATTACAACACTCATGTCAAGAGCATACTGAAATAATGTTTTGTATAAGGAAAGATGAGCTACCTTGCCGACAGTAACAAACTAGCACGGGAGGTTACTTCTATACTTCATATATTATGATCATTATGATCATAAATTGGATATTATTTAACGTGACCTAATTTATATATCTATACATATAAAATGCTTTGTCCTGAACGACTGACTGACGGGTCAACCGCACAGCCTAAACCGCTGATCGTAGAGACCTGAAACTTAGAGGCTGTATTCTTTGTATGACATAGACATCCGATAAGAAAGGATTTTCCGAAATTCAACCCTTAAGGGGGTCAAAAACAGGAGCAAAGTTTTTTTAGAACAACGAGATTCCTTGGTCCAATGTACTTCAAATTTTGCATAAACATTATTTAACCATATCTAACCCATATCTTGCAGATATTTTCAAAGCCTGTTTGAGGCAAAATATTTTTCCAGATGGTATGAAATATAGCCGAGTCCTTCCTTTACATAAAAAAGGCAGTAAAAATAAACCCGGAAGATACAGGCCAATTTTTTTGCTTCCATGTCTCAATAAGGTATTTGAAAAAAATATTTTAAATCAACTAGAAGATTTCTTTAGGACGAATAAATTGCTTTGCAACTATCAGTTTGGATTCACAAAGGGCTGTTCCACGATCGATGTTATCGCCGTATTTGTCGAAAGTGTTTACAAGGCATGGAAAAGTAGAAATGATATTTTGGAAATTTTTTGTGACTTGTCAAAGGCGTTCGACTGTGTGAACCACGACATTCTACTAAATAAATTAAATTTGTATGGTGTGCAAGGGGGAGCTTTAAGTCTCATGCGATCATATCTGTCAGACAGATCAACTATGGTGGATATAAATGGTGTGCTCTCAGATGTAACAGACTCTACGATACTGTACGATACTGGGTCCGTTTCTTTTTTTGGTGTCCATAAATTACCTTCCATTCTATGCCCAATAGTTTGCACAGGTTGTTCTATTTGCGGATGATATATCCTTATTATTCAATATAGGAAAGGAGACAAATTATAAAGAGATAAACCGTTCACTAAACAATGTTTATGAATGGTTTAATACTAATAACCTGGCATTAAATGCCCTTAAAACTAAATATTGCCGGCCAAGATTTGAGCTATTCAGACTGTACCAAATTTCTTGGTTTGACACTTGATAGTAAACTTCAGTGGGGGCGTCATATTTTGGAACTAGCGAGCAAACTGAGCTCAGCTACCTTTGCTGTTTTTCAAATAAGACAGTTGACCGATTCTGCCACAGCTAGAATTACATATTTTAGTTATTTTCACTCCCTCATGTCATATGTCATATGCTTTATTGGGGAAACGCGGCTGATGCGAACAGCATATTTATATTGCTAAAGAGGGCTGTGAGGGCTATTTATGGACTAGGGCCTAGGGTCTCACTAAGAGAGAAATTTAAAGATGTCGGCATATTGACCTTGCCTAGCCAATACATCCTGTCCAATTTAATGTACGCGCATAAACATGTCCATCATTCTGTAAAACATAGCGATATTCATAGGTATCCAACAAGGAACAAGGACAATTTTATCTTGCCTTCAACATGCTTGCTTAGATTTAAATGTAGCATAATATGTATATTGTACAAAATATTGATAATTATAAACCTACCAACTTTGTGTTTGGTACTAAGTTGACATGTAATTTATTTTAAATTATAATACTTACTTTGATAAGTCAAATTTATATATTTCACTTATTTTGATTTTATTAACATAGTATTGTATTAGCATTGTATTCTATTGTATTGAAATTTTATTTTATTTTTTATTGTATTGATATTGTATTGCATCGACATTCAAAGGTGTACTTTTGTGCTTATTTGATGAAATAAATTGAATTGAATAACAGAATTGATAGAAGAAGTGTTTCGTATTTTATTGAAACTCATAGCCTAACGGGGTAAAAGAGAGGCAGAAAGTTATTTTGGGGGTGATTTGCATCGAAGTTGATATCAATACTCCTTACTGCTTTTAATTTTAATTACATTTTATTTTGAAATATGTTTGAAAACTCAATCCGATTTTATTCAAAAACAGTTGAACTTACATAAGTTGATATCAATACTCCTTAGTGCTTTTGGTTTTAATTACATTTAATTTTGACATATGTTTGAAAACTCAATCCGATTTTATTCTTAAAAGGTTGAACTTACATAAAAGCTTAGTGTGTATTGTTTTGCAATTTTCTTATAATTATAAATTTTCTTCCTTTTTAAAAATAGACACAAAAAATTGATCTCCTAATACAGCCTAATCAATTGTCTGTATTAGGCTGTATTAGGAGGACAAAGCCTACAGCAGTACGGGTTGCATCAGCCTCAAAGGTCTGAAGGCTTACACAATAGCCGGGACTACCTAAAGGAAACAAGTTACGATGTCAATTCCTTAGCTGAACTGGTGTCAAGTAGTGATGGCCAATGAACAAAGACATAAATATTATGTCGGAGTGTCGGAGTGTTGGCGTATTGAAACATTGAAATATGGCCTGGCCTGGCCTACCCCTCTAGTGTTAAGTGTCTTTAACCGTGTGTCGATTTATTTCAATTTTGAGATGTAAGCGCCATCTGTTGAACATCAACAACAACAACATTTCCATTTAGTTTTAAGCGCCATCTATCGGTTATTGATTTGGAAACGTCAAGTAATTCACTTGGATGAAGTCGGTGCAAAGTAGACAGAGGGCGCTTTGTAGTTATTCGTTTGATCTGTGAGCTGTGATCGATTCACTCGTTCGTTCGGTCGTACATTCGTTCGTACATTCGTTTGGGTTTGGTCTTAGGAAAGTGACCAACTGGGGAGGACATTATTAATCGGGCTTTCGAACTGAACGGTTGTCATGTCTTGTGTACTGTACTTTGTGCCGAACTCGCCGCGTTTCCTTTCTAAGTCGGTTAAAATCAAAGTGATCCCGCGATAGATATTCAAAGTTATAATTTTGATTTAATACCAAAGGTGTGTACAATCTTAAAATAGCGTGATTTATTATTTCGGCTATGTCTGAACTACCTGGACGCCCAATTCCGAACCAGCTGTCGTCATATATATTATAAAATACTTTCCAGTATCGACGCAGGTGCAGGAGATATATTTTTTTTGGTTGCTCAGGCAGGCAAGACTTTTCTATTAAATTTACTGTTGGCCAAAGTGAGAAGCAATCGTGATATCGCCTTAGCGGTCGCATCGTCCGGAATAGCTGCCACACTGCTGGAAGGAGGTAAAACTGCACACTCCGCGTTTAAACTTCCTCTCGATTTGATACAAACTGAAACCCCACTCTGCAATATGCCCAAACAAAGTAATATGGCAGAAGTACTCCGTAAAACGAAATTATTTGTTTGGGATAAGAGTACTATGGCTCATAAAGGGGGTTTTGAAACCCTAAATAGATCATTACAAGATATTAGGAACATAAATTGTCAAATGGGAGGAGTAACTGTATCGTTAGCAGGCGATTTCCGGCAGACTTTACCAATAGTTCCCAGAGGAACGCGAGCGGACGTTAAGTTAAAGCGTGCGTGAAGCAGTCTCATTTGTGGCCTTCAGTGACAAAACTGAACCTTACCAAAAATATGAGAGTCCATCTTAGGGGAAATGTTTCTGCCGGACGGTTCTCAGACCTGTTGCTTAAAATAGGAAATGGTTATTTCCCTGAACTGGATAATAATATAATTCTCCCTACAGAGTTAGAGAAAGATATTTATATGGCAAAACAACGTTTGCCGGGTCAGCTGGTATTCTTCCTAATCCTAATCCTAATAATAATATTATAAATGTGAATGTAAGTTTGTACGCTTTCACGCGAAAACTACTTAATCGATCATAATGAAACTTTGTACATATTCTTGGAGGTATAAGAAGTAATATGGGATAAAAAAAAAAAATATTTTTACGAACGATATTTATATGGCAAGCGTTTGCCGGGTCAGCTAGTAATATTATAAATGTGAAAGTAACTCTGTGTCTGTCTATTTGTTATGTTACTACGCCTAAACCGCTGAACCGATTTTGATGAATTCTATTATAGAGATAGATCGGACCTTGGAGAAAGACATAAGCTACTTTTTATGTAGGTACCACGCGAGTAAAGCCGCGGGCAGCAGCTAGTTATATATATAATTTAAGCACTATGTATCCATACACCTAGGTTATGAAATATATGTATTCCTATTTTTATTTTTGTGTTTATTCTGGGGGCACGGCAGTGCCCCCGCCAAGTCGCCAAGGCGGCACGGCCGTACCATCCATTTCTCAGAACAGACCATTTTCGACCTCCCTATTTCCTTCTATAGTATAAAACAACTCACACTATTTGTTCTGATATTAGTCCCGCGAATACTAAATCCATTCCATCCACCTTTACGTTTACCGTCGAGGTCAATCACATCGCCCACCTGAAATCAACAACCAATTTTTTTTTATAATGTTGAGACCATTTGCACGTTAAGCTGTCGGTCCCAGCATTTCAAAAGTAAATAGACCATAACAGAAACCTTTACTCGGCCACTAGCGTTGGCCACTCAACGCTCAACACCTCTGACAATGTACACATACACATACAGACACCTTAACGTAGTAGTAACGTAGTAACGAAGTAGCAGGTAAGTAGTAGTCACATACGCAGCGATCAGACCACGGCGGCAACCACAAACACTAGGAACCATGGGAATGCGCGTTCTCATTTTATACTTGTTGCGCATACTATCACTTGTTCCCATCACAGTTTGCCCTGGATCACCAGGGCAATTCAAATAGCACTCACATTCAAAGCCAAGTCTGTCTTAGTGCCAGCATTGGGTATCACAGTCACTCTAACGTGCGAGCTCTGTCCATGGAAGTAGAAAATTTCGTCCAGGGAAACGATACTCTTGGAAGCGTCCACTTGGTTCGTTTGCATCAGCCCATACACTACTCGGCCGAACTGAAAAAATATTTGAATACCAAGGCATCACACTAATCATTCTATATGATATCAATAATACGTACAACTCATTTGATGATCATGATCCTATGTTTTAGACCATCAATTATATTTTTAATACTAAGAGGAGTGGTATCTCTTAATGAAAATAATATTTGATTGGGTGTTGTATGTTGTAGAAAAGATATAGCTTCTACCTCTGATTTCATCAGATAAAAATATAATATAATAATAATAATTTTATTTTCATAACAGAGAGCTGGTACACTTAAGTTCTTATGTTACTACATCATAATTCCTATAAATTATAAATGTAGTACCGCTAAGTGACTCTGTTTCCCACACTAGGACTAAAAAGCCTGTATAGTGAGGTCACAGGGACTCGCTACGGAATTCTTCTAGATTTAACAAATACAAATAAATAATCCCGGACATTTCACACAACATCATTTGGCGCCAAAGTAAGCAGAGCTTGTGTTATGGGTATCACATGACTGATATACTACTTATATACTTTTTTTTTATGTAAATACATACATATTATACATAGAAACAACCAGACCCGAGAAAAATACTTGCAGATCATACAAACATTTGTCCCGCGGCGGGAATCGAACCCGCAACCTTCTGCGTCTCAGCCAGACCTTAGCCCACTGCACCACAGAGGTTGTCGACTTGTACAATGAGTGTGTCATAAGAATTATAAGAAAAACTCAAAAACAAAGTGGTATTTAATAAATAAAAATTAAACAAAACAAATAATGTTGGTATACAAGAAAGACAAAAAAAGTTATTTTGTCAACACAGTTGCGATCTGGGTAAAGAAGGCATTAAATTAAATAGCAATTTCTTGATCGAAAACCTTTAATTATATGAATATGATTGGGACATACATTCGTTTTCCCTGTTTATTTTTTATAATATTCCTGTTGTTTTTATTACATTGTCAGAGGGTACGGATATATTTACTTTCGGCCAATAGAGCGCACTTTTTAAATATCTTACTACTAGGTGCTGCCCGCGGCTTTGCGCGCGTGGTACTTACATAAAAAAGCGGCCAAGTGCGAGTCGGACTCGCCTATGAAGGGTTCCGTAGCAGCAAGTAACATAATATATAAGTTCTTGTAGTTCGTTGTAACTTTGATCGATGTATTAATAATAGTGTTGTTGTCTTGTTGTTTTTAGCCCGTACTGTGCCACTAATGGGCAAAGGCCTCCCCTCGAGTTTTCTATTGATTACGGTCAAACGCCATTGTCTGCCACCGGCAGTCGCTAAAAGTGTCTAGCTCGTCACGCCAACGCTAGCGTGGTCTACCGCGCCATCTCACTGTCTCAGGGCTCCACTCAGTGAAAGCTTTGGCTCACAGTTCGTCCGGCATGCGGCAGACGTGCTCTGCATAGTACCACTTCAGTTTCGCAGCTTTTTCAGCCACGTCGAGGACCTTTGTTTTGGAGCGAATAGTAGCATTTTTGATTCGGTCGGTATAGTATAATAATAGTGTATATTTTTTAAATTAAGTTATTGATAAGTAAACATTATAATTAGGTACCAAATGATGGGATTTAGATCTAACTATATGCGAGCCCTTAAGGCTTGTGATAGCTAAACAAGCTAATATATATTCCAGTTTGACAAGAAATATTTCCATAAATATTATTAATTTGTGTGCCTCCTCCCGTAGTTGGACAAGGTGGTAATAACGTCCTGTATCCAGCGTTCTGCATGAGTGACCGTATACAATTGTCTATTAAAAAAACTTCGTTGAAGTCTCCAAAAAGTAATGTTGGCATATTGTTGCAAAAAACATTTTCGTTTATTTTGCAAATTATTCAGTAAAAAAAAATGATATTAGAAACCTCAATATCATTTTTGAAGACTATCTATAGATACCCATGCATAAGGCTTATGTTTATGAAATTAAATGTTTTTTTTTATTTTTATATTTGAGTTGATTGAATTAAAGGTAAATTGCGGTTTATGATTTATGACGTATTAAAAAAAAAACTACTTACTAGATCTCGTTCAAACCAATTTTCGGTGGAAGTTTGCATGGTAATGGACATCATATATTTTTTTTAGTTATGTCATTCTCGTATTTTAGAAGTTACAGGGGAGGGAGACACACATTTTACCACTTCGGTGTGCCTCGTTAGTGCCTCTCGCGCAAATTATTCAGTAAAAAAAAATGATATTAGAAACCATAATATCATTTTTGAACCATCCCACAAGGATGGTTTTGAAGAAAAAAAAAATTTTGAATTTCAGTTCTAGGTACTGGAAACTCCAAAAATTTATAGATTTTTTTCTATTTTTGTGTAAAAATCTTAATGCGGTTCTCAGAATACATCTACTTACAAAGTTTTAACAGTATAGTTCTTATAGTTTCGGAAAAAAGTAGCTGTGACATACGTACGGACAGACAGACAGACATGACGAATCTATAAGGATTCCGTTTTTTGCCATTTGGCCACGGATATACCAAAATTCATCAATATTGGTTCAGCGGCTTAGGCGTGAAAACCTGACAGACAGACAGACAGACAAACAGAGTTACTTTCGCATTTATAGGGATATTATGAAATGTACGAGCATACTCTGATGTTTTCATTGTTTGGTAACTTAAGTCTTTGATATAATTTTTTTAAAGTTCGTAGTGATATTTTTAAGCCTGGCGTAGCCCAATCATTAAATTACTTCTTTGTTTTCCAACCGTTTTAACTGGCATAACTGCGTCTAATTGCATCTTAAAGATGGTAAAGAAATTAAGAAAACTAATTAAACATCTGTTTCCAAATTTATCTAGCAGGTTAGATTTTAATAGCTTCACAAAAGCGTCAATAACTATATGTTATTTTAGGCGCATAATTAATAATGATACTTATAACCGTTGAGGAATAAAAGTTCTCGAATGGCGACCAAGGACAGGTAAACGAAGCGCAGGACGACCCCCCATCCGATGAACTGACAAAATTGTGAAGATCGCAGGAAGTCGGTGGATGGAGAGGGCTCAAAATCGTTCTTCCTGGAAATCTATTGGGGAGGCCTATGTTCAGCAGTGGACTTTATAAAGGCTGTAATGATGATGAATTAATATGACTGATATATGAGACCCTGCTAGAAATGTTATATATTGGGCTACAGAAAATAATTTTATGTACTCAAAATTGTTGTGTTCTAAAAACATAGATAATTGATTCAGGCGTGACTTTGCGGAACATTACAAATCATTAAACAGATGGACAAATATTTAGTACAATTCCGCTAATCTATATATTTGTCTATCTGTTTAATGTTTTCTAAAAACAATCAGAAAATATTGAATCTGAACAAAATGCTTTATAATTTAACATTAGTCATCGTGATGTTTTATATTAAGACACTAATAATACAATTTTTTTAGTAATTTTTATTTAAGTAAAGGGACCTAATGTATACCTTAGTAGGCGTAGTAAGTTGATTATTGCTAAATTCAACATTGCTGTATTTCTGTAAAATATAAATTATACAATTTCAATAAACGAACAGGAGCTTGCGAATGCATTTAATAGTTTTTTCTCATATATACTAAAAATTGTGTCTTATATAAAGCAAAAGTAGTTAAACTCTTCAACCTCCAGAGGAACCTCCTCTGTTAGAAGTTATGCAAAATGTAAGAATGAATTTAGGTTTAGCTATATCAAAAAGGTCAATATTGTAGAAGCTTTCAAAACAATCTATACCTATAAAGAGGCCTTACCCGACTGACTGATTCATCATCGCCGAGCCGAAACTGCTGAAGCTAGAAAGCTGAAATTTGCTGAAATTTCCTTTTATAGCAAAACCAGGCGGGATTTTTTGAAATTCAACCCCTAAGAGGGTGAAAAGGGGTGAAAACAAATGTATGAAACTTTTTTACACGTGGTGCGATTTGCTTGAAACTTAATATGAATAAATAAAATAAAAAATAAATGGACACGTATTACAGGATATTTTAGAATAACTCTCAAAAAGGAGTAAAGTTGGGTGTGAAATTTTGTATGGAAACTTTTTAATGGGTGGTGGGTGTGATTCGTTTGAAACATATCAATAAAATTCAGTTCTAAAGTGATCATTTGTTTGCTATAGTTTGTCCATATATTCGGAAGAACCAAAAAACTCGCTCGTCGAGTGCTGCGTTTGCTCACTTGTCGCGCTGTTATAAAAGATAGGCTACACGTATATAATTATGTTATCTGTGGCTATATATAGTATATGGAGAGCGTTTTTTAGAATTTTACGAACGAGTATGCAGATATTATAAATATTTATTTTATGTTCATTAATTTTGTTTCCGTATAAATTTTAGTGGTTGGTGTTAGATAGTGATAGCGAAAGAGTATTTTAATAATTTTATTTTAGCAGTTTGTAGTTCTGTAATTCGTGTTTTTGTGGCGCCACCCCAGATTTCGATGAGATATACTAATGAGTTGTAGACAGTATAACGTACTTTTCGTGGAATACACCGAACAATGTTACACAGTGATCCGGTGAGTGATGATAGTTTACCTTCAGCGTATTTAATGTGTTTATTTCATGTTAAGTAGCTGTCTATTCTTAGGCAGAGTTATATTTCATAGTTTCTCCTGCAATGGTGTTATTAATTTTTAGTGAGTCATGGGGTTCGATTATCTTATTTATAGCTTTAAAGATGGTATAACATGTTCTTGTCGTATTAA
Organism: Lampropteryx suffumata; assembly: GCA_948098915.1. Lineage (NCBI taxonomy): Eukaryota > Metazoa > Arthropoda > Insecta > Lepidoptera > Geometridae > Lampropteryx > Lampropteryx suffumata. Next base: position 15,325,718 of record OX402558.1, on the reverse strand, counting down.
TTCTTAACAGGTTATACTGAAACCAAGAATAGATTGTAGGTAATTTAGGGTATCTTGTTGTGAATAGTACGAGCTCGCTTTGTTTTTTGTTAAATAGGTGCTGTAGAAGGCGATTCATTTGGCGTAACCTTTAGAATGAATGGTGAATTTTATAAAGACATCGGACAATGGTCAGTACCTACACAATTATACACTATCTAGTTAAAAGAACGTTGCGGGTAACAGCGAGATATATAATAATACGATATATACTCGTATATATAATACGAAGATCGCAAGTTCTAAGTTCGGGGCAAACTACTAGTAGGTATATAAATGACTGAGCTCACCGTACTGCTCAACGTGCATACGATGTAGTCGCAATGGGATAACATCTCGATGTCCACAAGCACGCCGGTTAATGACTGCATCGAGTAGCGGTGCCGCCAGGCGGCTGCCTCGGCAATGGACGGGTCTCCGACGAACTTATACTCCGGGTAAATTTGACGGGCTTCTTCTAAAATCTGAAAGTTGTAATTACTGACTAATGCTAATGACTAAGATAGTGTGTATAAGTGTAACAAGTGTATTAGTGTAATTTATGTGTGTGTATTAGTGTCGGGTTTCTCGTCCACAAGTCCCTCGTTAACAACATTGTAAAGATCCAAAGCTTGTCGAGCAGGGTGGTATACCTTATACTCAGAATAACCAAACGGTTATTGCTTAAGGTCATACAAGTTTACCTACGGACCACACTCGACACGTCCGGACGATGAGGTGGAGGCTATGTATGATGACATTTCAAATGCCATGCAAGCCTCGAAAACAAACTTTACGGTTGTGATGGGGGACTTCAATGCGCGGCTAGGTGTGAGGAATGGCGATGAACTGAGAGTGGGGCAATTTGGATTTGGACAGCGGAACCAACGGGGTCAGCAATTGGCCGACTTCATGAAAAAGGATTCTTTATGATCTCTTTATGACTCTTTATGATAAACTCCTTTTTCAAGAAGCGGTCGTCCAGGAAAAAGACGTGGCTTCACCCCGGTGAACACCAACGTGAGATAGATTTTATCATGACGACCAAAAAGCTAATATTTAATGATGTTTCTGTGATCAACAGGGTCAAAACTGGCAGTGGTCACCGAATGGTTCAAGACTCATTAAATCTCAACGTAAAACTAGAAAGGTCCCGTCTGATGAAATCTACTCTTCGCCCAAGACTTGCCCAAATCTAAAACCCCGAGAGCAGATGGAACTTCAAGATCACAACGCAAAGTTAGAACCCAAAAACTCTCTGAGCAAACTCTAATCTTTCGATCTCTTCAACTAATTCTAATTACAGTGACGACAGCTTTGTAAGTTTGCCTTCTCTTGCTGATACCTTGTTAAAAAATTTCCCTGATGGTCCTAATACTTTTAACGTAGTTCACATAAATGCCCAGAGTATTCCGGCTCACTATCCTGACATGCTGGCATCGTTTGATTTAAAAAATCTCCATGCTATCCTTGTTTCAGAGTCTTTTCTTAAGCCGTGTCTACCGTCTGCTTCTTATTCTCTTCCAGGATTCATACTAATTCGTAACGACCGAATTGGTAGTGGTGGTAGAGGTGTAGCAATTTAATTACGTGCCCACATTCCTTTCTCCATTGTAAATATGTCTTCACAGCCACCTTCATTGAACGCGGGCGAACATCTCATGATTGAAGTTTTGCTTTCCCACACTAAGGTTTTTCTAGGAGTTTATTATAGTCACTCTTTGCGCGTAAACTTTTTCTTTTTATTTGATAAACTCTTAGAGGATCTTCTGCCATCATATAGTTATTCCATCATAATGGGTTACTTTAACACATGCCTTGTAAAAAAAGACAACCGTGCGTCTAATTTTGAGTACATTATTAACTCCAACAACATGCATATACTCCCACTTGGCGCTACTCACCACTTTCCAAATTTTACTCCTTCTCTTCTTGATTTAATCTTAGTGACGTCTCTTCAGCATGTTACCAAGCATGGCCAATGTTCTACCGATGCCTTCTCATACCATGACCTTATTTTTCTATCGTATAAAATTCGACCTCCTAAACTTAAGCCTAAAATTCTTCTGCAGCGTAATTTTAGTGCAATGGATGTGGAAAAACTCCAACTCCAATAGCGCTGGAAATATTGATTGGGAAACAGAAATGGCGGCCACCACAATTGATGACAAGATTTGCGCCTTTAACTCCATCATATCGCAACTCTATGATGTTCATGCTTCAATCAGAGCAGTTAAAATGAAACAATCTCCGGCACCGTGGCTTACTGATGAAATCAAACTGTTGATGCGTAAGAAGATAGCTGCTAAAACTAAATACAAACTGAAAGCCAGTGACTACAAAAAAGAAAAATATTTATTTGCTGGAAATCGCTGCAATAGGGTAGTATAGGGTGTGTAGGGATGCTCAACGTTGCCATATTCATGCCTCCGTTTCAAATAAAGACCAATCAAAGGTCTGGAAATTACTTAGATCACTTGGAGTTGGAAAATCTCGCAGCAATACAGTTTCAAAAGATCTAGACCTTGAGTCGCTTAACAAGTATTTTACGTCATCATCTAACATTGATTTGGATGATAAAACTAGCACAATTAACTGTCTTTCTTCACTGCCAACTCCTGATTATCCTTCTTATGTCTTTAGTCAATTTACCGCATGTGATGTTAAACGGAGCATTCTAGCAATAACTTCTAACGCTATGGGAAGTGACAATATTGGTCGGAACATGATAGTTCCCATAATTAACGAAGTACTACTGATAATTTGTCACATTCTCAATTTTTCCACTGAGACCAGTTCTGTCCCATCCTTGTGGAAAGAAGCTTTCATAATTCCTCTACTGAAAAAATCCAAACCCACTTCTCCTACTGATTATCGCCCTATTTCCATCCTTCTATTCTCGTCCAAGGTCCTTGAACGTCTTGTCCACAACCAGCTTAGTTCTTTCCTAACCACAAATAACCTACTTAATCCTCTACAGTCCGGTTTCCGACCTGGTTATAGTACTGTAACAGCACATGTCAAAATCACCGACGACATACGAACAGGTATGGAAAACGGACAACTTACGATTCTGACGTTACTTGATTTCAGTAATGCGTTCAACACTGTCGACTTCGATATCCTTCTGGGTTTGCTACGCTCAATTAACATATCTCCATCAGTGACTGACTGGTTTTGCAGTTACTTGCTAGGGCGCCGGCAGCGGGTACGTGTTGACGATACTTATTCGTCTTGGTGCTGTACGATTGCCGGTGTACTACAAGGTGGCGTTTTATCACCTCTTTTATTTGCACTCTTCATAAACTCTATCTCCTATCAACTAACTTCTCCCTACCACCTTTATGCAGACGATCTTCAAATTTATACACAAGCTTCACTAAATGATTTATCTCAAGCTATTGCCAATGTCAATAACAACCTATCTCGCATCAGTAACTAGGAGTAAAGCCTACGGTCTAAAAGTGAATCCCACCAAGACTCAAGTTATAATAATAGGAAGTTATTATAAATATTAACGGGTATTTATCGCGTTTATTTACCTATTATTCCCGACGTTTCTACAGGTTTACACTCTGTCGTGGTCACGGAAAGAGTGTAAACCTGTCGAAACGTCGGGAAAAATAGGTAAATAAACGCGATAAATACCCGTTAATATTTATAATAATGTGTTCTGATCGCGTAAGTTTAAAAAACTTTAATAGGAAGGTCTCGAACAATTTCAAAAATTGAAAATTAACACTGCCTCTTGTTGCCTTTAATAATGTAAATATTCCATACTCCAAAACAGTAAAAATTCTAGGTGTTCTAATGTTGTTTGTCGTGGGGCCCACAACTTGAACTGGTGAGCCGAAAGCTTTTTGCTTCCGCTGGTTCGCTTAGGAGGTTGCGTAAGTATCTGAGTTTTGAGAGAAACTGAAGTGGCTCCCTATCCGCCTTCTCTGGAATACTCACATTCTTTCCCTCCTGTTCAATATTCTCTACAATCCCTCAACTCCCCATTACCTACGAGAACGCTTCGAGTATCTCCATTGTGAGAGTTCTCGAACTCTTAGGTCCTCTGAAAACCTCCTCCTTAAAACCCCAATGCATAGAACCAGCTTCTATGCCAATTCCTTATCTGTCCAAGCTGTCCACTTATGGAATGCGTTACCAGCTTCCATAAGACAATCCCCTTCACTAACCGTGTTCAAAGCTAGGATCAAAGAATGGTTTCTCTCTGAATCGTCATGATCATCGATATGTTGTTTTTGTAAAATTATGTTTATTATTCCTTGTATTATTTTATAACTTCTTATTAAAATTTCTGTTAGGTATCTGTATTTGTGTATATCGTTTATGTAAATATATATAAGTATCAATAATATTGTGTATGTTTATTGCGTTTATTTGCTTTATATATAGGTAAGGTAAGGTAGGTATGTTATAGTTTATAATTTAGTGCACCCCGACCAATCTTCCAAATAACTTAAGCTTCTCTAGATCCAAAGGTTTTCTGGAAGAAATCGCTTTCTCAGCGATAAGACCGCCCATTGTACATCATTTTTCGTAAATAAATTTAGTTATAAAATTGTTATTTTTAGTTTTAAGGTGTACAATAAAGAATTTTCATTCATTCATTCATTCTAAAACTCATGGCAGAACATAGTGAAATGAAAGTGCAGTCTTTAGTGGACATGTCGAAATACAGTACGCTCAATAAACAGGTAAAGGTAAAAGGCAAATATATGCATCGCAATTTGCGTCTCTTTAATACTTTTAATATAATGAACGCAATAGAGCGCAACCAAGGCTCCAAAGTGTTCGCGAGAGATCTGTCTATTGGGCAAAGCCTGTTGACGAAGCTGAAGACCAAAACCGTTTCCTCGAAACCAGAGGTTTATCGAGAGCTTGAGAAGTTCTTTGGACAACTGTACACTTCATCGAAAAGCCCTGCTACAAGCACGACAAGAGCCCGCCTAACCCGACACTACACAGAAGACATTCCGGATATCAGTCTATACGAGATCCGAACGGCTCTCAAGCAGCTTAAGAACAACAAGGCACCGGGGGAAGACGGAATAACGAGCAAGTTTCTGAGAGCGACTGAAACACCGGTACTTAAGACCCTCCTGAAACTGTTCAACTCAGTCATCCTCGAGCGTTCGATCCTCGAACTATGCCAGAGGCGTGGAACAGGAGCGTGTTGGTACTGTTCTTTAAGAAAGGAGATAACACCCTCTAAAGAATTACAGGCCCATCTCGCTGTTGAGCCATGTTTATAAACTGTTTTCGAGAGTAGTATCTAATCGTCTCGCTCGTAGTTTTGACGATTTCCAGCTTCCCATAACATCATAGACCATCACAGACATCTATATGCTCAGGCAAGTTATACAGAAGACCGAAGAGTATAACCGGCCACTTTGTTAAGCGTTTGTAGACTATGATTTACTAGCCTTTGAATCTGTCGAAATCTTGGTAGTGTGCGGTCACTCTAGCGTGCCGACTATCGGTATATCGAAGTGTTAAAATTTCTGTACAGTAACGCCACCATGTCTATCCGATTCCAGGACCAAGGCACGAATCCAATCCCATTGCATAAAGGGGTGAGACAGGGAGATGTTATTTCTCCGAAACTGTTCACATCTGCATTGGAGGATGTTTTTAAGCTCTTGTACATAGACATGGTATCAACATCAATGGCGAACACATCACTCACCTTTGATTTGTAGACAATATAATCATCATGGCAGAATCGCTGGACGACTTAGGTACAATGCTCAGCGACCTCAATATCGTCTGCCAATAAGTGGGTCTTAAAATGGACATGAGCAAGACAATAATCATGTCTAATGCTCATGTTGCACTCGTACCGGTACGTGTTAAGAGCGATATAATTGAACTTATAGACCATTATGTATATTTGGGCCAGACAATTCAACTAGGCAAGTCCAACTTCGACAAAGAGGTCAGCCGACGAATTCAACTCGGATGGGCAGCGTTCGGGAAATTACGGCACATTTTCTCGTCAGAGATACTGCAGAGCCTCAAGACGAAAGTTGTTGCCAGTGATGACATATGGAACTGAAACTTGGTCGCTAACTATTAGTCTCATAGACAAGCTGAGAGTCGCGCAACCTGCAAAGGAGAGAGCTATGTTGGGTGTTTTACTACGTGATAAAATTCGCAACGAAGAAATCCACAGAAGAACCAAAGTCACCGACATAACACTCAAAATTTGCAAGTTGATGTCGCAATGAACAGGCAATATAGCTCGCAGAACTGGTAACTGCTGTGGAATACAGTTCTTGAATGGCGACCAAGGACAGGACAACGTGACGTAGGACGACCTCCTACAGTCCTACCCGATAGACTGAAAACATTGTAAAGATCGCAGAAAGTCGGTGGATGGAGAGGGCTCAAAATCGTTCTTCCTGGAAATCAATTGTGGAGGCTTTTGTTTAGCAGTGGACTTCATAAAGGATATGATAATGATGAGTGTAACAAGCTAATCAGAGATCAAGCTCTCTTAAACATTGTGTAAACATAAAAAACATAGGATGATACAGGAAGCGGGACTGAAACATCAGGCCCCTTGAACTTACACTAGCATCATCTGTGGCGATGTAGACTCTCTTAACATCTACTGGCTTAGTCATCTCCAGCTGATAGTAGTAGTCCTTCACGTGGTCCATGTATTCGTAGATGTGGTGCAACTGAGCTTCGCCGGTTATTTTGTCAGTGCGCCTTATGTGTATGCTACAAGTTATTTAATTTTAAATATATATTTAAATATAAATATCAGTAAAGTTCGCGTTAAAGATAGCGATAAGCTAGTTTTGTACTTGCACTCTTAATGGGTACTCACCCTACTATAGGAGACTGAAAGTCCATTTTAGCTATGGTTTCATTCATGGCTTTTTGCATACTGGCACACGGTTTAAACATATATTTGATCATCTGTCCAGTCCACCATGATACAGGGTCACCGTTGAAACGAATTATTCTGCACGGGAAAATACATTAAGGCCAAATATTTCGAATATATTATATTTATACTTAACATAGTCAGCCATTTTTATAAACGTCTGTCACCTTCTGTGAAAAGTCAACCTGTGTTTATAATAGTGCCATCCCTTTTTGTAAGGCAAATTGTGACAGGGCGAATCATACGCAGTGCTAGGGAGTGTTGACGTTGAGAGTCGTTTATAAGTAAGGCCCATTATGTAAACAAAAAAATAACTGCAAAAGTTAAAAACTGAGTCGCAGATTCACCACTTTTATTTCTAGCAAATATAGCACAATGTTCCAGAACAAGGTTTGATGAGCTAAATGATATAATAAGACAAAAAATCGAATCTAGCCATATATTACATATTACACAGACACACAACACGAACCTTCTGTGAGCTTCGCGAATCTGTGAGTGACATACATACAACTCACCTATGACCAATGTCTTCTGGAAAAGCTTGCGGTACAAACTTGGGCTTCATTGATAAGCAGTTTATGAAATTAGGTAGGAGTATCACCTTTGCTTCGTGTGACACTGTAAAAAACTCGTATTTTATTGCTGCTGTTACTAATGTATCCAAAAGTTTTGAACTAGCCTCTGCCTATCCCTTTAGCAACATATTACAAGCTGGGTAGGTATTGATAAATGACTATAAATAAATAACCAAATATAACAGATAAATATATAACAGCTCGGTTATAGTTAATTATAACTTTTATTCCAAAGTTAGAAAAACAGAACTTAATTTACGAAGAATCCACTAGAACACAAAAGTGTCTTAGTGTAATTCGTGGATTAAGTGGATTAGCGACTAGATTGTACGCGACGCAACCGCGACGCATATCGGTAGAAGCGGCGGTATTTTGCGCATGGTAGGTACCCCATGCGCAAAATACTCTAACGTTCGAAAACGTCCGGCATTATTATTACTACCTCCTCAGACCGAGGATATACAGACGGTTTGCCATTATCAAAGTGAAACCATAAAATCGTGCTACTTTATGTATACACGCACGCATGCACACTCATACACCCAAACCGTGCGCCTTGCTCTTAGTACACGTCACACCGCTATACAGTAAACATTGTAGCAAAAAAAAACACCAAGCCTTCCTGTGCGGTAAAAAGTTGTAAAAATAACAGTAAAACCAAAAAACAGTGCCACGTAATCACTTTTCACTTGTAAGTACTTCAAATAACAACTTTTTATTAAATATAAATCGTAAGATTTTAGGTTAACACACTTGGCATAAAACACGATGGTTGCCAGAATATAATATGAAATTTCCGTAGGTATAAAAAAATACTAAAATTTTGGTTTCCCAAGCAGGAATAATCAATGAGGTTTTACTAATAGAGACGTTATACGTTATTACGAAGCAATAAAAACATGACGATATTTTACTAAAGCTACCTACATAGGACCTAGGGAATTTTATTTCTATCGCTGAGTAGGTTAAAAGATCACAGAGATATATAAGACCCCGTTGTCAGAAAGAGATAAACATACATTTCACACCTTAAATGAGCGGCCAGCCGGCTGACGGCCAATGACAGCCGCGTCGTCGCGTCGGCTAGCAGCTAGGGTGGACTAGGAAAAATGTGTACAGCAGGCAGCATTAATAAAATAAACAGTAAATTAAAAAAAAAGTTTATTTACAAATTATTATATTAAGTAACTACCTACTTACCTATGTTTGTAATCACACTAATTTAATTTTAAGTCGTTTATCACACAATAACTTTTGAAAAATCATATTAAAAAACATAGGTATTTAATTTACCAATTAAGCTGAAATTCGTGTACGCTCTTTCTTCCTAAAGGGAAATTCAAAGTGGTGAATGAAAAGTAGTTTTCGTTTTTTTTACCTTAATTATCGGCACTGCTGTCTTTATCAGTTTGAGTACATTTTTTTTCGTGACGTACTTGTCACTTTCCATAAAGTGCTTGGAACATATTGTTGAGTATGTCGTTGGCATCCATTCATCTTCTCTTCTTTGGGTTCTAACGACTTGTATCCATTTCTCTATTATTAATCCGTCTTTAGGAAATCTAAACCAAAATAGAAAGAAGTAGATGTTAAAAGTCAAATGTTATCGTTTTTTATCTACTATGGTCTTATTTTATACTTGGATAACAGTGGTGAAAAAAATACCTATTGCAGCAAGCTAGGAAAGCCGATGTGATATTCGAGTACTAGATCACCCCCTAATTACCTACCCCAACCTCCTCTAGCGTCGTTCGAACCGACAACACCGCACGCCATTATCTCGTTCTCTCTGTCACTCTTCACTCAACTAAATACAACGCTGTCATTGTCTCGTTCGTGTAAGTGGCAAAGCGGCAACGCCGCCGGGGCAATGATTTTTAAATAAAATTAAATTAATGATTTTCCAATTTAAATAGTTTAAACAGTACTTACAAATCGAAAAATACATCCATCTTGCTTTTTACAGTCGTCCCAGTATAAGTATTGCACGTTAGAAATACACAACATGGCATTTTTTTTTATCTCCAAAATCCCGCAACGTAGTACGTGCGCGTCTTGGCCAGCAAAGGACGGACTGAGTTCACTCAAGCTAATTAGCTTGTGTTTATCTTACCGCGCAGATCTCGATAGAACGTATCTACCTCAGTTTATATATAATATCATTGGGAATAATGAAACAAAAATAAAACGGATAACTACTATACGAAAAAGTCTACAATGGCCATCATTCAAAACATTGATTTGTTAAATCATTTTGAAAGCGATGAAATGAATTGTATACAACGATTAAAAAAAACGTGGACTATATCGTGTGATCAAAAGGACATCCTTAAGGTATGTTAAAATCCATTTAATAAAGAAATAGACGTTTTATTTTTAAAAACATTTTTTTAGGTAACAAAATAAGTTCTAGGTGCTGTTATATGACGTTTGATGCTTAAAATATTTTTTTAAATAACAAAAAATACATTCTAGTATTCAAAATAAGATTCTCGCCGTCCCACGTGGTCATTGATAACATGGAGTTGCTAAGTACATCCTTTGCGACTGTTTCCGTATGTATTTCACGTTTACGTATTTTACGTCTACGTTTAATATGGTTTTATTACAACAAGTGTACCATTTAGTTATCTCTAAATAGCTCAATCGGGCAACCAGTATCCATCCCCATTTGACACCCAGGGGCTTAATGGGCCCGTGGAGGAACCTCTAGTACGACTATTGTCATTCATTATCTGTACTAATACCAACACAAAATACCACTTATAAATCTCAATTGAGATTATCGTCTCAGTTACAAGTCGATGGTATACTCGACTGGTATAATACTCAGTTGCGGGTCAACAGTAACGGCGTACCGCAGGACGGTCGCTTGCATTTATACTCGGGAGGTAAGTACCTACCAGCATGAGACATTTAAAAATAACAATGAAACAAAGTTTTACAACATACTGGTACAAATCTAGCACAGCATTACCTGGCCACATATACAGATATTCATTGAAGTAAGTATTGCAGGTCTCCGAGATGGGATTAAAAACGTTGTTCCAGCCATCAGTTTGGTACCTCCAATCTATGGAATTCAGAACGAGGGTCCGTTCAGTCGCGTATGCGAATATCAAGCAATATACCAAGTGGTTTAGTTCGCAGCCGAAGCCACAACCCTGGAAAAGAATCATTTATCATCCATTCATTCACAAGCAAGGTTTGTTACCAGTATCAATCAATTATACCTGTACCTACTAAAATTGTAGCACCAATCGGTAGGACCGGTATTTTTTCATCGAAATACATAGCTTAGATTTTTTTATATATAATCATGTATCGGTTTTTTTGGAGCATCGTTATTTATTTCGAAAATAACGGTAGGTAAATACATAGCGGTTCACGCTACTTTGCCATTTAAGCATGCACGGGTTAGAATTTATCTAACAGTACCTAACGGGCTAAGTATTTATATTGGAAGTTGCGCGATCTTTGAATATAATCATATATTGCAAGCATTTAGTTTTAATAGAGACATGCATATTAAATTAAATAACACAGAGTAAATATATAAAATACAAAATTCAGAAATGAGTTCGCGCGGTAATGAACACTTACTGTTTCGGCTATCATCTAATCTAGTGCGCACATCTAATCTAATGCGCTAACAATGGGTATTCCCAACTGTCAGATAAATCGCTCAGAATTGTATTAGAAGCTGATGCAGCAGTCACGCACGGATGCCGTGAATGCCGTCGGTACGAGTTTCCTCTAACATCCCCAACACCCTAAACACGTAATTAAACTGCACGCGAGCGTAAGTTTTTTGTGTAGTTAAACCACAGACAGCTCATGTACAATGTCTGACTATTAGGTAGGAAGGACTATTAGAAAGGTATTAGGACTATTTACTGAAGGATATTATAACGGCCTGCTACATAGTAATCAATACGGATTTACTAAAGTTCGATCAACAGCTGTGGCAGGTATAGCGCTCTTAGAGCATATATTTGATACTAGGCCCTTTTTTATTCCTAGTATATGTTAACGTTTTATCTTTTTTTGTAAAAAATAATTGTGATATAGTTTTATTTGCAGACGATACGTCTTTAATTTTTAAAGTTAATAGAGGTAAAACCAGTATTTGCGATAACGTAAATGAATCCTTATCGTTAGTTCTTAACTGGTTCACTGTAAATAATATTTTGCTTAATTTAAAAAAAGCTAACTGTATCATCAAATTCACTTTACCAAATGTTATTCATAGCCCGACCAACATTGAAATAAATGGAGAGGCAATGAATCTTGCGAATTTCACGATCTTCCTAGGTCTTAATATTGATGCAAAACTACAGTGGGAACCACAAATTGAAACACTTGCTGGTAGGCTTAGTTCCGCTGCATATGCAGTTCGTGCGATTCGGTGGCTTACTGATGAAGCTACAGCTAGACTGGTTTATTTCAGTTACTTCCATATTGTTATGTCATACGGCATCATTCTCTGGGGGAAAGCAGCTGATATTGGTAAAATATTTTTAATTAAAAAAAGGGCAATACGTGCCATTTATAAAATGAAACCACGAGAATCTTGGAGAGAAATATTCAAAGAAATTAATATTCTCACAATAGCTTCACAATATATATATGAAAATTTGTTATACACACATAAAAATAGACATGGGATTCAGAAAAATAGTGACTTTCATAGAATCCGCACTAGGAATAGACATCAATTCACATTCCTAGGTTTCGACCAGAAAAAGTAAAAAGAAAAAGGAAAAAGTCCTTTATGGGGAACACAGTGCGCTTCTATAATAAGCTTCCTGAAAATGCTACTAAACTACCTATTAAGAAATTTAAAGCATACATAAAAGGTAGTCTTCTGAAGAGAGCTTATTTTAATAGAAATGACTATATTATTGATAAGAATGCGTGGCCTCATGTCGCTCTGTCGTCAGACAGACAAACCGACACACTTGAAATGTATAAACTCTCTTGTATTAGTATTTCGTAGTTAAGGTAGATATAAGATGGATCATATAAAAAGCGCTAGAACCAAGACGAGTTTCTTGCCAGTTATTCTCGGGCTTGGGTTAGGATGAATTGGTACCTAAATTCACCTAGTATGTAAGACGTTTCAAAGTGATCCTTGTGATTGTATTGAATAAAGTATATTTTGACTTTGACTTTGACTATTAAAAAGAGCAAAAAGCACACGTCTAGAGCAAAAAGCAAACTTACAAGCCACCGGACACTGGACGGTCAATGGTTTGCGCTCTGTCTCCATATCCACACTGTTTTCCAGGTAATTTCTAACCCAGTTAGATATTAAATTGACACGATTTTGTGGGTCGCTCCGCATACATTAATAGTCGGAACAACGTATTTATAGATTACCATAAACTATCTTTTTGTCACATTATACCTGAGCCCATAGGCCGCTGCGTAAGGATGGGGAGGAAGGGGTTGCGCTGACCTCTATCTGAAATAGCCATTTAAAAGCCTAGTATTTACCAAACGAATTTGTATCAAAAATCTGTTTAGGAAACTCGTAATATCTTTAAAAGACCTATTCAACAATGTGCTACACCATGGGACAGTAAAATATATAAAAAAACTACTTACTCTATTTCACATGTATGTATGTATAACATGAATAGTATCCCTTTTTTCAGCTATATTCAGTTCAATCCATCATAAGGTTGTCTGGCAGAGATCGCTACATAGCGATAAGACCGCTTATTGTACTACCGACTAGCAAAACATTGTTTTTTTTTTCTACCAGTCCAATCTATTTATGGTGTGCAATAAAGTATTTTCTATCCATTCTATCTATCTATCCATCACTAAAACCCTTTTTTAATAGTTTTTATTTCATAACTTCGTAGGGGTCACTAATACATAATATGGTGCAAAATTTTATTATGGTAAAATTCATAAGAAGAGTAAGATTAAGGGCAGATGGACATAACAAAACTATGTATGAGGGTTAACTGTGAACTTCGGAACCCTCTAATGGCAGTTTAATGTCCTGATTTCAATGGTTTTGCAAAATCTTATCCATTTTAACTTGTTGATGATTTTTGAAAGCATTTTAACTTTAAAAACTCAACTCTTTTGGACTCAACTGTTATAGTTATCTAGAATTAACTACAAAAATAATACTTATTTGTAAAATACCCTGTTTATGTTAACCCATTCATAGTTGTTAGTTATAGTTTATTTAGTAATATATTGAACAGCCGTTTTTAATTTTTGGCGCCGACCAATCGTTTCGTCGCATGCCATAATAAAAAAGAATCCTTCCGGTTCGTTTTCTTTAGCGCCAACCAATCAGAACGACGAAGCCTTAGCCAATAAGATCTTAGTTTAAGAGTAGCTGGAAGGGTAAGGTAAGTGAGTCTTGGTGGTAAGGGGTAGTGGTAAGCGAGTCAGTTGAAGTTAGTTGCGGCCTAACTTCAACTGACTCGCTTCCCACTAACTATGAACATTAAATAAAGTCATACAGTTTTTTTTTTTTTGGATTTTTACGCATAAAATACACCTCCTAATTTTTTTTCAGAAACATTTATCAATTCAATTTATATATACGTTACTGTGAATGTTAATTCAGCGGAAAATAAAAACACCAATCTCGCACGAATATTGTAAGTATGTATTTTGCACACCGTCTACTCTCACTCGTTTATTGCAAACTAACTTAGTAATATTATTCGTGGGAATTTGGAAACAAAATAATAATTGTAAAAGTGTTTACTGAATTTTGGAGTTTGCCTATAGTAGGTAACTTTCTGTATAAATTTATTCATTTGTACATTTTGATCTTCGTTTTCTTACAGAATTTTACCAATCTTTACCAAAACATAATCAATACCCTAAAACTGTGTATAGTTTGTTAACAATTTTAAAATGTATTATAAAAATGTGTTATTTTTATTGCACACATTTTCTCGTTGTTTCTTTTACATATCGATTTAGTAAAAGCATTTAATTGCCTATCAAAATTACGATATATCCCATAAAAGATGGATGGACAATAGATAAATGCGAGGGGGGGATCATCATCGTCATCATATCAGCCTTTAAAGTCCACTGCTGAACATAGGCCTCCCCAATAGATTTCCAGGAAGAACGATTTTGAGCCCTCTCCATCCACCGACTTCCTGCGATCTTTACCATGTCGTCCTACGCCTCGTTTTCCTGGCCTTGGTCGAAAACTTTTATTTCCCATCGGTTATCAGTTCTGCGAGCTATATGGCTTGCCATTGCCACTTAAACTTGCATATTTTGAGTGCTATGTCAGTGACTTTGGTTCTTACATGGATTTCCTCGTTGCGGACTTTATTACGTAGTAAAACACCCAACATAGCTCTCTCCATAGCACGTTGCGCGACTCTGAGCTTGTGTATGTGGTCAATAGTTAGCGACCAAGTCTCAGTTCCATAATATGTCATCACTGGGAACACGTACTGATTATAGACTTTCGTCTTGAGACTCTGCGGTATCTGTGACGAGAAGATGTGCCGTAATTTCCCGAACGCTTCCCAGCCGAGTTGGATTCGTCGGCTGACCTCTTTGTCGAAGTTGGAATAGCCTAGTTGAATCGTCTGACCCAAATAGACATAATGGTCTACAATTTCGACTATATCGCTCAACACGTACTGGTACGGGTGCAACATGAGCATTTCACATTATTTTTTTCTTGCTCTGGTTGATTTTAAGAACCACCTGTTGGGAGGCGATTTAAATGTCGCTGAGCATTGTGCTCTCGCTGAGGTCTTCCAGCGATTCTGCCATGAGGGCTATATCGTTACCAAATCGAAGGTCAGTGATGCGTTCGCCATTGATGTTGATACCATGCCTATGCCAGTACAAGTGCTTGAAAACATCCTCAAATGCAGAGGGGAACAGTTTCAGAAAAATAACATCTCCCTGTCTCAGCCCTTTATGCAATGGGATTGGATTCGTGCTCTGGTCCTGGAGGATGGAGGTCCTAGTGGGTGGGATGCATTGAGTCATTACATCACACAAGGTCAGAAGCGGTAAAACATGCAGCTTACTTTTCTTGGGCTGACGCTCTCAACAGCAAAGCCACGGATTTACGGACTAAGAAGAAAGCCTTTAATCAAGACGCCAAGTCCTTCAAGAAGGTGTTACAGAAGGCTCGCTTCAATCGAATTGGCCGTATGGGTGCCAAGCTTGAGACACATCCAGCTGGCAGTAAAGCATTCTTCTGGTCCTTGGCCAAGTCTGTAGAAGCGAACTTGAGCCGCCCTTCTCTGCCTCCACTACTAAAACCGGATGGATCTCTAGCCCATAATGCAATCGAGAAAGCGAATCTCTTTGCTGCTCAATTTGCTGAAGCTTCACGTCTAGACACCTCTAACGAAACTTCACCTAGTTTTCTTCGATGTGAAGCAACAATGCAAGAAATTCGCATCCATCAAAAATAAGTGCTGAAAACGTGACGGAGTCTTGACATGAACAAAGCTAGTGGTCCGGATGACATTTTGGCTGTAGTATTGAAAACTTGTGCCCCTGAGTTGTCTCCCATACTCACAAGACTTTTTCGCCTATCTTTGAATACTGGAATAGTCCTAAAATCCTGGAAGCTTCCTTATGTGCAACCTGTGCCCAAGAAAGGCAGTCGCGCTGACCCATCAAATTACCACCCAATTTTGGTCACCTCCCTACTACGTATCCTGAATATGAACGTCCTTACATAATCTTGCAGACGACGACCTACTCAGTGATCGACAATTCGGTTTTCGACGAAAACGATCGACTGGGATCTTCTTGCGTATGTCTAGCACATTTGGAGTGAGACTATAGAGATATATGGTGAAGCATTAGCTGTTTCACTTGACATATCAAAAGCGTTTGATAAAGGTCTGGCACGCTAGCCTTATTGGTTAGCATCCAGCCTACGGATTGCCAGTTCAGTTCTGCTCATGGCTTGCTGCCTTCTTGAGGGAAAGATCCATTCAAGAAGTTATTGACGGCTGCTCGTCTGATGGATTGGCAATTAATGCCGGAGTACCTCAAGGGTCAGTACTCTCGTCCACACTGTTTTTACTGCACATAAACGATCTGCTTATGCCCGGAATCATTGCGTATGCAGACGACAGTACAGTTGTGGAGAGATACTTTGCCAACGCACGAGCCAATAAAACTGACATTCAGAAAAACAGAGACGTGATGCTTATGCGTCTGGATTTAACTCTCTAGGTTGTGTCCGATTGGGGCGATGCCAATCTAAATAAATTCAACGCATCTAAAACGCAAGTTTGTCTCTTTTCGGCGTTCCTCGTTTTCCGAAATGTACCGGTAACTGTAGAAGATCATCTCAAACTCTTGGGAGTTTCACTTACTCGGACTCTAAATTTTGGCTCCTATATCGAGTCCTAAGCCAAGACTACTGCCATGAAGCTTGGCATTTCCAACAAGGTGAGGCGATACTTCAGCTTTCAAGGACAGCTTTCAACTTTATATAAAGCTCAAGTCCGGTCGGGTATGGAGTATTGCTGCCATGCGAGTATATGGGATGCTTCAGCCAAACACCAGCTGGCTGCTTTGGACTCCATCGAGCGTAGAGCATTGAGGGTGATAAGTGAGTAGCTAAACGCTGAGACTAAGTTCCTAAGAGTACCAAGAGTTCGCTTGCCTTTCGATCTTTTTAGAATACATTTCGGAGAATGTGCCCAGTAATTGCACGATCTCATTCCACCATGTGCCTTTCACAACAGGACAAGAAGATGTACCGCTCGATACCATCCATACCTTGTCAGTATGGCCACATCTTTACAAACAAAGCGCTTTGCTTCCATATTTTTAATGCGTACAGCCAAGGATTGGAATGCTTTGCCGTCGTCTTGTCTTTCCTGAAAACTACAATCTGGGTTTCTCCAAGTCAAGAGTAAATAGGTATCTTCTAGACCTGCGTGCCCCGTCGTCGACCACGTCGTCGATTAACATTAGGCGAGTTCGTGGTCAAACGTAGGTCTGTCTATGATAAAAACATTGTTTTGGAGTGTCATCTTGTTTTCAGTAAAATATGTGCTAAGAACCAAATGACCAACAATAAATGACTTATTTTAAAATTAATATTCTGTGTTATATATTGCTATTTCAGTAAAAAAGGACATAACTAGATAAGTAGTTTTATAATTAAGAACCTAATTGTTTTATCCCTTAAAATAATTTAAGTTCCAAGTTATTCTAAAATATTTTAAATATTCAGTACTTTGAAGTTAAACAAACGCATTTTACAAAATATTGTAAATAAAAAGCTAAATGAATAAAACAGTAATACAATTTTGCACTTTTAAAATATAAACCCAATTACTGGAATAACCATGTCTGGAATATCTGATAACTACATTACCAAATCAAAATACCCGTAGTAAATCAGGTCAATATTTTGTTACACTTTTTAGGAACCATAACATTTCCGACCAATAATAGTGTAAACATTGAAAAAAAACCAACCTCGAAAAGTTTTAGCTAGAATAAAAATACAAAAGGGTTTGTTTTAAATATTTTAAATTCTATCTAGTATTTTGTATTTTATTAGCAAAATGAAGATTTTTTTACCTCTAATTTGGTAATACATTGTTTATAGGTTGTTTAAAATATAATAATCACCGAGTAATATTTTTTTTACGTTTATAATTGCTCCTGTAAAGTTACAGATTTTACTTTCTACGTTTATTCGATGGGGCCTTCGAATTTGCTTGTACTGTATGGTATTTTAATAACATAGGTATCTAGTAAAGTACGCACCAACGTGTTTTAATTATAATCCTATCGTCCCCTGAGTTTATGGTTAAGTGTACAACCATTTCATCATAAACTTGCACTACTTTGGGCTAAGTGTCAAGCAGCCACGTCTGGTAACAAAATTATATCCTGAATAAGTTAATTTAATAGCACACAACACTGCAGGTTAAGGGAATCGCTGAGTGGTGCGTTCTCCTTCTCAATTTCCCTTTCTCTTTCTCGTTACATATACACATACTGTTGGTAACACATCAAAAAAATTCATTACCGTTAATATAAAAATACATATGAAAAAATATATTACGCCATTACGACCTTATATGACCGTGACGTATGCGTTCATATTTTCAATAAAATGTTATGAGTAAGTTTGTCTTTCACTCCAACTTATGCTGGTTCTTTTATGGTTTATATGGTATATGTGTTTCCTTAAACTGAATAAATAATTGTAACCGATGGTAAAAGCTCCATGATCGTTGACCGTTTTTTTTTATTTTTCTAAATCCATCTCCATTCGTCTCGCGACAAATATAATTTGGAGAACCTATATCATACATACCTTAGCGACATTGCACACGAGTTTCCTGGCGTTCTTGCAATCAAGAGGGTTCTGGAGGTAATGTAACCTTCTTTGCACTAAATCACCGACGTCAGCTGCCTCTATATGTCGCCAGTCTTGGTATCCGTCTATATCCCATAATTTTTCTTGATCCGATAGGATAGACCTAAAGGAAAACATATACAACTGAACGCTGATTTTACTATCCTATTTCGCCAAATTAGTAGAAAATTGTAGTCAATACAAGCTGCTTATTTCTATATGTTCCAAAACCAACCTTTTTATTTCAGCCGCTCGGTCTAGAATAGTTTGTATGTCATCCAGCTCTAGCTCACCAGATTTGACCATGTGCAGATTGTGGTTCATGTAGTACCAAAACTCTTTGGTATTGGAATAGATTCGCCTCCTGAGTGTTTCGTACTCCTCCATAGGTCCATGACTTAAGTCTAAGAAGAAAGACTCATCTAGAATATCTTTCAGGTTGCTGAACCTAGAAATAAATACATCTGGAGTAAGTTCAATAGAACAATAAAATGTATTAGAATCTAGCTTCCTAAAACATATTAGCTTCGCACGCATGGTGCTTACGTAAAAAGAAACCTATGGCGTTCCTCGAGGTACAATCTATCACTATATCAAATATCATTAAGATTTGTTCTCACAATCGCAAAGTGCACTATATCACTTACTCTGGCAATTTTCGTATATGAGAAATGAGTTTGCTATGCTCCCGACGAAGTGTTTCCAACTGCAAGGATACTCGTATTAATACCTTTTGGAACTCTGTCTCATTATAATATGTGTTGCCGTTCCCATTCCCACATCTATAAAAAAAATAGTCTTGATATCCTTGGTAATTAAGGTAAAATAAAAAACATCAACAGAGAGCGCTTTTCAATAGATATTCCGGGACGTAAGTATTTTGAACCTTGATTCTAACTCCTTGCAATAGCAATTCCAAGAACAGAAACAACATGTATCAACCATGTTTGGCAGAACTTGCAAACATTTATCCTGTCGCGAGAAGCCCTGCTCTAACTGCGTGAACTACTAGCATGTATGATAGCTACCTGCGCTGCGATATCAACAGATAGACGACCATGGCCCACACGACTAGAAGTACCAGCAGTAACCCACGTTTCCACATCACCAGGCCATTGGAGTAGAGGCTCTTTTTGCACCGCATCGCTATGCGTCGCCCTTCGTCTGCGCCGGTGACGGTGAGCCGACTGCTCCTGTTGTAAACAGTCTGTCGTAATAATAATAGATAATAATAATAATGCTGGACATCTCACAAGTAAGCAGAGCTTGTGTTATGGGAACCACGTGACTTATATACTACTTATAATACTTTTTTTTTATAAATACATACGTATTATACATAGAAATCGCCCAGACCCGAGACAAATACTTGCAGTTCATACAAACATTTGTCCCGAGGCGGTAATCAAACCGCCAACTATTTGCGGCTCGGACAGGCCTTCGCCCCCTGCACCAGAGAAGTCGTCTAGCATCTTAGACTCACAACACTCACAACACCAGCTTATTTTATTACGAAACTTATCAAATATAATTTTATAGTATACAATCTTTACAGTGAAATGTCGGCCCTTAATTTAGATTTATCTCGACACGCGGGCACCGTGTTGTCATCATTGTCAGGCTTCATTTTAGTATTGAGTGGATGCCGCCAGCTACGCGTTCTTTTAGTTCTGTAACAGTATAATGTTCGGTTAGGTTGTGTTCACTGCGCGGCCAGTTGCGAACTTGACTTAGATTCGCCTACAGGAGCGAAGTTTGGATAAGATAGCTTACATGATAGGGTGAGATAAGTTGTTCACTGTGCCTAAAATTATTTTTTTAAACGTTCACAGCCTAAGAATAATTATTCTAATTATTCAAATTTTAGTGTTTTATTAATAGGTAATTATGCTAGCCTGGTTATCAGGCAATAACGATGTCAGTGTTAGATTAATTATTTGACTACATCTTGGAGTTTCGGGTTGTTTTGTATTTTGTAAAGATGGAAGCATTGTTTACAAACAGTTGGTAAATTTTTCCTTGGAATTAGCACACAGAACTTGGAATGTTGTTTTCATAACTTTCATTGAATCTCACTAGAGATACATTGGTACAAACCCTACCTTCAATAATACCGAAGTCAAGAGTAGATTCTGGTTGTTCCTTTGTTAGGGCAAAACGGCCGCGTAGTGTAAATGTAGTGAAGAGAGAAAATAGTTCGACTCCAGTGATTTTGATACTACACCATAATGTACCAGCTGAAGTGGAAAGTTGCGGGAGTGTTCCTCGTGTGCGCAGTGTTTGTTTATCTTCTGATATCGTCGCTCAGGTAATTGTCACTAGTTTGGGACTAGATTGATGGTATTATGTGAATTGTCGTGCTATGTAGGTATTTTGATTAATTTCACTTTAAAAATTTCAGGTATTTTTATTAATACCTACACTCAGTAGTATTTGCAGCAAATATTTGGCAGATTGGGATAATATTTGCTCTATGCGTCAAATTTTTAGTAGGGCTGGATATGTTGTAGGTACTGTAGTTCTGTGGCGCTCGTGTATTGTTTTATACCCAACACAGAACCTTAGCATGGGAGCAGGTGAAGCAAGTGCGGTGCTCTTGAAAATACTTAACTACACGGTCAGTGAGTTAGCCTAAGCCACAGATAACATAATACTATACTATACATAGTACCTAAGCTCATTCGACTCATTCTGATTGAAATTGCTCATACATATTGCAGATGCGGTGACAACACAGATGCTGCGGTGGTGCAGGTGCAATTAAAACAAATATCATCGCAGTTGGAAACACTTCGTAAGCAGCATAGCGATCTCATTTCTCGAATACGGCAATCAAGGTGCATATATAAATATGTAGGTTTTTATAGATATTCCAGAATATACGGACATTGTCTTATTGAGTAGGTAATATACTAAAGCCCGATACTTTTAGGACCAACAGAATCTAAAGAAACTAACTATATACCCGGATTGTCCGGAAGAACTTAAGTTATCACAAATAATACTACAAGGTGGGTACTTAATGCAATATGGCTTAAAATATATTTCTCATAAGGTTCATCAAAAACAACACAAAAATCTTAAAAACGAGTAGAGGGCCTATGGCGGAGTACGTGGATCTTAGAAGGCGAATATACTCCAATACTAAAGAACTGTTGTACTACGTGAACCACGAACTAACCATGGTAATGACCGGTGAGCTGAAGCTGGATAAGATACAGACGGTTTTGGACCAAGTGGCTGATATTAAAAGGTTTGTTTTATTTATTTTAAATGCCAGACATATAATTTAATTTTGTAATAATTTGTTTAAAAGCTGTAAACGTAAGCTGACGCACATTAAACAACCCTTACACGTTTATTATGAAATATTAGGTACCCCCAATACAGACGCACTACCATCACTCATTGGGACATCGATGCCAACACTCGTTATTACTTAAAAATAAATAAATATATAGAATGCAGCATTCCAAGTCACATCTTGACAGTAGTTTTCCTCTAGGTCTCTCCTATCGGATCAAGATAAACTATCAGACCTCGACGGATACCAAGACTGGCGGCAGATGGAGGCAGCCACCGTCAGCGACTTGGTGCAGAGAAGGTTGCATTACCTGCAGCACCCGCCCGACTGCAAGAAAGCCAGGAAACTTATATGCAGTTTTATGGTAAGGTAGAGAACGTTTTATTTAACAAGTTAATAAAATTTGTATGATGCAAGTTCGATTTCCACTGCTATATTTTTTTTTAGTCGTATGCAGAATCGTTATCCTAAAGTCGTTATCCTGCTGCACCGGTAGGCAAAATGAGGGTATTCTCAAACGGCTCGTTTCAATACATTGCTGTGTATGTATGATTTAACGTCGCTTACTAACAGATTCAATACGTCCTTATTTTTTTTGTTTTATTACGAACTTATTATTTATGAACGAATTTTCAAAAATAAGTTATAATAAGTAGGTATAATGTAAGATATAGCCAGTTAGAGCTTGTTATCATCTTTGTTTAATATCTCTGTGTTTGCACCCACACAATTCTTACATTTTTCTTTTGTTGTTGGTTTTCTGAATGTATGCGTGTCTGAAGTCACAAATATATGATTTAGTTTCCTATCTATACATTAATTTGTCTCGGTTTCCAGGACTGTGGTTTTGGCTGCCAACTGCACCAACTAGTGTTCTGTCTGATATTCGCATATGCAACTGAACGAACGCTCATACTGAACTCCAAGACATGGATGTACAGCACTAAAGGCTGGAAGCATATGTTCAATCCACTCTCTAAGACTTGCACTAGTACTTACAACGAAACACCTCGGACATGGCCAGGTAATTTGTATAATGTTAACCGGTGGATGCAATGTCGCATTATTACAAATAGACACGAAAACGAAGTTGTTGTAAAACTCTACATGGATATACGAGTACTTTGACTTTGGATGTAAATTTCCACGAAATTCGCAGAACTCAAATCACCAGCAAAGCCAGATTAATCGCTTTAAGATCGATATTTTGTTTCAGTATTATACGACGCGAAGGTTGTAAATTTACGTGACACACAGTACATCTTTGAAACTAATTCACTTAAGCCCAAGTTCGTACCGCTAGCTGTTCCAAAAGATTTGGCCCACAGGTATGCTGTTTTATGTCAGTCACAGATTTACTTACCTTACGAGACCCTATGGAAATATAGAAAATGTTTCTTTTCATTCAACTAAGTAGTAAAGTATCACAAAGGACGTATTTATTGCTTAGAACCAAAACAGTGCAGTAATGTTATATTAAATCTCATTATTGCACTGTTTTTAACTTTTTATCTTCTAATATATAAAATTCTTCTGTCACGGGGTGCGTAATCGAACTCCTCCGAAACGGCTCGACCGATTTTCGTGATCCTTAGCGAGGATATTAGTCAGGGGGGAGAATCGAACAACATCTATTTTTCATCCCCCTAAATGTTAAGGGTGGTCCACCCCTTAATTTTATTTTTTATTTTTCAGACAAAATTTTTTGTTTTTATTTTTTTATGATACATCATACAAAAATACATGCAACCCTAAATTTTCACCCCTCTACGATCAACCCTTATTTTTTAAACATCATATTTACCTATAAAAATGTTTCCTAAAAATAACATACATGGCAAAACAACGTTTGCCGGGACAGCTAGTTTTATATATAAATTCACCACAGAGGTTTAATATCTCCTATTAAGTTTAATATAAAATGTTTGCATTCGATCAAAAAGATACTGGCTGATAATAAAAATCGGCTGAATAAAACAGACTTGGTGAAAAAAATTAACAAATAGCGCGCATTTTGTACCATTGTAAAACTTTGATTCTTCATATTTTTAATTTGAATAGGTATATTTTATCACAGTGAGTATATTGGTAGTTGAAAGAAAAGTAGACGCACCTTGCTAAAGAGAGTAATCAATTCAGTCATGTTAATTCATTCAACCAACATAACACTCGTGCATTAATAACTCACTTTGCGCTCGGTGCAACAATCTACTATTGACACACACATGAGAGTGCGGTAAAACAGAACCAGTCTTAATGCTACTCCCGAACATGGTAAGAATTCAATGCATGCACATGTTCGTGCACATGGTAAGAATTCACGCTAGCTACACATGGCTACACAGGCACGGGGTATTGTGTGTGTGTTCATCTCATTACTTTAATGAGCTGACACACTGCTAGCATTACGAGTATTTTGACAAACCATTTACTAGTAGTACAAATAAGGTACCTATAAAAACATAAACATATCCCAGGTCAGGGTATTATGGTTTACCTGCCCTACTATAATTATGTAGGTAGGTACCGAATTATGTGTGATGCGGCGTGTTGTACATTATGGTGCGAGTGATGTGGTACTGTACTGTCGGTGCACGGCGTGGAACGCGTTGACGTCGCGTGTGATTAAAATTACAAATATTTTTGTTTTTTAACCGACTTCATCAAAAAGGAGGAGGTTCTCAATTCGTCGGGATCATTTTATTTATGTATGTTCATCGATTACTCAATAACGCCTGAACCGATTTGGAAAATTATTTTTTGTTTGAAAGGCTATATATACTTCACTGGTGGTCCCGTTTAAATTTTATTAAAAATCAGTCGAGCTGAAAAATCAACGAAAATATAAAAATTTTAATAATTGTATCGATGATGTTTTCGTGTACTTCGATACCTCGCTCTCTCGTCGTCTCATTGGAGCGGTGCGTTTATTATGTCCTACCCACATTATATACAGGGTGTCCCGGAACTAGTAGGTTATGCCGAGGTGGGCCGATTCTCGATACTTTCGAGAATCGGCCCACCTCGGCCCACAACATATGTTTTACCTATTTTATAAGTTTTTTATAAGCTTCAAAACTGCACTTACTACAAATGGTAACGTCCCTAAAATCAGCTGTTTATAGAGCTCTGAGCGTGACCCCAAAATGAAGTATCGTTTGAGTTCACGCAACACAAACATTAAAGTTGCCTACATTGTGATGCTCTGAGAAGAAAGTAAATTTTTGTGTTCTTGTTGAGATCAGCTGCAATCTTTATGAGAATCTTGTTTATTCTTCTATCAAATTTTCGGATTTATTGCATTAAATTTTTTTTGACAAACAAAAATTTTAAACTAAACAGGATTTTTTTATGATGATGATGATGATAACATGTTCACAACTCTTTATTAAAACAACTTGATTTGGATCTTCATAGAAATTTAAAGCATTAGGTACCCAACCTACAACAATTTTCTAGGTAGGTTGATAGATTTCTTATTAACATTTCTAGGCTAGGTATCTAATAATTTGAATTTCTATGAAAAATCTTGTCTATCCCATATTTTCCCATAGTTTTATCTGTCCACCTCATTGTGCGACTCTGTGACTTTGCGGCTTTTTATCAAAAATTCAATTCAATATTTATTTATTCAATAGAATCACAAGGACCACTTTGAATCGTCTTCTTACATGCTAGTGAATCTAGGTGCCGGTTCCTCCTAACTCCAGTTCAAGAAGAATCCGGCAAAAACTTGTCTGGTCTTAACACTTTATTTGTATGATTCATTTGGTTTTGTCGACAATCCGACAAACCGACAACCAATCAGAAGAGTTCAATCCACATAATAAATAATAAATCTCGGCTAATTCCAAAAATAGTCTACCTTTGTAATAAGCCGGCATTTATTATTTTGTCAGAAATTGGTTCCGTAGGTATTCATTTTTAGTCGTTGTTCCGATTAAGACTTTATTTATTTTATTCATTAATTTATTTATTTATTCTGTCATTGGTTTTTTCTTGGTCACTCTGTGCTGAATTAATTTGTTTTGTCACTGGTTTTTTTCTGTATGTAGCCTTAACATGAGTCTAGTGATTAATGGTGACAGAACTAGAGTGGTTAAAGGATTCAGTGACCATGGGTGTTTCTATGTATAATATGTATGTTTTTACAAAAAAAAAACGTATATAAGTAGTATATCAGTCATGTGGTACCCATAACACAAGCTCTGCTTACTTTGGGGCCAGATGATGTGTGAAATGTCCGGGATCATTTATTTATTTATTATATTTATGAAAGAAGCAATGGCATGACTACAGAATAAACTAAGCAAAATAACTTCACTAAGAACCAAAGTAGTATTTACCAACATGAATGTCATCATTGTGATAGGTTTTAATTTTCACATCAAAAATGAACCCTAAAAAATTGTCGGCAATTTTAAAGGATTTTATTTTGCTTTTGAATTGATTTTTGCTCAGTGATTTGTTGTACGTCGTGCTGTCAACTTCCTAGTTCCTGTTAAGAGTTCCGTTTCGAGTTATCATCATGACGTCCTCCTACCCTATATGAATGAGGAATAAGACGATATAATTTTTGTGTGTTGGTGCCGCGTCGAACTTTGGACAATGCTTGGCACATTGAACCATTCATGTGACCATTGTGTGTGATTTTTACGAGTAACCATGTGTTTTTTTAACTCAATCATAAGTGATTTGTGTTGGATAGCTAAGTAGTACCTAGAATTGGTACCTACTAATCGGGTAAAGTGGTGTTTGTTATTGTCAATTTTCAAAATTTTTCTGATCCGCCTACTTAACTCAGACAAGACGTTAAACGGTATGTAATCTAAATAAGTTGTTGCTTCTTCTACTTTAAAATTAAAAATATTGTTTTGCAAGAGACGAATAGGTAATTTGATTAGCCGCTGCTAGATAAATAGGTAAGTACCTAGTTACTAAATAAATATCTACTTAGTTTTGTGTTACAAACGAAACAGCGTGGCTTGTGTGAATACCGCAGTCAGTATGTAATGTAAGTACCTACGTCAATAGATACCTA
The DNA here is from genome assembly GCA_948098915.1 of Lampropteryx suffumata. Taxonomy (NCBI): domain Eukaryota; kingdom Metazoa; phylum Arthropoda; class Insecta; order Lepidoptera; family Geometridae; genus Lampropteryx; species Lampropteryx suffumata. The sequence continues at coordinate 15,298,505 of OX402558.1, read as the reverse complement.
CACACACCAACCTAGGTACCTATCTAGCCTAGCTTAGCAAGCAATTTGAACTCACGCGAAACGATATAGGTAGGTAGGTAACGCACTTAGAAACATTGTTAACAAAATAATAAGGGTTGTCAATTTTATTTCTTGAATGTTTTTGTATAGAAATCTGAAAATATTAATTCTTGGGATTTGTACCCCCATAACTGTTAATTTTCATGGTCGGAATCTCCTCGTTCAGGCTTAAAATACTAGTTCCTGAATTCCCTGTATATACAAAATACATCTACTTTCCACTAAAAATGTATTATAGGCTCAAATTTCATTCAATGAAGTCGGTTTTCTTTTTAATTTTTTAAACGAAATTATTTTAAAGAAAGCTATCAACAATGATATGATATTAGAATCGTTATGAACTAACTTAACCAATTTTAGATAAACTACTACAGTTTAACTTTGATTTTATCCCGTTTATTGTTTAACATTTTTACTAAAGAACGGCTCGTTTCAATGGTGACCCAGCCTCGTGGTGGATTGCACAGATGATCAAATATATTTTAAAACCACGAGCTAGTACACAGAGCGCTGTGAACGAAATCATAGCTGGAATGAACTTTGAGTCTCCTATAGTTGGGTGAGTGTTTTATCTATAATAACAAAGTAAGCTACATATAACATAAATTTAATATGTACCTAATGACAATTCAAACTATTACAATTAGTCACGCCGCGCCGGCACAATTATAAGGACACAAGCAAAATGTAATTTTACATAATAACTTTGGTGTCTTTAAGATTTTTTACGGTTTATTTATTATTATATGAATAATAAGTGATAGGTTAATAAAAACAAATTTTTAATTTTTAATAGCTCTTTTTTTTATCCTAGATAGACTTACGTTTGACCACGAACTCGCCTGATGTGGCTGAAGACGGGGCACGTAGGTCTAGAAGATACCTATTTAAATATAAAAACCAATAATTACAGATTTAAAATATTAAGTTAAACAAAATGTAGTACAGTTTTTAAAGTTAATGTTCATAAAAAAAAAAAAATAGCGCGTTTGGCTTCCACGGGCTTTTGTAAGAGCGTGTTACCATGCTCCAAATGATGCTATCAATAATTTCTTCTCAATAAATGCTCTGCGACTAAGGCTAATTTCAGCTCTTCGGTGTTCCTGGGAGCTGGAGATTTTTTTAACACTTAAGAGGGTATTATTATTGTTAAAACATTGGAAAACCTTTTATCAATGTGTTATTTCATAGGAGGGTAGCAATAAAAAAAACTAAAACCACTTGCAGAATCACGCAGCAAAGCGTTTTTTGTTCATGTTCCCCTAATTTTGCCGGCGTGCGATATCTTAACTCTCTCTATGATATGCGAGCTTCGTATAACTCCTAGTTATGCTTGTCTTAAAAACCTCCCTGTGCCAATTCTGAGTTGTATATGTAGCATACACATACGGCGCACTGACAAATTAGTCAACGAAGCACAGCTACACCACATCGACGAGTACATGAAGCACGTGAAGGATTACTACAAACAGCTAGAGCTGACTCAACCGGTCGGCGACAGAAGAGTCTACTTGGCTACGGACGACCCTAGTGTAAGACTCTTAGCCTAATTTTACAGTAACGTTGAACATTTTGTCGAATACACAAAGAGTTTTAGTTTTGTTCTACTCGTATATTGCAGGTTTTAGAAGAAATTCGTACAAGTTACCCGGATTACTTATTCGTGAGCGATCCATCCATTGCCAAGATGGCGGCCCCGCGCCGACGCTACTCGCCACAGTCCCTCATTGGTTTGCTCGTGGACCTGGAGTTGTTGTCGCGCTGTAACTACATCGTCTGCACCATGAGTAGCAGCGTGAGTTTACTTCTTAAGCGAGCCAAAATTGATGGACACAAAACTTGTATTTTGTAAACTTATCCTCCTCCTCTCCTCTCTAATCTATTTATAGGTTGGGCGAGTAGCGTACGAGCTGATGCAAACCAACCGCGCCGACGCGTCAAAGAGTTTCTTTTCACTGGACGATGTGTACTACTACGGCGGACAGAATCCACACAACAGAGTGGCTGTGATGCCCAATGCGGTCACGGATAATACCATTGCATTTGCTGTGAGTGCTTTTATTTGAATCCACGATAAAACTTTCCAAGCAGTGCTTGCTTGGTTCGTTCAATGACCTTCAGAGTGGTAATACTAAAGTTGACATAAAAACTATGATTTAGATAGACGATATAATTGGCGTCGCTGGTAATAATTGGAATGGCTACGGTTGCAGCATCAACAGGAGCACCAATGCTGTGAGTAATTTGTTTTTTTTTCTGACAATAACCGTAACGCTAGTGAAGCGAGCTCATTCATCACTCATATTTTGATACAATCACACTTATCACACTTTTTTTTTCATTAACCTTCGGTTAGTAGCTTGGGGTCTTTATAGGCCTAGGTGCTAAAAATATGCGTAATTTAAACAATTAAAACTTGCGTTAACTTCCGATGTTGCGTTACAGTTATAAAAATATATATAAGTAGTATATCAGTCATGTGGTACACATAATACAAGCTCTGCTTACATTGGGGCCAGATGATGTTGTGTAAATGTCCGGAAATATTATTATTATTATTATAATCCGCGTATCGTCAACTTCAGTTCCGCGTGTAAGCGCAGTGAGATAAAGATGTTTTGTGCGCGTGCGGACTTTGAAAGACCCCACAAGACTTATCGCGTCCGTAAAAATTTATACAAAATGGATAGTGCGGACTTTAGAGACCCCACAGGATTTATCGCGTCCGTAAAAGATATACAAAATGGTTTTTGATATCTTTTGGAATATGTTTTATATTTTTTTATATTTTTAAGATATAACTAACCAGTAAATAAATTTTTTGTTCCTACTTTTAGATTGGATTAGATGATAGATTTCGATTTTTAGTTTGTATAAAATTTAGGTAAGTAACTTGTTGTAGTTTTATTGTTATTAAGGAAACCATTATGTAAAGAGATGTTTTATGGCCGTTTATTTTTGTAGTCCTCACAGACCCAACGCAACGATCCGCATAAACAAACAATACGTGTCTGACCAAAGTTAGCCCATGGTGCTGCGAGCTTATTCATCATAGTTTTTTTATTACTATCACATTTCATACTAACTAAAAGTAACTAAAAGTGGCAAGAAAAGCAAGCCCGAATTTTGTTTTTTTAATTATATTACGATATCTGCCTTTCGCATACGTATAAAAATTGAAGCTAATATTTATTTCGGTTATTCTGATTAGTCGGCTTATTATTTCGACTACCACGTCGATCTCGACACCCTGCAATAGGGGTGTTAGTAGGTGTTCAAATTTGTACACCCTATTGCATCCCCTTTAGCAAAATATTTAAAGAATACCCCAGTAAGGGGTGTTCTTAAAATATTTTGTTACAGACTTTTACACAATGTATTAAATAATATAAAAGCCATGTCGTTTTATAAGTTTAAGGAATACGATATTTCATACAAACGTTTTCGCCTTTTCACCCCCCCTCTAAGATTGCTGAAGATTTTGAAAATGTACTTAGAATTTAAAGTTTTTTTACGATGAGTGGCTGCGTTTTGCCTAGGCTGTCTATATGAAACAGACTGTCAGTCAGTCAGGGCAAAGGTTTCTTATAAATAATAACGTTTTAAAAACTAAAAAGAAACCGGCTTCATTGAATGAAATTTGGAAAGTAGATGTATTTTGTATATATATAATATGGGTGGGCCAAATAAATGCACCGCTCCAATGAGACAGCGAGGTAGTCGAAGTCATGAAAACATCATCGATGTATACAATTTTTCGATTTTCGTTGATATTTCAGCTCGACCGACTTTGATTAAAAAAAAAAACGAATTGAGAACCTCCTCCTTTTTGATAAAGTCGGTTAATAAATTAAATGAAAGTTAATGAAGTAAGCGCTAGCTGATAAGTCCAAGCATTTTACCATCTCATATTCACTAAAAAGATCTATGGAACAGGTCCTGACTCTTCTTCTTCTTATTTGTGAATGGCATGTGACATAATAATGTCAATTTTGCCAGTGTTTATACTTTATAGTCAATTTGTTTCTTATTTCTAAGTCTTAGTCGATGGTCAGTTATCAATTTTAAACGTCACGCGGAATAGCCGTCTAGAATTTTCTTGGGATTCTTCGTCGTTCAAATCACATTGCATCACAATACACATATAATTCAATTGTCCATACCCGTCCTGTAGTCACAATTTATTCATTAAAATTCCGCTAAGATTACTGAATAAAACATGTAATAAAACGTGTAAAAAATATTAAATTAGCAGAGCTGTGATACTTCATGAAATGACATACGAAGAATCCAGCTACTGACTCCATCGTCATAGTCAGCTTGTTGTCACCTTAATATAAGTTTTTCTTGACATATATGTTAGGTTTTGAAGGTTTTAAAGGTTTGAGTTACAGGTGACCTATGAAAGCTTAAGTTTAAATGTCTATGACTAAACACATATACAAAGCAAAATAGCCCATGTTTGCACTCAGATATTCACTAGATTATTATTTTTATTCTAAGAAGGACCATTAAAAATATAAACATAAAGCTGTGGCGCACTTTATTTTCAGAGGAGTCTATTCCCATGGTACAAAACGGCAGACCAACTTGTGCTTTACCCGTTCCCAGAGTACAGGCAGGTGCCACAATACCTCGACACACGGCCGGACAAGTTACATAACAATTGGCTACACCAAACTTCCAATGACAGTTCTGAGAGCTTATCTGACACAAGTTTTGACACAAGCACTTCACAAGAATTGCACATGATATATCAGTAACCCTTTTTAGAGATGGTAAACCGTGCCGCGGCGACGCAGACAAATGTGACATTTATACACAAAATGCATGTATTGGAATAAGAAATAGTAATTTTATTAGTAATTGGGAATCGCAGAAAAGAAAACCACAGTGGCATGCGGTATGTTAGTACAAATAAATGAAACCATTTCTTGAACTTGGTTTACTTATTTACAGTTAGTGGAGACTGTCAGTTTGTCTATTTCTTTGTTATAATCTTCCATAATATTTGGAAGTTAAGTCAATTCAAGTTTTTTAATCAACTCGTATGCTACTCATCCAACTTGAAAATAGATTAGGGAGGATAGCGATAAGTTTACAAAATACAAGTCTTGTGTCCATTAATTAAAAACAGTAAAATCTTAGTGAGATTATATTATGATTATAATATGGAAGACTATAATAACATTACAAATCCACAAAGACACCGAGTAAGTATACAATTACTTAATACGATGGTTTCTTGAAATATCTGTATACCTATTATTTTTTCTCTAACATAGGAAAATCTCTGGCCGAAAGAATTTCTTTACACAATATAACAAACAGAAGATGAAATGTCTAATCATCGCTTACATATCTGCAGTGTAAGCGTGCGTTATTAGTATTGCTATTTATAATAAGTTCTTGGAGGTCCTGTAATAAAGTTGTTGGGGCTGTAGCCTGAGGACGCCATTACTGATATGTTGAAAACTACCCCTATATATTCAGTTTTAATAAAAGTGTACAGTTTTAACACAATCTTTTGAGTTTAATTATGGTGTGGTTATTTAAACCACACCATAATTAAAATTTATGGCCCAAAACCCATAATATTTATGTAATGTTAGTCTGTGGAGTATGTTTTACTTTGAATTGCCAACTTGGCGCGTTTTGTGTTGGATCTAGCTTTTTCTCGTCTAACAAATGGTATAAATCTATATTCTGAATTCAAAATAATTATAATACAATATTAGAGTGGTCTGTCAGCTCAGTTGGTAGTAGGTTGGTATAAAGCTCTGCCTTCTCTGTAGGTTGAGGGTAAGATTCCCTTTTTGAACAAATATTTGTTTATTACACATAGGTATTTTTCTGTGTCTAGGTGGTATAACGTATTATATTTGTATTTAAATATATATAAGTATTGCCACCTATGAACATATAAGATAGCGTTTTAATTAATTAACAACAAATGAAATAAAAACCTACAACTATTTGTATGTTTTTATTTCATTTGTTGTTAATTAATTAATGCGCTATCTTTGCACTTTGCCGAGATCCATAATAATTTTGTATCGAGTCTCATGGATACGTTATTCAGTACGGATACGAACTGTACCGAACCAGCTGAGCATCAAACTAGGTAACGAAATCGCACGGAAGTCGGAACGGACTCTTCGGAGCCTAGCCTGCAACAAGCGCCTACCTACCTACTTAACCACCCTACTTATTTGAATAAGTTAATAACTATTTCACGTTAAGATGTGTGATGTGGAGCCTGTTAGAGATAGTGTCAGTGCTGTGTGTTGGACGGTTTATTTATTTATTTAATCCTTTATTGCACAAAGAAATATAAATGTACAATGGGTGGGCTTAATGCTTAGAGAATTTTCTACCAGCCAACCTGCAAGGTTGAGTTAACTTAATCTAAGAATAAGAAAATATTATAACACATATAGACAACATATTTAAAAATAAACTCCTAAAAATAAAATTAATATATATATATATATAATATAGATATTATATTCATAGTAAAATAAAGCAATAAATAAGATACATTTAAAAAATACATACAATAACAATTATCAATTTCAACAATACAGAACATATTGAAGATAATCATATAAAAAAAATAGTAGGTACGAGTGACGACGGTTCATACTATATTCATATAGACGGATGAGTGAGTATGGTTCTCAATGTTGAAGGCACGACTGGTGAAGTTGAAGGTCCAGTACCAGCACCAAATTTGTTACCGCTTGCCGTGACAACGTTTCGTCCTCTACCTGCACGCACAACCCGCGCCGCGAGATACGTCACCCGCAGTGCGAACTGTGAACTCAAGCGGCAACGAGCGGACCGCGGATCAAACTCACCCTGGTGAAGATTCTCTAGATGAATTGAAACAGTGTCAGTGTCCATGTCAGTGTCGGTCCATCGACAAAATAATACGAGAATAAAGTCCGTGTTTATCAAAATGTATAATTTAATAACTCTTGCATCACAATAAATTTTCGATTTATTGTCATGCGTTTTGTTTACGTCTACGGAAACCTCGTCAGTTAAACTAGTAAACTGTATCACAAGCGGAAGGTGAAACACAAGGGATAGCACACACCGTAATTTAATCGGAATTAAAATCCTACTTCGAAAATAAGGCACATCCTAAACTAGATGTCGAGGATCTTAAAACACTTGGTGTAGATTCAACTAAGACAAATGTCTTTGCATGCCGCATCCCGTTCGCTGCGTCCAGTGAGATCGCCAGTTTTAACGCTCTTGGGTTATGTAAACTGTCATACTCCACAACGATATAAAAAGTGACGTCATCAGTAGCGGTTGCTGCTCTTTATGACGTCACTTTTTGAATCGCACACGAATTGACCACATAGGTTATCCTCTATATCGTCATTGAATTTGCAATGCCGAGCCAAATATTTCAACTTAACGACGGAATCTCTCGCGTTCTCGTCATCTCGCTGCCTCCGCTGGCGATAGGTAAATAAATACTCAACATGTCCTGAAAGTGAACTCCGCCCCGGTTTCTTTTTCGCCGGACTTGGAAGGTTTATTAGCAGCTCTTAAGCTTTGTAGATCCCCTCATAAGTGAAATCTGTGTTGGCATTTTTAGCTCATCCTTGATACCATTGGCTTTAAAATACATTTCGAGTACGACGACCACGACCCCGTTATGATGTTGAACTCTTTGATTTACCAGATTGATACTCACCACCATATTCCTAAATAGGCTACACATAGGCTATATACAACATAGGCTATAATTTATAAAGATATTGTGTGAATTGTATAACGATTCCTTACTATGTATAATTTTTATGAATTTTGGTATAACGATAGATAGGACCTTGGAGAAGAAAATAAGCTATTCAAAGTACTACTCCTGCACAGACGAAGTCGCTGGCACCAGCGAGTATATAATATTATAAACGCGAAAGTTTGTATGTATGTTTGTTACTCTTTCACGCGTAAACTACTGAATGGATTTTATTGAAACTTTACAATAATATAGCTTAGACATCAGAATAACAGGCACCTTCCGTCCGAGGCTAAGAAGATTACGTTACCACAAGCTTAGATAAGTAGACTTATAACAATAATAGGTCATTGCTAGGTAAAAACGCATCTACCTAATTGGAAAACACTAGGAGCAAGTAGGTACGACAATGCTATAACCACAGAACAGAAAGAACAATAGAAATAGCATTATGAATTTTTATAAGAAGAACCTGTGTAGCTAAACTCACACATGTAGAAACAAACACACTTAGAAATAAAAGTTATAATTGGCTGAAAAAGAACGTTAAAAACGACCAAACCATAAAACAAATGTTATTGATATAAAACCTTAGTACCATCAGAACATGGTTCAAAACACAATAAATTAAACAGTACTAAAATGTAATTCTACTTACCAAGAGATGACGCTTTTGCCAAAGATTTTTGTTTTAGTCTCTAACAACAAGAAATATTATTGATAATGCAATGGCTGTTATTTGATTGCCCACTAAACATAGCTACTTCCTTAGTGATGTGCCAAAGGATACAAGATGAATGTATCGATATCGATTATTATAACTAACTTCTGATGGATATCAAAATACGAATACGATGGGTACGTCAGGTTATATTTTTGGTGGACCAAATAAACAGCTTTTCTTTATTTTAACACAAGCCGACGCTTGTGTTTCTATGGCGTTGAGGAAGGTTCTGCTGATAAATTTTATTTCTCTAAATTTTAATACGTTTCATTAGATTTCGATTTTACGTAATCATAATATAAATGAAGGTTTATTAATTATAATAAAACGTCATGAATATTAACAATATAATAACCTGAAAAAACAACATTTTTAGAGTCTGTATAGCTGTGTCAATCATGTATTTGTTTCCACTTTTTAATTACAAAATCTTGGTCCTTAAAGTGGTCTGAGCAAATTGTGCTTGTTTTTGTAGAAACCAATTTTGTTTCCGAGTTGCATCAATACATTTTTTCTTATGTTTGGTGCCTTGGGAAAAATGAAACCAGAAGTTTATTTCTTCAAAATACTTCTGTTATTTTCATCTTAACTAACCACTGGACACCATATGGCTTAAATACATTTAGAATAAAGTCATAATTAGAAAAAAAAAACAATGACCTAGAATATAAAACCTTTTAATAGGGGTAACTATTTACATGATGAAGTTTTCGATACCACATTCTTCAGTTTTTTATTCCGAAGCAAGTAGGTTACTTGCTTTGGAAGCCTTGAAAGTGCGTAGTTCGACACGAATTTATTGTTAAAACCTTTGGGAGAGATTTTTTAAATCTGATTCAAATGCAACTGTTGATGTAGAAATGGCAATTAATAAAAATGCTAAATTTAAGGTTCTTTTTTTACGATTATAACCTTCGAGTCGGAAGATATGTAACAACTTCACCCCTAAAGTTTCCCGCGGGTATCGACGACGTATATTATAGTTATTATCTAGATGACTCTGCGTTGATCTAGATGTGTCTAGATGTAGAGCTCGAACTAATCATCAATATACAATAGGCATTAAGCCTTTTAGCCAGACACAAGATTTTTATTTTCAAGCATCCATAGATCACAATTACCAAACATACAGTCACTATTGCCATTTTAAAAGTTTGTCTGTCTACTTTTTAATACCTACCTGAATAACATGTCAGTACCTGAGTACAAATAATTACTTATAAGTTTCAAACTACTCGCAAATTGAGGAAGGGTTAATGACATTAAAATGATTTAATATTTTGCAATCAACTTTTTATACCTTTATAACTTACGTGAGTTTTAAATACATTTTGATAAACACGGATTTCACTCACGTATTATTTAGACGATGAACCGACGACACCGTGAACCTACTCACCCTCATGACGATTCTCTAGCTAGATTAATCGACACAGAGTCGGTGCCTTTATCGACAAACGTGAGTAATAAAACCCGTGTTTACCATAAGGTATAAATTTTTATTATTTTTCAAGTACCTAAGCATAAAAATTCATTTTATCGATCGAGAGACCTCAATTTAAAAACTGTCAAATCGTGATCTACCCTCCGACCTGTGAATAGTGTAGGCGCAGGTAGACCAGAAACTGGATCAACTAATATTGTCTATGTCTAGCAATAAACACACCTAGGTAACTGTTGCAAACTTAAAACTGTCGCTACATTTGAGAATAATTAATACGGGTCTCCATACCCGGATTTATCCCAATGAACCACATTTTTTTAGAATATAATAGGTATTTAATTCAGTAAATATAAGTTCTAAGCAAGATAATCAAAATGGTGCGAGTAGGTTTTCAATAATGATAAAATTAAGAAACTGGTAGTGCAGTGCGTCAGCAATAGACGTTCCTCATGATCATGAAGTAGGTAGGCGGATACATTAGTTTCTTTCATACATTTGAGTAAGTATAGATAGGTATGACCACGCGGAGCTCATTATCTGTGAAACACAAAATTGTTTAATCACCTACATAAATACATAATACTTTCCAACCTAGAATTTCTACAGTAGGTAGATAGATACTTAGATAAATACTTAATGTTTACCAAAACTTTTATTATAATCATCGCAGTAGTAGGACCGGAGTACAGGTAACTACCTTTACTCCGGTCCTACTACTACTAGTTAATAACCTACTAGTTAACTAATTTATTAAGGGCCCAAATTTTATTAAATGGCAACTACTCGTATCTTTTCACTTAATATTTAAGGACCAAACCTATACTTTCAAATCCTTGCCGATTTCAATTTTGTTTGATGTTGGTACATACAGGCAGTTAGACAAAAAATATGTAGGCCTATCGCGCACTGCGTATTCTTCCGCAGCGAATATTTTGCAGCTGCCGAAGTCGTAGTAGCACGCACTAGCGTTTTTATCTACCACCTCTATGTTTTCCTCAACGCGCAGTGGTTTTTATCGTACACTAGCACTCGTTGTATAATCACTATTAATCGATAAAACCTAGGAATCACCTACCTGCTTACCTGGTTTTCACGGAAAAGTGCGAAATAATTCGCAGTGCGCTAGGCTTCAATTTCAGAAAACGTTTGTGGGGAAAATTGCTCGGTCGGTAATCTGATAGGAAAATATTTCATGCAACATTGATTTATCATTTTACCTTTGAAAAAGTGGCAAGTGTCAATCTGGAAAAACTCAAAGCCTCTAAATAGCAGGGCTGTTGTGATCTGTAATAAAACATATTGGTTCTTACTTTGCTACATACTTACCAAATGTGAAAGTTAGGCCTTCCTACAAGGTACTTCTAACATTACGTAAATTTATATTATTTGTAATATCAAAGGACAAACCACGTCCACAATATGGCCGACGAGCTAAGGGCAATTAGAGCAATTCGCTCAATTGAAGTACTCGCTCAAATTCAGCTGTTTTTGATTCAGCTTATCGATAAGGGATTTAATACAGGACGATAAGCGCCCCTGGCGTTTCGTTGAATAAACTTTAACTTCATGTTGATGTAGGCACGGTTTCAACCTCGGTTGAAAAACTGTCAAATAACTCGTAATTCGCTTTCTGGAATAAATATTTTCTATTTCTATTTCTATACGCAGTCTTGAGACTAAGTGATAATAGGAATATAAATAACATTTAGTAGATACTGTAGTGAGAGGTAGGTATGACTTACCTAATGATGATGAAGACCACAAGTTACTGCACCTTCACATCACTCTCATACCAAAGGCTGTTGTAAGCTGCATCGGCTACGCCTGAGCTCTGGAACGATGAAATCAAATATGATCAACTGACAGTCAAATAAATAATGAGTCTATAAACTTATCTAGGTGTCTTCTATCTACTTCACTTTTATTACATTGATGTAGCAGTACCGACAGCAAAAGCAATGCGACAGCAATATTTGCGAAAGCAATCAAGTCGTGAATCAAAACTCATATTACGGAGGCTACATCCTGATTCATCCACTCCATCAAAAGTACAGTTAGGGTTAAATGTGTTTACAATTATTATTGAATATTTGATCCGGTTTTTGGCGAGAATTATATTATACACTACTCGGTATTTCTGAAGCAAGGTGCATGTAGGCACGTGACAAAGAGGTCTAATAAAGTTTAGGAATGAGTACAACTTTTACAATGCGTGTAGGTATGACCTGGTTGAATAGTTAAAGTACTAGGAAAGCAGCAATTATCAAGATATAGGTTAAGGGTTAACCCAAATAAGGGTAATTATTTGAATTTAGCTAATGTATAATAGATTAAAGTGTGCCTCAGAGGTTCTTTTTGTGTACTTGACACATGTTTTTAGGTTCTACAACACGAACTTTTTGGTTCTACAACATGCCGGTTTTCTCACAATGTATTCCTTCATCATTTGCGAGAGGTTTAGCGTTCGTACCTACATGTTTCGGAAAAAAAATTTGGAAAAAATGAAAACGAGTGGTGCACATCCGGCTTCGAACCCACAACTTTATAGACCAGGGTAGAAGCCATTAAAAATAATAAAAAGTGAAAAAAAAAAAATAGTAGGATGAAACCCATTGGAAAAGGAGGAAAATATCATAATAATGGAAGGAAAAATAACTTACGGGCGATCTGAGGTCGGGAAGGGGAAGGGGGAGAGTTTTAAGGGTAAAAACGGTTTATCTCAATTTTCAGCAAAACTACAAGTCCTATGGAAAAAAGTCAGATGGCAAAGTTATAGGTAATAAAAAGATCTACAACTTTTGTTAAGACACTTTTTTCACATAACCTCAAAATTTATGTGAAAAATTCAAAAAACCAAGTTTTTGGTTTTTTATTGACATCAGCTTTTATTCATCGAAGTTGTCGATCGAAGAGAAAATGTAAAATAAGATCTAAGTTTTTTACATTTTCTGAGAAGATAGTAATAAAAGTAAAAGTAAAAGTAAAATATATAGTACTATAGTAATATATATTTTATTTCCACCATCGGAAAGTAGAGATTTCAACGAACAGAAAGCACACCAACTTTTTGAAAAGAGCTGATATTTTGACGGGTGAATTTTCGATTGAAAATTAGGGTGCTTTTTCGATATTATGTCAAAATAGGGTGAAAAAATTTAATATTTCAAATCAAATAAATTACAGTGTATTTGGGACATAAATAGGTAACTTTCCACCAAACTTGGTAAAAAAAATAATTTTTGTAAGAGATACAAATAAAAACCAAAAACTTTGTTTTTTTGATTTTTCACATAAATTTTGATGTTATGTGAAAAAAGTGTAAATACAAAAGATATATTTCTTTCTATTACCTACAACTTTGCCATTTGACTTTTTTCCATAGGTAGTTTTGCCGGAAATCGAGATAAACCGTTTTTACCCTTAAAAACTAAGGGGGTGAGTTTTTAAGGGTAACCCAAACCCCTTCCCGACCTCAGATCGCCCGAAAATTATTTTTCCTTTCATTTTTATACTATGGAGAATGTTATAAAAATGGAAGGTCTGGTCTGGAATGGAAGGATCCTTTTCCAATGTTTCATCCTACTATTATTTTTTTGGTTTCAAAAGTTATCGACCCTGGTCTATTAGGTTAGAAAGGCGAAGTAAATAACGCGATATTTTAAGTACTCCATATTGTGAACAGAACGATGTCAAAATCTAATGGTGCGAAAACAAATGAATCACTAAATTCGAAACACAAATACTTAAACGTTGTTTGGCGAAACTACAGAATCAGAGCCATGATCTGAAATTTAATGGCTATACGAGTAATTATGGAATAATTTATAAACTATAGGTAGTTTATTAGATGTTCATAGATGATATTAGTGAGTAGGTACAGAAGTAGGATAATAACTAAAATTTTCTAGGATAGAAATGGTGAATTAGGTGGTATGGGGTGTGTTAAAATTACCGTATCGTATAAAAGTTGTCCACCAAGTGCCAGTAGAAACACGGTAACGCACATATCGAACGATGCACAGATGTTGGCTACGGTTCTTACCATATCGTTGTAAGCCTGAAATATATACAAAATAATTGTACATGAAATAGTTGTCGTACGGCATTACGACAATATTTTCATGGACAATCGGACAATGGACAATATAAATCGGGCACCGACACATCTATGTACCTGAATCAGAGACCATGACGTAGACCTTTGGGCATCCTGTTTACTCAGCAGAGTTAACCAGTGACTCGTATGAAGAAGCAAAAACTCATGACGATATTTCATCGCCATAACAAGAGGTTAATCAGTCACAATTAATGTCCTCTTACCACATTATCTACTGTGCACTGTACACTTACCACTGTCATGAAGAAAAAGAAGCAGATGAGCATCGACGATAGTGCAGTGTGGGTAAACACTACGAACCCAAAGCAATTGTTTAGTTTATTAACTAATCTGAAAGGAAATAATAATAAGTTAAAAAACTCCAAAACTCAGGATAAACTACTGACTGGCTAGAGTTTGCGACAATAATGTTTAGCCTTGTCATGCTAGGACGATACATGTATTCAGTTCTAGTCTGTTATAATTCATATGGTTCAATAACTTGCCTCAAAATTGTCTGATGTCTGCCAATAACATCCTTGATTTTGTCAAGGTCTTTATCTAAAACCTTCATGTTCTTCCTTGTAGCGCATGAAGCCTGTATGGCATCCTTCAAGTCTACTTGCAGTATGCGAAATAAGATGCTGATATTGAATGTTATTACAATCAATAAAATATCGTAGGCTTGATATAGGCAGAGTTGACTCACTATGTCTGAAATAATTCATTATTTGTTGAGCAAGCAAAGATCTCAGTGGCATCTTGACTTTGTATGTTTGTTTCTTCGACGATAACATTCGAACCATTGATCGATCGAGAGGTCGAGTTGGAATTGAGAATTGAACTAGTAAAATGAGCTTATTAAACCAAATCGTACAAGGTGTTGTTAAAATATGGGGTTCCAAAAGGAAGGAAAAAGTTATACAAATGTATTAAGTGCATATAAATTAGCGAGTGAAGCACTTCTTTCGTGCTTTTCTGTGGAACATGAAGTCATACAGTAGGCGCATACTAAACGCAAACACTTTTATGCGAACATATTCGGAGTGAACCATCTGCAGTACGGGCTGGGTCATAAAATCCACTTGACTGAGATTACGGGATTCGCGTTTTCTGGATGGCACGCCAGGCTGCCATGGTGCGGTGGCTTAATTTCTGTTTGTAATTAATAATAAAAATTCAAACGAGCATAAACTAAACTTACTTAAAGTCTCCCACGCATATGTGACCAGATATACTGAGGTGGAGTTTATCAACGATGTGCCAAGCACCTCGAACGGGAGCAAATAGTTTTTGACGCCAATAGACAGGTTGTAAATGGTAAACCAGAACGGTACCATAAAGAAAATAATCGTATCCACTGTAGCGTAGATAAAAAATACTGAAACATGTAGGTACACAGTTATATAGCAAATTAATTTTGCCTGCACTCACGCCTCAAGGGAGCTTCCCCAACGCGGCAATTTCCCTACAAAGGTTAGGTACCTAACCTTAGGAGCCTCATAGTCTTAAACTAACCTACGTGAAAAAATTATATTAAGAAAAAAATCGGGTTGCCCTCCGGGAGTGCCGACAGAAGTGAAAACTTATTTTGGCGCGTTAAAGTTCAGTAATAAATCACTTCAAAATCAGTAATAATGGCGACTGCCAATCAAATACTGAACGAACACAGATGATGCAATATTTTTTGTTCAGAATGTAGATAATATATCAAAGAACCTAACTCAGTAAACTTCTTCATACAAAAGTAGACTGTAAACATGTGAATTAAGGTTTATAATCAAATGGGGCGAGCACAGCAGCCAGCTGCGTCTCGCCCCAGACGGTAACGGTGTCGCGAATCCAGAGGTCTTACCTCGTCTAAAAATATGCGTACCGCGCTAAAAGAAGTTTTCACTTCAATATAAAAATTTACAGTTACGATTCTATCAAAAAACATTACGAGGTTATATACTTTTAACTATAAGTCTGGTTCTTCGCACCCAGCTCCTCAACACACTTTTCTTTTCACCTTGACCTAATTGGGTCGGCCATAGCTCTCCAATCTCAAACACGATGTCTTTAATTTCAGTTTTCATTAACAGCGCGGCCGATATCTTGGTTATATCTGTAATGAATAAATGTGGTTCTGAATGTAGCTGAATCATTTATATCTTGAGATATTAAAATAGTGCCTGGAACGGGAATTATTTTTAGGTAGGTAACTACATAAAAGATGATAAAGATGTTTGTTTGATTAATATTGTTGCGCCCGCTACATGACTCCATCTGTTGGCCGTCGGACGCTTTAAATATTCAGCACAGTATCGAGTATCGAGTAGATGCACTACAAAATACACGTATCGAATGCACAAGAGCGAACGAGATAGCGCGTTCCGGTTCGTTCCCGAACGTTCGATTAGCGTCGAGGTTCTACGCGCAAACTCGGCGCTCATATAAATACGGTGGTAACTTATGGATGCAGTCAGTCTATTCTCGGCTTAATAAGTGATACAAGTGTGATAGTCTCGAAGTGTCATCAGTTGTGTTGTAGTGTTGTGACTTATACTGTGTTCAATTAGGAAGTTTACTAGTAGAATCCGTGGATTAAGTTCTGTGTGTGGTAACTTTGAAATTAAAGTTATTATTTGGTAAAATCAGGCTAAACAGGCTCGCAAGTAACGGGAAGAAGAGGCTCGCCAGAAGGAAGAACAGGCTTGCCAGCTACTTGAAGATGAGACTCGCTGGCAGAAAGAACAAAAACGTTGGCAGGAGGAACTGGTTCGCCGGCAAGAAACACAGGCTCGGCGTCAGGAGGAACCCGCTCGCCAGCAACGGGATGAAGAGGCTCGCTGGCAGGAAGATCAGGCTCGTCGGTAGGAGGAACAGATTCTCCTTATAAAGGACCTGTATGGAGCAAGGAGATTCAGGATGTTAAGGAGCAAATCCAGCACAATGACAGCCGTATTTCGGAAGCAGAAACCCAGATTGCAAGTGCAAAAAAAGTTATGGATCTGCTGAAATCTGAAGATAGAGATATTTCTACTGTGGTCTCTACATCGTCAGCGCAAGGGTTCAAGGTCCACCATTTGATAGAGGTTTTTCGTGGTCCGCTTATAAAATTCAGTTCGAAGCAGTTCGTTCGTAATTAATGCAAACAGATGGACGAAGTCGCAGGCTATGACTGCACTAACACTGGCCTTACGTGACCAAGCACTCACAGTTTTGGAGGCCTTGGGAAGTAACGTCAGTTATGACGCACATCTAGAGCATGTTTCCGCGCTCAATTAAAGGACAGGAGTCAGCGCAATTCAGAGAACCTGCATCAGTGGGCTCTAGAAATAGAAAAGCTGGTTCGAAAGGCCCTCCAATCTTCACCTGCCTTTATCGATGGGAACTTGGTTCAGGCATTCGTCGATGCGATACGTGACTTGGAAGTCAGAGCTACTGGGAGACTTGGCCATCACGAGTCTTTAAAGAACGCCTTGGCTCATGTTTTGGAGGTGGAAGCTTTACGTATGGACACTCGAGCTCATCGCATCAAAGAAGTGGTGGAAGCTAACCACGATGG
The DNA here is from genome assembly GCA_948098915.1 of Lampropteryx suffumata. NCBI lineage: Eukaryota > Metazoa > Arthropoda > Insecta > Lepidoptera > Geometridae > Lampropteryx > Lampropteryx suffumata. Next base: position 15,280,872 of record OX402558.1, on the reverse strand, counting down.
TTGTCCAAAATTTAGTCCGGAATGTTATGGGTAGAAAAGGGTCACCTAAGGTCCAGTTGCCTGAAACGTAACAAAAAGAGTAACGACAGATCACAAGAAGGACAGGTGGTGAGCACTTCCGCTCCCCAGAAGCAGGGAAACGAGTAAACTCCAGGACCGCGGGGCGGGTGCTGGCTGATATTGATAAATCCTTAAGAGTTTCGATCTCACAAGTCTACGATGGGAACAGCCTGATCATCAAAGGCCACATTCATGGAACGACCTGTAAAATGGCTTTGGATACTGGTGCTTCTAGTGAGTTCCCATTTGTAAATCGCCTTTTTAAGGACTTTTCCCCCAAATGTAACAGAGTTCACCTCGTGACAGCAACCGGCCAGCACATATTCGTTCAAGACGAGAAGCAGGTAGAGGTGAAATTGGAACTTACCATCATAAGTCAAATAAATAATTTCTATTCTATCTTATTCTATCATAACGTCATCATTGCCAACATAGTTGATGAGTGTATTCTGGGTTAGGATTTCTTGAAAGAACACCACGCGGAGATCAAGGGATTTTAAAATGTGCCACAGAGGAAGTCATCATGGAAGGGGAATCATCAAGAAAAGTCTACTGCCTGAAGGAAATGGTACAAGTACGCCTACTGTAAACAACAGAGAAAAATCGATGCGTATTGATAGAAAAGTTCGAAGTTCGGACAATGACCTACCAAGGGTTATGGCACGGACTCTAGTATAGGCAACCACCATTGCCTTCACTTTCCCTTCTTAATGAACATCTCATTTAGAAGGGAATGTTAATGGGTAATTGTGAAGATGTATCGTGGATGCGAAGATGTCAAGAATTATCCAGTGGCAATAAATTAAATGTCAATTACAATGTGTCATCATTGCTAAAAGATTATCGCAAAGATTTATCTGAAGAGGAAGTTGCAATGGCTGAAAAGATGTTACATCGATATGCCGATATTTTCTCTTCAAATGATGCGGACATTCGAAAGACGGGGCTGGTTCAGCACATCATAAACACCGGAAACGAGTCACCGATTCTGCAACGACCAAGAAGATTTCCTGTTGCAAGAGAAAAAGAAGTGGAGACTATGATTGAAGGAATGGTAACAAAAGGAGTGATAGAACCTTCTTCTAGTCCTTGGTGCTCTCCTGTGGAGTCAAGAAAAAGGACGGTAGCTTGCGTTTTTGTGTGGATTATCGTCGACTCAATGACGTAACGAAGAAAGATAGTTTACCCATCCAATATTATCCAATATTTGATTCTAAATGTACATTCTAAAACTTTTATTTTTATTTTTATTCTAAGATGTATTGTTTTAAAAATACGGTTATGTAACAACATACTCGTGATCCTTCACTAAAGCCCAATTGTTTTAATTTTCGGTCATATCGAGTCTTCAGTTTTTCAGACTTTAGTTGGCTGGATTGGCGAACGTGCTCGTGTACATCGTCCAATTTATTGCGAAGGTCACTCGCGTACTCTGTTAAATTGCGTGGAGACTGTGGAGGAATACCTGTTATAAGGTCTGCTGGCAACCGTAGATCTCGTCCGAAATTCGTCAAAGCTAGGGTGACACTTGTACTTTTTTTAATACAGCTGATCACCGCGGGGGTAAATGACTACAATTCTCCAGAAGAATAATCGCTCTACATATGCATCTTCAATGCAAGAACTCTCTTGTCTATAGAAAGACAAAAAATTCAAATAAACAATACCTGACATTAACTTCGACATTATTACTCTCTCTGAAATATGAAAAAATGGTTATAACATTATAGAGGAAAAAAAACACATATTTTCCCATTTTGGAGAAACCCAAGGTCATTACGAAGTCAAGAAAAGAAAATACAAAAATAACAAAGAGTTTTATTTGGATATCCAAACGAACGCGTATCCTTACCTAATTTTAAACTGTTGTCTTTGAAAATCTCTAATTTTGGAAATCGATAAAAGCAGTGGACCAGACAACATTTTTAATGAAACTTTAAAAGCTGGTAAAAACACCCTAATGTCGTCACTTTTTAGAAAAATAAGGACACTAAAAGAATGTTCTGAATCTGATATTACAAAATAGTCGCCCAATGCGAAGTTGGTAACTGCAGACTTGTAAGCTTGCAGCCTTGGTTTTAAAACTGCTGTTTACAAGCCTGGAGAGACATCTTGCCAAAATAACTGAAAAACACCAACCAACTGAGCAAGCAGGTTTCAGGATAGACTACCGATCACGTATAGGTACTGGATTTAATTACTTTTAGAAAAATATGAAGAACTTAAGCGCCCTCTGTACTTGGCTTTCATTGATTATGCCAAGGCATTTAACTCAATTTCACAGTCAAACTAGATACAAAAAATACGGCAAATACGAATATGCAGAGGCGAGACAAGGTGATCCTTTATCACCACGCATTATTATAATGGTGCTTCAAAACACCATGCAATACCTAGACTGATCACGGAAAGATTATTTATAAGAGAAGTTATCTAAGCGACTTAAGGTTAGCCAACGATATCATACATCTTTCCGAAACTGCACACTACATATACATTGAAAAGATCGTGTATTTCGGGAAGACACAACATCACAATGAAATTGAAAAATGACATGGAACAAAGCCTATAAGGAAATACTAAAAAGAAACTTACCACCCATCTAAAAAAAATATATATATATTATTAGGAAGAAGCTGCCATTTTGCATAGCAACCCTGCCAATTGACTATAAATACGAAGCGCGCGCCTGCAACGGGCCCACTTTTGCTTGAGACTTCGTAGCGACAACACCTACCTACCACTTACCTACATATGTTATTTTGATCGTTTTGCTGTTATAATGTTTATTTTGGATATTTTGGAGTCTATTTCAGTTCATTTCGAGTAGTTTTGTTTTGCTGTAAAATTAATTTATTTAGTTCGTTTGTTTTTTTTTTTGTTTATTTAGCTGAAATAGCTAACATCAGAAGTGGGATTGGCCCAATGCCAATCATCTCTTTTGACAAAGCGTAAAGTATTTTTGTCGAGGTAATTTCTGGTTACAACCATGGCTGAAAGTTATACCGCTCGAAATAGAGGTAGAACCAGAGGTAACCAGGCAAATCAAGCTAACGAGCTTCCAGCAACGCTTGGGGCTATTCTGGTGCGCCTTAATGCACTGGAAACTAGACTACCCACATCTAGCAACGTGTCGGCGACGATGACGCCTGACGCCCGCGCCATTGAGGCGCCTAGCGAGTTCGATGTGTCTGCACCACCGTTACCAACCGTAACGCTGCCACCAGCAGTACATGCTTCGAGTGTCAGCACAGTTGATGAATCACTCGGTAGTACTTCGGGCACGCTGGACGCCACTGATCGTCTCATTGGAGCATTGAGCGCGTTAACTAAGGTCAGATCCAACCATTTTTATATATAAAATTGTGATCCTAGTCTACACGTTATCGATTCTTGGTGTGAAGAAATAGAACGAACGCGCGATATCAATCGCTGGGACGACAACGAGTGTCTATCCCGTATCGCAAACTGCTTGAAAGGGGACGCTCGTTGCTGGCTCAGTGAGTGGGTCAACATCGACCGCTCTTGGTCAAACTTCAAAACCGAGTTCATGCCACTATGCTCACGAAGAATCGATGGCGACGTCATGAGTACAAACTCCGACAGTTATTCCACGTATGCAGAATATGCGCGACGTTCAATTTTGCGCCTGAATGTGGTCAAAAACAAAGCATGTTATTTCCGTAAAACACAGAACAACCAGTTTAACAATAATGAGAGAAAATTATACCAAACACTGATGAGTAACGATGAGTTTGACGACCTCTGTGGCGCAGTTGGCTAAGACCCGGCTGAGACGCAGAAGGTTGCGGGTTCGATTCCCGCCGCGGGACAAATGTTTGTACGGTCTGCAAGTATTTGTCTCGGGTCTGGGTGTTTCTATGTATAATATGTATGTATTTACAAAAAAAAAAAAATATAAGTAGTCCTATCAATCATGTGGTACCCATAACACAAGCTCTGCTTACTTTGGGGCCAGATGATGTTGTGTGAAATGTCTGGGATTATTTATTTATTAGTAACACTCGCAACCAATCAGCACCGACTGCTATGACTACGAACCAGACGCACAATGCATTAGACCCTACAAAACTACGCCAGTTTTGGGCTAACATATGGGAAAACCCTGCGGAACTAAATGAGGAAGCCGAATGGATCCAGAAAGAGCATATACATTATTCAGACTTAGTTTCTATGAAATTTGAAAATATACCTATAGAAGTGTACCGCCAAGTACTGAAAACAAAACTGAAAACACAATTGGAAGACTCCAGGGTCCGTCCATATTCACAGTTATTGGTATAAAAACTAACATCAATACACCCTTACCTTTATAACCACATCAATAACTTCATTGCAAACCCTGATACACTTCCAACTTACATCACAGAAGGAACCACCTATATGATCCCGAAAGACACGAATGACACATCAAACCCTGCTAAGTATAGGCCCATCACATGTTTACAGACAATTTACAAGATCATTACTGCATGCTTGTCTCACTTGATATATAACCATGTAGACACGAACAAAATACTTGTAGAGCAACAAAAAGGCTGCAGAAAATTTAGTCAAGGGTGTAAAGAACAGCTTACCATAGATTCAATTGTCTTAAACAAGGTACAGAAATCCAAAGAAGACTTACACACTATCTACATAGATTACAAAAAAGCCTTTGATTCTGTCCCACATACGTGGCTTATTAAAATCTTGCAGATATATAAAATACACCCACCCGCAACTTGTAGAGTTTTTAACCCATACCATGACTAGGTGGGCAACCAGACTCCACGCACAAACATCCAGTGCAGATATAGAAACAGAGCCAATACAGATACAGCGTGGTATCTTCCAAGGAGATACACTCAGTCCTTTGTGGTTCTGCCTTGCATTAAACCCCCTATCCAACATCTTTAATTCAACTAAAATGGGCTATACAATGGACTGCACACGCGACGAACAGATTGACCACACAGAGTATTAAACTAAGCCATCTTCTTTATATGGACGACATCAAAATGTATGCCCCTAGTCAAGAAAATTTAGAACACCTTATACATATAACGGAACAGTTTTCAAAAGATATCGCAATGAACTTTGGAATCGATAAATGTAGAATAAATTCAGTCAAAGCAGGGTACACACATCAACACGCATATCAAATGCAAAGCGGCGAAATAATAGAGCCTTTATATGAAAATGAAACTTATAAGTATTTAGGTTATCATCAGTCAAAACAAATTCACCCTAAAGAAATAAAAAATAAATTAACTCAGAACTTCAAACATAGACTAAATTCCATTCTGAAATCCCAGTTGTACTCTAAAAACACTACAAAAGCTATTAACTCGTACGCTATCCCAGTCCTTACTTACTCATTTAGTATTATCAACTGGACCAAAACTGAAATAAAAAATCTACAACGGGTTATAAATGTCACTATGTCGAAACACCGAAAGCACCACCCACGTCCATGTATATAACGACAAATTCTTCCTCGAGCTGAAGGTGGTAGAGGTATTATTAACATCCAGAACCTGCACAACAAACAAATAACAACATTAAGATCATATTTTCACACAAAAGCTGAAACATCATCTCTGCACTAATCAGTAGTTCGATTGGATCATAAACTCACACCACTTAATTTAATAGATTCCAATAAACAAAACAATGAAAAACAGACAGATAGACAGACATTAGTGAACGAATGGACCCGTAAGTCTCTCCACGGAAGGCACCACCACGTCTTGAGTCAACCCACCGTCGACATACAGGCGTCGAACAAATGGCTCACCCGAGGTGAACTCTTTCCAGAGACTGAAGGGTTCATGGTTGCCATTCAAGACCAAGTGATAGAGACGCGCAATTATCAGAAATATATCATGAAGCAACGTAGCTTAACAACGGACATGTGTAGAAGATGCAACAGCGCTTCTGAAACAATCCAGCACATCACGGGGGCCTGCAAAGCGATCGCACAAAGTGACTATAAGCACAGACACGATCAAATGGCCAACATCATCCACCAAAGACTTGCAGGAAAATATAAACTTATAGACACATCCAAAAAACCAACACGTTACTACAAATACACACCCGAAATTGTGCTAGAGAATAGTACTCATAAACTTTACTTTGATAGAGCGATCCTTACTGACAAGACCGTAACCTTTAATAGGCCCGATTTAACTCTCCTGGACAAAATCAATCACACAGCCCTCTTAATTGATATCGCTATCCCCAACAAACACAACCTACAGAACACCATTTCAGAAAAGCTGTCCAAACACGTTGATTTGAAAAACGAAATCACAAGAATGTGGCGTCTGCAAAAGGTCTCAATAGTCCCGATAGCACTGTCATCAACCGGCGTCATTCCCAAACAACTCTTCCAATCGTTAGAGTACTTAGACCTACCAAAGCACACGTATATTTTATTACAGAAAGCAGCTATTTTAAATACGTGTAGAATAGTGAGAAGGTTTTTACAAACTGAACTTCCTGGTGAAGCTCAGCCTAACACTGGGGCGCACTTGGCTTAGGCCCGTGCACTCACTTAAAAGTAAAGTTAATCGCGCCACACACTAAAACGGTTCCAACTAACTTTAACTCCTTTTTTGCCTCTTTTCAGGTATGGGACGTGGTAAGACAGACATACCTCAGCATGTAACTTGGAGAATAAGCTAGCATAAAGTGAATGTTCTATCCAAATAGTTTAAGTAGTTTTTACGCCAATCGCGTGGAAACTGACAGACCGACAGACGAAGATTCTAAAAATGCTAGAATCGTGTTCTGCTAATGTTTTTTAAGTATCTGATCCTAACCAATTTTAATTAAAATAGTTTAATGTACAGGCTTTAAGACCCCTATAGTATTATTAATATAAAGTATATATAGATATGAATCTACCTTTGGAAAAGCCGGGACCGACAGCCGTACCCTCCAAAGCACGGAAGCGCTCAAATTAGATATAAACTGTCTCACTGTGATCACCTGGTCAAAGTCCTAGTTGCTTAATTTCAATGATCAATATTGAACTAGGTCTAATCTAAACTAAGTCGCAGGTAGCTATGCCACGAGCGCTATAAATAACTGCTATGTAAATAGGATTTTATTGGTACTTACTTAATGACATAATTATAAAGTTGGGGAATAGTGATGCAACACGCAAAATATTTTCAAACTGGCTTAAATTAAACAATATACAATATGAGGGTATGACAAACGACATGTAATAGAAACTATAAGTAAATAATCTAACTGAAGCATTAACATTATTACGACCCAATTCAGCCCCCAAAATATCTATTCCAATGAAGTTCAGCAGGCTGATGTATAAGGAAATGGTTTTCTTGTAGTCTGAGGGTAGAGTTTCATACGACATTTTCGAACGCACAACAAACAACCTATTAGAATGGTACATGATAATACAATTTAGTTTTTTCTAATATTTCCTTACAACTTATTTAATTACGAGTGAACTGAATATTCCCACAAAGTAAATGAGAAATTAATTGTTAGGCGCATAATTAAAACGATTGTCCATCAAACTAATATTACATCTATATAATATAAAGTTGTAGGGTCTCGAGCATTTACTGACATAATAGTTGCACAGCCGAGCCCATAAGTCCTCGAAACATAACATTTTGCGTGTTTTGTGGATTTTTATCAAATCTACCCCTTGAAGTGGTTGTAATGGGGTATTGAAAATTATATGGAAAAAAAAATACGCGAGCAGCCTCAAACTCAAGTTAAATACTTTTCATGAACAACAAATGTTACGTGTTTCAGGGTTTGTCGAACTTAAACTAAAGTTACACCAAAAGCGCGGTGTAAGGAGGTGACATTTTTTTTATGTTTGTTACCTCAGAACTTTCGACTGGGTCAACCGATTTTGATGATCCTTTTTTTTATATGAAAGCTGGTACTTCCCGTGGTCTCATTTGGTCAATTTGTCCCAGTTCTGACAGTTTGGTCCAGTTCTGACAATGGCATCCATGAAAAAACCATATAGGTCTTAAATTGGCAATTAAGTATGTGCACGACAAATGGACGAATAACTCAATATCACGCCAACCGATTTAGATGATTCTTTACCGGCTTCAAAAAAGGAGTAGGTTCTCAATTCAAGTGGTTTTTTTTTTATTAAATTCAATGAAGTCGATTGTCGTTTTAGTTTTTAAGACGTAATTATTGTTGTATCGAACAAAGCGAGCTCGTACCTTATAACCTAATCGCCCGACAGAGCCCGTATTGTTTTAGTGGTTAACCACTCGATTATCGCATATTGAGATCTATTGGTGATAGATGGTGATAATAAAAATAAAAATAAAAGTTTTAGAATGTACAAACAAAGCATATAACACATCACTTGACTTATTTGAATAACATTTTTTTTCTCTTTGCAAACCCCTTGTCCAAGTTATCAACTCATTTTGTAATTTCAATCTGTCGACTTGCCAAATTTCATGCAAATCGGATCATCTGTTCGATAGTTATTGTCAAACAAACAAACATACATAGCAAAATCACTCAAGTTCGCCCATTAAGATCTACGTTCGCTTCGCTCGCTCAATCAAAAAGGAAACAGGGTTTTTTTTAAATGTATAAAAAATGTGCAACGGGGAGTCAATGTTTGTATAGACACTTTTCAATGTGTAATGAGATTAACTCTAAATTTAGAAAAAATAAGTAGATACTTTAAGTTAAAAAACAACAGGTAAGACGGCTTTTTTAAAACATTGTATGTTTATATGTAGGGGCTAATGTAACTATTATTTATTTATTTATTGGAAAACCAACAGCTTGTTTAAACAGAATATAACAATCGCATAGAATAAGAAAGCCAATTACTGGTTTTCACGAATAAAAAAACACAATATAAAAAGTAAAACAGACTAAAACATATTTGAATGTTATACCTACCTACCTACGTGCTGTAAATATCTAGATTATCTCCAGTGCTTAAAACTGTAGGTATGTATTTTATTATGAATAATTTTCTCTATAAAACGAGCGTACGAAGACGCGAGCGCCAGCTTGTTATTAATATGATGCTTAATTATTTACTACAATAAATGCTTAATAATCTTTTATAACTACATTAATAGATAAAATTGAATAAATTCATTTACATGGTGTTTAGGTATTTATAATGAAACGCGATGATCTACGACTTATAGTGGGCATTATGGTCAGGTCACAGGTTAAACCTTTAAACCTTTATCTTGTGTCCAGTTATTTTGTATTTAAGGTACACTAACTAATTTTAGAACAAATCACACCACGTGTTAAAAAGTCTACAAACAACTTTAAAGCTCTCATTGCACTCTATAAAAAGGACTGTTTTAAAAAACCCTGATATAAATGATGTACCTATTTATTTTATATTTACGGTATACAAACCAAGTTTTAAGCAAATAGCACTACACGTCAAAGAACACTCTTATTTAAGCAACATTTCAGAATTGAAAGTTCAAGGAATACGACTTTCATACAAACATTTTCACGAAAATAATTAAAAAATATTTAAAACATTTAAATGCTGAATGAATGGACCAAATCCTACAGAGATACGTTCATTACTTTAATTCATTAAATATTTTGACATGCATTCTTCAAAGATGCAAAAATAAAAAAAAATACAGAGCAAATAATAAATTTACACAAAACCAGTCTGCATAAAATTTAGCAAGTCATCAGAATAAAATTAAGAAATGAGGTAGACATTTTTTCAACGAAATTGGACAAGGGATTGTTAGGATTTGTTTCAAAGGAGGCATAAAAGTTAAAGTTATACAAATGTATTAAATGCGGTGTTGTAGGATTTTTTAAAATAAATTAATAAATAAATAATGCCGGACATTTCACACAGCATCATCTGGCCCCAAAGTAAGCAGAGCTTGTGTTATGGGTACCACATGATTGATGTACTACATTATATTTTTTTTTAAATACGTAAGTACATATATTATACATTGAAACACCCAGACCGAGACAAATGCTTGCAGATCATACAAACATTTGTCCGTATCGGGAATTGAACCCGCAACCTTCTGCGTCTCATCCGGCTCTTGGCCCACTGCCCCACAGAGGTCGTCAAAGTATTGTTTATACATTCCTAAAAAAACTATTATTATTTTAGGACGTTCCTAATATAAAACGTACAATGATTTTCAGTACAATTTTGTTGATTTCATTGGTCTGAACGTAGAACGAGACTGGTCAGTTTTTCTTCAGTTTAAGAAGTTCCATTTTCTTGTTTAAAATATTGTACACAAAGTATGTAGATATGTAATTATGGCCACAGCGAGCTGATCTGATGAGGGAGCCATGAAATGTTTTTAACTTAGTGTATAAGAAAATGTATACAATGCCTGCTTGTGATTTTAATATTTGCGTTTCAAAGTGATCCTTGTGATTGTATTGAATAAAGTATCTTTTGACTTTGACTTTGACTTAGTATCTGTAAATTCAGGCTTCTAGTTTTATCCACAACGAAGTTATAGGGGGGTCGAAAATGGCCTGAACTGTTTCGAGAAAAAAAATGGTACGGCCGTGCCGCTTTTTTGCTCGACTTGGCGGGGACACTTCCGTGCCCCCAGATACCCGTGCTTGAGCTTATATGAATAGATTCGCGCTTACCTAATGAAAGCATTTATTTATCCTTACTTTTTCGTACCTAGATCAACGACGTGATACGATCATCGCGCAATCTCAGTTTGGGGTGAACAACTAGTTATATATAGGTAGTTTATGTGAATGTGATATTATTGTTGCGTCTCATTTTCGGAACGCGGGCTATGTTTCTGTTTTCTGCTTTAATGCTGAGCTCCTACATATTAGGGTCATAAAACAAGGTTTAAAATTTGTATTGATTTTGTTAAGCACATTATAATAGGACACCCTATGTGTTTAATTATTACCAGGTCGCTATTTAATTATTCAAGAAAATTTAATGTAACAATTACAGTTACAGTTTAACAATTAACTTTTCTTGAATAATTAAACCTACCCTTAGATTATTACATTTATTATTACTGTAGGGGTATGAGGGACGGGGGGACAAGTAGGTTGGTAGGTAGGTACATCTAACAAAAAACTTTACCTACATATCCTTTATCTTTAGGTACTTATATTAGAAAAAAAAAACAATCTAATTCCACGTAGGAACTTATCAATTTTGTGCCAATTAGAAGGTATCTATGATAAAAAAAATTAACAGATCCAATCTGCCAATCTAGATTCAATATAAATCTAGATTGACGGTATAGTACCTACTAACTATATGTCTCTCTGTTGAATTTTTTGTAATGGATTTTCGCATTCACGCTTGAATCAATTAGGTATCTATGGTTTTTAAAATTATTTCTTAATTTATCTTTGCTTCCGCTCTCGGCTTCGCTTGCATCCCTAAGTTGCCGATCAGGAATTACTACTACCGACTTAGGAACTTGCCAAACGTCCTAATGCTCAGTGTGTAAAAGATTATGAATCATACCTAAATATAATTATTCCCAGCTGTCCCCCTGCTCTGTGCCCCTAGTTGTTGGGAAATAAATTTGTTGGGCTGTCCCCAAAAATTTAGATTAGATTTAGAATTTAGATTGGGACAACAATTTAGATCTGTCTCTCTTTTTGCGACTGGGGGAGTTAAACTTTTAAAATTTGAAAAAGTTATATAAAGTTATTTAAAAAAAGTTTTTATACACTATTTAATAGGTAAATTTATAAATTTATACTCTAATAATATTACAATCTGGCCAAGTAGGCCAAAAGTAATTTTATGAAAGATATATACGTATTTCAAAATACCATTTGTAACTGGTGAAATAACTATCCGTCATTTGCTAAAAATGTTGAAATATAAACATTAGGAAAATTTTGATATGATTAGTTGTTTTATTTGCAAGTTAAATTAGTTGCAGTAGTGACGGTAGCTGATGGCTTGACATGACATTATATAGAATTTTGCCATTGTATTACATAAACAGACTGGAATGTGAATACAGCGTTATGGGTACATATTAAATGATTGTTTTTTTTATTGAAGGATAGGCAAATCGAATCGAATCTTGAAAGGCGAATCTCTAGTAAGGGCTTGCAACTTATCAATACTTCCTTTATCTGCTACTCACTTATATCCTTATTCAGTTCCGTCTCTTCTAGATCTGATTTTTATTTCTTCTCCTGCTCGCGTTGCCAAGCATGGGCAATGTGCAGCTGGAGCATTTTCTTATCATGACTTAGTTTATCTTTCGTACTAAATAAAAATAAAAATAGGTAAATAGTTCCCCCTTCTAATTGATAGGAAGACAGATAGATTTTTTTCAATTAATAACATTTTTATCTATCTCCCCCCTTGCAAAGAGGGAGACAGCTCGAACTTTTTCAATTAATTAACGTTTCATCTGTCGGAGGAACAGAGGAACAGTCTTCCGTTGCAAGAAAGGGGACAGATCGAACGTCCCAACTGTCCCCTAAGGGGAACAGAATAACTCCTAAAATTTACTTAATATACTACTATAATATTATAAATGCGAAAGTTTGTATGTATGTTTGTTACTCTTAAACGCAGAAATTATTGAATGGATTTTAATGAAACTTTACAATAATATATCAGAATAACACATAGGCTATAATTTATAAAGATATTGGCCTCAATTCCGTTGGCACCAACCTAACAAATTTTAGCTAAAATTAGGTTTTGAACTGTCAAATTAACCATTGGTATTCTGCTGCTACCAACTTATCCTAATTAAATTTTATCTAACTTAATTAAGCGTTCCTAATTTAGTTAGATGGTACCAACCGAATAGGTTTTACAAATGCTATGACTAACTTGATATATTTTAGAAAATTCCTAATTTTAGAAATCAACCAACCGAATTGCCACCATTGTGTGAATTGTCTAAATTATAACGATAAGTGTCAAGTAAGCAGGAATAAAATCTGCCATCTGCAAGCTATTCTGGCGTGCGCTGTACTAATCCTGCGCAGACGAAGTCGCGGGCACCAGCTAGATAATTTTAAAGATAATAAATAATTCCAATTCGCAATTCTTCTCCACTTAATAAGTAATAAATAGGTAGTATTTTGTATAAATTAGGTCATATTTCTACACACGCGCTTAAGTATTACTTAAAGATGCCAAAAGTTGTTTCACGTCTACCTGATCAAAATAAGGCTCTATTATCTTATGAGGAGATATATAGGGTCTTTCATTAAGCGTGTCCTATCTTTAAATTTAAATAAAACAAAGTGTGTGTGATATATTATCGAAATTATTTATTTATTTGAAAGATGTAGTGATGCCATTATGTGTGGAATATGACATCATTCAAATGTCCGCCACGGCTTCTCTGGGTGAAGCGCATGAGAGATATCCAATTTTCCATGACTTTTGCGCATAAATCAGCTCCAGTGCCCATTCAGCGAACGCGTTGTCTATGGTCGTTTACCTTCAATTCCTGGGTGAGTTGAATTTTATACGGGTGCAGGCCCAAGTCACGACGCAAAATTCGCCAAGTTGTGGTCTGTGAAAGGCCGAGTTCTTGTGAGCGACGCGAAATCCACTGCCTCGGATTCTCCTGCACACTCTCACGGACAGCGGCGATTTTTTCGGCAGACCTTGCGTTTCGTTAACGTACGGGTGTTGGTCGATCATTTACCGAACCAGTGGACTCAAATTTATCCACCACACGACGAATAGTCCTCTCGGTAGGACGATTATGGCGACCGTAAAATGGGCGAAGCGCGCGGTGCGTTGCCCGAACAGAACACTCATTTTGATAAAACAATTTTATCATTTGCACGTGTTGTTGAATGCTATAGCTATCCATGATGATTTGGCAAAACAGAATGAATAAATTACAACCAATTTGACAGATGTAGCTTCAACAAGATGGCCGCTACCAAGTGTCAAAGTTCGGACGTGCCTATTGGAAGACCCTTTATTATAAAGTAAATGCACCTGATATGTATCTTCTCGATTTCAATTGAGTACGAGGATTGACGCTTGTACTCTAACCTGCATTTATACTTCTACTTTCTAATGTTTTCTGTTTTAGGGTCAAAAGTCTCATAGCCATAAACATTTTTCTATTCCTAGACTAAGTCTAAGATTTTGATAAAATATCTTTCACACTAAGGGGTTTTAAGAGAATCTCAGAAGTTGAATATACTCCAATACCAAACTGATGTGGTATTACGTGAACCATGAACTGACCAAGGTCATGACTGGTGAACAGAATCCGAATAAATTGCAGGCTGCCGAATACTGCTTCAAGTTCAAGGCTGATATTACTTTTTAGTACTATTTTTAACCGACTTCAAAAAAGGACGAGATTCTCAATTCGTTGTTTTTTTTATGTATGTTCACCGATTACTCAAAGACGCCCGAATCGATTTAGAAAATTATTTTTTTCTTTCAAAGGGTACTACTTCTCAGGTGGTCCCATTTAAATTTAAATTTTATCGAAATCAGTCAAGCAAACATCTAAAAATTGTATACATAGATGATTTATATTTTATATTCAATGAAGTCGGTTATCTATTTAGTTTTTAACACGTAGGTAATTATGATGTCATCGATGCTTGTTTTAATCTGACATCTATGTATATATACATTCTGTCAAAAAAGGATCGGGAATGCATGATTTGTTTATGGTTCTAAATTCAATAATTTGTTTTTTTGTTGTTAGATAGGCACAACTTTTTTCCATTTTAGCGCGGAGTTTAAGTTGCATATGGTATTTAGATGAAAAATACAGTGCTGTTTTTAGTAAGATCATAATGTATAGTAGGGCCTGGCCAATTTAATAGATCACATTTGACATTTGTCTGTTTTAGCTTCATAGTGTGGTGACCTGCTTAGAAACATCGATTAAATTAAATTATCGATCGATTTTCGATCGTAAATTATGGAAACAGAATAAGACAAGTGCATAGTGAAACAAAAAATACATTTATTCAGTTGAGCTATTTGAATAATAGCTAGTGTTGTCATCGTCATCACTGCTGTCCTCACTCAGAGATATGATTAATTCATTTTGAACCATATTGTCTATTCTCACATCTCGTTTAAAATCATCTGAAATAATTTTCTTTGTTTTCTCGATGACTTTTCTCCAGTCTTCCGTAGTTTGTAGCAGTGCCAACATTTTTACAGTACTGAAGGGTGGCTCAGTATTGTTACGCGCTGCATAACCCTTTATTTGTGCCCAAATAAGCTCGATAGCGTTATACTGGCGTTTAACGTCGTGTCCATACTCTAGGGAACTAGCTCTAGAGCATCGATTATATAGCGAGGCTTGGGCGGCTTAGTTCCTTTTACCAAATTCAACAACTCAACTTTTAATAAAGTTGGATTTGCTTCCACACCTTTCCTTTCCAGTCAAGAGACAATTTCTAGTTTTTTATTTGCTTGCGTTGTTGGCTTATCAACTTGAACAAAATGATACGGAGCGCTGTCCGTGATAATTATCGATTGGTTTTCTAGGCTGACTAGCAGCTTTTCAAACCACTCTTTAAAAATCTTAAAGTTCATTTCCTCGTGGTAATCACTCGTAGTTTCAGATGCGAATGCGAGGAGACTGTCTGGAATAAATCCTTGAGAAGCTGAGCCCGCGTGACATATAATTAGGTGAGCTCCTTTTCCCGATGGAACTTTTGAGGCTGAGGCTGTGTCATCGGTCCATGTCTGTGAAACAGTATGGTTTGCATTTAACCATGTTTCGTTAATAAACACGACATTGTCCCAATCGGTTATTTTATTTACTTGACGTAAGAATGTTATTCTCTAAAAATAATGTCGTATCGTTCCAGCAGGATTTTTCGCTTGTCTGTTTTTTTATATCTGAAGTCAATTGATTTTAAAACCTTTGACAGTGACGATTTACCGCCAGAAAACAAACCTGCCTCTTTTAATGAAACCATTAGTTTTTTCCGTGTAGGATATTCCTATCTTGAGTAATATCCATAAATGTGGTTGCGAATTGCAGCAGCATCAAAATTGTCAACGCCAATAATTTTCTTTTCTCTTTTTCTTTTTTTCGGTGTACGTAAAGTATTCTCTTCTAAGCCTGATGGTCCGTATTTCTCTTTGAGAATTTGGGTAACTGTCCTCTTTCCCAATCCTAATGTTTCGGCAACGCGTTCTCTCGGTTGTGTCACAGGTAAAAGAGGCCCACCGTTAACAGATTCACGTCAATTCGCTCAATTTTACTACCAGTTCACGAGATTGACTGTTCAGCGTTTTCCCTCGTTTTGACATAGTAAAGCACAAATCTATAAGCAAAATTATAGCCAGGTAAACGTCAGAGTAAGATCAGTCCAATAAGATAAGTCGGTTTAAAAGAAATTATCGAGAACACACCAAAAACGCACAGTTACTTCACACAATGACAAAAGGATGCGCCATGTAACTGTCACTGGTTGACTAACTGGCTGACATAGAAAAAATAAAAATGAAAGCAAAGAGTTTTCATACTATGTGTCTCCTAGGAAAACCTAGCACCCGCCTCCTTAGGAAAAGCTGGAGATCGCTAACAAAATCAAGATGGTAGCTTTGGTAAAAAATATTTCAAACGATCTACTGTATGTTTAAATTTAAATACTTAAAAAACACAGAAAAATATACTGTTTCTTTTACGGTAGGTGTCCACTTCGTTCACGAGGGCCCAAAGCTGCGGTCTTCTTTAGGGTAAAACATTCCTTCACAGGTAATTCAAATAATCTATCATAAATCTTTAGATTTTTTGTGTAACATCCCTAGCTAGTGCTTACAAAGGAAATAAGTTCAACAACGTAACCTTGTAACGACGATCAGTTTTTTAAATTAAAAATAAATTATTATGTTAGGAATGGTTTATTAGCCAAAGTGAGTCTTAAATTTGCCTTCTTTTATCATTATTACAATAAATATGTATGTTTAACTGAAAAAAGTGTTTCAATTGTGCAGTTGAAACTTTGAAAATATTGTGTGCCCTCCGTTACAAGGCTATGTTGTTAGAATCAGATGAAGTGTCAAATGTGACCTATTAACGTGGCCCTACTATAGTGTGTATTGCTAATTTCATAATGGACAATAACATCGAACAATGAGTTTGTCTTAAATTTTGCATCGCTTATAAAATTTCGCGTTCGGAGTCCCTGAAAAAACGGTGAATCCACTTTATCAAAAACACGTGCTTATGAGTGGTACAAAACGTTCAAAAGCGGTCGAGATGTGATGGAAGATTTGCCTCGCTCTGGTAGGCCATCAACGTCTTCAACTTAAGTTCAACATTCAGAGATAGCCGCTGAACTTTCTGTGTAACATTTTAAATAATCACTTCCGTATGAAACATGTTGCCGCTTGGCTTGGCTGCCCAAAAAACCTGAATTTTCTCCAAAAACTCAATCGCATATGTGTCGCTGAGGACATGCTAGAACGAGTCAAGTCCGACCCAGCATTCATGAAACGCATTGTTACAGGTGACGAGATATGGGTTTTCGAGTTTGATATGAACCGAAACCAAAAAAAACCACGCTAAAGTCGATCAAAAGTCAAAGTCATGCTGACTGTTTTCTTGACTATCGCGGTAATGTGCTGATTGCATAATAGTGAATTCCTGCCGGAAATTCAAAGGGTGAATAAACATATTATTTAAGTGTAATGTGGCGTTACACAGAAAATTCGTCGAAAAAGGCCTGTTGGAAAGAAAATTCTTAGCACCACGATAATGTGCTTTCACGCAAGGCCATCATAGTGAACGAATTTTTGACCAAAAACTCAAAAATACCATCGAAAAACCACTTTATTTACCGGGTATGGCTCCAGCAGACTTATTTCTTTTTCATATACTCAAATCACCACTTTGTGGCACCCGTTTTCATTCGGTAGAAGACTCATAGGAAAATTGAAGCGGCGAGAAATGAATTCCGGAAAAAGCGTTCAAAAAATGTTTTGATGATAATTTATTATTCGTTGACGTAAGTGTATCATTTCTAAAGGAGCATGCTTTGAAGGCGATAAAATAAATTAGGAAAACGATAATCAAAAAGTACAAATGAATAAAATTATACAGAAAGTTACCTACTATAGACAAATTCCAAAATTCATTAAACACTTTTACGATTATTATTTGTTTCCAAATTCCCACGAATAATATTACAAAGTTAGTTTGCAATAAACGTGTGAGAGTACTTAGACGGTGTGCAAAATACATACTTGCAATATTCATGCGAGATTGGTAATTTTTATTTTCCGCAGAACTAACATTCATAGTAACGTATATATAATATAACATTAATTAATAAATGTTTCTAATAAAAAATTAAGACGTATTTTATTTTAAGCGTAAAATACAAAAACCCAAAAATAATTATTCGGTGGGACCGTTGATTATGTTGAATCTCTTCGTATGTAGTTCGCATGTTTTCATAAATGCCATTTGAAAACGATCAAACGACCCATCGGGCTCTAGACCGGATATTGTTATAATTAAGTTTTAAAAACTAAAAAGAAAACCGACTTCATTAGTTTCCATGTGGGTAGGTCAAATAAACGCACTACTCCAATGAGACAGCGAGGTATCGGAGTAAACGAAAATATCATTTTTATATTTTTGTTGATTTTTCAGCTCAACCCATTTCGATAAAATTTTAATGGGACCACCTGGATCGGTTCAGGCGTTTTCGAATAATCGGTGTACATTCATAAAAAATAAAATATAATAATAATAAATGAAAAAAAATCCGACGAATAGAGAACCTCCTCCTTTTTGATGAAGTCGGTTAAAAAACCATCGCACGAAAATGTTCCCGACGCAGATGGATTTTCAATTTTCAATTTAATTTTTATTTACTTACAGAAATAATAACAGAAATGTACAAAATAAAATACAATAATATAAAACACATGTGAAACAGTTGAGCTGTCTAAAGACCGTTTAAAACGGTCTATAGATAGCTTAACTGATCCAGATCACTGCCAGAAGGCAGCGTTCTCAAGACACTGACGGCATTACCACATTAAATGGCAATGCTTATTTGCTCAGCCAGATAGGAGCCAGCTGTTGGGTCACGCAATATATCTACCAGACGCCGTGAAATAATTTAAAGGCCAAGAAGGCCTTCAGATTCATACCGTGCTAGTGCAGACGGTTACGGCATGTGGGTTTCCTCTTCTACCGTTCTACGTTCCATTTACTTATATAAATATTTCATTCGTGGCGGACGACATAACAGTAGTGAGCCCTTTTAACTGACTTCAAAAAGAGGAGGTTACTCGATTCGACCGTAAATATTTTTTTATGTGTGTTCGTGGATAACTTCGTCGTTTATGAACCGATTTTGATGATTATTTTTTTGTTGGAAAGGAAATATTCCAAGAATGGTACCATGATTAGGAAACCAGGATCTGATGATGGTATCCCAGAGAAATCGAGGGGAAACTTTGAATATCGTAGTGGCTACTAGTGCATTTGTAATTTTTTTCATTAATTATTTTAAAGCACTACTATTTAATGAAGGTCTGGAGTCGATCTGATGATGGAGTCGAAAGACTAGGTATTTGTCTGTATTCGCGAACGAAATGTCTGATTAACGACGACATATTTTTGATTCAAATTTATTTCTAACCCTCGATTTATTGTGGACAAAAGAAGAAGTGAATCCCTACTATAGGGCAAGGAAAACAAAAGGCAAGTTTTTATCTAAATTATGAAGAACAGAGACAAAGTCCCGACGAATTCTACGACTACTACGATTTAGTATTCGGTACTCGGGGAGTGCTGCTGCCCAATCCTCCGGTGTTTGTTCCCTTAGTCGCCTTTAAAACATACACGGGAGGAAATTTATATATGGGTTCTATTCTATGCTGGAACCACCACGGCTTAAAAGTAAATTGTATAACATTTTAATATTATTCGAGTAAACCTTAAAAATTCATGATAGCGATCGAGATGCTTACCCACCTCAATTTAAAACTGTCAATATCGTGATCTGCCCTCAGACCTGGGAATAGTGTAGGCGGAGGTAGACTAGAAACTGGATCAAGTAATATTATCGAAGTCTAGCAATAAACATGGTGCCTAGGTAACTGTTGCAAACTTAAATCTGTCACTGGATTTGAGAGTCAATAATACAGGATTTCTCCATATCCGGATTTACCCCAATGAATCACATTTTGTTAGAATATAATATTTAATTTAGTTAATATCTAAAAGATCTAAACAAGATAATATAAAGATAGTGCAAGTAGGTTTTCAATAATAATAAAATTAAGAAATTGGTAGTGCAGTGCGTCAGCCATAGTTCTTCACAAAGTAGGTTGGTGGATAATTCAGTTTCTTTCATACATTTGAATAAGTATAGAAAGGTATGACCACGCGGAGCTCATTATCTGTGAAATACAAAATTGTTTAATTACCTACTACATATATACACATACTACTACATAGTACTTCCTACCAAGAATTTCTACAGTAAGTTATTTAGATAATTACCTAATGTATAAATAAAACTTTTATTATAATCATCGCAGTATTAGGGTCGGAGTATAGGTTACAAGTTATCTACAAGTGACCCTAATTTTATTACGTGCCCAAACTTTTTCACTTAATATTTAGGAACAAACTTTATACGAGTAGGTTCTCAGCAAATAGTCGTAAAAGGTGCTTTCATGATGATTTTATAAAAGTACTTACAGATATTAAGACAACAAATATGTTAGGCCTAGCGGGCACTGCGTATTATTCCGCAGCGAATATTTTTTCAAGAAATGTTTGCAGCTGTCGAAAATGTGGTAGCACGCACTAGCGGTTTTTTCCGCCGCCCGCGATTTTATCCACCATTTGCTAGTTTTTCCACAACGCGCAGTGTATTTTTTCATAAGTTATGGTTATTTCCTTGCCTGGGTTAGTTTTACTGGCCAGTCAGCTTAGTTGGTGGTTATTTTACTCTCTGCGCTGTATGTTGGGGGTTCGATTCCCTCACCGGACAATTCCCTGTTTTTGTGTAATGAAAATAAGTATTTTATAAATTGAAGTAAGTTTAAGGCAAGATGGTGTTGTGTGCAATTGTCCACCGATATTTATTTATTTTCGCAGCTATTTTCGCTGAGCCCAGTCCTTGTTGTAAAACCATATAATAATCTGTACGCGATTTGTCAATCTCTTTGAAATGCTCGGCTGCATTCGTTGTATGATCTCTATTAATCGATAAAACTTATGCGTTACCACCCTGCCTACATGGTTTTTACACAAAAGCGTGAGACATAAGACTTAAAAAACTTTGGTGGGAAATATTGCTCGGTCGGTACCTAGGTACTCTGTAGATAGGAAAATATTTCATACGACATTGTTTTACAGAATATAATCATCAATTTTACCTTTGAAAAAGTGGCAAATGTCAATCTTGAAAAACTCAAAGCCTCTAAATAGCAGGGTTGTTGTGATCTGAAATACAAATACAAATTCATTTATTTACCAAGAAAATAAGAATACTGTGTTTAACAAAATTGATAGTCCCCGCACTAGGGCAAGCCTGTATTGCGGGAGACCAGTGGCATAAGATGAGCAATTTCCATAAACTACATAAAGATAAAACAAATCAGATAACATTTAAACAAAGCATGACACTAGGAGGACAATCCAGGAGAAATAAAATAAAAATCTAAAATCTACAAAAAACTAAAAGAACACAATAAATAATGTGCGTGCGTGTGTGTGTGTGTTATGTGTGTGCGTGTGTGTAGGTACTTACCCACACACAAACACACAAAGCACACACACAGAGAGGAGGAGAATAAAAGTTAGTCCACAATATAAATAGTATCAGTTAGTCCGACACTACGAGAGAGGTCATACCAAAACTTCCAGCAAGTTTTCAGCTCTGTCGTAGTCTAGCGTGAGAAGCCATTTTCTTATCTTTTCCTTTACACCAAAGAGAGTATATATAAATGGAAAAGAATAATATTTGAAACGTCTTGCAAAAGAGGTTTTGACAACTGGCACTTGTCAAAACCTCTTTCAGCGGCCGGTTTTCCGTGGAGGAGAGAGAACTGCAATCAGAACGGAAAAACCTATGGTACACCAATGCTACCCGCTGCAAGTAGAGCTGCCGGACACTAATTGTATGAGTAAATGCGTACAGGGATACAGTGGGATAACGAAAGGGTTTCCGGAACATGACTTTGAGCACAGACCTTTGGGCTCTTTCGAGAGTGATCATGAAGGTTTTCGCAGTCCCACCCCAAGCAGTGATGCAATAGCATAAAATGGACTGGCAAAGAGCCGAGTAAACTAGTATGGACAGTCTGCATTAGAGCAGTCCCGGAGGAACTCGTGACTCGTCCGGTGAAAGATAATTTCTGATCTAGCAGAACACCCAAATACCGAAAGCATTCTGTGCGCTCTATAATAGGACAGGAGCAGTTTAAATCAGTTTCATTACATATATGGATTCATAGGGATAAGGAACAAGGAGGGCGGGATACTTTTGTTTTGTGAAACAAAAGTATCACTAAAGTATGAAACAAAAAATATTGCTACTTACTTAGTTACATACTTACCTGATGTGAATATTAGGCGGATACCTTCCTACAAGGTACTTCCTAATATTATGTAAGTACCTAGTTTTAGGTTATTTGTAGATAACAATTATCAAAGGACAAACCAAATCACGTTTACAATATGGCCGACGAGCTGAGGGCTAACTACGAGGTTTGACAGAGTTTTGACCACTTCTCAATCGAAGTGAGCAATTCGCTCAAACGAAGTGCTCGCTCAAAATTAGCTGTTATTGATTCAGCATATCAATAAGGGATTTAAGGCAGGATGATAAGTGCCCCTACCGATTCGTCGAGTAAACTTTAAATTCATGTTGTTCGAAGCGCTCACATCGGTTGAGAAACTGTCAAATAGTTCGATTTCTGGAATAAATATTTTCTATTTCTATTTCTATTATTACGCAGTCTTAAAACTTCATGATTTTAGAAATACTTATAAGTTCTTGTAAAATTTATAAATTACATTAAGTAGACACCAATATAACATACCAACATAACTAACCCTCTGAACAAGCAGTTTTTTGCTCCGGATTCTCGACCACAGACCACCTTCATACACTCAACTAAATTATTGAAAAGTACCAGGAATATAACAAACCATTATATTTAGCATTCATGGACTACACTAAGGCTTTTGACAGTATTAAACATTCAGCTATTTTTCCAGCTCTTGAAAATCAACACATTAATAAAACATACAAATGTTTGTATGATCTGCAAGTATTTATCTCGAGTCTGGGTGTTTCTATGTTTATTATGGTATGTATTTCCAAAAAAAATGTATATAAGTAGTGTATCAGTCATGTGGTACCCATAACATAAGCTCGCTTACTTTGGGGCCGGATGATGCTGTGTGAAATGTCCGGGATTATTTATTATTATTAAACATAAACCTTAACAAAATAATAAAGTTCAAAGTTTATTTATTGCTTGAAGTACATTGTGTAATAGATGTAGTTGTAATTAAATAGTAGATCAATGTATTCTACCCTATTGAGGCATACAATGTCTTTAATCCAACAATACCTTATAAATAATTAAATTAAATAAATCATGCATGCTAAATTATAAACTAAAACTAAATGATTATATTTTTCGTCATAAATTCATCTAATGTATAATAACATTTGTTTGCGAGTATGGTTTTGAGCTTTCTTTGAAACATTATATTCGGTACTTCTCTCACAGACTTAGGGATCTTATTATAAATGAAAGGACCCGTACAGAAAATACTATTGCGCATCATTAAAGTTTTTAAGTCCCGAACACAGACTTTAGTCATCTTGTCTCGTACGAACCACAACATCAGAAACCCTTAAAAATAAGTCTGGGTTATTTCTAACAAACATTAATAAATAACGGTTTACAAGAATCTATAATTTTGAGGTGGAACATGGCTCTGTCTCACCGTTTCTGGTGTTTAAAGACCTTTATAACGTCAGTTGAATTGCCCCAGAAAATTATACCATATCTAATATTAGATGCATTTAGACCATCGTACGTAATTAGTAAAGTTTCCACATCTACCATAGGAGAAATTTTGAACAAAATATATACTAGACTGTTATTTTTTTGCAGAGACTGTCTAAATGCAGTCTGTCAATAGTTATACCTAAGAATTTTACATGGTCAACTTTATAATTTTTTTTTATTATTGTGTTGTATGTCATAATTTTGGCTAGAAGCAGCAGTATCGTGTTGTCTAAAATGAATTATTTTGGTCTTATTTATGTTTATTTTTTAAATTATTATTGTACAACCATTTTATAATAGATGTCTAAGCTAAGCTTATGTCATTTTTATATGAATTAATATTGTTAGATGTTATAGATGTTATACGGTACTATCGTCCGCAAATAACGTCATAGGTTGTATTGTAGCTTTTGGAAGGTAATTTATGTATATTAAAAATAGCAATGGCCCCAGTACACTCCCTTGGGGAACACCATATTTTTATACGCTTTATATTAGTTTCACTTGTATGTATGTTTGTATGTTAGTATGTTAGTATGTTAGTATGTTTGTATGTTTGTATGTTTGTATGTAACCGACTCCTTAGGACGCAATTTTGACCCACTTTGAACGGCCAGATTTCATTCAAATTTTGCACTCCTGCCAAAGACCGAAAGAAGGCAATAATTCGAAAAAGAAAAAAATATATATGAAAAATAAAAAAAGGACGCGATTTTGACCCACTTTAAACGGCCAGATTTCATTCAAATTTTGCACACCTATCAAAGACTGATGATAATGCAATAATTTGAAAAAAAAAATAAAAAAAAAACGATTATCCTAAAACTAAAAAGTAGAAAATAAATAATAGTTTAAAAAAACTAAAAAACACGCTTTATATAGAAAACCAAACAAAAAAAATAGAATCTCGGATCTGATCTTGGTCAAATAAAGTAATATCTATCGGAGACAAAAAGCTTACAAACTTGCGCTTCGCCGATGATATTGTGCTTTTTACCCCAACTGCATCAGAAATCCTAACTATGCTTGAAGATCTATGTAGAGCAAGCCTAGAGGTTGGATTAATGATGAATCAGTTAAAGACACAAATAATGACCAATAGCACCCAACAGAAGATCAAGGTAGATGGGCAAGAATTACGCAACGTCGATGAGTATACTATCTATCTAGGCCAGATAGTCTCCTTCTAAAACAGGCAAGACAAAGAAGTCGAACGACATGTCGAAAATGCCTGGAGGAGCTTCTGGTCCAGGAAATCGCTAATGTAGGGAAACCTTCCTCTGTCTCTAAAGAGAAAACTCATTGATATGTGTATATTGGCCGTTCTTACCTATGGTGCACAAACATGGTTTTTAACCGAATCTCAGAAGTCCAAACTCAAGATCTGCCAGCTATGGAGCTATGGAGCGAGCTATGGAGCGTAGTGTACTAGGGATGAAGAGGACAGACAGAGTCCGCAATACAACCTTGCGCGCAAAGACTGGGATCGCAGACGTTGGAGACAAGACCGCCAAATTAAAATGGAGTTGGGCGGGACACGTCAGCCGTATGAGTGAAGACAGGTGGGCAGAGGTCGTCACACAATGGGTGCCTGCAGATAGGCGACGTAGCCGGGGCAGGCCGAGGAAACGTTGGGGTGACGATCTCGATGCCTTCGAGAAATGCTGGTGGAAAGTGGTGGGAGATAAGGACAAATGGAAGGAATTGGGGGAGACCTTTGCCCAGCAGTGGGAAAGTAAAGGTTAATAAAAAAAATTAAGTAGTGACCGTAGTTAGCGGTATGACTTACCTGATAATGATGAAGGTCACAAGTTTCTGCACCTTCAAATCACTCTCATACCAAGGGCTGTTGTAAGCTGCATCAGCTATGCCTGAGCTCTGGAACGATTAAATCAAATATGATCAACTGACAGTCAAATATATATTGAGTCCATAAATATGAGTCCAGAGGCTGGACACTGACTGTTTCTTTATGGAACATTGGACAAGAGTGTATATTGTACTCTCTTGACCAGTGTGCGATAGTTAGGGTTACTTTCGTTTTAATTATAATCAAATATAGACACATTAATTATTTTTTGAAACTAATTTATAATCTAATGTTGTCTGAAATAAACGTAATGAATGAATAAACCTAGCTGTCTTATATCTATGTTACTTTTATTACATTTAAGTAGCAGTAGCGACAGCAAAAGCAATGACAGCAATATCGCAATAAGTGATAGTATCACGCATCAAATGCTTAGTTAGAGTAAAGAGTGTTTTTCAATTATTATTAATATTTTAAACTGTTTTGTGAGAGAATTGTGTTATACACTACACTGTATTTCTTTATTTTTCTTTTTGAAGCAAGGTGCATGTAGGCACCTATGAAGAAAAAACACATTTATTAAGTTGTAATTGTATAATTGAAACTCCAACTTTTAAAACGCACTCAAGAACTCAAGATAGCGAGTACTTATTTTTCGTATATTATTACAAGGCGAAATACCAGCAAAGACTGCGGAGAACCTCGGCCAGCTCTCCGAGCTCGCCTCGTCCTCCCTATTCTCCTACTTTTTTTTTTCTTACAAAACTACAGACCGTTTTTATTGGTCGATGAAATCAGGAAGTAAATTAAATAACCGTATTTTAGTATTACCTATACTTAAAATTAGCTATCAAAATATTAAAATATCGTATTAAAATAATAAATATACTATTAAAATCAGAATAAGTGATTAAAAACATGACACACCTGTATTGCAAACTTTATTGGACAAAGAGGTCTCATAAAGTTTGAGCATAGGTACAATTTGTACAATGCGAGTAGGTATGGACCTGTTTGTATAGTTAAAGTACTAAGAGAGCAGCAATTACCAACATTTATAGGTTTAGGGTTAACCCAAATAAACCTGTTCGAAATTTGAATTTAGCCGACGTTATACAGCAATATTAAATACGTGTGAAGCAGTTGAGCTATCAAAGACCATCTAAAACGATCTATAGCAGCAGTTTAAGACTATACATTATTTTTTGAAGGCAATATAACGACTATGGTTAGTATATACTACTTGATTTAAAATTAAAAGTTTAGTAGTTACATAATATACAAAAGTAGAAAAAATAATTAACTTTAATAGGTACTTAATAATTACAGTTTCTGACGTGTGATTACAATACAAACATGTCCATTGTCGTCTTGCCTTTTAGTAATTTAATCATAGATCATTCTCTGGCTTCCACTTCTTTTCGTGTCACTAGTTATATCGGCCAGTGTGGTTAAAGTGTGCCTCGAGAGGTTCCTATCGTGTACTTGACACATTTCTTCGAATTGTTTAGGTTCTACAACATGTTGCAACATGCATTTCCTTACGATGTTTTCCTTCTCCATTTGAGAGCACGTACATGTTTCGAAAAAAAGCGATTGGTGCACAAGGCTTCGAACCCACAACTTTAGATTTGGAAGGCGAAGCCACTACCACAAGACCACCAGTGCTCTCAGAATAAGATAGAAAAGAACATAATGCCGGGTTTTTATAATAACGGAAATATACCGTTGTGCATTTGGTATCCATAAATTTTTGTTAACTAGGGTTCCGAATTCTACAAGCAACCCTTAGTTTCACTAGTTGTCCGTATTGTCTGTCTATGTCCGTATTGTCTGTCTGTCCGACTCTAATCTTGCTCTTGCTCGCAAACTATTAGTTTTATGGTGACATCTACCTCCAATGTTATATAATAAAAACTTGAAAAATCTTATTTAGGGATCTTATTTACCTATTGCAAAATGGAGGTACTTTGCACATACAAGTATGTAGGTAATACAAATAAATTCACTTCAATTAACTGAAATACCCACCAATATCTATAGTAGATAAATTGTAAGTTGCAATTAACAAATCTTTACATATTATATTCATGGTAATGATGGCGTGGCAGATAACTAGCTTTACAATAATATGATGTTGGATTCCCTAAACGTTGACGGATTCGTAAATATCATTTTGCAGCTAACGATTTTATCTAGATACTAGCTGTTGCTCGCGACTTCGTCCTAATTTTTTTGAAAGGAATTGTAGCTTGAATGCTTTCCAAGGATGCAATTTATCTCCTTGCCAAATTTTATTGATAAGTTTCGAACCAATCACACCCACCACCCATTAAAAAGTTTCCATACAAATTATCACACCCCATTTTACTCCTTCATGAGAGTTATATTGAAAAATCCTGAAACACGTGTCCATTCATTTTGCATTTTATTTACTAATATGAAGTTTCAAGCAAATCGGATCACGTGTTAAAAAGTTTAATACATTTGTTTTCATCCCTTTTCAACTCTTTAGGGGTTGAGTTTCAAAAGACCCCAAAAAATACCTTCCAAATTTCAGCTTTCTAGCTTCTGCGGTTTCGGCTCGCGATGATGAATCAGTCATTCAGTCAGGTTAAGCTCTTTTATAGGTAAATGTGTTTCTAAAATGTTCCTATTCAATTCTTAAGAGATAGTAGTGAGTAGGTACAGAGGTAGGATAGGAACTAAAATTTTCTAGGATAGAAATGGTGTCTCAGGAGGTACGGGGTGTGTTAAAACTTACCGTATCATATAAAAGTTGTCCACCGAGTGCTAGTAGAAACACGGTAACGCACATATCAAACGATGCACAGAGGCTGGCTACCGTTCTAACCATATCGTTGTATGCCTGAAATATATACAAAACGTTTGTCCATGAAATAGTATCATACAACAATACGACAATATTTTCATGGACAATCGGACAATGGACTATGTAAGTCAGGCACCGATACACTTAAGTACTTGAATCAGAGACCATAACGTAGACCTTTGGGCGGCCTGTTTACTCAGCAGAGTTAACCAGTGACACGTATGAAGAAGCAACTCATGAAAAAAACTCATGATGAAAACTTTTTTATCGCCATAACATGAGGTTAATCAGTCACAATTGTTGACCTCTTACCACATTATCTACTGTGCACTGTGCACTTACCACTGTCATGAAGAAAAAGAAGCAAATGAGCATCGACGATAGTGCGGTGTGAGTAAACACTACGAACCCAAAGCAAGTGTTCAGTTTTTTAACTAATCTGAAAGGAAATAATAATAAGTTAAAAAATTCCAAAACTCAGGATAAACTACTAATTGGCCAGCGTTTACAACAATAATGTTTAGCCTTGTCATGTCATGCTAGGACGATACATGTATTCAGTTTTAGTTTGTTATAGATCATATGGTTCAATAACTTGCCTCAAAATTGTCTGATGTCTAACAATAACATCCTTGATTTTGTCAAGGTCTTTATCTAAAACCTTCATGTTCTTCCTTGTAGCGCATGAAGCCTCAATGGCATCCTTCAAGTCGACTTGCAGTAGGCGAAATAAGATGCTGATATTGAATGTTATTACAATCAATAGAATATCGTAAGCTTGATATAGACAGAGTTGACTCGATATGTCTGAAATAATTAATTATTGATTGAGCAAGCGAAGATTTCAGTGGCATTTTGACTTTGTATGTTTGTTTGTTCGAAGATAACTTTCGAAACATTGATCGACCGATCAATGTTTCATTAAATTCATTCATCATTCATAAATTCATTAAATTTGAGAGGTCGAGTTGGAATTGAGAATTGAACTAGTAAAATGAACTTATTGAAACATTTATTTATTTGCTTAAACAAAAGTATATAATCAAATAAATATATAATTTCTTATAGATAAAAAACACAATTCACTGACCGCAGGTAGCTCTACCTGCGGTCAGTGAACTGAATTGTGTTGTTGGGCACTCGCCCAAAAGGCTGGCAATGCTACCTCGTTGAATAGCCATACTAATCCTTTGTCCGAGCTGGTAAGCACCAGCCCTTTGATAATTGGTCTTGTCTACCAGTCTCTTCGATAACTCTCTGAATAGGAGCCACGCCTCAGGTCCCCACGGGCCTAATGTTTCTACCCCAAAAGGCAGAAATATATAACCATTGCCAATGGATGCATATTTCCGCCTCTTGAGGTCTTCTGCCGCAGCAGCATCGGCACCCATGCCCTTAGGCGTAGACGATACGTGAAATGCCGCCAGAGTTTCCACACAAGTCGCATCCAACACCAGAGGTTTACCACGACTCCAAGGAACTATTGACATTATTGAACCAAACGGTACAAGATGTTGTTAAGATATGGGGTTCCAAAAGGAAGGAAATAAGTTATACAATATGTATCAAGTTTAAATCAAGCATATAAATTAGCAAGTGAAGCACTTCTTTCGCGCTTTTCTGTGGAAAATGAAAGCATACAAAAGGCGCATACTAAACGCAAACGGGCTGGGCCATAAAATCCAATTGACTGAAAATACGCGATTCACTAGATGGCGCGCCAGGCCGCCATAGTGCGGTGGCTCATTTTATGTTTGTAATCTATATCTATAAAAGGTAATGTGTGTATGTATGTTCCCTATCGACTCCGAAACGGCTGGAACGATTTAGATGAAATTTTTAGAAAATCTTAAGATTTGCCTTAAGATTAGATTCCTGTGAAGTTCGGTAGCGATAGGATAAACAGAACTTTTTTTCATCAATTAAATTTGGTATGGATATTATAGATTGTATCTTAGGAACGGACATAGGCTACTTTTTATGTGTGTACTATGCGTGCGAAGCCGCTTGCAGAAGCTAGTTAAAAAAAAAGTTCACACAAGCATAAACTAAACTTACTTAAGGTCTCCCACGCATATGTGACCAGAAATACTGAGGTGGAGTTTATCAGCGATGTTCCAAGCACCTCGAACGGGAGCAAATAGTTTTTGACGCCATTAGACAAGTTGTAAATGGTAAACCAGAACGGTACCATAAAGAAAATAATTGTATCAACTGTAGCGTAGATAAAAAATACTGAAACATGTAGGTACACAGTTATATCCTCTAGAGTGGTACGCGTCCCAATCTGGGTCGCGTCAATTTCGCTTGAGTGGTATGCGACCCAATCTGGGACGCAGCGTTTTGGCCATACGATAAATAAGTACGACAGTACGATAAATATAGCTATCCTGCTTGCGTCTATGTCAATGTGTACGGGATAGAATAGGCTAGCGATAAAGTCAATGGATCGCTTCAACTTAGTAGAATTTTATATCAGCATTTTTGTTTCAAGTTGCGTCACTCGCGCACGCGCGGATTTTTCGCGGTGTTTTTAGCACTTTCGCGCGGTGTTTCGAGCGGTTGGCTGTTTTAGTCTGTAAAAAATATGTATGTAAATGTGTTTTTTTATAGTTATATTTTGTAAATAATATACATGGTTTAAAATTAAAAAAAAAAAAAATGTCTAGTTTTTAAATTATATCCTGATGTAGTACGAGAGTACTACTAATTTTAATTGTTTTCAAACTTTACATGAACATCATTTAAATTTTATTTGGGGAACTTAAGAATATTTATACTCCAATATATACTCTAATTAGTAAGAATCCAAATAGGTATAGATGTTATTAGGTATTCCTACAAAATATTTGAGAAATCTGGGAAATTACCCAGTTTTCTCAACTATTTTGCAACTACCCGCCACGTTACCACACGCGCGGGGGGAGAGCGATCGGGGTCGACGCTTGAGAGGATATAGCAAATTACTTTTGCCTGCACTCAAGCCTCAAGGAAGCTCCTTCAACGCAACATACCAAAATGCTTGGGAAAGCAAACCATGAGATTCTTGATTTATTACAATCATAGGTATCTTACTACTGTGTCATAACTGTGTCATATGTCTTAAATACAGAGAGGCATACAAAAATTATATCTCTTGCTTACATAAAAATAGGGTATAAAAAGTAGGTAAAAAATGCCTACAACCCTGCTCGTATTGTGACCTAACCTTATGAGCAGGGTCATCATAGTCTTAAACGAACCTACGTGACAAAATCGTATTAAAAATATTATAATGTACAGTTTGTAACGTTACGATTCAATCGAAAACTTAACGAGGCTATTTACTTCTAATTACAAGACTTGTTCTTCGCATCCAGCTCATCATCACATTTTTCTTTTCACCTTGACCCAATTGGGTTGGCCACAGCTCTCCAATCTCAAACAAGATGTCTTTGATTTCAGTTTTCATTAGCAGCGCGGCCGATATCTTGGTTATATCTGTAATGTTTAAAAATTGTTCTGATTCAAATAGAATCATTTATGTCTTGGGAGATTCAAATAGTGCCTGCAACGGGAATTACTTTTGGATAGGTAACTAAAGTAACAGATGTTTGTTTGATAAATATTATGCTTTGAAGTGGCCATTTTTGATCTAGGTCAGTGTCCTTCTCACTAAATTTACAAACTCCATATTAATTTTGTTTTGCTGTTGTTGAATTTGTTTGAGACCTGACCACTAGTCATTCTCTCATTCAGTTATTCTATGCGTGGTGCACTTCGCCAATTTATTTATGTTTAAAACACACGTATCTAATTATTATGTATTTAGTATTAAAAATTAAAAATAAGATGAATACAAAATGTGGTTTGATAGATATTAAAATAATTAGATGGCTAGGAATCAAAACGAAAGAATATGATCAATAGTGGCTACTTTTACTACAATGGGAATGAAAATTGATAAACACCGTACTACTCAAAGAAGAGTTTCCTGCAGACATAATTAAAAAACGTAAGGATCTGCAAAAATAAGTGAAGGAACTAGGAGAACAAGGACCAAGAGCTGTACTACAAAACGAGAATGTTATTACTTATTTAAAAAAACAAAGATTTAAATAAATGAAACCAGGCACTAAAGACTCTTCTGATGAAGACAAACAACCTAGACAAATAAAGAAACTAAATTATACACAACCAATTAATAACAATAAAGCATAAATATTACAAATTCTTTACACAACGAAGTTTATTTACAGCGGGAAATTCTTCGTCAACTACAAAAAAAATACTAAATACGACGGTAACGACGACGGCTTCTCTACAACCTCCAATACAGCTGATCATCGCGGGGGTAAATAACTACAACGCTCCAGATATTGATCTTTATATGTAGAGCGATTATTGAATCGCTCTACATATCTACATAGCAAGATCCCTCTTGTCTATAGAAAGACTGATAGAATTCAAAGAAGCAATATCTAACATTAACTTCGACATAAAATATAATAACAAAATAGTCTCTCTGAAATAAGATAAAATGGTTATAACATTATAGAAAACAAAAGCACCCCATTTTGGGAAAATCCAAGGTCAATACGAAGTCAAGCCAAAAATATACAAAATAACATAGAAAGATTTGTTCTGATATCCGAACGAATATGTATCCTAATGAAACTCAAAAAGTTGGGAAAAAAAACCCTAATGATGTCACTTTGTAGAAGAACGAAGGAGAATTCCCCATTCTTATCAAGACAATCAAGAAATCAAGAATCAAGACAAGAGCAAGACATCTGCTATTGTCTTGCTCTACAAAAGAAGCGCCCCATATCAAATTGATAACTGCAGACTTATTATCATGCAACCTAGTTTATATAAACTGCTGTAAAGCCTGGAGCGCTCTTACAAAAATAACTGAAAGACACCAACCAGCTGAGCAAGCAGGTTTCAGGAAAGACTACTGACCACGTATGGATACTTGACCTAACTATAGAAAAATATGAAGAACATAAGGGCCCTCTGTACTTGGCTTTCATTGTTTATGCCAAGGCATTTGACTCAATTTTTCACGAAATAATGTAAGAAAACGACACACCACTAGAACTAATAGAACTGATTCAAGACATCTACAGTAAAAGCATTAGTAGAATTAAACTAGATCTGATCCAGATCACTGCTAGAGGGCAGCGTTCCCAAGATACTGGCGGCATTGCCACGTTGAATGGCAATGCTAATTACGCTGATATTATATTATGCTGATTGGTGAGGTATAATAATATTATGCTGTCCCGTTCACGACTTCGTCCGTTCGTTTTAAAAGAAATACAAATAAAAAAAAATCGAATTGTAAATCTTAACCATTCTCAAAACCACATGAACACACACAAAAAAATTAATCAAAATCGGTCCAGCCGTTTAGGAGGAGTTTAATTACAAACACACGCACAGAAGATTTATATTTTTACTTATATTTACCATCGTATAAATATTGACAAATATTGACATTAATATTTATACGATACTAACGTCACTCAATTGTTTTGCATTCCCGGAACCTCTCCACTAATACATAAACTTTATGATATGGTATTAAAGTTCAAATTGACTTTTAAGTCTTATTACGAATCGATTGTATGGGAGTATAGAAAAGTGTTGTTTTTAGACTTTTTCAGGCAATTTTTCTCTCCGTAAGAACCATCCTCGTATTTCAAGGAAAATTTTATAAAAAGAATTACCGAAATCGGTTCAGCTGCTCTCGAGATTTGCGCTTAGCAACACATTTAGCGATTCATTTTTATATTATATGATTACTGTTAATGTTTATAATCAATAAAAATTTACAATATGATACTCAATGGATAATATGGTTTATGGATAATGGCTTTGATAATATCAATGTAAAGTTAAACGCAAATCGAATCACAACCTAAAAGGTTCATACAAACTTTAACCCCATTTTTGGTTATGGGACGAAATAAGACATACCTCAGCATGTAACTTGGAGATAAAGCTAGCATTAAGTGACTGTTCCATCTAAATAGTTTAAGTAGTGTTTACGCCAATCGCGTGATGACTGACAGATAGATAGACAAAGATTCTAAAAATGCTAGAACCGTGTTCTGCTTATTAAATGTTTTTTAGTACCTACCTAGTCCTAACCAAATTTTCATTAAAATTCAATGTATTTTTTGAATTCAATGTATTTCAACTTTTTGATTTCTATAGTTTTATTATGATATAAAGTACCTACATAGATAAAGATACTACTTTATCTATGTAGGAAAAATTAAGTGCCCTCTAAAGCACGGAAGTGCTCAAATCAGATAAAAATATCTCTGTGGTCTATTCACCTATTCAAAGACCTAGTTGTTAAATTTCAATAATCTGTTTTGAACTAGGTCTAACTTAAACTAAGTCGCAGTTAGCTATGCCACGAACGCATCGAACTACATCTAAATAGAACTATGTAGATAGGATTTTATTTGTACTTACTTAATAGCATTATTATAAAGTTAGGGAATAGGGATGCGCCACGCAAAAAGTTTTCAAACTGGCTTACATTTAACAATATACAATATGAGGGTATGACAAACGATATGTAATAAAAACTATAAATAAATAATCTCACTGAAGCATTAACATTTTTACGACCCAATTTAGCCCCAAAAATATCTATTCCAATGAATTTCATCAAGCTGATGTATAGGGAAAATGTTTTCTTGTAGTCTGGGGGTAGAGTTTCATACGACATTTTTGAACGCACAACAAACAACCGATTAGAATGGTCCATGATAACACAATTTTGTTTTACTAATATTTCCTTACGACTTATATTTCTTTACGAGTGAACTGAACATTTCCACAAAGTAAATGAGAAATTAATTGTACACATAATTAAAACGATTGTCCATTAAACTAATTGTACATCTATATAATATAAAGTAGTAAGGTCCCGAGCATTCATTGACATAGTAGTTGCACAGCCGAACCCATAGGTCCTAGACACATAACATTTTGAGTGTGTTGTGGATTTTTTCAAATCTACCTTTGTAGTGGTTGTGATGGAGGTATTGAAGTTTATATGCAACATAAAAACGTGTTCCAGGGTTTGTTAAAATTAAGCTAAAGTTACACCAAAGCGCGTTGGCCAAAACTTTTTATAAAAAATGGTTATCTCTAAAGTCGGTTTACGGACGATAATTTTACGTGATAACATAAGAAAACATTGACGATGGAGAGGGCCGATCGAAGTACAACATGTACTTCGATCGTGCCTCTCCATCGCTTGTTCCGCGCTCTCGCTTGCATGCTCGGCTCAGGCGGAACGTGACAATGAG
Source organism: Lampropteryx suffumata (assembly GCA_948098915.1). Classification (NCBI taxonomy): domain Eukaryota; kingdom Metazoa; phylum Arthropoda; class Insecta; order Lepidoptera; family Geometridae; genus Lampropteryx; species Lampropteryx suffumata. Next base: position 15,244,819 of record OX402558.1, on the reverse strand, counting down.
TCATGCTTTTTCGAGCGTGCAGCCGTGTTCATCGATTTATAAGACGTTACCACGTCAAAAACAGAAAATATAAAAATACTCTACTATAATCTCAGTTTGAAATCGTTCGATCTACGCATTATTATATTCCGTTTTTTTTTTAATAAAAAGTTGACACCCCATTACACCGCGCTTTTTTATATTTTAGATAAGGAAATACGTTTTTGTTTTATTTTACCCTTTAAAGACCGCCGGTGTTGAAGATTCATCCCTTCAAATGATTTTTACAAAAAAAAATTATATGTTTTTTACTATTACAATCCGCTGTACTCCATAACGATCAGCTGAGGATCATTAAAAATGGCTCTGCACCCGCAACTGACTGTAAAATCGGGTTGGTAATTTTCGCTGAACTATATAACACTTCGATTGAGGATTTCTACGTGGAACTGATCCTAGATGACTGCTGCTTGGAGACTGATGATGGAGATGACAGTAATAGTCTTTAAATTATTGGGGGTTAGGCCCCCTGCTGACTAACATAAGAGCTGGCAATAGAGAAAGAAAACTTGAAACAAGCCCGGCTCGGTGCCAGCCGTTATGCACCTGCAACCGAACCGACACCGGCATGTACTGATTCGTCTTTCCTGCGGGTCTTGTTGGCAAAGTCAAAAGGTTAGTGTGGGTACCTACGCTATCAAACAGAATCCCAAGCAAAGTGACGTCAGTAGAGAGGAAACTTCTCCCACCTCAGCTTGCTGGAGTGGATCCATGAACGAATGTTTTCAATTACAATTAACTGCTCTGTAACTTTACTAACGACACCTAAATGTTAACCTGAATGTTGGAAGGCATGATATTGAAGTTTTTATGGGTGATTTATAAAGCGTAATCCTCTACAAATTTTAGGTAAATACTCTGTATATATGTGAAATACAAATCGAAAGGATTTTCAAAATCACCCCTGAAAGAGGTGCACCGGGGTGTTAAAGTTTGTATGGGAGATTTTTAACGGGTGCTTCAAATCATTTAATAATAATAATTGCACAAGGGTGGGTGGGTGAGTGCGATTGAGATCGCCACCTACTACTCTAAAACCATATAACGATTGAAGCATTGACACGAACTGAAGAAGAAAAATATTTTAATATATAGAGAAAATAATGTTGAACTAAGTTATGGAATACATGTTCTTTATTAAAATAGTACGCAAAGATCCAAACGGGTGTTTAAATTTATAATAAGGGTGGTTTGTATCGAGTAGTCCAGTTACGTTCTTTGTTATATTATCTACATTCTGAGCAATAAATATTGCGTAATCTGTCATCGTCTAATATTTTATTGGCAGTTGAATTTCGTGTTGCTCGGCGGCAGTTCAGTGAACCGTGTGTGTGAGAAATAATGAGTTTTACTGGATTTATCGATAGTAAGGGGTGTTTATTATTACAAAAACTCTTTATTATGCTCATTATAAGTATTTTTGGATAATAAAATACATAGTCAATACATAGTAATAACTTTTAGATATGGCGCGTAAACTCCCGAACGGTAACGGGCTACCGCGCTCGCCCCATTTGATTATAAAAATAAATTTACATGTTTACAGTCTTTTTTTGTATGGAGAAGTTTACTGAGTTTCGTTCTTTGATATATTATCTACATTCTGAACAAAAAACATTGTAACATCTGTGCTCGTTCAGTATTTTATGTTCATTCGCGTTTCGCGCTGGACTTTGTGAGTTCTATGAACTTTGATTATGTTTTGTTTGTGATTATTTACTGGATTTATCGATGGTAAGGGGTGTTTATTATTACAAAAACTGTTTATTCTGCTCATTATAAGTATTTTTGGATAATCAATTGTAAAAAATACATAGTAATAACTTCTAGATAAGGCGGGAAAAAGTTCGTTACCATGCTACTGATTTCGAAGTGATTTATTACTAAACTATTTATTATAAAATATTGTATTTGACTAAACAAGTTATTTTTATGCCTGATAGATAGGTAATATATCTATTAGTACATTGTTTTTTACAGAATGATAAAATATGCTTTGGTTGTAGAGTTATTACATATTTAGTACAATGCAGTATTTTTGCCGTGACCTAGGTCTAGTCTAGACTCTAGCGCTAGTGCTGCCAAAATTTTGCTATTTTGCTGCATAATGACGGAGAGGTCAAAGCAATACTAAACTAGTTGTTAGTCGCAAACTCGCGATGCCCGTAATATATATACAAGTATCTTACTATTACCCGCAACGTCTATTTATGTAGGTTGCCACCACTTACTCCATCCGGCTCTATTGAAGGCGTTGTGGGAGCAGTGTGAGAGATTTTGTCAGATCTCTCCATCTAGTCGCAGAGCGGCCACGGCATCTCTTGCCCTCTATTCTGCCATGGACTACAAGACGCTCCATTGAGTCTTCATTTCAGGTTATGTGCCCAAAGAACTTCAGTATTCGTATTTGAAAAGTTGACGATAATCTCTCTTTGATGTGAAGTTCCTTTAAGATCGATACATTGGTGCGATAGGCTAATCAATGTATTACATAAATGCTAAGTTTTAAATTTATATGTTCAAGGAATACCTTATATCATACTAGTCTGCCTTCTGCACTGTAGGTTGAGGGTTCGATTCACTCCTACATAGGTTTTTGTTCTGTGTCTAGGTGTAAAGTATGTATTTAAAAATATATAAGCATTATATCAGCGCGTACGAAGACGCGAGCGCCAGCTAGTTATTAATATGAGCCCTAATTATTTACAACAATAAATGCTTAATGACCTTTTATACCTACATTAACAGGTAAAATTGAATACATTTATTTACATGGTGTCCGGATATTTAAAATGAAGCACGCGATGATCTACGACTTATAGTTGTAATTATCTTAAGCTTCCTGAAAATGCTACTAAACTACCTATTAAGAAAGCATACATAAAATGTAGTCTTTTGAAGAAAGCTTATTATAATAAAGATGACTATATTATTGATAAGAATGCATGGCCTCATGTCGCTCTGCCGTCAGACAGTTAACCGACATACTTGAAATGTATAAACTCTCTTGTATTAGTATTTCGTAGTTATAAGATGGATCATATAACAAAGCGCTAGGACCAAGACGAGTTTCTTGCCAATTCTTCTCGGGCTTGGGTTAAGATGAATTGGCACCTAAATTCACCTAGTATGTAAGACGTTTCAAAGTGATCCTTGTGATTGTATTTAATAAAGTATCTTTTGACTTGACTTTGACTATCACTGGTCAATGAGCTTGTCATCCATTACCTCAAGACAGGAAGCGAATAAGCTGGAACAGTGATGCAATTAACCCAAAGTCTTACACCGCTTACCGCACCGAAATAAGTCCATCTGCCGCGTACAAACCAAATTAATATTTTTGGGCATGCATAAAAGAAATGAGGTAGAAACTAAATTGGACAAGGGGTTTTTAGGATTTGTTTCAGGGGCAAAAATGTTAAAGTTATACAAATGTATTAAAAGCGGGACATTTCACACAGCATCAACTAGTCCCAAAGTAAGCAGAGCTTGTTTTATGGGTACCACATGATTGATACTACATACGTACAACATACGTTTTTTTTTAAATACATACATATTATACATAGAAACACCCAGACCGAGACAAATTAGCAGATAGTACAAACATTTGTCCCGAAGCGGGAATCGAACCCGCAACCTTCTGCGTCTCATCCGGCCCTTGGCCCACTGCCCCACAGAGGTCGTCAAAGTTTTGTTAATACTTTCATAAATAAAGTATTTTTATTCTAGGACGTTCTTAATATAAAACGTACAATGGTTTACCATTTAACTTGAGCTCTCATTTGGTACAGTTTTGTTGATTTTATTGGTCTTAACGTAGAACGAGACTGGTCAGTTTAATTTGAAATATTTCAGTTTAAGAAGTTCCATTTTCTTGTTTTAAATATTGTACACAATGTATGTAGATTAATTATGATTAATTATTAATTATGGCCACAGTGAGCTGATCTGATGATGGAGTCAAGAATTGTTCAATTTAACTTAGTGTAAAAGAAACGATGATGATAATGATGATGATGTATACAATGCTTACTTGTGATTTCAATGTTTGCGTTTCAAAGTGATCCTTGTGATTGTATTGCATAAAGTATCTTTTGACTTTGATTTTGACTAAGTAACAGTAAATTCAGGCTTCTAGTTTTATCCACAACGAAGTTAAAGGGGGGTCGAAAATGGCCTGAACTGTTTCGAGAAAAGAATGGTACGGGCGTCCCGCTTTTTTGCTCGCTCAACAAAGGAAAGCTTTTATTTATCCTAACTTTTTCGTACCTAGATCTTACAAATTTTTTTCCGAACAACGACACAATACAATCATCGCGAACAACTAGTTATATTATAGTATAATAATAATATACGCCCACCGCGTTTTCAAAATGATTTCACGGCGTCTGGTGTCTACCGTATCTAATGTTGCGTGACCCAAGAGCTGGCTCCTATCTGGCTCAGCGTATTATCATTGCCATTCAACGTGGCAATGCCGCCAGTATCTTGGGAACGCTGCCCTCTGGCAGTGATCTGGATCAGTTGAGCTATCTATAGACCGTTTTAAACGGTTTTTAGATAGCTGAACTGTTTGACGTGTATTTTATATTGTTGTTTATATTCTGTACATATCTGTAAATAAATTTGTTCCCATATTATTGTGAATGTTGCATCTCATATTGTGAATGTTGCATCTCATATTCGAGATGCGGGTTATGGTTCTGTGATCTGCTTTAATGCTGAGCTCCTAAATATTAGGGTCCTAAAACAAGGTTTAAAAGTTGCATCCTATATGCATAATTATTAACAGGTCGTTATTTAATTATTCAAGAAAACTAAATTCTTAAACGACTAGCTACTCTTGTATTATTACATTTATTATTAATGTAGAGGGCATGACGGGGACTAGTAGACAATTTGTTGGTTTACTACCTATTATTCCTTTGTTATGAGGTTGGTAGGTATCTAAGTACATCCAAAAAAAAACTATACCTACATATTTTGTATCTTTAGGTACTCAAAGTAGAAAAAAAATCGGTTTCTACGTAGATACTTATCAATTTTGGGCTAGTTAGTTGTAATTGAAAATTTTCGATCATGGATCCACTCCAGCAAGCTGAGGTGGGTGAAATTTTTTTTTTTTTTTGACGAGGAGAAATCTGCAAACAGATTTCCAATGCACTGAGGGGTGCAAATGGAATATGTGGGGTTGGCTGTCTAAAAAACGACAGACGACTCACTAAAACTCCCCGGTGACCAGCCTCATTGCATGTCAAGGGGCTCCGGGATCTCCATAGGAACGCACCGGTGCCCCTCTCGCAAAGTGCTGCGGCCGCAGCCCATCCCAGGAGTGGCAAGCCACCCCCGCACACCCACCCGGTGCTTACGGCAGAACACGTCACACATGTTAACTGCCGCCTTCCCCGAGCCCGCGAACGGATAGCCGGGAGCCCTCACTCCGACTACCCACGGACCCAGTGCGCCGCTCAGTCCCACAAGAATCTAAAAGAAACTGCGAATACCTCGCGGCGAGACGTCGGCAAAGGAGATCCCATCTCGTAAGCCTGCTGGGTGTATAGACGACACTTACTCGCAGAGTGCCGCCGCCGGTCAGAACTAGTGGTACTGCGGGGTCCCCCGCCAGAATTCTTATCCAGGCAACTACACGCCAAGCTCGTCCCCGCTTCAACCACTGCACCCTCATTGAAGAGACGCGCGGAGGAAGCCCCCATCCCTTCCGCCACTCGGTCCCACTAAGGTCTGGTGACCCAGCGAATACAGAGCGGCCGAACGCTGGCCAGGAGGAAAATCCCCCTTAGCCTACCTGGGTGCATGCGACGACACCTCCTCGCAAAGTGCCGTCACCCCTCTCAAGGGCCAATGACTTCGGACGCCCTAAATCCTACCATCAAAGGCCCCCAAGATCACTCGGCCCACGGGTCTCCCCGACCCAGTGTGGGGGATCTCCTTGCGGCCGCAAGTCAGAAAACGACATTGCGAGTGTCCCTTCCCGACAAGCGACTGGGAAATGCACACCAAGCACGTCCCCGCTTCGTTGCTTTCGGACGTGGCCCGCACAACTCTGTCTTGCAAAGCAGAGCGCCTTACAAGACAGAGCTCTGCGAGCCATGGCCACAAGCCCATCCCTGGACCGCAGATGCGGTCCTCTCCTCCTGTCTCGTCTCACTGTGCCCTCTGCTAATCAGAGGGACACGTGGAGAGATCCTCCGTGTCGGGTTATTGGCCACCGTGCGATACTTCTTTAGCGTACTAAAGAAGTATCCCACGGTGTTACCAGGGTGCACCACGAGGAGGTTACCCGACCTTGCACCCCAGGCCTTCCCAGGTACCCACACTAACCTCTCAACCTTGCCGACAGGACCCGCAGGAAAGACGAGTCAGTACATGCAGTGTCGGTTCGGTTGCAGGTGCATAACGGCTGGCACCGTGGCATGATCAGTTCCACGTAGAAATCCTAACTCGAAGTGTTTATAGTTCAGCGAAAAATATCAACCAGATTTTACAGTCAGATGCGGGTGCTGAGCCATTTTTGATGATCCTCAGCTGATCTTTATGGAGTACAGAAGATGGTAAAAGTATAAAACTTTAAAAACACAATTAAGGATAGGTAAGAATTAATAGTTCTGTCTGTCCCCCTTCTTACCGACGGGAGGACAGAACTATTATCATTTTACTATCGCATTTCTTCCCCATTTAATAATTTATGAAAGGGTAGTACTAGGTATGAAATAGGTTATATTTCTACACGCGCTTAAATATTTTTTTCTAATATCAAAAGTTGTTTCACGTCTGCCAGATCGAAATAGGGCTCTATAATCTTATGACTAGATATATTATAAATTCATTGCACCTCTTATGTTCGTCTTTTCGATTTGAATTGAGAAGTAAAAGGATCGAAAGTCAACGCTTGTACTCCAACCAGCATTTATACTTCAACCTTCTACTGATATCTGTTTTACGTTCAAAAGCCTCAAAGCCATGCTTTTGATATAATATTATATTTGACACACTGAGCATTAGGCTGTTTGGCAAGTACCTACCTGAGGGTTATGAGGTTTTATGAGAATCTCAGAAGGTGAATATACTAAACTGCTGTGGTGCCACGTTAACTACGAACTGAACAGGGTCATGACTGGTGAACGGAATCCGAATAAGTTGTAGGCTAATCTGGTTCAAGTTCAAGGCTGACATTACTTCCATGTTTAAGTACTATTTTGATGGCACCGATTAATCTGACATCTATGTACTTATATATATAATCTAATTTAAAAACCAATGGATGGATCGGACAGGAAAGAAGTATGTAAGAAGGGGGAGGGAACTGTCATATATGATAACGAGACAATAGACTATTAATTGACCAGGATTTTTAGTTCAGAGATTATCGCTCATGCCGTCGAAGAAAGAATTTGAAAGTCATATATATTTTTTAAAAGTTCTCTATTTTTTGCCATCGTTTGCTAACAAACTGTATATCTACTGGTTAACCTTAACTGGTACCTGTTAACTGTTAACCTTGAGCTGTTTCTGAGCTATCTGATAACATAGAGATTAGCGACTATCACATCCCGGGTACGGCAATGTTTTGTGATTCGCCACCATTCTTTTAAATTTGTAAGTTACGATTTTGGAATATAATTTTGCATACAAACGTAGAATTTCTTAAGTTCCTTTCTTAGTGCACCGATATACTACAAGAGAAACCTATCAACCTTCCAAATTTTGATATTTTTGATTAGAAGACTTATTTAGGTTCAGTCACTTTAACTTGCTAATTTGCTGAGCTATGTCGGTGATCTTAGTTTTCTGACGATTTTCTTCGTTCCGGATTTGATCCCTAAGAGAAACTCCGAGCATGTCCCGGATCCAATAGTCTGATCTCAAAACATAAAAAAGTGTGGTAACATGTATGGATAATCAGGCTATGATATGATATGTTTAGTTTATTTATTTAACCATTTCGTTACATTAACATAACATTGGCATGTCAAATTGTACAATACATTGAATTATTATTATTTCACTTTTATTCTAAAATAGTTTTATTGCTACTCACGTTTGCAAATCGGAGAACAAACAACTCATGTACTCATTTGTATGGTAGAATGGGTGGCATTCAAAGAATGACTTTAATTTTTGTTTGAACTCATTTAGCGGGAGCCTTGATATTTCTAAGGGTAGCTTATTGTACATGTCGAGTTTGAAGCAGAAACCTTGTTTATAAGTCTTAACAAGTCTGGTTCTTGGTACATGTAACTTTTCTTTATTACGAGTATTGTAATTGTGCACATGCATTTACATTTGTAAATCATCCTTTTGTAAATGTACTTATATTAGAGAACTATATAAGACAGAGATATAACCGTCAATATTTTTCATTTCTTAAAATATGCTCTCACTGAAGTTAACCTATGTAATCCGTATATAATTCTAATTGATCTTTTCTGGCAAATAAGTACCTTTTCAATTTAGCCAGCATTTCCCCATAATGTTATAGCGTAGTTGATAATAGAATGGCAATAAGCATAATAGACCGAAATAAGAGTTTTCCTATTTATTATGGGTTTCAACGTAAATAGAGCATAGTTTGCACTAGCTAACCTTTTACACATTTGGTTTATATACTTATACTTTTATGATATGATTGATAATCAGGGAAGAATCAGTGTTATCGCATTGTTTTTAACTCTTAGTGTAACCGAAACAATAAACTCACCGTGCCAGTGGCGTTGGGGTTCGGTTAGTGTTAACGCGTCGCCGAGCACGCAGAGCCAGTGCATTTTGCGCGGGAATCCATTATCTTTATTCTGTATTAAGATATAAAGTCAAGTCAGTACAGTATCATTCAATACAATTAAAATACATGCTAGGTGAATTTTCGTGTAGAAGAACGATCTGAGAAGAACGTCACCCATCGGACCAATAGATATCCAATAGATATTTAAAACTTGCTGATGTAAATGTGAGTGACTTGCTGACTCGGAGTTTTTCTGGATGGAATCCAGAACGAAGTTATTTGTTAGAGAACCAATATCATCGACGTAGATCTGCGAATTAACAAGCTGAAGTGACAGTGGGCAGGTCATATATGCTGCAGAACCGACGGCCGTTGAGGCAGACTGGTTCTTGAGTTGAAGCCGCGTGTCGGCTAACTTAGTTTAGCTGTAGCGATGATACTCGATAATAAAGCAGCGAATTGGAGGAGAGGTGAAGATCAGAAGAGAGGCTTGCCATTGGAGAGGCCTATGTCCAGCAGTGGACATGGGTTAATAATGATGATGATTTAAATTCACAACTAGCTATTGTGTTATAAGCTAGTCTGTAGACTGTAAGTCATAAACAACCGGAATTTCCCTGAAAGAAAGAAATAGAGAGTCTAGCATCGTATGCTATAACGTAAGTGTGTTTAGATTGGACGATATTAGTGTTCGAGCTAGTCTTCAAGCTAAAAAGCAATATCGAAGTAAGTAGATATGTTTACATTCCTATAAGGATCACCATAAAAATGCCATGAGTTATTTTGCATTGTATGATGTTGGCATGTTTACAAATAGTTGGTAATTGTTTCTTAGAAATTGTAGTTACTTGGTAATGTAGTTGTTAGTCAGAATAAATACTTCTACTTTCCGGTCGTATGGAGACGGTTTAAATTATTTAAAATTTTTGTCCTGTAACTATCGAGTTAGGATCCTATTCTAACTCGATGCCTGTAACTCATTTATTCGTAATATTTTCTCACTATTTCATCTGAAATTATTTTGCTAGTCCTAAGCCCCATCACTACATACTCGTAGTATAAAACAAAGTCGCCTCCCCTGTCTGTCTGTCCCTATATTTATATGCTTAGATCTTTAAAACTACGCAACGGATTTTGATGCGGTTTTTTTAATAGATAGAGTAATTCAAGTGGAAGGTTTATATATATAATACATGCGTAATAAAGTACACTGACACTGATAATTTTAGAGGTTTCTAATGTGATGTCGTAAATAAACAAATTGTTTCGGCGCTTACATTTCAAACGCTGGCTGAACCCTACGAGATAGATCAAAATAATGTACTACAGTATTATACACTTTAAAAGGTCCACACAGATATGTATATATCTGTCTCTTAGGCTATGTTATTCTCTTAAATAACGTTTTATATAAAGACATTCTGTAGTATATTAAGTATCAGCATTGCATCCGTGCGAAGCCGGAGTGGGTCGCTAGTAAATTATAATTTAGTTATAATAGTGCACGAAGAGAGCCTCTGAGGCGCATGTTAGTCCATTCACCACACTGGATTGAAATAACGATAATAAACACGATAAGAAGAAGAATATAGCCGGACATTACACACACCACACGAACCACTTGAATCATATATCTACTAAATTCATATATATTTTTTTGTACCAACATACATGGGTACATATTATACGTAAAAAAAATCCAGACCCGAGACAAATACTTGCAGATCATACGTATTCATACGTGTTTTGCCTGGCTAAGGTCAGGCTGAGACGCAGTAGGTTGCGATTTGCTTTTCGCCGCGGTACAAATGTTTGTATGATCTGCAAGTATTTTTCACGGCTCTGTGTGTTTCTATGTATTATATGTATGTATTTACAAAAAAAAAAAATGAGTAGTATATCAGTCATGTGGTACCCATAACACAAGCTCTGCTTACTTTGGGTCCAGATGATGTTGTAGGGAATGTCCGGGATTATTTATTTATTGATTATTTTAGGCCACTTTGCGAAGTAAACATTGCGCTCTTAAGGTGGCTCCACATTTGTGACAATTCATCGCACCGTGGCTCCGTGACATGTTACGGTACTTGCTACACTAAATGTGGACCAGGACTGTAACATTTTGAGAGATCGTGTCGTTTTGCCGTGTCCGCCAGTGTTGTGCTCGTGGCCGCGGCGTCGTCGTCTGCAGTAGCGACAGAGTTAGCATTAGCAAATTACTATTTAGCTTGTGCTAGTGCATCATTTATATATCTTTGCGCCTTAAGAAAAAGAAGATAGAAGAAACTCAGGGGATGGTGGCAACTCGAGATTCTTAAGAAAATAAATAGTCATGGCTGCAAAACATTACTGGAAGATTTAGATTTTCAACGCATAAGCGGAAAATACAAAAACTTCACTAGAATAACGCCAGAAGATTTAGAATATCTAATCAATCTAATTGGCCCCAAAATACAAAAAAATGATACCCAACTTCGATTGGCCAGAGTCCACTGCATATTCATAAAAAAATACAAAAAACAACACACTGATGCAAGTGAAGTGATGCACTAACCGCGAGACAAATGTTTGTATGATCTGTAAGTATTTGTCTCAGGTCTGGGTGTTTCTATGTATAATATGTATGTATTTACAAAAAAAAAAGTATTTAAGTAGTATATCAGTCATGTGGTACCCATAACCCAAGCTCTGCTTACTTTGGGGCCAGATGATGTTGTGTGAAATGTCCGGCAATATTATTATTATTATAATCAGCGGGGTGCGGGTGGCGGGAAGGTACACCGCAGCGCACCGACTCGCGCGCCGAGCTAATCCGTGACCAGTGCAGTGACAAAAAATAATTGCCGCGTGTCTGTTACGCGTTGCAAAGACGAAAGTGTAGACGGTTGCATTTACCCGGACAAGGACAGTAAATCCATTGAAAAATCCACCTTCCGAGGGATCGGCTCGTGACATGTGACATCGGAGCGTGACAGTCCACACTCGCTACAAAGGTTACGCGTTTATGTGTGCGTGTCAAGCCACAAATTTTATGTTACGGCGATATGTTCGTGCCTTCATATTTAGGGTTCTGAGTGGATTGCTGCGTGACACTAGGTCGTGTCACATGTCCGCGTGACAAAAACTGTCAACATTTATGTTTTTGTTACGCGTAACTGTTACAGCTACGGAGCCACGGTGCATTAAATTGTCACAAATGTGGACCCACCTTTATATTATTTATTTTTCCCGAGTTATTTCAGGTTTTATTTGTAATTTTGGTAATTTAATTCAAATACAGCTAGGGTTATTGACTGGGTTGTAAATAATTGGAATAAAAGTTTTGCATTTTTTTGTGATTTTATCAAAAATAATCCGTAGTTATTTAATAAAAATACACATGTTTTATAAATAACAAAATGACGAACGACAACATACGAATTTGTGACATCTTACTATAAACAAACTAAACACTTGACATTGGCAAAATTTACATCATTGTGACGCATGCCATTAACAAAGAAGAAGAAGAAGAAGAAAAACATAATTTAATTATTGCTGCCATCATTGCATCCTATAGTTTGTGATTGCTGCATAGACCAAAGAGTATGCAATAACCCATACGAATAGACGTAAACATAAACTAGGCATACTGTCTAAAATTCTAGATTGCAGAAGGACATTCAGAGGCTGTATGATGTATCTGGCGAAGTGGAAACGTGCGGCTCTGTTACTACTCGTCGTATTGATAGTCACCACCTGCTTGGTGAAGTCTGCGCAAAGGTAGCTATTGTACACGCTTATCAGTAACACGAAAAGTATACGCAGTATTTACGGGACAAACGTTTGTAAGACCTGTGGGCAATTAAAGACTGAGGGTTCCTTCCTAGATCAGCCGATTGTGAGCGTTGGATTAAGAAGGTACCTTATAATTTTAAACATAAAAACGACTTCAAACAGGAAACTAAAAAGTGAAAAATCCCTTGACTGTCCTTCGTTTACATCATTAGACTCCTAATGACAGTCACAACCCATCTAGGTGTCTCTCTCAATACAAATTAATCTCTCTCTTTCTCTCTCTCTCATCAATACAAATTAGTCAAGCCCAAACACCGGGTAATGTAAATCGTTCAGAAGTTCTTTTGACTGTTTTTCGGCTCCATCATCAGATCGACACCAGACCTTCATTATATAGTAGTGCTTTAAAATACTTAATGAAAAAAATTCACAAACGCACTAGTCGCCACTACGATTTTCGAAGGTTACCCTCGATTTCTCAGGGATGCCATCATCAGATCCTGGTTTCCTTATCATGATACCATTATTGGGATGTCTCCTTTCCAACAAAAAATAATCATCACAATCGGTTCATAAACAATGAAGTTATCGGCAATAACACATAAAAAAAATATATATAGTCGAATCTAGTTGAATACAATCTAGAGAATCTTCGTTCGTGGTTTGCATTGCGGTAAACTTATCGCTCGGAGCGTGTCTCGGTGAAGGGGTCGCAGCCGCAACAATACAGTTGCGGCTGCCGGGCGACGGATCCGACGCTAGTGCTAGTTCCCCGTCTTCACCACTTGTATCCTCAACATCGGCATTCAGCAAACATATAGAACTAACAGATTCTCTACCAGACCCCACATCGTTACTTCACTAGGTTCCGTGCAGACAAAGTATCTAAACTGGAGAAACCAACCCTTGTCTCGGGTTAAGGTTCGGAACTTTCGCAATTTTAATTGCTTCCCGGATCTTACGAGGTACAACGATTTTTTTCCCTAGACAGTACCTAAACCTTATCAAACTGTATATAGGGTGTAGAGGTAAAAGTTAACGAGTGCTCCGCAATCGCCGACTTGTCAATTTCGGCGTTCGTGCCATGTTCTTCATGACACGAATATATTCAGTCAGCCATTCTCTTAGTTTAAACCAATAGTATTAGTGGTGAATGGGTTACTGCCACTATAATGCCATTCGCTGCAATGTAGATAAGAGTAACTGATGTTAGTTGTTACACTATTAACAAGGAGCTCGTATTGGTAATAATCATATCTACCCTAGATTTATTTGTTTACAGGTTTAGTAACCTGAAAAACATGAATAGGTCTCCGATCTTAGAATCAAGTCAAAGAATTAGGAGTAAGGAAGAATACGATATTCTCAAGAGGCGAATATATTCTAATACCAAAGAGCTATGGTCCTACGTGAGCGACCAGTTGACCAAAGTCATGACTGGGGAGCTGAAGCCAAATAAGATACAGGCTGTTGTAAACCAAGTATCTGCAAGAGGAAGGTTGGTTTTTTTCTTTATGGTTGGCAACTATTTTTGTGTAGTACTTAGGAAGTTCACGTGCACAATGTAATTATTCTCACAAAACATTATTTTACATTTTCTTTTAGGTCTCTTCTTTCAGACCAAATTAAGTTGTCAGACCTAGATGGATACCGAGACTGGCGTCAGTTGGAGGCAGCCAACGTCAGCAACCTAGTGCAAAGAAGGTTGCATTACCTACAAAATCCAGCTGACTGCAAGGAGGCCAGGAAACTCGTGTGCAGTATTGGTAAGGTAAATACCTTACCAATACTAGTCTAGTGGAGGTGGCTACAGCGTCCATACAAATGTTGAACATGCGTACTGTGGGTGCTATTGTATTCAAATCTAACGACAATTTCTTCATTTATCAGGGCTGTGGCTTCGGTTGCCAACTTCACCATATAGTATCCTGTCTAATATTTGCGTATGCATCAAAACGAACACTCATTCTGAGGTCCAGAGGATGGCGGTACGATGGCAAGGATTGGGAGTACGAGTTTTATCCACTCTCAAAGACATGCATTAGTACTTACAATGACAAGCCGGTGCTATGGAGGGGTATGTCACTTGCTGAACTTGTTGGAGTGCTTGTAAAATTACAAGAAAATAAATTGATCAAACGCATGTGATCACGAACAGTAAAGGCATCCAAAGTAAGCAAGGAATAAAATTATTATTGATCTGGGCCCAAACCAACTTAGTCCTATTAAACAGCAACAAAAAATAAATTAATTATTAATAATTAATTAATAATTAAATATTTTTACAAATAACCAGAGCTACTCTTAATCTAGTAAAGCCTAGCAGTGATAATATTCCTTGTTATTTTATTATATTATATCCAACTATTGGAAACATTTCACGTTTCTACAAGCAGCGGTTTAACCAGTAGAGAAGGGAGGAGGCGGGTGTCACTGACCTCTACCACGACCACTATCTACCAAAAATGGCACTTTACGGCTTAGTTGTTATTTACCTTAACAATCTTCGTATCGAAAAACTGTTTAAGGAACCTCGTAGAATCTATAAAACTATTTAACAGTATGCCACTTTCCCCACATTACATTGTATCTCTCCCTAAAAAAACATATAGTTATTTAACAATTAGAGTGTTTATTTTCATATTTTTGTACGGGCATCTAATACAAACAAGTATTACAATATGATTTCGGTATTCATTTCATCTGTTTTCAGAACAAAAGAATGTTACTAAAAGTTAAAAAAAAAAAAATATATGTCGTGGATAACGATATCATTTTATTAAGTTTCGCAATTGATTGTTGATTGTTTACGTAGTAGTGGGGCAAACGCGGTGACGTCAGTTGTTTTGCAATGGCGGCACGTGGACAGAGTCGTGATGGAGAGTGGGGATTGGTCGATCGGGCAGTTGACGTTGAGACACGAACCGAGACACTTGTCCGTTGTGAAACTGTCGGTTTGCCTATCTAAGTCTGCTAACTGAAAATTGTAATTATAATGATGTGATTAAAAGGTCAAGTAATAAACATCGTATTATTCTATTACGACAAATATGGACCCTTTACCACCAAATCAAGATGGTGACGGCTACATCGCTCAGCCGTCGCTTACGCCGTCATATATATTTTTTGTAAAGCCAAGAACTTTTAACAACTCGTTGAATGCTCGACGGGCTTGAGATCAGATTGTCACGGCTTGCAAAATTTTCCGCGGAAAGATTGATGCTTAAACTTAAGCAACAAGCTGTGTCGATTCTTAGTCATCGGCGCGCACTGTGGATCTTCGTTACCTATTTCGCGCATCTTCGCCGCGTTAAACGCCTTCCTGAATCGTAGTCCTGAATGCGATTTATTGGCGGATGGATGGCTGAAAATTTTATCGGATTGTTTGAGCTTCTGTGAGCGTGATGTAGTACTGCGTGTTTAATACTATTTTTATTTATTATTGGTTATTATTGGTGGTCAAAATAGTATAAAATAGTGTTACCTACTACTACAAACATTTATTAAAAAAAATAACAAACAATCCACCTAAAACTAAAACTTATAATTGTAATCAAGAGATCAACACAAGATTACCCTAACAACTATACAGCGCAAAGATACCATGTTCCTAATACAACGAGACGTCCGTCGAGTCTGAAAGCCAAGCGAAAAGTGTGCGCACGCTTCCCTGCTCGCTCTTTATGGACTGGCCCACGTGGTTGTTGTTACGTCACCAGGAGGTCTCTAACACGGCAGTTCCTGGCAATGCGATACTTCCTAGGCCGCAGTATTGTCTCTAGAAGGCCCTTCACCGGCTAACTGGTCATCATCGGCATGGTCATTGTCATTCGCTGTAACACACAAATTACAAAACTGAAGTGACCCATAGGATAAGCAAGTCTGAAGCCTAACAATTTGTATTTTTTTTTGCCACATCAAAAACTTTTTTTTTTATTCTTTATCTCAAACTTTAACCTTAACTTTAATTCAAAAAAAATAAAAAAAACGTTCTAATAAAGGTGTAACAAAATCGATATCACAGACACGAGCGTGCACTCAAGTGCCTACGACAAGGATCCCGCTAACATCACATGAAGTTAGACTCAAAACCTTAACCTTTAACTACCTCCGTGGCTTTTGGGAAAGCTAAGTGCAAAGCATGATAGGTGGCAAATTCCGGAAGATTATCACCTATCATTCTGTGCTTATGAGTTTGACAAAAACATCACCAACACATAGACTAGGCATTAACATTCGCATTCTATGAGAAGATGAATCTTTGTCGGAACAACCAAGCAACCTGAATGCTTGTTGAAACGTGAAAAACCCGATGAAAGATATGGGCGGAGCAGAGGTATTAACAAGCGCATGCTGTGCCTAGTCGACTTTATTCACATCTGGTTGTGAATAACGAGCAGAGGCCTCAACATTCGCGTGCTCAACCATCTGGCCGCCACGCAGATAAAGCTCCGAGCCGCCGTGCCGGGACTCAGATTCACTCCCCACTTTGAAGAAAGTGGAGCATGCGTCCGGCGTCCACTCCCTGCGCCAGAGCACCATGTGCTCGGTGGCAGCTTGTGTCTTCTTGCCATACAACCCAGCGAGCAATTCTAGCTCATACCAGTGGTATGAAAGTACGCGAAAGCACGTGAATGTCCGCAGCTCGGACACACGTTGCCTTCTGAGAACTAAAAATGATTCACGGTTAGAGAACAAGCCGTCATCGGCTCCCATTGCCACATCACGGATCAGCGACCTAATGATAGGTGTAACTGCATCTATACCCACCAACAGTTGAAAAGGTGAGGTTTGTGTCCTGGCCTGCCTGACAATTTTCAGAGTAAGCTGAACTTTTCACAAAACATCAGACCATTGTAAGCCTTTACTACCTACTACAATACGTAGCATGTTTAAAACAGTTCGACAGTACCTCTCTACGTTACCATTTTCGTGATGCAAACCAGGTGTGATAAAGTGTATTGAGCAACCTAGTTCAGTGACCCAGTTCTGGAATGCAGCGTTCTCAAACATCCTGCCTCGGTCATATAACAATGTAGATGGGGTTCCAAATAATGAGACAGCATTTGAGGAAACGCGCTTCACCTCGTCAGCATTCTGTCTATAAATTAGGTACGGAAGACAAAATTTTGTGTATGCATTCTACGACAATTAGAATGTGCTTACAGCCATTCGATTCTGGTACAGGTCCAAGAACATCTGCGAGAAGCACAGTGAACGAAACGTCTGGTTTGGTGTAAGATCGTATAGGCTGATGTGGTGCTCTAGGAATTTTCTTATGAGCTAAACATACTAGACAGTGACCTACATATTTTCGCCACCAACAGTTGAAAAGGTGAGGTTTGTGTCCTGGCCTGCCTGACAATTTTCAGAGTAAGCTGAACTTTTCACAAAACATCAGACCATTGTGAGCCTTTACTACCTACAACAATACGTAGCATGTTTAAAACAGTTCGACAGTACCTCTCTACGTTACGATTTTCGTGATGCAAACCAGGTGTGATAAAGTGTATTGAGCTACCTAGTTCAGTGACCCAGTTCTGGAATGCAGCGTTCTCAAACATCCTGCCTCGGTCATATACCAATGTAGATGGAGTTCCAAATAATGAGACAGCATTTGAGGAAACGCGCTTCACCTCGTCAGCATTCTGTCTATAAATTAGGTACGGAAGACAATATTTTGTGTATGCATTCTACGACAATTAGAATGTGCTTACAGCCATTCGATTCTGGTACAGGTCCAAGAACATCTGCGAGAAGCACAGTGAACGAAACATCTGGTTTGGTGTAAGATCGTATAGGCTGATGTGGTGCTCTAGGAATTTTCTTATGAGCTAAACATACTAGACAGTGACCTACATATTTTCGCGACACCGGCTGTTTTAGAAGCGTAAACGGCAAAATAGCGGCGAAAATAACCAGCACTCAATAACTGACGAACCTCTCTTACACTGGTAGGCTTTGGTAACTTATAAAGAGACTTCAATCTTACCTGGGCTCGACCGCACCTGACCATACCCTATTAGCTGGACTAATTACTCAACTTAGGTATCTAAGAAGGGACACTTCTTCAGGTTGACTGAAAAAACAGCGTACATTACGTCCACTGAAAGCTGTTAGTTTTATTTCCACGTTACCCGTGTTCACTGAGGATGTTGCGGTGCCTGATATAAAATCAGCATGTTCAGAAATTACTTTCATCAAACGGTCTTATTACCTTCCAAAGGCGTTTTAAATTTATCAAAATCCACAATGGACACGTGCTGCACGGTGAAGAAAGTATCAGATCGAATCAGACATTTGTTCGTTACCAGTCCGTATACATATATGCCAACCCCTTACCTTGATGTAGTCTGAGTTCGCTGATAATGGTAACGAACGAAGTCGACTCGACTTCTTGGCTCCTGTAAATATCAAAATGTTTCAAGATAGACTCTGAAATTGAAGAAATATCGGACCCATTGATCAAGACGTCAACCGGCACCTTTTAAACTACAGCTGGGATTACGTTGTTTTGTGTTGGGTCAAGTCTGAGCAAAAATTTACCTCGGGAGTTCGGTCGTTAGTCTCTGAACGTTGTTTCTGGAAGCACGATTTCCCTAGATGAAAACAGAAAACACAAAATTTGCCAGTCTTACAATCACTTGGTTTGGTGTCGAAGCATCAGAAACACGAGATGGCTCGACCCTGGATTTTTTCGAACATTTCCAATTTTTATGGCTATCTTACAACAAGATTGACACCTTACCTTACTGACATCAGATTTAGGCGCCTCACGTCTTACTTGAAAAAACAGCACCCTGACCACGAGTCCCATGAGCCACGCTTCCTACCTGCCGGTGCTTAATCTTGGGTTTGACTAGGTATATTGGGTTAGAATAGGTCTAGAACCTACCTTCCTACTAACATTAATAGTAGTTAATAATTACATAATTATTTATTTATTATTATATTCATAATAATTTCAACACTTTTTTTTTCAGTGTCACAAAAAGCAAAGGTGGTTGCCATAAAATACGTAGATTTATTAGATCCATTATTTAGAAAGCCAGAGTTCCTGCCGCCAGCTGTTCCAAGCGACTTAGCTCATAGGTGAGCTGTTTTCGAGTCCATTAAACATTTTATATGACAGCTTTTTGATAATAGCTTCAAGGTCTGGCTTATTCTGTTTGGCAAGGAATAAAAAAAATATAAATAAATAAAAACACTTTCTGTGTAGAATAGCGCGTTTCAACGGTGACCCTGCCTCGTGGTGGATTGGACAGATCGTCAAATTTGTCTTGAAACCAAGAGCTAATCTACAGAAAAAAGTCAACGAAAACATAGCGACAATGGACTTCAAGCTTCCTATAGTTGGGTGAGTATAAAATAATTTGAACGTGTTTGTTTCTAAACTTTACATGGGTGATAAGTTGTTGAGATTAAAAAACTTGTCATGACCCACGCCACGGCATCAGTTACGAGCATGAAAGTATGACTTATGTTTTAAACAAGACTTGCGAGACTCTGCAACAAACAAACACAAATTATCGGCCTCACAACTAGGTTGGCAGTAGCTCTGATATGATTTTATAAT
The DNA here is from genome assembly GCA_948098915.1 of Lampropteryx suffumata. Lineage (NCBI taxonomy): Eukaryota > Metazoa > Arthropoda > Insecta > Lepidoptera > Geometridae > Lampropteryx > Lampropteryx suffumata. Next base: position 15,224,684 of record OX402558.1, on the reverse strand, counting down.
TTATAAGTATTTTATAAAGTATTGCTTAGCTTGAGCTAGGTGGGATTGTCAATTTGTCCACCAGTATTATTAATTATATATTTATGTGTAGTATACACGTACGACGCACTGACAAAATTGATGAAGAAGCACAGTTCCACCATCTTGAAGAATACATGGAACACGTTTCGGAATACTACGATCAGTTGGAGCTGATTCAGTTGGTCGATGTTCGTAGAGTCTACGTGGCCACCGACGATGTTACAGTAAGAATGTTAACCTGTTTTTTTACCGTTTCCGATCTGTATAAGTTTGGCTTCACTAATCTGTCTAAGGATCCCAAGGACACATGGTGCCTACTAACATACAAAGTAGTCTATAAACAGAATGAAACAATTTGGAATATATATTATTATAGTTATTATATTATTATCTCGTGTACTTCCCCGGCTACCTGTTACACACTTACGACCTTTTTCATGAAATCACTTCCACTGATTGCAGAAAAGCGAGAGGAAAGATGTAACAGATGTGGGTTAGGACGAATTTGCACCTAAATTCACCTATTATGCAAGACGTTTGTGACAAAGACAAAGTGATCCTTGTGATTGTATCGAATAAAGTATCTTTTGACTTTGACTTTGACACATCAAAAAATCTACTGTCACAGATAACCGTTGCAGGTTTTAGAAGACATTCGTAGATGGTACCCGGAGTACACATTCGTGAGCGACATGTCCATCACCAAGAGCGCGGTCCCGCGCCTCCGAAATACACCGCAGTCGCTCATTGGCCTGCTCGTAGACCTGGAGTTGCTATCCCGCTGCGACTACATCGTCTGCACTATGAGCAGCCAGGTGACTCTTGGAATCTATAGTTTGGTATAAGCCTTCTAAATCTCTTCTTATCGTATCACTAGATAAGTATTTCAAACCAATGTGGTGAAAGGATTGCGCCTCAGAGACTCTTTTTGTGCGCTTACCACATGTTACTTAACTTTTTAGGTTCTACGACATGCTGGTTTCCTCACGATGTTTTACTTTACCGTTTGAGAGTACTGGTATAGCGCACATACATTTTTCGAATAGAAAAATCCATTGGTAGGCAACCGGATTTGAACCCACGACCTTAGGATCTGATGGTGGTCCAAAACCACTAGCCCACTACTGCTCTCTTTGATATTATGTAATTCGCGATAAATACCCCTTAACTTCTAAAACAATACAAATTCTGATCGTGAAAGTTTAAAAAATTATCTGGATCGACAAACGATTGGTCAATTTATTTTCTAAGCAACCCGGCGTACAAGCATACGATCCACCATATGGTAGGTGGTTACCGTAACTTAGCTTGCAATAACAGAGGTAACAAACTCACATCCCCAAGGAGTAGTTATTTTGTCTACATGCTCAGTATTTTCACTTGCTCCAGTGCCCTTCAAACCTAAACACTGTAATGCTTGCACACTGCAGAATACCACTGCAGAAGACTACTGCTTACCAGGCAGAATACTGGCACTGTGGTAGTAGGACTGCCGCAAAAGTGCGAGACTATTTAGATAATCCTTATCCTTTAGTAATATTATCAACGCGAAAGTTTGTATGTATGGATGTTTGTTACTCTTTCACGCAAAAACTACTGAATGGATTTTAATGAAACTAAACAATAATATAGTTTATACATCAGAATATCACATAGCTTATAATTTATAAAGGTATTGTGTGAATTGTTCAAAATATATCGATAAGTGTCAAGTAAGTAGGAAAAAAATCTCTCATCTGAGAGCTATTCTGGCGTGCGCTGCCAAACCCGTACCTCCGAAATTACACGTGTAAAATGTATAATGGAAAGAAGCAAATGCTAGCAGATCATACATTTGCCCCGCGGCAGGAATATAACCTTTTGCGTCACAGGCATGCCTTCGCCCACAGCGCGACAGAGGTTATGATCGGAAGGCTAACACTAGACCTTTCTAATTTAATTCCATGCCAATATTATGTATACAAAAGTGTATATTATGTATGATTATTTGTTACCTATTCGCGGCTGAACGTATCTTGATGAAATTATTTTGTATGTAGGTAGGTAACACGCGTGTGAAGCCGCGGGCATTTACTTGTTATTAGATAAGAGGTTGACTTTGAATGTAGTCGACGTAACATCTGTCATCAGTACCATCTAGAACTGGCAATTTAGTAAACGACGACGTCCATAAAAAGTTTTCTAGATAAACTAATTTGTTCTACTTAATCTCAAATTTTATTTCAGGTTGGGCGAATAGCGTACGAGCTGATGCAAACCAACCGCGTGGACGCATCGAACAGTTTCTTTTCACTAGACGATTTATATTACTATACCGGTCAGAAGCCGCAAAAGAGATTAGCCGTGATATCCAATGCGGGCACAAACAAGGACATTGCATTTGGCGTGAGTGATGTTGTTTAAAGTTTTACAATGAAGGGCGTTTAGCGTAGCATAGCTAATTGGTTCCTTACATGCCTCCCATTTGCTTTTACAAAATTATCGTTAACCTCGTACCGTACCACGCACAGTGAAGTTTTCCGAAGTCAATAGGGATTAAAATTATATTTGGTCAAGTCTTTGATCAATCCAACAATTTTTTTTAAGGTTTACTAATAAAGCTGATACTCAATGTCTAATAAGCCTTACTACCTGTAATAATTCATTATCATATATCCAACTAGTTGGTTAACATTTCAGGTTTCCACTGTTTACCCGGTAGTTGGGAGATAACACTAAAATAATAAATAAAATCATTTATTTTAAAGCATGTAGCTCAAACACTGACCTCTACCTAATAGTACAAGTCTATAAATAATTTGGCCGAGGGTATGTGAAGTGATTTTTATAAAACACCTAGGTGTCTAGAGCTAATGTTTTTAAAATATCTGACAATAATAATATCAACTCCGTATACACTGATCTTAATATGCTTAAAATTAGCACTTGGTGTTTGAACTCTTTTACCTGTTAAGGACTTTTTGGTAATGTTTTTCTAAATTAAATTCAGAGGATGCTATTGTTTTAAATAAGTTAGAACAAAGCTTGGGTAGCACTATATTTATGTATTTTGAAGTCTTTTTTTAAAAACTTCTTTGAATTATAGCTTAATGCAGTCATCCAATGTACAAATTGTATGTATTTACTTACATAAAAAAGTATTTTATGTAAGTAGTATCTATGTATATCAGTCTCCAAGCAGCACTCATCTGGAATCAGTTCCACGTAGAAATCCTCACTCGAAGTGTTATATTATAGAAAACTATTACATCGTCGTAGCCCTCATTAAATTCATATAAAACATCGTTATTCTTCAAAACAGCTCTACATCTCCATTACTCGAGCAAGGGACTAGAACGGCTTCCTATTGTGTGTAAGTGTGTAAGTAAGACAGTAAGGCTGTGTGGGTGTATTAGATAATAAAGACAGTGAAAGTGTGAGTGTGTGCGGCAATGCCAATGACGTGAGAAGTAGGTGCGCGGGCGCCATCAAATCTGGATAACTTAAGAGATCTGAGCCTTGAGAGATATTTCTCTATACCATTACTAGGTAAAAGTCTGAATTAGATAAAATTATATCAACAGTAATATTCATTTTCACTTGGCTTTTATCTTTATTTATGCCGTGTAACGAAAGCTGATTTTCTAAATGAGATTTATTGCCGTAGTAGATAGGTCTAAAATTAGTAAATATCTTAGGTCGCTGGGCTAACTAAGGTTAATGGGTGCATATTCAGCATGAATTGTGTATGAAGTGATTTTTATAAAACACCTAGCCTAGAGCTGCTGTTTTTAAAATATCTGACAATAATAATATCAACTCCGTTTTCACTAATCTTAATATTCTTATAATTAGCACTTGGTGTTTAAACTCTTTTACCGGACGTTTTGGTAATGTTTTTCTAAATTTAATTCAGAGGATGCTATTGTTTTAAATAAGTTAGAACAAAGCTTGGGTGGCACTGTATTTATGTATATTAAAGTCTTATTTTAAAAACTTCTTTAAACTATAGCTTAATGCAGTCAACTAATGTACAAATTGTGTGTATTTACTTACAAGAAAAAGTATTTTATGTAAGTTGTTTTATGTAATCCTCACTTGAAGTGTTATATAGTTTAGCGAAATTTACGGATGCGGGATGATGATGATGGAAACAACTGCGATAGTCTTTAAATTATTGGGGGTTAGTCCCCCTGCTGACTAACAGAAGACTTAGCAATAGAGAAGGAAAACTTGAAACAAGCCCGGCTCGGTGCCTGACGTTATGCACCTGCAACCGAACCGAAACCGCATGTACTGATTAGTCTTTCCTGCGGGTCCTGTCGGCGAGGTCGAGAGGTTAGTGTGGGCACCTGGGAAGGCCTGCGCTATCAAACAGAATCCCAGGTAGAGTGACGTCAGTGGAGAGGAAACTTCACCCACCTCAGCTTGCTGGAGTGGATCCATGAACGAAAGGTTTTCAATTACAATTAACTGCTCTGTAACTTTACTGACGCCACCTAAATCATCTTCAACAGATGAACAAAGGCCAATGATGATGTATATCAGTAATGTGGTACCCATAAAATAAGGTCAGCTTACTTCGGAGGCAAGTGACGTTGTGAGAAATGCCCGGCATTATTTATTTATTTATCTTTATAATTAGGTAACCATATATCTATTATAAGGAATAGTGCTGAGCGGTGGCAGTTTAGTGTTTGATATGAAATATCTTCTATGAAAATTGACGCTAAATATGATAATATTAATATATTAGGCACTGAGGTACAAAACTTTACCTATCTTACAATACTGCCACCACTATCGAATACAACTGTCATACTGTTAATATATTGTTTTTGGATAGTGATTTTATCATTTTTTCAATAGCACTATCGCCTATCACTTTTATAAATTTCCTGATACCACATAAGCCCCCAGGGTAAGAAAGATAAGTCAGAAGTTTCAGAAGGCCCAAGTGTTAACATTTCGCTAATGTTAATTTCTGGGCAGGACCTTAGGTATTGAATAAAACTACGCTAACAAATTTATCCAAATCACGTTAGCGTTTGTGAAAAATTGCCTATGGAAGCGCAATGAACAGAATAACTATGTTTGAAGTGTTCAGCGCAGCTATCGTCTTGAAGAGCACGGGGCTTAGTTGACTTCGTTCCTAACAGATAACGAAGGTAAGCCACTTTCTGCGAGCTCAGTCCATGGAATGGTGACCCTAGTATCGTTTTCATCTGATCCGTTCTGTACTTTGAAAGGCACCTTCTGCTTGTCGCTACAGGCTTTTCAAAAGTTCCTAACGACGGATGGCTGTTAACTCCGTCATCAAAGTTGCCCACTGACACTCATACGAAGAAGTAAGTAGTAGTATCATTATTAAAATTTAAATTAAAATCATTTTTATTTGTTTCAGGTGGGCGATGTTATTAGCATTACTGGTAACAATTGGAACGGTTACGGCTCAGGCACAAACACTAAAACAAATGTCGTGAGTTATATTTCATTTTACATCCTCGCACAAGTTAATATTTAATATTTAGTGACTCGCAATATATAATGGCCGTTGACATTCGTTGTGAGTGTGTGTATGTGAGTGTGCCCAAGTGTGAATATAATATATATCTTTAAAAAGCACATTACTTAGCTTGTCGATTCATGTTGTGAGTACTGAGATTGAAGTGAATGAGCCACGAGCGAAGGATTTCAAGGTCAAAAGGGATAAGAATGACCAGTGGTGCAATCCCATTCAAATTCAGCCCAATCTCACACTAACCTCTCAAAAATGGCAATATCAAATTATTCTTTGAGTTATCAATATAATATTTATATCATAGAACTATTTTAGAAACATATTAGTCAAAGTCAAAGTCAAAAGTCAAAAGATGATTTATTCAATACAATCACAAGGATCACTTTGAAGTATCTTTGAAAGACCTACTAAACATCATGTAACATACCCCTTCGGAGTAGAAAATTTTTATAAAATATCAAAAGTAGTTGTTTCTATTTTATAACATCATGGAGGCTACTGATATGTGCCAAATTTAACTACAAGGCTCTGATTAGAAGCTGATAGACAAACTGTCAGACAGCCAGATATGGTGAAACTATAATTGTTTCGTGTGGACTTAAAGACCTTAAAAAACTCTGTCATATCTCTTGATTTTAATAAATGAACAAATAAATGTATATTTGTGGACAGTTTACACAGCATCATCTAGCCCGAAATTAAGCATAACTTGTGCTATGGGAATCAGATGGCTTAGTATGCTTGTACCTACATACACATTTGCCTATAAACTGTCCCTAATATACAATTTAACTTATGAAGTATTCGATTTTTGGATATAGACCAAATATATTAAAAATTTGTTCAGTCGTTTATCACTGACTCAAAGAGAGATAATTTTGAATATACTAATCAACTTAACATTTGTTACAGAATGGTATTTTTCCCTGGTACAAAACAGCGGGCCAGCTCGTGTTACACACTTTCCCGGAGTACAAGCAAGTGCCACTATACTCCGAGATGCGGCCAGACAAGTTATAATACAAGTTATCATTTGAAACATACAGCCCAGCTGTGGGCTAAATGGGCTATCAAAAATATTTTAACTTTAGTTTAGTTTTTTCATTGATGAAGAATAAAGAAAACGAATGAAGACACATTCGCCAGAGTTATGTATCTGGACAGACGAACTATATTCTTGAGGGGTTTCGGCTCCCATTCCCCCGGCACGCTCGTTTTGCTCGCTCGTCTTGCGCGTGGTATTCTATACTCTAACCTAACCTAACCAACTGGTTTCGATCTGAACGCGAAATCTGTCGAATGAGTAATCATGAATAATATCAATAATAATAATGCGGAAGTAATAAATGATCTCTGACGAATGTGGAATCTGGCGGATGTGTCCTAAAACAATAAAAGCTATTTTTTCTGATTATTATTATATACAGTTGCTTAATTAAATTTGGCCGCAAATAGTATGGTAGATGTATATCATAATCATAAATATGCGTAAATATTTGGTTTAAAGCAAACACTCGATGAATGCACTATTTCTGCAGCCGGATCTCGTACTAACAGCGCACAAGGCAACAATCCGTCGGATAACTGTATTTTTTGTAAGTTGTAGTTCTTTTTCCTTCTTCCAAACACTATTTCTAAAATGATAATAGCATTATTTAGTTATGATATCCGGAAATACTTTCAATATAGCATTTATCGAGGATTGCTCTAAATCACTTGTGTACTTTAAGGATGACTAATGTGAAAAAAAAAATTGGGGTTTAATTATCTCAAACGTATGCTTTTTTTGTTCTTGGTGACATCAGAGCGTATTATTTTTGTATGCTCTGAAGAGCTGCCGATTTATCATGCAAGGTGTAAATTTGCATAAAAGGCTTGGGACATGATCGAAAGGTTCCGTCACAAAGGGTATGTTTTATACTTTTCAAAAGTTGCCTTGTTTCAGCTGTGCAAAAAATTAAAATACGGACTATGTCGCAATAGTAATCTGCCTGGAGAAATGACTGATTTTAAAACATGTTTTTTGCAGACTAACAGCATTGTTCCTTTTATTATATAAGGTACCTGTTAAATGCTGGAATTTTACATAATTATTATATCAACCCCAGAATTTTTGAGTTCCGCTAAAGTTTGTTTGTAGATAGTAGGAATAGATTCTGTAGGATGTTTAGCCGCTTTTTCATTACATTTGTGCATTTCTATATCTATGTTATTTTTTTCATAATTCGGGCATAAGATACACTGATAAATTGGTAGAGCAGTGCGTCTGCCATAGAAGTTCCCCATGAAGAACTTAGGTAGATAGATACTTTAGTTTCTTTCATACATTCGAATAAGTATAGAAAGGTATGACCACGAAGAGCTCATTATCTGTGAAATACAAAATGTATTAATTATCTGCCTACTTACGTACAAAGAATGTCTACAGTAGGTAGACCAATAAATACATAATGTTTAAAACAAAATTTAATTTTAATCATAAAAACCAGAAAGACCGGAGTAGGTATAGTTAAGTACCTACTAGTCATCATATTTTTAATGGTCAGAATATATTTTTCATCATCATCATCATCATCATCATCATATCAGCCCCTAGAAGTCCACTGCTGAGCATAAGCCTCCCAAATAGATTTCCAGGAAGAACGATTTTGAGCCCTCTCCATCCACCGATTTCCCGCGATCTTACAATGTCTTTACAAATGGACTGATGTCCATCGGGTTGTGGCGGGTCGTCCTACGCTTCGTTTTCCTGTCCTTTGTCGCTATTCGAGAACTTTTATTGCCCAACGGTTATCAGTTCTATGAGCTATATGGCCTGCCCATTGCCACTTCAACTTGCATATTTCGAGTGCTATGTCGGTGACTTTTATTTACAATTATATGTTTTTATGTTTAAATAATTTTACCTTCGAAAAAGTGGTTAGTGTCAATCTTGAAAAACTCAAAGCCTCTAAATAGCAGGGTTGTTGAGATCTGAAATAAAAAATAAAGGTACTTACTTACCAACATACATAACTGATATTAAAATTTGGTGCTTAACTACATTTAATACCGATTGCACCTAAGTGCGTACCTGCTTCTTATATAAGTATTACTTTTATGTTTGATAACAAGTACATGAATTCTCCATGAGTCGATCCATATTACGAAACCTTGTGCGATGATTAATGTCACCGGTTCAAAATACAATAATTTACCTACTAATCTTTATAAAATGGAGTTACTTTATTATTAGGGGTGACATATGAGTACCTACGTTTGGGTTAAATTAAAATGTCATAGTCTTATTTTGCATTATAAGTAGGGCGTAATTTATTTTCGCATATTGGTCTTTAACGTAATTATGCACGTAACAATGCACCTAATGAAATGCAGTTTATTTACATCATATATTACTTTTAATACTAATAGCTAAACCTAGGTAGGGATAATTTTATGTAAATAAATTTATGAAAATCTATCATTATGAATAATGTTTTAATTGGAATTTATTAGAATGATCTAGTATGTGTTTTTCAGTTATGCTTATTTTTAATTAAGCATTTTCAGCACTTTGCCTTTAAACTTTATGCGAGAAAATAAGATATAAATAAAAACATCCTTCCTACGAGGTACTTACTACCGTTACGTAGTTTTAGGTTATTTGTTTTATGACCGATTCTCAATCGAAGTGAGCAATTCGATTGATTAAAGTGCTCGCTCAAAATCAGCTGATTTTGGCACAGTTTATCGACAAATTTATGAGTGCCTCTAGCGATTCGTCGAGTTTAGTTTTTAGTTGATAAATTTCTAGTTGATCATGGCGCTTACCTCGGTTGAGAAATATTAAAATTACTGATAATTCGTTTTCTGGAATCAATATTTTCTTTTGTTATAGAAATATAAATTCTTGTAGAATTTATTAATTTTATCAAGTAGGTAGTTACCGTAGTAAGTGTGAAATTTTAGTAGTGTAATAGTGGGGTATGACTTAGTACCTAATAATTACGAAAACCATAAGTTTCTGCACCTTCAAATCACTTTCATACCAAAGGCTGTTATAAACGGCGTCGACTATGCCTGAGCTCTGGAACGAAATAAATTAAATATGATCAAATGATAGTCACCAAGTCCATAAACGTATCTAGGTGTCTCATTTCTACATTACTATCAGTACCTGGATGACCGTGCTTTGCTCGGTATTTTTTTCGACACAGTGTCTACAGTACCATTGATTTGTACCATCAATGGTACTAGTGATACTACTATGTGTCCTTAGTACCATTAAAATAGATACTAGTTTATGACATGTATTTACTTTTTAGTTAAATCAGATCGAAACCAGTTGGTTAGGTTATGTTAGAGTATAAAAAACAACGCGCAAGGCGAGCGAGCACAGCGAGCGTGCCGCAGCAGCGGCCGCCAAAGCGCCAGAAGAATATAGTTATACATAACTCTGTCTAGTTGCTAATCTGTCCAGCTGAGAATATGTCCAGATGCTACGAAGGCATTTTGGTTAGGCTAGGTTTGTTTTTAGAAAAATTTCGTCGTTAATTTTTTTAGTCATCATCATCATCATAACAGCCTTCATGAAGTCCACTGCTAGACAAATTATTTTAGTAAAAAAAAGTAAATTCACCTAGTATAACCTAGTATCTATTTGAATGGTACTAAGGATACAAAGTTGTGTCACTTGTAACATCAATGGTACAAATCAATGGTACTACTGAAACAGTACCATTGATTCAGGTATAGAGTTATAGACTTTCCCGCAATATGCGGATTCGAATACATTCGAATACATTTGAATACATACACGGCCTTGGAACTATTCATATACATACACATCCTTGGACCTGACCTTGTTTCTAGTGCTTCTATTATACACCTCAGTATATGCCTAGTGAGATGTATAATAGAAGAACAAACAATTGATTGTGCTTTCTAACAAACAAAGTAGACTCCAGGGTAACGCAAATTAAAAGGTATTGAAAGCATATTTTTAAAATTCTTCTTACTACCAACTCTAATGTACAGTAATATTTTCGTACTTATACCTTAATTGAAATTTTTTTATTCCGTTTACTAACCTAATTCTATTATTGTATAAAAATAAACAATATCTAATAGCTAAGAAATAGCTTTCGACCTTCTATTTTTATAAAAGCCTCTATCGGCGTACTACCACAAAGTTCAATATTGTATACCTAATATGTGGATATCGCAGGGGGCTTTGATTTCGTTACTATATTTAAGCTACCATTTATATAACATATTATATTGTAGCTGTTTATTATCCCCGAATAAATGAAATATAAATAAAATTTACCGTATCATGTAAAAGTTGTCCACCGAGTGCCAGTAGAAACGGTAACGGTAACGGACATATCGAACGATATGGTACGGTATGGTATGGTAACGGTACCAACACACGTTAGTACCTGAATCAGAGTCCACGACGGAGAACCATGCGACCTAATTACTCAGTCAGCAGAGTTAACCAGTGACTTGTATGAATAAGCTATAACCCATTATGATAACTTGTTGCCATAACAAGAGGTTAATCAGTCATACAATAGATGCCCTCTTACCACATTGTCTTCTGTGCACTGTGCACTGCACACTTACCACTGTCATGAAGAAAAAGAAGCAAATCAGCATTGATGATAATGCGGTGTGGACGAACATTACGAACCCAAAGCAATTGTTCAGTTTCTTAACTAACCTGAAAGGAAATAATTATGACTTAAAAACCCCAAGACTCTCATCAAACAAGCTGGCTTAGGTTTACGACAATAATGTTAAATCCCGACAGATTTTGTGAGCGACTGTGTCTGTCACGCTGGGACGCTACATGTATTCAGTTGTAGTCATGTTTTAGTTCACATGGTTTAATAACTTGCCTCAAAATCTTCTGATGTCTGAAAATAACATTTTTGATTTTGTCCAAGTCTTGATCCAAAACCTTCCTGTTCTTCCTTGTAGCGCATGAAGCCTGTATGGCATCCTTCAAGTCGACTTGCAGTAGGCGAAATAAGATGCTGATATTTAATGTTATTACAATCAATAGAATATCATAGGCTTGATATAGGCAGATTTGACTCGGTATGACTGAAATAATTATTTATTTATTAAGAGAAACGTGTGAAGATCTCAGTGGCATCTTGAGTCTGTATGTTTGTTTGTTCGAACCATTGATCGATCTGCATTAAATTTGGCAAGGATGAATGAAATTGCAACATGTTGAAACTGAGAAATTAACTATTATAATGAACTTATTGAACTAAATGGTACAAAAGGTTGTTTAGTTACGGGGTTTTAAAAGGGAGGAACTTTACACATCACAAAACGATTTTAATTTTAGTTTTAGTAAAGAAAAAAAAAATTCAAATAGATAGATAGATAGATAACACATTTATTTGATAAACCAGCACACACTTACAATCAATGGTACCATTGTACATAATGCTAAACACATAAATCTTAAGGATAGACACTAGATACTTAATACTAAAAATACGTGTGTGTGAACGGATGCGTACAAAAAGTGTGTGTGTGTGTGTGTGTGTGTGTGTGTGTGTGTGTGTGTGAGAAAATGAAATTGAATTCGTGTCATGTAGTGTGGTCTTTTCTGATAGCAGCATTCTCTTAAGAGTCTGGTTAACAGAAGAGGCCCACGTGCATGTGAAAGGTAAGGGCAAATGTGCAAGTGCATACAAATTATCGAGTGAACCACTTTTTTAGCTCTTTTCTCTGGAACATGGAGTCATACAGTAGGCGCATACTAAACGCGAACACTTTTTAGCAAATATATTCGGAGTGAATAATCTGCAGTACGCGCTGGGTCATACAAACCCAATTGACTAAGAATACTAACATACTCCCGCCGTTCACTGGATGGCACCAAGCCGCCATGGTGCTGAGGCTCACGTTCTTTTGATAATTAAAAATAAAAGTTCTAGCAAGCATAAACTAAACTTACTTAAGACCTCCCACGCATATGTGGCCAGATATAACGATGTGGAGTTTATCCGCGATGAAACAGATGCTTCGATCGGGAGCAAATAGTCATTGACATCAGTAGACAGGTTGTAAAAGGTATAACAGAGCGGTACCATATAGAAAAGCAACGTATCCAATGTGGCGTAGATAAAAAATACTGAAACATGAAGGTACACAGTTATATAGCAAATAACTTTTCTGCCTGCACCCACGCCTTACGAAACTTCCTTACGCGGCGGCAAAAATGTTTGAACTAAAATGTGATTCTGGATTTATTACAATCGTAGGTACCATCCTACTCCTACCATATACAAACTGAACGATGGAGTATGTCTTGGATATAGAATAGTATACCAAAATTTGCTTACTACCTTGCTTAAAAGGGTAGGTTAGGTCCGTACCTACCTCACCATTTATCAGGATCATAGTCTTAACTAACCTACGTGAAAAATGAATATGAAAAGAGATTAAAATAAGCCATAAGTCACATTAATATTTATAAAATAAGCTTTAGGTTATTTACTTTTAATTATAAGAGTTGTTCTTCGTAGCCAGCTCTTCATCACATTTTTCTTTTCTCCATGACCCAATCGGGTCGGCCATAGTTCTTCAATCTCAAACAAGAGCTTTTTGATTTCAGTTTTCATCAGCATCGCAGCCATTAGCTTGAATAAATCTGTAACGTATAAACGTATTTCTGACTCTAATAGAAATTTATGGATGACGGCCATCAGGATCCCCAAACCCGATCCCTTAGGGGATCCCAGTGAACTTTTCAGTTCACCAGAATCTCCTTGAAATGAAATTTATAAAGAAAATTATAAGAAAAAATATTTTATTTATCAAAAAAATATTACGGTCATTAATAATAATAATAATATTATAAATTTTATTTCAGGCATCAAAATTATGTGTATGAAATACAATAACAAGGGCCCATATAAAATAAATACCTTATAGTCTGACATATATATACATTATGAACTTATGAACTACACAAAAAGTAAGCGGTGCTTCCCTATACCGTCGGTAGACAACTCCTGTTGACCAGAAGTCCAACGCGAGAAATTCTTGTACTTGGCAGCTACCCGGAGCACGTACGACTGAATAAAGTTGGTCTCTCTATTTGATTCTAACCGCTTCAAGCCATGCACAAGTACAGCAGGCGGCTCCCTGATCCAGCATCGGCCTCTCTCGTCCACGTACCAGAGAAGACTCTCCCTGGTAGTGGTCGGGTTTAACCGAGGCACATAAATCGACACGGTAGCCTCCACCGTCTGCAGAGTGAGCCCAGCAGATAGCCGATTACCCGGTACCTCGCCGATTTCTGGACGATTTCGTTCGACGTTTCTTCTCCACGACAGTGAAGCCTTCATCGTCGACCTTATGCAAGCCACTCGCCCTGTCATTTTGGCCAGCCGCCAGTCCTAGCCTACAGATTACGTGTGGAAGTTGTGAGTTAAGTGGATATTATGTTTGTCTGGTTTGCCTTTGTGTGAGCAAAGATCCGTATTTCAGAATCATCAATCAATCATCGTGAACATCTTAAGGTCCTTTGAATTACTGAAACTGTTGTTTTTTATCAAGAATACATTCAGGGTATATGCATTTAGGTCCTTCGAGACGGATATATATTTCTGATTCCCATGTTTTTTATTTTGTGCTTATCAATGGTATGGTATGCTATCGACTAACCAACGTGGAATGTTTTGAACATCCCACGTTGGTTAGTCGATAGCATACCGCCATCTTTAATCAATCGGGTACATATGTCACTGTTTAATTAATTTGTTTAATATGTGCAACAAGCAGTGTTTTTTGTTTCATATTGAATTTTAACATTGACATATCTTATCTAAAATGTCTACTTCTGAAGACAGAACCTCCATCAAGAATAATGATGGTATAAGAGCCTGTCCAGATGGAGCGTTTCGCGCGTTTTCCAGATACTAGAGCTCTAAACATCGCGTCCAGATGCCTACGCGCGTTTCCTAACTCACGCGTAAAACGCGTACAACGTGCCGGACTCTCGACTCGCGCGTTTCGCGCGCGAGCGCCGCGCGATTTGAGATACTCAGGCGCCATTGCTGCGTCCAGTGGTACGCGCGAGTCCGCGGCGAGTAGACGTAATTGGTGCAAAATGGAGCTTGATAACTTCGATACCTACGGAACTTTTTATTGATAAAGTTGAAAAAAGAGTAGCCATATGGGATATGGAATATTTGGATTATTCTAATAGAGTCATAAAACGGAGTAATTGGGAAAAAATAAGTAGTCGAAACGTTTTTGAAGCTTTCGACTTTCTCTTTGTTTACGACGTTTCTGTTGACGGTATGCAAGCTACATCACAACTGCTTTATCTGGCTGTTTATAACTGTCCCTGGGTCCCTCTCATACACATCGCTCGTAGAAGCGCACGTAAAACGCGCGAGGGCACTCGCGCTTAAAACGCTCCATCTGGACAGGGTCTTAATTGTTATCGATCCCTCAATAAAATATTATGTTTCTTAGAAATAAGTTTAAAGAAATTAATATTATGACAGTGCCTTGTCAGTATATATACGAAATTTAATCTATGGGCACAAAAATGTTCATTTATTTAAAAAAAAATGCGATAATCATAGTATTAACACTAGAAATAGAGATAAACTCGCTGTTCCCACTGTTAGGCTCGCTAAAGTTAATAAGTCTTTTATGGGGCAAAGGGTACGCTTCTATAACAAGGTCCCAAGCGACGTGTTAGATTTGTCGATTGGCAAATTTAAAAACGTAATTTAACGGAAACTGTCGAAAGTTCAATAAATGTTAGAACCGTGTTCAGCAAATGCTTTAAGGTACCCACTCCTAGCCATTTCTCATTAAAATACTTTTAATATAAGGACTTTTCAACCTCTAACTTTCACCTAACTATATTACTAACTATTGAAAAGCCGTGACCGATACATTAAGACATGTCCTCTGAAGCACGGAAGCTGTCAAATCTGTTAAAAATCGCACTGTGGTCATTCAAGGACCTACTTGCCTAATTTCGTAAATTTGTTTAGAACTGTCTAATCTTACCTAAGCCGCAGTTAGCTATGCTACGAGCGCATCGAACTGTTACGTAGGTAGGTTTTATTTATGTACTTACCTAATATAGTTTTTATTAGGGCAGGAAATACAGCCGCAGCACGCAAAAAGTTTTCATACCGGCCCAAACGAAAAACTAAGCTAATATGAGGATAGATAAAATGACAAGTTAGTAACACAAAAAATGAACATCCTTATTGAAGCATTTATATTACTACGACCCAATTTAGACCCGAAAATATCTATTCCAATAAATTTCATCAAGCTGATGTACATGTAAATTGTTTTCTTGTAATCTGGTTTTAGAGTTTCGTACGACATTTTCGAACGCACAACAAACAATTTTTTTGAGGTGTCCATGATATCACAATTTTGTACTTAAATATTTCCTAGATTTTTGCAAGTAAACTGTTCATTTCCGCAAGATCAATGAATAATGAATTTTATTGTTAAACGTATAATTAAAGCGCAATTACCTATCATACTAATCGTACATCTATAAGATGTATAAAAGTAATAAAGAATATTATTTTGATATGGCGTACGCGTACTAAGATTGAGTTTTATTGAAAGATTGGAATTCAACTCCTAAGAGGGTGAAATGGGGTAAATCATTCGTATCGTTATCCCGAACTACCTCTAAATGTGGGTGCAATAGGGGGTTAAAACTTGCATAAGCAATTTTTGATGCGTATTTCGATTGATTTTATACGTTAAATTATACGAAACAAATGGATACATATTTAATTGTTTTTTAAAACAACAACAACATAAAGGGTTAAGAGGTGTTTCAAAGTTTTCGATTTATTATGATTTTGAACGCGTGAAGCAACCGATTTCAAACTTGGGTCAAATATCTGCCGTTTTACTGTGTATCTGTGATAACCAGACTCTTAAGAGACTGGGAGGAACATGGAACCCACATGTACGCTCACTCACAATCTAAAGACTGAACACTACTAGTATACAAACATTTTTCTTCGTCCCATGCACTCATATTTCAACGTCAAACACACAATAACACAAAGTATACATTATCAAATTCATCCCTAGGCTTACATACACTATCGTCACACTAAACGTCTTACATAAATTTTCTTACTTTTATCTGTGGCTGGAGGAGGATGCGGGATACAGATAATCTAGTCCGGCTCCTAGCGCACCAATATTGTATTATTAGCATTATAAGTTATCTTGTAACTGGCTATTCATTTATGTTCAATAAATGATTATTTTTATTAGATTTAGGTTCAATAAATTAAAATTATTATTTGATCTACTATTGGTTATCAAAATAATAATAGTAGCAGGCATACGAGGTGCCTACTTAACGTACATTATATATTATATGGCATTCTTAAGGTACCTAAGTACTCGTAAATTAAAAACGGGTATGACGAATTTTTTTAAAACATTGTGAATTTGTATGTAGGGGCTCTTTTCTGGAACTATAAAACCGATTCTAATACGTATTTTACTGTTAAATAGCTGAGTTGTCTCGAGTGCCAGAAACTGTATTTTATGGTGAATTATATTCTGTATAAAATGCGCGTTCGAAGTTGCGAGCCGCAGCTAGTTATCAATAATTACTTACTACAATGAATTCTTAATGACATTTATACTTATACTAGCTGTCCGCGCGCAGCTTTACCCGCGTTGATGTTTTTTCTCGGGATAAACCGGGATAAAAAGTAGATAGTGTAGCTTTCCAACGGTAAAATATTTTTTTAAATCGGTCCAGTAGTTTCGGAGCATGTTCAATACAAACAAACATACAATCAAATCTTTCCTCTTTATAATATTAGTATAGATTAATGGGTAACGTTTTATTGGTTAATTTACATGGTGTCTGGTATTCAAAATGAAACGCGATGATATACGATTTATGGTGGGCAATATCACAAGTCAAAGAGATTTCATCCATTATCAGTCTCTTCAAGATAGGAGCGACAGACAGTGGTAAGTATCTGGCGTGGTATTTGTCTGTCGTTGCCTTATGAAAAAAACATGGAACATGTAGTCTATGCGCAGCCTCAAACAAAGCAAGATCAAAAACATGGTCTTACTTTTGCATCGTCGCCATCCGTAGCACCATCGAATATGCTGGAACAGCGGTACATTCAACTCAAAGTCTTACTCAGCCATTTAAAGAAGTTGTTTAGGCTGGCTGGAGTCAGGTTTATCAGAGGACAATACACAATACACTCCTACTCCTTCGTGGGATCTTTAGAACAAGACATTAATACAGGACCTAGGAAATAGTATTAATCCATAGTAGTAGACGACCTCTGTGGCGCAGTGGACTAAGGTCCGGCTGAAACGCAGAAGGTTGCGGGCTCGATTCCTGCCTCGGGGCAAATTTTTGTATGATCTGCAATTATTTGTCTCGGGTCTGGGAATTTCTATGTATAATATGTATGTATTGACAAAAAAAAGTAGTATATCAGTCAAATGGTTCAAATAACACTAGCTCTGTTTACTTTGGGGCCAGATGATGCTGTGTGAAATGTCTGGATTTTTTTATAGTTATACAATACCATGTCTTTAATAATTA
Source organism: Lampropteryx suffumata (assembly GCA_948098915.1). Lineage (NCBI taxonomy): Eukaryota > Metazoa > Arthropoda > Insecta > Lepidoptera > Geometridae > Lampropteryx > Lampropteryx suffumata. The sequence continues at coordinate 15,206,559 of OX402558.1, read as the reverse complement.
TTTTTTGAAACAAAGCTACAATTGTTACTTCTTTATAATTTAGTTTAGACAAAACGTTAGACCAGCAATCCTTAGTAAAGAACTTAAACCGAGTCTAAAAACGAAAGTATTTTTGTATAGCGTTTGATTTATCGTTGTCCCGTTACTAATTTTGTATAGTTTATAATCCGGTCTACGAGATCATAATAACTTGGTAAGTCCGACATGCGGCAGACATGACCAACACAGTCCCGTTTGAGCTTGGCGGCTTTTGTCGCTATATCGATTACGATCGGGAAAAACCGATGCCAGCAATTAGTACCCTCCACTCCTTTGTAGAGTGCTTATCTCGTGTCTGAAAAATATGTATTCAACCCACAGGCTTGGTACCCAGTTGTCTCGTTGCGTATAATTCAAATATAAGTAGTTTATAAGTAAGTATTTAAATTTTCAAAATTATAATAGTCTGGAATAACAGACGCCAGCAGTTTTAAAATACGCATTTTGTGTATTTTTTTGAATTTACGTACAAAACTTTAAAACCCCTTTACACGCCCCTCTACAGGTAGATTAGAAAACACCTAAAATGAATGTATCTTTATTTTCTAAGTTTGTGAATGATCGAAACACCTAGTTATCCTTATAAGGTTTCTGAAGTTGACAAAGAACCCATATAGTTTCGCTATCTCTGTTTGTATGTCTGTATGTTTTTCTGTCTATCTGTCCGGCTGTCCGGCCCTTACCTGTTCTTGCTCTTGCTGCCTGTTCTTGCTCGCAGTTTTATACTGATCAAATTTTGCACGGAAATACGTATTAGTGACCCCTACAAAGTTCTGAAATAAAAACATAATATACGGGTTTTTAGGAGTACATCCCCTACATGTAAAATGCTGTTGTTTTTTTCAAATATTTTACTACCCCATCGTGTGCTATATCGTTGGATAGGTAGTATTCCGATACAGTTATTCGATTGATTAATATTAAGCTTTGAATAAACTGCTGTTTAGAGAAACCCGTAATGTTTTATAAAAGTAGATGGAAAATCTAGTATAATTTTCCTCCTATTTTCGTTAATAACGATATTACAAGGATAATTATACTAGATTTTGAGTAACAGCCTGATTATAAGCTTCAAATAAATATTAAATAGCACCTTCATTTTATTTGCAAAGCTAAGTCATAGTCACCTAGTCATTCTTATCCTCACTGGTTAGTGGCTAGTGGTGGACAATTTGTTGCCAACTTATCCTGTATCTTTAGGTAGTCAAAGTAGAAAAAAAGCCAATAGTGCTATGGAGAGCTATGTTGGGTGTTACACTACGTGATAAAACCGGCAAAGAGGAAATCCATAGAAGAACCAAAGTCACCGACATAGCACTCCAAATTTGCAAGTTGAAGTGGCAATGGCAGGCCATATAGCTCGCAGAACTGATAACCGTTGGGGAATAAAAGTTTTCAAATAGCGACCAAGGACAGGAAAACGAAGCGTAGGACGACCCCCCACCCGATGGACTGACGACATTGTAAAGATCGACGGAAGTCGGTGGATGGAGAGGGCTCAAAATCGTTCTTCCTGGAAATCTATCGGGGAGGCCTATGTTCAGCAGTGGACTTTATAAACGCTGTTATGATGATGATGATGATGATGATGATGATGATTTTTGCAAAATGAAATGACCCTCGAACGCGATAGGGTGGCTACCGTACAAACCCAAGTGAGTTACTGGTACGTATTGGGATTTCCATTGAGTTAACTGTAAATTTTTCATAAGTAACCTTGCATTTCTGCATGTTTGAGAATGAACTGGTCGAGCGTCTCAGCAGCATGTATGTAGGCTGCTACACAAACATTGTGTACGTGGACAACATTAGTTACACCAATAACATGGTGCTGCTGGCTCCATCGATCAGTGCTATGCGAAAGCTTCTTAAGTATTTTGCAAACTAACAAGCAACCGCTGTTGCAGTTTCGAAGTTGACAGAGTGAAGTTTTGTTTTTTGTCACAATGTTAACTAATTTTATCCTCGCAATTCCTGAACCTGTAATTTAGGTTTGCTCCAAGTTCGTATAAAAGATTTCATAACTAGTTATATATCAAGACTAGAGGTTGCGTGGTGCCCCTACAACCCCTAAAAACCACTACATTCCCTAAAAAATCCTAAAAACCCTACAACCCCTAAAAACCCCTACAACCCCTAAAAATCCCTAAAACGCCTAAAAAATCCTAAAAATCCCTAAAAACCACTACAATCCCTCAAAACCCCTACAACCCCTAGAAAATCTTACAACCCCGTAAAATTCCTACAAACCCCTACAATCCCTAAAAACTCCTACAACCCCTAAAAACCCCTACAAATCCCTACAAACCCTAAAAACCCCTACAACGCCAAAAACCCCAAAAACCCCTAAAAAATCCTACAAACCCCTACAAATCCCCAAAACCCCTACAATCCCTTGAAACCCCTACAACCCCTATGAACCCCTACAACCCCTAAAACCCCTACAACCCCTACAAAACCCTACAACCACTACAAAACCCTACAACCACTAAAAGCCCCTACAACCCCTAAAAACCTTTATAACCCCTAAAAAATCTTACAAACCTCCACAAATCCCTAAAAAACCCCTACAATCCCTAAAAACCCATACAACCCCTGAAAACCCCTACAACCTCTACAAACCCCTATAATCCTTTAAAAATCCTACAAATCTCTTAAGCCCCTAAAACTCCCAAAAACCCCTACAAATCCCTAAAAACCCCTACAATCCCTAAAAACCCCTACAACCCCTACAAACCCCTACAACCCCTACAAATCCCTAAAAACCCCTACAATCCCTAAAAACCTCTACAATCCTTACAAACCCTACAATCCCTACAACCCCTAAAAACTCCAAAAAATCCTACAACCCCTTAAAACCCCAACAACCTCTTATATCCTTTTTAACCCCTAAAAAATCCAACAAACCTCCACAAATCTCTAAAATCCCTACAATCTCTAAAAACCCCTACAAGCCCTAAAAACCCCTGAAACCCCTAAAAATCCTACAAACCCCTACATCCCTAACAAACTCATACAAATCCCTAAAAACCCCTACAATCCCTAAGATCCCCTACAACCCCTAAAAACCCCTACAACCCCTAAAGAACCTAAAAATCCCTAAAAACTCCTACAATCCTTAAAAACCCCTATAACCCCTAAAAACCCCTACAACTCCTAAAAACCTCTTCATCCCCTAAAAATCCTACAAACCCCTACAAATCCCTAAAAACCCCTAAAATCCCTAAAAACCCCTACAATTCCTAAAAACCCCTACAATTCCTACAACCCCTAAAAACCACGACAACCCCTATAAACCTTTATAACCACTAAACAATCCTACAAACCTCCACAAATCCCTAAAAAAACCCCTACAATCCCTAAAAACCCCTACAACCCCTGAAAACCCCTACAACCCCTACAAACCCCTTTAACCCCTTAAAAATCCTATAAATCCCTAAAACCCCCATAACCCCTAAAAACCCCTACAAATCCCTAAAAACCCCTACAATCCCTAAAAACCCCTACAAATTCCTTAGGACCCCTTTAATCCCTTAAAACCCCTACAACCCCTGAAAACCCCTAAAAACCCCTACAACCCCTATAAACCTTTATAACCACTGAACAATCCTACAAACCTTCACAATTCCCTAAAAAAACTCCTACAATCCCTATAAACCCCTACAATCCCTAAAAACCCCTACAATCCCTAAAAACCCCTACAATCCCTACAACCCCTAAAAACCCCAACAACCCTTATAACCTTTTTAACCCCTAAAAAATCCTAAAAACCTCTACAAATCCCTAAAATCCCTACAATCCCTAAAACCCCTAAAAGCCCTAAAAACCCCTACAACCCCTAAAAATCCTACAAACCCCTACATCCCTTAAAAACTGCTACAAATCCCTAAAAACCCCTACAACCCCTAAAACCCTTAAAAATCCCTAAAAACTCCTACAATCCCTACAAACCCCGACCACCCCTAAAAACCCTTACAACCCTTAAAAATTCTTCTAACCCCTGCAACCCCTACAAACCCCTAGAAATACCTAAAAACCCCTACAACCCCTACAAAAAACTACAATCCCCAAAAACCCTTATAACCCCTAAAAACCCCTACAACTCCTAAAAACCCCTTCATCCCCTAAAAATCCTACAAACCCCTACAAATCCCTACAAAACCCCTACAATCCCTAAAAACCCCTACAATCCCTAAAAACTTCTACAATCCCTACAACCCCTAAAAACCACGAAAACCCCTTTAAACCTTTATAACCCCCAAACAATCCTGCAAACCTCCACAAATCCCTAAAAAAACCCCTACGATCCCTAAAAACCCCTATAACCCCTGAAAACCCCTACAACCCCTACAAACCCCTTTAATCCCTTAAAAATACTGCAAATCCCTAAAACCTCTATAACCCCTAAAAACCTCTACAAATCCCTAAAAACCCCTACAATCCCTTAAAACCCCTACAAATCCCTTAAGACCCCTCTAATCCCTTAAAACCCCAACAATCTCTAGAAACCCCTACAACCCCCTAAAACCCCTACAACCCCTAAAAATCCCTATATCCCCTTAAAAATCCTACAAACCCCTACGAATCCCTATAAACCCCTACAACCCCTTAAAACCCCTACAAATCCCTAAAACCCCTACAATTCCAAAAACCCCTACAACCCCTAAAAACCCCTACAACCCCTTAACAATCCTACAAATCCCTAAAAACCCCTACAATCCCTAAAAACCCCAACAAGCCCTAAAAACCCCTACAACCCCTATAATATCCTACTAACCACTACAAATCCCTAAATACCCCTACAATTCTTAATTACCCCTACAACCCCTTAAAACCCCTTCAACGCCTAAAATTCCCTATAACCCCTAAAAACCCCTATAGATAGATAGATAGATAGATAAACACTTTATTGTACACAAGAGAATATACAAAAAAAGTAATGATTAGCAGTACAGTTGTACAATGGGCGGCCTTATCGCTAAAAGCGATCTCTTCCAGGCAACCTTTGGATGGACAGGATAGACAAAATACCAAAAAGTCGGCGGTGTACAAAAAAAAAAAAAGTTACCTATACTTAATCTAATACATAAAAATACAGAATATAACAATAAATATAAAAATGCCTATAATTCATAACTATAAAAATGACAAAAATTACACAAAGAAAGATGACATACATACCCACCATCAAACAACTTTCTATAGTGATAGAAGCTAACAACCAGTTAGCAGTTTCCAGATAAAGACAGATAAAGGTTATGGACTTTGATTTTAAATATATGAATAGATTTAGATAAGCGAATAGATAAAGGTAAGGAGTTCCATAAGTGTACAGCTTGAACAGTGAAGGATTCACCATACATAGCTGAACTATGAACAGGAGTAAGGAGTTGGAGAGTGTCAGACGAACGCAGATCACGATCGTTTGACTGGTGCAGAAAAATAAAACGTTCCTTTAAATAGTGGGGAGATGAAGACAGATAAAGGATGTTGTATAACAGCGTCAGGATATGAGCATTCCGGCGAAAACGAATAGGGAGCCACTTGAGCTTCATGCGAAATTCTGAAACATGGTCATATTTGCGCAAGCCAAATATAAACCGAATGCAGAGGTTTTGAAGACGCTCAAGTTTGTTAAGATGGACTTCGGATAGATCAAGATAGCTGGCGTCTGCATAATCTAATATTGGATGGAGCAGGGATTGTGCAAGCATAACTTTGGTAGCGGTTGGCAGAAAATTACGAAGTCTTCGTAAAGACGCAGATGATGCGAACATTTTTCGACTAATTTCATTAATCCACGGCTGCCATGTCAACTTAGTGTCCATTATAATACCTAAATTTTTAACTGACTGACTGATCGGAATATGTGTACCATTAAATAATATTGGTGAGAGAAGATTATGATTAAATTTAGCGATTTGCCTAGAACTACCAATTATGATGGCCTGAGTTTTGCTTGGATTGACAGTAAGTCCGTAAGACTTACTCCATTCACAAACTCTGCCTAGATCAGAGTTAATCAGACTAATGGCTCCATTGACATTATCTACAGTAGTATGACAGTATATTTGAAGATCATCTGCATACAGGTGGTAGGAAGATGAAAGATTTAACGTTATGGAATTAATAAAAATAGTAAAGAGAAGAGTAGAGAGGACGCCGCCTTGGGGGACGCCAGCAGTGAGGTTACACCATGTAGAGAATGTGTCCTCAACACGAATGCGCTGCTGCCGATCGAATAAGTAGCTACGGAACCAGTCAACTGCCGGCGGAGATATATTAAGAGAGCTAAGCACACCCAAAAGAAGGTCAAAATCAACATTACAAAAAGCACTGCTGAAGTCGAGGAGTGTAAACATAGTGATCTTTCCACTGTCCATTCCAAAACGAATGTCATCGGTAATTTTTACTAAATCTATAATCCCTTTAAAATCCTACAATTACCTATAAATCCCTAAAATCCCCTACAATCCCTTAAAACCCTTACATCCCCTAAAAAGCCCTAAAAATCCCTAAAAACCCCTACAATACTTAACAATCCTACAATCCTCTACAACCCCTTCAATCCCTACAAATCCTAAAAACTCCAACAACTCCTACAACCCCTTAAAACTTTTTAGTAAAATACAAATTATTAATTGATTTAAGTGGACGTAAATTAGTAGATCAGATAACAAATTTAAACGTAATTGCTAGTGTAACTTATATAAATGAGCAAACTTTAAAAACAGTAGATATTTTGCATCCATATTATGATTTATTACAAAAATATCCCGACATACCAAAACCATTCTTTTTCAAGGAAAATACTAATCATAATGTTTTTCATACTATTGAGACCACAGGACCACCAGTTCATGCCCGTGTACAACCTCTACCACCAGACAGGTATGTAAAAGCTAAAAAATAATTTCAGGTAATGCAAGAATTAGGTATTTGGGGCCAGCCCCTTGCACGTAGTGCCAAAGAAGGATGGAAATATAAGGCCATGCGGTGATTATAGAATGTTAAATGCAGTTACTAAACCGGATAGATATCCTGTTCCCAGACTACAGAATTTTACTTATGTACTGACCGGCAAAAAAGTTTTTTTCCAAATTAGATATAAATAGAGCTTTTAATTGTATTCCAGTAACGGAAACAGAGAACAGAAGACAGCAGTACTTACTCCTTTTGGTTTATGGGAATTTTTGAAAATGCCCTTTGGATTGCGCAATAGTGCACAAACTTTCCAAAGATTTATGGATAATGATGTTTTACAGAGCCTAGATTATATTTTTGCCTATATTGATGACGTCATAGTGGCAAGCGATGACATCATAAGCCACCGATGTCACTTAGAAGAAGTTTTTAAAAGGTTTCATGAATGCGGTATTACCATTAATATTAATAAATGTTTTTTGGACAGGAAACACACAGGAAACAGGAGTTTTTAGGATTCGAGGTATCGACCAACGGCATCAGACCGTTACACCACAAGGTGAAGGCTATCGTGGATTTCCCGAGACCCACCACCGTGGAAGAATTAAGAATATACCTAGGTATGTTGAATTTTTATAGGTCTCACATACCGAACGCCGCAAATGAGCAGGCTGAAATGAACAAATATATCCATAATGCAAAACGCAAGGATAAAACTCGAATTGAGTGGACGGTGAAGGCCGATCAAGATTTTAAGCAGACCAAAGTAAGTCTGCAAAATGCAGTTTTGTTATCGCACCCGTCCATTGGACTATCCCAATGATATTGACGACCGATGCGAGCAATACCAGCGTCGGCGCATCACTCCAACAACAAGAAGGTAAGTCATGGAAACCATTAGGTTTTTTCTCCAAACGGTTAACTGACGCTCAGAAGAAGTATAGTACCTACTATAGGGAACTTTTAGCGATTTATTTAGCGATAGTTCACTTTAGATATTCAATTGAAGGTAGATAATTAGTAATTATGACTGATCACAAACCATTGACACATTTATTTAGTAAAATTGGGACTAATAAAGAGACACAGCGTAGAACAAGACAGATTATGTTCATTAGTGAGTTTACTACGCAAATTAGTTTTATTGAAGGTAAAGAGAATACCGTAGCCGATTGTTTGTCTAGAATAGAATCAATTTCATGTCCCACAGTCATAGATTTTTCAGAACTCGCCGTTGCACAGGAAACGGATGAACAGCTTGCAAAACTATTCAAAGAAACAAAGAGCAGCTTTATTTTAAAACGTATCACATTACCGAGTTCGTTGAAGTCCATTGTGTGTGAAATGTCAGCAGAGCAAGCGAGACCGTACTTGACAAAGCAATTTAGACGCATAGCATTTGACACAGTGCATAATTTAAGCCACCCAGGCATTCGAACTACTAGGAATTTAATAACTGATAGATATTTTTGGATAGGTATGAACAAAGACATAAATACATGGACAAAATCATGTGTACGATGCCAAAGATCAAAAGTTTTGAAACACACAGTATCAGATTAAGGTGAGTTTCAAAATGCAGATCGATTTCAGCACGTCCATATTGACATTAAAGGACCTTTACCAACTACTCCAGATGGTTATAGATATTGCGTTACCATGATAGATAGATTTACAAAATGGCCGGAAGCAGTTCCGACTAAAGATATAACAGCGGAAACTTTAGCTAAAGTTTTTTATGAAAGTTGGATAACTCGTTTTGGATGTCCTGAAAAGTTAACTAGTGATCAAGGTAGACAGTTTAAAAGTAATTTATTTAAACAATTAATTTCATAATTAAGTATTTATAGAATTAGAAGTAGTCCGTATCATCCACAAAGTAATGGTGCTGTAGAGCGACGGCATCACACGCTAAAATTAGCTTTAATGGCTCGTCTTTATAGTAAGTCTTGGATAGAAGAATTATCAACCATCATGTTAGGATTACGAGCGGCATCACGCGTTGACACAAAAGTGAGCGCGGCAGAATTAGTATACGGAACCACCGTTAGATTACCAGGTTTATATACTATGTTCATTTTAAAAACAATTAAATTCTATCAATCCGTTTTTTAAATCTGTCAACTGTCATTATCACCTTAAAAACATTGTCATTGTATTATTATGTGCTTGTATTTAGTTCGTATTCTACCAATAAGTATCTCTATTATTTAATGTAGGTATGTAACTTTAACTTTTTTAACTGTATGTATAAATGTCCCGCCCGTGATGTTACCCTGAAAGGCCTAGTCTGAAAACCAACGCTGTCTCCAATAGGAGTGGCATTAAAGCTGAGACTGGACCTGTTTGGCTCCACAAGCGAAAAATGTACATTTGTGTAACATTTTCGTATTGTGTGTCAAATAAACTATTATTCAATTATATTCTATTCTATTCTTTATAAACACAAAATTAGTTGTACCTCAAGAATTCGCAAAGGTTCAGAAAAACGTACGCAATTCTTGGAAATTTTTCCGTTTCAAATTAGCATAAGCATAAGCATGCGCAAATACCGTTTACTCTAAAACCATTTTAGAATAAAGAAATGGTCAGAAAATGTCATCATAATTTCCTTGACCTAATCCTACGACCGTACTAGGTCTACTAGGTGGGGTCGGCAGTACTGGTTATTTTCTTCTCTCCATCATTCAATCATTCGATTCATCATTCATTCACGATCTACTCATAGAGTTTAATCGAATAATTAGTAACTAACCATCTTTCTAATTCGTTGGCTGCTTAAGTCTTTTAAGGAAAACTGGGTATCGTTCAGATCACTAATTGACATTATTTGTAACGCCCCCCCCCCCCCCGAAGGGAACGAAGGGAACTCTAATTTAATGTTGACAACAAACAAAACATTTACTTCAGTAATTAGTATGTCTGTCATAGTTCAGCAAAGGGGTATCAGAGGGCTTAATCTTTTATCAAAACGTCCATGTAGTAGGTCGGTCCAACACATTCAAGGGCATTGACTTTACTTTTGTCTGCAAGCAACTCACATACCATCCATCCACTGGTTAACCTTCTAGTATCGAACCTTAGAATGCAACTGGATACATAGAAGAGCCCTGCTTAACTCCTATCCTACTTGGCGAAGTTCCCTAATCCTACAACACAAGAATCTTACCCTACCCGACCCTAGATTTTACAGATTATTATCTAATACAATATGTTGTGATTTTATTTGTTAGGTCGGTAGAGTAAAGAAGATTGATAACGTGTGATAGATATACCAATTATATGAATAGTTTAACCTTAATTTCATGAATACCTAATATCAACTTTGGGTAGCTTAATTCTGAGCCTTGAGAGATATTTCTCTATACTATTACTAAGTAAAAGTCTGAATTAGATAAAATTATATCAACAGTAATATTCATACTGACTCTTCGTCGATAGCAGCTTTAGTCTTTCTATAGATTCAAGCAAGCTAGAAGGACTTTCGCCTCAAGAGTTTGATAGAACTTATCTAATATGATTATTAATAAATCAATAGTAGGACTCATCCATAAGATCTCCATTATATATGTACTACAATGTACAAATAATGAACATTTGAATTTAAGGTGTAGGTAATCATTATTCCATTTCATAAGAATTTATAATTACCCTCAACTAGACATTTATTATCTAGTGCAATGCTTCAGCTAAATCTTTAGTCAATGATAGTTTCCCCACTGATTTGCGCACCGATTTAGTATACAGATAAACAACGTAATCCTACGAAACCCATAAGTAGATTTATACTACTGTATAGGTAATAGTAATTCGACAACCTGTTCAAACTTGTCGAAACGTGTTGTGTACCTGATGTCCTACCTAACCAAACCTGGTGTGTGAATCCGCAATTCTGTAAGTAAGCTTCGTACATTTCATTGTGTATGTCACTCATCAGGGTGCAATGATGAGCTACCTAGCTGCTAATTGGGGGACAGCGAGTTGTAAACCTCGACTTTGTACCTAACCCCTAGTACGTCCCTACAATCTACTTCCGACAGACCGAAGTCCTGGGATGTCTTCCGTAGATTAAAGGCAATATAATGTGCAAATATATAAATAAATAAAGATAGACTATATCGATTGCTTCTGTTAAGTCCGGTTCTACCTTCCTTACACAGAATGCAACCAATCATAGGGAACCATTAAGCCGATCCTCAGGTAAAATATGGCTCCAGGCTCGTTCCGAGAGGTCCTGGGGGAACTCCTAACAGGGTGGGAAAGCCAGACTTGACTATAACCCCGCTAGGTTTCCATCTGACCCACAGACCATGCCGTGTAAGAGCCTCATACAATCACTTTGGCGAATCTTGTCTTCTTTCCGACTTACCGACTGGATAAACTATTACGTAACTCACACAATAAAATTATCACAGAAACAACGCGCGACAAGACACCATGTAATTGTAAGAAACCATGAGAGAAAATCTACCGAAACGTTCAGCTCGAACAGCCTCACGCGTCGCTCCTATCTCGAATGACCAAAAACCGCCATCTTCCTTTTCATCTTTTTTTTCCTTTTCTTTCCATTTCCAAACACATTCGAAATTTCGGGTATTTCGATTTACGTCCCAACCTCCGTGGTATAGTTAAATAACCTCTTTACTAAATCAAGCCCTAAATTAATTAAAATTTCAATTTATTTTCATCTTTATGTAGTTATTTCATGATTTATATATTATATCGTTAATATAAATAGATTTTAAATTATGTATTCTAGTTTTAATATTGTTTTTATATAGCTTTTCGAATTCAACCTCCTTAGAGATCTTCCCGTCCCAAATCATTCTATCAATAATATATTAATAATTATTCTATCTTATAGAATCAAATTCTATTTAATCTTACTAATTCAAATCCAGTATTATTTATTATTATTTATTTATTTATTTATTTATTTATTTACACAATAAGATCATAGCATTACAGTAGGTACACCAAGGCGCTATGAAATAACATTTTAACAGAAAAATTTAACACTATAAAATATTTTTACTAAATAATTAATAATAAAAATACTAAAAAAATAACAAAAAAAAAAGTATTGACAGATTGAACTAATTCTACTACTATCAATCGTCTCACAATACCTCAGACATTCTCTGCACACATTCGTCCATCGGTCAGCAAACAGATCACAAGAAGGTGTTGATGCCAGAAGCGCATTTAATAATTTTAGAGCCCGAACAAGAGGCGAGTTGTCGTGCGCGACTGACCGCGCCCACGGTGCAGCCAGTAAGTCGTGACTACGGGGCCTCAGCGAGTATTTAGGCACGGGAACAGACAGTCTTACAACTCTAGCCACTAATTCAGGGCAGTCTGAAGTACCGCGCAGTATCAGACAAGCAGTGACCAGAAGATTGTAGTGACGCCTAGCTTCCAGAGAGTTGAAGCCTAGCGCACCAAGTAAAAATATTGTGGGGAAAAGGAAAGGATCTTCCATAGATCCATAGATCTTTTTGTACAAAAATCTTAAAAAAGCCTTTTGGATCTTCTCCAATCGCAAGGCGTAAGTACTCTCATGTGGATGCCATACGATAGACGCCGCCTCAATCTTACTCCTTACAAGAGCCGAGTAGACCAGTTTTATAGCACCGGCATCGTGAAATTCACGGGCATTCCGCAGAACAAAACCTAACCTACGATAACAATCGGCAGCGAGTACGTTCATATGCTCATGAAAATTCAGACGTGTATCAAAATTAACGCCCAGGTCTCTCACAGAGTTGACCCTAACTATGGGTTCAATACCTAGCAAATATTGTGCTAGGAATGGTACACGCGCGCGACTGAAAGTCATAGCACAACACTTGGCCATGTTGAAGAAAAGCTTGTTTGTAAGACTCCAATCAAAAACGGCATTAATGTCTTCCTGCAGATGTATGGAATCATTAATTTGTTCAATTTTATGGACCAACTTCAAGTCGTCAGCGTACAACAGACATTTCGTATGTTTAAGAACAGCATCAAGGTCATTTATCATAATACCAAACAAGAGCGGGCCCAATATTGAGCCCTGACTGACTCCAGACCGTGTATGATAGGGAGCTGAAACAAAGCATCCATGTTGCACAAATTGCTGCCTGTCACGCATATAACTTGCAAATAACTTAAGTAATTTTGTTGAAAAACCAATATTACAAAGTTTTTTCAGCAGAACATCATTATCAACTCTGTCGAAAGCCTTTTTAAAATCGAAGTATATAACATCGACCTGCTTACTCTTGTCCAAGTGCAGAGATATAAAATCAACAAGAGTCAACAAATTCGTATTTACAGAACGCTTAACTCTAAATCCATGCTGCGAGTCGCATAAAAAAGGTTTTATCTGAGGGCATATTAGACTATGCAATATTTATTCAAAAAGCTTGGCGAGCGCGGAAAGTACTGCAATAGGTCGATAATTGTCAACCTCAGTTGTATCTTTAGCTTTAGGAATCGGTCTAACTCTCGTAATTTTCCACCGGCGTGGATAATCACCGGTAGTAAGGGCAAGGTTCAGGATATAACAAAGAGGCCGTCTTAAGTAGTCACTGCAGCCCTTCAAAATAAAAGTTGGAATGTTGTCAGGCCCAGCGGAACTGGTTGGTTTCATGCGGTTTATGGCCAACTCTACCTCTTTCAGCGTAATTTCATGAATATGGACGTAGTTTGCAGAGTTACTCTTGTTCTCAGCCTCAACAGAATAAGGATCGAGCAACGGGACATTAGGCAAAAAAACTCCCGAAAAGTAATGAGAAAAAGCTTGGGCTGCATTGCTGCCAACATATTCATTTCCTTCAAAAGAAATACGCGATTCGAAACCCCCCTTAGATTTTAAGCTCCCCACATGCTGCCAAAATGCTCGTGGGTTACATTTTATCTGTGCTTGAATAACATCGAGGTAGTTGTCATAAGCCTGAGATATTCGAATCTTGACATCCGCTCTTAGACTAGCAAACTCCTCATAAGAAGTTTGATTCTTAGAAGCCTTCCAAAGACGATGTTTTACAGCTTTACACTTTATATCCTTGATCAGGTCAGCCGCAAACCATACAGGATACCGCCTACTAGAATGATTGGAGCGAATCTTTCTGGGTAAACACGTATCAAATATACCATAAATAATATTATAGAAGTTGTCCAAAGCAAGATCAACTTGTAGGGCTTCCAAAACGCCATGCCAGTCAGCCTCGGATACAAGTTTATAAAGCAGCTCATAATTGCCTTTACCAAAATTCCAAACCTGTTGTGTGTTTATGTTGCTTGGATCTATTGGATCTAGGGATGTTTTGCATAGACTATTATCAAGCAAGATAACTACATTAAGTGGCGGATGATAAGCATCACGACGAGGAACCAGACCGCTCCCGTCGATTTCAGTTACATGGACCCCACGATGACGTTCTGACACCAGTACCACATCAAGCTTACCACCATACAAATTTAGTACCTCATTCATCTCTGTCAGACCACAAACATTTAAAAAATAGCAATAATAATTTAGAGAATGTTACAAGACGTACGTGTAGGGTTCAAGTTAAGATCACCAGCGATAATCACAAATCCCTTAAGTGAGTCAATTATAGATTCTACTTTTTGAAACCAACACATGTACACTTCTTCAGGAGAACTAGGTTTAATGTATACTACACAGATATGACAGGTAGAGTGTTCTATTGAGAATGATGCCCAAAGGTCTTCACCGTCAAAAGTTTCTAGATCGAATCGTCGATGGATGGTTATACCAGGTCGAGCCAATAATAGTACACCACCACCACGGGTGCCAGCAGCACGGTCCCTTCGTAGCACGCTCCAACCACAGCATAACAATTCCGCGTCCTCAACAGAATCACTCAAAAATGATTCAGTTATTGCTATAAGATCGCCTTCAAGAGATAGCAATGCTTGTCTGAAGTAGCTAAGTCTTGAATTTAAGCCTCTGACGTTCTGGTAGACTATGGAAAGCGTAATAGTATTCTTAAGGCCACTGTTATAGCTTCTTTTTGTTTGGTGGTCCACGAAATAGCCACGGCTTGACTCTCGCGTTAGATGGCCAGGTGTTGGGACTCAGACATTTATCGTAGTAGGCTGGTGGGACACCTATTTTAAAAGACTTATAATTACCTCTAGGCTTAAGTTCTTCAATTGTGCATGTACCATCTGAGCACCGCTCCACAAGGTACGACTGAATCTCTTCAGCTCCAGACAGCATGTTCCATAGGTGAACGTACTTGCGATGTTCAACAGCCTTAAGAGTAGTAACATCTGGTCCTGCAGTACACCGGATCGAAGTACTGGTTCGCCTATTTGACTGTTCTTTCTCTTTGTGCAGGTCTAAATTCGGTTCAGCCGTACGGACCGAATAATTATGTCGTTTATTATAGTGCACTTCTTTCCATTTAGTCGAATCATCTTGCTCGACATTGACTATATCTGGAGCTACGTCATCACGACCATGAGAATGCTGACCAGAATTGCAGGCTTCATTGGCAGGCAAATCGGGCTGGGTAGCCTCAGTATTAGGTAGCCCAGTTGGCTCTTTGCACTTAGAATTTGCGTCCGTGTCGTGTCTCTTCCAATTATAACGACTGCATTTCGTTTTAGTGATTGTCGCACTGATATCAATTAGAGCCTTTTCGGGATCACTGACCATAGTCGGGGGCGCTGGTTCGTTACTGTCCTGACATTTGCAGTTAGGCAAGAGTTCAAGAGCCTTTAGTTTCTAATTAATCTCCTTGATATTTATCATCATTTCCAGCATAGATACTTCATAGTGTGATATTTTGGAAACTGCAGATTCAAGTTGTTCAGACAATTAAGACATCTGATTTCGTAGAAGCAATGCTTCAGCTGCGGATGGGGTCATCGGAACATTTTCTTGGGATGGCAAGGGTGAACAAGATGGTTTTTTCCTATGTGTTATGTTTTTATTATATTCCATTATATTCCAGACTCGTTATTCCGGATGAGAAAAAAGTCGTCCGCAGCAGTGTATACCCTAACAGGTGACGTAATAGGGCGTAGCATCGTACGCGGCTAGAAGCGACTGCTTGTAGGACGCTCAAGCAATCCTGTGTAGCCGAGCCGTATCGTAGCACTTGAACGGTTTCGTAGCAAGCTCGAAACTCTATGAGTTATATACTCTATGAGTCGTAAGATATTTCTAAACCATAGTCTATAAACTTAGTATTAATTACTTTTTGCTAGCTTTCACTCACAGACCTTGACAATTGCATACATCTGCCATATTCCGTCTATGGTATAGTTTGTTATGACAGATGCTTTGTTTACTTACATTGTAATGAATTACGCACTATTTTATTTAATAATTAAAGATGAAGACTGAGATGGAATTGCTGGTAAATCTGTTCTGATAAGAATGACCCATGTATGCCTACGTGATATTAATAAGGTTTGTACCCAAGCATACCATAATAATTGTGAATTATAACGGAATGACCTTCTGTTCCGTTACATATTGCACCAGATCTAGCTTTCATATTTAATCAATGTATTGACAGTGGAGTATTTCCTGATTTAATGAAACATAGCAAGATCATACCTCTATTCAAATCAGGTAGTCATTCCGATCCTAGTAACTTTAGACCTTTAGCAGTACTTCCTACATTTAGTAAAATATTTGAAAAACTTATGCTAAACCAATTACAACGGCATTTTAATACCAACAATTTACTTGACAGTAAACAATTCGGATTTACAAAGGGACGCTCAACGACTGATGCCGGTGTTGAGTTAATATCACATATTTTTGATATCTGGGAGGAATCACGCGATGCCTTAGGTATTTTTCGTGATCTGTCGAAAGCTTTTGATTGCGTTCATCATGAAACTCTAATCAGCAAACTACATCACTATGGTGTTAAGGGAGTTTCACTTAAGCTTCTTACATCCTACTTAAGTGACCGAACACAACGAGTAGATGTAAATGGAAAGCGTTCTCCAGGTTCAATGGTAAAAATGGGTGTACCACAAGGATCAATACTCGGGCCATTCTTGTTTTTAATTTATATAAATGATCTACCTAAACTTGTAAAGGATGATCACGAGATTGTACTGTTTGCTGATGACACGTCACTTTTATTTCAATTAAAGCGACGACGACAACTTTGCCATTTGACTTTTTTCCATAGGACTTGTAGTGTTGCGGGAAATCGAGATAAACCGTTTTTTACCTCAGATCGCCCGTAAATTATTTTTCCTTTCATTTTCATAATATTCTCCTCCTTTTCCAATAGATTTCATCCTACAATTTTTTTTTTCACTTATTATTATTTTTAAAGGCTTCTCCGACTGGCCTGTCAGCTCAGTTATTAGAAGCTCTGCCTTCTGCGCTGTAGGTTGAGGGTTCGATTCTCTCTCAGGATAAACATTTTTGTGAAGAACATAGGTATATGTGCTGTGTCTGGGTGTTATAACGTATCATAAGTATGTATTTAAAAATATATAAGTATTTTATCAGTCATCTGGTCACCATAATACAAGCTATGCTTAGTTTGGGACTAGAGTGCGTTGTGTGCATTGTCCAGCTATAGCCTGGTCTAGTCCGGTTTTTTATTTTCTACTGACACCGAACTGCCAGCTAACTACACTTACTTCTTACCGACAGAACACAAAATAATCTATCATAAAAGTAGTATTTTTTGGTCGATTAGGCTTCCGTCTACCCATTAGATTTTTCCAAAATGACATGTTTTTGTCAGTGCACCGTGCCAAGTATAGGGCTAAAAAGATTCGTCATTTTACCAACGTAGATACCGCTAGACTCGTTTACTTTAGCTACTTTCATAGCATTATGTCTTATGGCATTCTGTTGTACGGGAGTGCTGCAGATATTAACACCATATTTGTGTAGCAAAAGAGGGTTGTTCGTGCAATTTATAACATGGGCCTCAGAGAATCACTTAGAAATAAATTTAAAGAAATATATATCATGACAGTGCCTTGTCAACATTTATATAAAAATCTAATGAATGTATCACAAAAAAGATCATTTGTTTTAAAAAAATTGTGATTATCATAGTATTAGTACTAGAAATAAAGATAAACACGCTGTTCCAAAGGGCAAATGTCCCAAGTCACATGTTAGATTTGACGATTGGCAAATTTAAAAACGTAATAAAACAGAAGCTGTCTATTAAAGTATATTATAAAATATCAGATTATTTAGATGACAAAAAAGCTTATGATGAATGTGTTCCAACTCGACTCGGCATCCGTAACAAAATTAGCAAGGATCATACAAAAAAGTGTTAAGACCAGACGAGTTTCTTGTCGGATTCTTCTAGAACTAGAGTTAGGAGGAACCGGCACCTAGATTCACGAGCATTTAAGAAGACGATTCAAAGTTCTTGTGATTTTATTGAATAAATAATATTTTGATTTAATTTAAGCTCCTTGGTAATGCTATGATCTTATTGTGTAAATAAATTAAGGTACCAATAACGAGGTCGAAAAACCTAATCGCTTCTATCATTAAATCAGGCACACGTCGTACAAAATTTAGTTTCAATAAAATGGCATAATGAAGGAGTGTAATCGCGCACGCAAATACATTAAAAAGCAAGTGGAGTTACATATCACAAGTAAACTGACTAATATGTCACTCTTTAAATCATGACAAAATTATTTAATAATTAAAATAAAATTGTTTTTCATTTAGGGTTTCATACAAAAAAGTTAGCAGTTTATACATAATTTTTAAAGTTTTTTTTAAACTAATGGACGTTTATATAATATGAGGTTACTGGATTGGCTACCCCTTAAAACAAATAAAATCAATATCTATTCTCGAAAATATTGAATAATAATTGAGAACTCTTCGTGGTAATTTTGTAATGAGTTGGCACCACCAATCTGACAACTAAAGCTGTTTTACTATCTCTATCAAAATCATTGTCACTTTCAAAGTAGTTAATAAGAGTAAAAAGATAAGTTTATGTTTATTTCAAAACGTTATGTTTTCACAGCAACGTCGTCAACCGAAAAGTGGTTACACTTTTTTGACTCGTGAAAAAAGAGGTTTGCTCCTCACTCAGTTACACGTTTTGGTGGTTTTTGGATAATAATTTCATCATTATTTCAAAATTGAATTTCACTATCCTATAATATTTTACTTTTCATAGATTTCCTCACACACACAATACCCTAGTGTAAGATGCAGATGCAATGGACAAACTCTAGAAAGAGATGTTACAAATTTTTCAGAAGGCCATTTCGCTAGTATTAACTTTCGGGGCGGCTAACGTAAGTAACTTATTTCTGGTTTATGCACGTTTGGCAATAGGGTCAAGCCGGACTATGACGGAGGCTTAGAAAATAGAGTCGTGATTACTTCCCCACTGCACTGTTTTTATGAAAGAATTATTGCAAATCTCCGAGAATGGACGAAACACGTGCTTCCAGCCTTTGATGTTGTACTGGCATCCTTTGGATTTCAGATTGAGGGTTTGTTCAATTCAGTTGCGATTACCAGGCAATATATCGGCAATATAATATTAATATCCAAACAGTACATCTTGTCTTCTTGCAGAATCAGACCTGAAGAGACCTTCAAATCATGCAGCATTAGCTCAGCTCACCAGTCATAGCACTGGTCAGTACGGGGTTCACGTAGTACTACAGCTGTTTGATATTGGAGTATGTTCGCCTTCTAGATTCTCGTACTACTCCATATGTCTTTGGCAAAGCCTCGAGCGAAAGCAAAAATTAGATCTGTTAGGGTCGAACAGCCAGACAGACAGACAAACAAACAGACAAACAGAAGAACATAGTGAAACTGTATGGGTTCTTTGTTGACTTCAGAAACCTTTTTAGGATAAAGAGGTGTTTCGATCATTCATAAACTTAGAATATAAAGAAACATGCATTTTAAGACTTTTCTAACATACCTATTGAGGGGTGTGTAAAAGTTAAAGTTTTTTTTTTCGTGTGTATTGAAGTTTTTACGCAAATTAAAAAAATACACTAAATGCGTATTTAAAAAAAAATACTAAGGAGTAGAACTGACTGGAGTCGGTTATTACAGATCATAATAGTTTTGAAGTTCGAATAAACGACTTACTTTCGCATTATACGCAACGAGACAACTGGGTGCCAAAGCCTGTGGGTTAAATATATATTATTCAGACACGAGATAATTACAAATGAGTCAGACTGATTGCTGGCGTCGGTTTTTCCCGCTCGTTATAAATTATCAAATTAAAAATTATAAATAAATAAATAATCCCGGACATTTCACACACCATCATCTGGTCCCAAAGTAAGCAGAGCTTGTGTTATGGGTACCTCATGACTGATATACTACTTATATACTATTATTATTTTTGTAAATACATACATATTATACATAGAAACACCCCGACCCGAAACAAATACTTGCAGATCATACAAACATTTGTCCCGCGGCGGGAATCAAACCCGCAACCTTTTTGCATCTCAGCCAGGCCTTAGCCCACTGCGCCACAGAAGTCGTCAAATTATGCTTAATAAGCAACGGAATATCGGGGTATCAAAGCAAGTGGAGAAAATATATTCTTTTCCGACACGGAAAAAGTACAACTAAGTAGTGGAACTGACTGTTGGCGTCTGTTTTTTTCAATCGAAATAATTTTAGAGTCCGGATCAATATAGAATATACAAAATATGCAAAGTATCAAACCCTGTAGGGAATATGCATACTATTAAGACACGGGAGATATAAGCAATCTAATAAGGAGTGTTAATGAATGCTGGTGGTTGTTTTTCTTGATCATTATAATTTAATAGTCTGGAATAACTTACCAAGTTATTATAATCTCGTAGTCCGGATCATGATAAACTATACAAAATTAGTAACGGGACAACGAGGAATCAAACTCTATACAGAAAATACTTTCGTTTTTAGACACGGTCTAAGCACTCTACGGAGTGCTGGTCAAACGTTTTGTCTAAACGAAATTATAAAGAAGTAACAATTGTTGCTTTGTTACAAAATATAATTATTAAAAACATGGTACCTATTATATAACTATGGATGAATACTATTTCCTAGGTCCTGAATTTATTTTGCCTCGATTTCTCTGCTCTGCCCAAAAATTCAAATATATTAATTTTGTTTGTACGCGGCATATGGACTTATGTCGCGCGCAGTTCGTAATGGGATCTGAATAATCGTAATCTGAATAATTTCTTAAAATAGCGGACTTTGAGTTGAATGCATCGCTGTTCCAGCATATTCGATGGTGATGATGGAAAAGTGAAACCTAGTTTTTAATCTTGCTTTGTTTGAGGCTACGCATAGGTGCGAAAGATTACATGTTCCACTGTTTTTTCTCGCTGTTGTTGTTGTTGTTGTTTGTTTTTGTGTTTTTTCACTGTTGTCTCGCTCGTAGGTTTGACGACTTCCAGGCTCCCGAACAAGCCGGGTTCCGAAAAGGCTTTAACACCATAGACCACATCCATACGCTCCGGCAGGTCATACAGAAAACCGAAGAGTATAACCGGCCACTTTGCTTAGCGTTTGTGGACTATGAGAAAGCCTTTGATTCTGTCGAAACCTGGGCAGTGTTGCGGTCACTCCAGCGGTGCCAAATCGACTATATAGGTATATCGAAGTGTTAAAATGTCTGTACAGTAACGCCACCATGTCTATCCGACTCCAGGACCAGAGCACGAATCCAATCCCATTGCATAAAGGGGTGAGACAGGGAGATGTTATTTCTCCGAAACTGTTCACCTCTGCATTGGAGGATATTTTCAAGCTCTTGTACTGGCATAGACATGTTATCAACATCAATGGCGAACACATCACTCACCTTCGATTTGCCGACGACATAGTCCTCATGGCAGAATCGCTTGAAGACCTTGGAACAATGCTCAGCGACCTTAATATCGTCTCCCAACAGGTGGGTCTTAAAATGAACATGAGCAAGACAAAACTCATGTCAAATGCTCATGTTGCACCCGTACCGTACCGTACCGGTACATATTGGAAGCGATATAATCGAAGTTGTAGACCATTATGTCTATTTGGGTCAGACGATTCAACTAGGCAAGTCCAACTTCGACAAAGAGGTCAGCCGACGAATCTAACTCGGATGGGCAGCGTTCGGGATATTACGGCACATCTTCTCGTCACAGATACCGCAGAGCCTCAAGACGAAAGTCTATAATCAGTGCGTGCTGCCAGTGATGACATATGGAACTGAGTCTAGGTCGCTAATTATTGGCCTCATACACAAGCTCAGAGTCGCGCAACGTGCTATGGAGAGAACTATGTTGCGTGTTAAACTACGTGATAAAATCCGCAACGAGGAAATCCGTAGAAGAACCAAAGTCACCGACATAGCACTAAAAATTTGCAAGTTGAAGTGGCAATGGGTAGGCCATATAGCTCGCAGAACTGATAACCGTTGGAGAATAAAAGTTCTCGAATGGCGACCAAGGACAGGAAAACAAAGCGTAGGACGACCCCCCACCCGATGGACTGACGACATTGTAAAGATCGCAGGAAGTCGGTGGATGGAGAGGGCTCGAAATTGTTCTTCCTGGAAATCTATTGGGGAGGCCTATGTTCAGCAGTGGACTTCATAAAGGCTGGAATAATGATGATGACTGTTTTTTCATAAGGCAACGACAGCCAGATACCACGTTATTGATAGACTGAGTATGTGCTTCTGTGAAAAGCTTGAGTAAGTAAGTATTTTTAATTGTTAGTGTTTATTGTTATGTTTATTATTAATAAAATTAGCATTCGATAGTTATATAGGTATATTTGTGTGTCCAAATAATTCATGTTCTTTTATTTTATTTTATTGTGTAGCCAATTAAGTTGGTAAGTAATTTTAGGGTAGGTCTTAAGATAGATAATAATTTAATAATATATGTTTTGTAGGTTGTCTTTTTCTATTTCTTTGTCTTTTATATTGTTTAATGAAACATAGATGTCACGCTTTGGATATTTCTGTAATGTTACTCTTATCTAAATAAATAAACTAGAACTTGAACCACGACAGATACTTACCACTGTCTGTCGCTCCTGTCTTGAAGAGATAATGGATGAAATCTCAACCATAAATCGTATATATCATGGCGTTTCATTTTGAATACCAGACACTATGTAAATAATTCAATAATATTTTACCCATTAACATAGGTATAAAAATCATTAAGCATTTATTGTGGTACATATTTATACTTCATATTGATAACTAGCTGCGGCTCGCAACTTCGTATGCGCATTTTATACAGAATATAATTCACCATAAAATACAGTTTCTAAGCACTCGAGACAACTCAGCTATTTAACAGTAAAATATGTATTAGAGTCGGTTTAATAGTTCCAGATTAGCCCCTACAATGTAATAAAAAACCGTTTTTAATTTACTTACGTTAATAACTAATGTTTGGAATTAATCGCATCTGCACGCTTTTTTATTATACTAACATTATCATCAAGTTACACCCCTTTTTGGTGTCGTTTTGAAAAAACCCGTGGTTACGGTAAAACGGTAAAGCCGCGGTTAGGTTTTTCCGTTTAACATGAATAATATTCGTTAGTTCACTTACGCCAACGAATAATCCAAACATCAAACCATTTTTTAAACCGCAATGAGTAATTGAGTTCAGTTCTCGCCGTGAACTCCTTTATGTTTTCTTCCGAAAGAAAACTGGTGCCACGAAGTGGTCATTTGAGTTTAGGAAAAATAAATAAGTCAACTGGAGCTATATCTGGTAAATAAGGTGGTTACTCGAGGGTATTTGTGCGAAGGCGCATTATCGTGGTGCAAAATCCAATTTTCTTTCCACAAATCTGGCCTTTTTCGTAGAATTTGCTCTTTTAAACACCGCATATCGTTTAAATCATTCGGTTCAATTGTCAAAGTCAAAGTCAAAAGATACTATAATCAATACAATCACAAGCTTATTATAGAGGCGCAACGTGTTCCCCATAAAGGTCTTATTTACTTTTTCTATTCGAAGCCTGGGGATGTATTATTTGTTTCTGTTTCTAGTATTGATTCTATGAAGATCACTAATTTTCTGAAATCCATCTCTATTCTTATGAGTATATAGTAAAGTGTCATATATATCTATATTGTGAAGCTATTGTGAGAATATTAATTTCTTTAAATATTTATCTCAAAGACTCTCGCGGTTTCATTCTATAAATGGCACGTGTGACCCTTTTTTTAATTATAAATATTTTTTCAATATCAGCTGCTTTTCCCCAGAGAATGATGCCATATGATACAACACTATGAAAGTAGCTGAAATAAACTAGTCTAGCTGTAGCTTCATCAGTAAGCCAACGTATCACACGAACTGCATATGCAGCGGAACTAAGCCTACCAGCAAGAATTTAAATTTTTGGTCCCCACTGTAGTTTTACATCAATATTAAGACCTAAGAAGATCGTGGAATCTACAAGATTCATTGCCTCCCCATTAATTTCAATGTTGGTCGGGTTATGAATAACATTTGGCAAAGTGAATTTGATACATTTAGTTTATTTAGCATTTAGTAAAAGATTAGTTACAGTAAAACAGTTAAGAACTAAAGATAAAGATTCATTTACGTTATCGCAAATACTACACTCATAGCCATAATTAGAGTAACGGAACAAAATAAAGACAGATCGGATATTTTTGTTTGTATTATATAAATTATATTATATACACTTTATTTATTTTACCATTTTTAATTAAAATAAAACTTTCTTCAGTAAAAAACACAAGACTAATGAACAGTAATGTTAAAAATTATGTTTTGATGAATTAACCCTTTAATCATTCATCATTTGCAAAATGTGAATGTGTTATGTATGACATTACGAATACTCTTTGTCGAGTGTTTAAGTACATTCAGTACTTGGTGTTACTCCCTGTAGCTGTTAAAACTGCCTGCAATTTTCTCGGCATGCTTTTGATTAAGTTATCAATGAAATCTTGTGGTATTCGATTCCTTTATTCTTCCAGTACCCTTTTCTGATCTCCTATGTTTATTGGTGTCGGATCCCGCTGTTTTACTTGTTTGCCAAGCTTATCCCAAACATTTTCGAAGGGATTTAAGTCTGACAAGCGTGCTGGCCATGACAAAACGTCAATTTTGACCTCTCGAAGATACCCCGAAACTATCGCTGCAGTATGGGGCCATGCATTGTCCTGCATTAATTGAAAATTACCTACGATGTATGGGACAAGGGGCATGACAAATCGATTCCAAGATATCATTTACTTCTATCATCTGGCTTAAGACAAAACCTAGACTCGTCAGTAAACATTATTTTCCCCCAGTCATCATCATTAAAATTTTGGTATGAGCGAGCAATGTTAGCCCGAGGTACTCGATGATCATTATGATGATGTGGTAAGTAAGGGTCATCTAGCTGGTAAGTACGGCTTTATTCCAGCTTTTTTAAGTGTTCTTCTTACAGTTTTAGTGCTAATTGTCACCTGTCGAACGTGCTGGAGCGTAGATCTGACTTCAGAAGAAGTCTAAGTGCGTTTTTTCAGAACACTGCTCGCTATAAATCGATCGTCTCGCGCTGCTGTGACTCTCTTGCGACCTTGCCTTACACGTCTCGTGTACTCTTCAGTCTGGTCTCTCCGGTAATGTTTAACAATTCGAAAGATGACGGGTTTGGAAACTCGCAATGTTTGAGCCACTTTTTCATAACTGCGACCATTTTTAATTAAAGTAACAGCTTTGGAAACCTGAGCTACGCTACCACTATTGCGATACGTTTTTGTAAAAAAAACTTGAAAAATGACAGATTTTATGAAATTAATACGCATAACGTCAGCAAAAATATTCCAATAGACTAGTGAAAATAACAAATTAACGAAAAAACAAATGAAAGCCAGAAACAAAAGACTATTGAAGTAATGCTTTTTTCAAATTAAATATTAATGTTTAAGTGGCCAGTTTGTACTAAGAACATTTTGAACATATATTAGTATTTTTCTTTGATTGATGAAGCGTTCCTCTATTATTTTTTACAAAAACAGGTAAATCGTTAATGTATACTAGGAATAAAAAGGGCCTAGTAGGCCTAGTATCAAACCCTGTGATACCCCTATATCAATAACTGATCCTGAAAACCTCTCACCACCCACGTCAACTTTCTGGACTTTATTGGATACATAAGACTGTATGAGGTCAATCGCCTGGTTTTGAATACCATAATATCTTAATTTTCTGATAAGGGACTCATACAGTCAAACGCTTTAGATATATCACAGAATACCCCATTTGCATCCTATGACTTCTCCCAGGCGTCAATAATATGCTTTAAGAACGCTATACCTGCATCAGATGTCGATCGACCTTTAGTTAATCCGTATTGATTACTATGTAGCAGGCCTTTAATGTTAAAGTGAGATAATAACTGATTCGGAATGTTTTTTTCAAAGATTTACTTACTTACTTTAAAAACTTTACTTCTTTGAAAAAATCACTTAGATTTACTTTAGATTTACTTAACGCAGGTAATATCGATATCGGTCTATTATTAGCGAGATCACTTTCACTTTCAGACTTAAACAGGAATGAGTTTACTGTGTTTCATGAGATCGGGAAATACTCCCTCGTCGATACATCTATTAATATATAAGCTAAACATGGTGCAATATCTAAGATAATGACACCACCTTCTGTATTTTTTTATATTAATTAGCTGGAATGCTTTTACAAGCCTCATTCATATAGCTAAAACTAAACTTTTTCTTACATTTAGCAACAGATTCTAATAGAACGGAAGCTCTGGCGGCTGAAGTGTTTAATGATTTGGTCATAAGTTTTGGTATATCAGAGAAAAAGCTATCAAATGCATATGCAACTTCCTGTTCTTTAATCAAAATTGTACCATTTACGTTTAATTTGAATTGTCTATTGCGGGCCTGTGATTTACCTGTTTCATTATTTATTTATTTACAAGTAGCTTTTATTTACTTTGTTGACCTCTCTATTATTTTTCTAAAACACAGTGATTTAGCCGCGTGATAATTTTTTTGAATACTTTTAATGTTAGATAATTCAGTTTTTATCTTACTTAACATGTAAGATAAAAA
This sequence comes from Lampropteryx suffumata, assembly GCA_948098915.1. Classification (NCBI taxonomy): domain Eukaryota; kingdom Metazoa; phylum Arthropoda; class Insecta; order Lepidoptera; family Geometridae; genus Lampropteryx; species Lampropteryx suffumata. The sequence continues at coordinate 15,179,506 of OX402558.1, read as the reverse complement.
CTGAATCATCTAACATTATCTCTCTGAAAGCATATAATTCGTACCGTTGTACAAATTTTATGCTTCCAGAGAGAAAATGTCAACGAGTACATTGTGCGAATTATTTACTTCTATATATACCTAGTGTAGCCCAGTCCACTAATCTAGCACTATTTTTTGGTTTGCATGTTTTGGAATGCACCACTCCAAAGCTTGTTGACTAGTTTGCATGTCAAACTCGTAAACCCACGTCTGGTCACTAGTAACAATGCGGTTTCATTAATGTTGGGTCGGAATTGACTCGTTCTAGCATGTCCTCAGCGACTCATATGCGATTGAGTTTTTGAAGAAAATTCGGATCGTCTTGTGAGACACATAAAAATCAGCGGCTATCTCTCTCTTAACCTTGAATGAGAATTTTCAGCCACGATTTCCTTCTCTTTTACTATGTTAACTTCAGTTGAAGACGTTGATGGTCTACCAGAGCGAGGCAAAACTTCCATTACAATTCGACCGCTTTTAAATGCTATGTACTATTTTTACTACTTTGTACCACTCATAAGCACTCACAAGCAAGGCTTACTCACCGTAAGCCTTCCACATTTTCTAGGACTCCGAACATAAATACCATTGGCGATGCAAAATTTAAGACAAACTTTATATTCGATGCTTTTGTCCATTATAAAATTAGCAATACACACTAGATATGATCTAACTAAAAACAGCACCGTCCTTAATCTCAATAATAGATGCAACTCAAACTCCGCGCCAAAATGAATAAGAGTTGTGCCAATCTAACAAAAAAACAAAAAAAATGAATTTGGAACTATACAAAAATCATCTATTCCCAATATTTTTTTGACAGAATGTATGTATGTCAGTGAATGCTCGGGACCCTACTTCTTTATTTTATATAGATGTATAATTAGTACGATAGATAATGGCGCTTTAATTCTACGTTTAACAATTCATTTCTTATTGATTTTGCGGAAAGGTTCAGTTAGCTCGTCAAATTCTAAGTAATATAAGTTAAAACAAAATTGTGTTATCATGGATCCCCCTAAAAGATTGTTTGTTGTGCGTTCGAAAATGTCGTATAATACTCTACCTCCAGCCTACAAAAAAACCATTTCCATTTTCATCAGCTTAATGAAATTTATTGGAATAGATATTTTTGGGGCTGAATTGGGGCGTAGTAATGTAAATGCTTCATTAAGGATGTTTATTTTTTGCGTTAGTAACTTGTCATTTTATCTAGACTCATGTAGCTTAGCTTTTCGCTTGAGCCGGTATGAAAACTTTTTGCGTGCTGCATCCGTAATACCTACTCTTATAATTCACACATTAGGTAAGTACATAAATATAATCTCACCTACATTACAGTTCGATGCGCTTGACAGTGTAATTGAAATTATACTCGTAAGAATTCAATAAAAATCCACCTGTCATTCAATTAGTTCACAGCTAAAAACACAGATGTTGTTTTGATAAAACACTTAAACAGTTTTATACTTATATTATTATTTTATAGTTGGTTTTAATTATCATTTGCTTTAGTAAATATTATTGTAATAAAAATGATTATACCATCACACACATTTGTGGACGAAATTAGGATTTCAGAACGAAAGTATCCAATGATTGTTATATATTGTAAATTTAATTGTTCGATACATACTTTCTTACTATTTTTCAGTAATTAATTAGTTTGGAGTTATTAACGAATGTTTCACTTTATTATTTTCTGTTCTCATTATTCTGATATTTACAAGTCTTTCATTTTATTGTTTACTAAATCGGTAAATTCGTTATAATTCTTTTATTAAGACATATATAGCAAAACATCCATTGTTTCTTGAATTATATTTTAACATATTTTTATTGTTATTAAGTAAATAACTTTCATTATTATACTTAGATTCTTAATAGGCTTCTGTGCTTGGTTGAATAATGAATATGGTGTGATGTTTGGTATATATTTCAAAAAAATGTATAGAAGGCGAGGTTAAGGTATAAGACGGGTAGATTTAAAGTGACCACCGAACTCGAAAGATAAGTGCCTTGCAATAATATTGTACTAAAATATATTTGTGTGTATTTAATATGTGTACCGATAACTTTTTGTGTTGTTCTCAGTTTGGTTATTTGGTAACTTTAAAACTATATTGTCTTTGTGAACTACATACATTTGTATCACTTACTTATTCTGTCGTTGTTTCGTTATATTCCTTATGGTGTTTATTTTGTAGGAGGGTACTTGTGTTGTGTAAAATTGTAAAGGATCATACAAAAAAGTGGTAGGACCAGACATGTTTCTTGCCGGATTCTTCTTGAACTGGGGTTAGGAGGAACCGGCACCTAGATTCACTAGCATGTAAGAAGACGATTCTAAGTGGTCCTTGTGATTTTATAATTATAATTTTGTTAGCTATCAAACTCTTTTGATATCATAACCAATAATTATTCACCTTGACCGTTAATAGAAAAGACATATTTTTTTCAAACAAAACACCTTTTAATTTTCACATAAATCGAGATATTTAACATGATATATGAAAACACCCTTTGTTTTATAGTCCTGAAATCCCATAAAAAGTGAGTTTATAAAAATCGGTCATCAGTCCAATGTTTTACTTTACTGGGAACAGTTGAACTTAAGAAATATGGAAACCACAGCCACAGAAGCCGCTCTAATCATCGGCCTAATTCAGCAAGGGTTGTCTCAGCGTAGTATCGCTCGACAGCTTGACCTAAGCCAGTCCTGTGTCTCAAGAGATTCAGGGAGGCTGGGAACTTAGTCCGGAGACCAAAATCAGGACGACGGCGATGCAATATGTCAAGAGATAATAGATTTATTGGCACCACTTCTCTCCGAAATTGACACCTGACCGGTGTAGATGTCCAGAAGCAGCTCAGAAAAGATCAGAGGGCTGTGAGCGAATGGACAGTCAGACGAAGACTCAAAGAAACGGGACCCAAATTGTCTTCAGTAGATCGACAAGCCCGGCTTTAGTTTGCTCGCGATCACTTAGATTGGGATATGGAGCAATGGAGTCGAGTACTGTTCTCGGACGAAACCAGAATGTTGCCGAAAGCCTACATGGTAGCGACCGTTGACGTAGAGTCTACAAGAGACCGGTTGAGTGATTCGCACAATGCTGTTTTGCGGAAACAGTGGCATAGGGGGGTGGGTCAAGTATGTTGTGGGCGGAGATTTCTATTGAAGCATAAACAGAGCTATTTTTTATACCGGGTGGCGGTCGGGGAGGCGGACTAAATGCAGAAATATATATATACGACATTCTTCTAGGCCATGTGCTGCCATACCCCGGCTTATTGGCGAATATTTCCTGCTAATGCACGATAATGCCCACTGCTACACCACTGCAGTGGCTAGATAGTACCTGGAAGATGTCGGCATTCCCATACTAGACTGGCCAGCCCTTCTTCCTGACTTGAACCCAGTTAAGCATACGTGGGATGAGCTAAAACGGCGGGTACGAGGAAGATAGCCAGCTCCGGCAATAGAAGACCTGAAAACTGCTTTAGTCGAAGAGTGGCCGGAAACCCCACAGAATTCCATCAGGAAACTCATAAGTCAATTAAAAACCATTTACAAGCGGTCATTAGGGCCAGGGGGGTAACACAAAATATTAAGGGGGTTTAACACATACACATTGTAAATAAAAAAAAAAAAATTCATGCCTGTTCATTAAGACGTTCACAACTTCGACCTATTGCAATAATTCCCCAAATTTAGGTAGGAAACTCAATAAATTTTAAATCTTCTTGATATCACTTGAAAGTTAACAAATGATCTCAAAACTTTCAAATTAAAAAAAAAAATAACATAGATCCTATCCTAGTTCTACGGTTCAACAAAATAGAAATACTTCTCTCAACAGTTCTAACAAAAGCTCGAGTGAAAAAAACAATTTCATCGCAGACGGAATCAAAATATATTAATTCTAGCAATCTGGCAACAATTCTAAATTTTGCTGTTTACAATTCCGTGAGTTGTATCTATCAGAACGAGTGCTGATCATTTAAAATTGTGCCACAACTTAAACAAAATGATTTGACTGCCGATTGCTGAAGTGAATTCAAATGCGCTTTGCTTCCACATTTATGATGCGTACAGCCAAGGATTGGAATAATTTGCCGTCGTATGTCTTTCTTGAAAACTACAATTTGTGTATCTTCAAGTCAAGAGTGATTAAGTATCTTCTAGACCTGCGTGCCCCATCGTCGGCCACATCGTCGCTTAACATCAGGCGAGTTCATGGTCAAACGTAGGTCTATCTATGATAAAAAAAAAGTGCTTTACCTGTAATTAGCGTCATCATACCTTATTGCACCTAGGTTCGGAAACTAAACCTGCACATGCCCAAATCGTTACATCGCAGTATAATAGCAATGCATACCCGCTAAATACTGCGCATGCTAACCACCACAAATATCCACAAGATTGCCGAATTCTTCTTGAACTGAGGTTAGGAGGAACCGGCACCTAGATTCACTAGCATGTAAGAAGACTATTCTTCTTACATGCTAGGTGTTTTCATATATCATGTTAAATATCTCGTTTTAAGTGAAAATTAAGAGGTGTTTTGTTTGAAAAAAATATGTCTTTTCTTTTAACGGTCAAGGTGAATACTTATTGGTTATGATATCAAAAGAGTTTGATAGCTAACAAAATTACTTTCAAATAATATACCACAATCCCATACCATTCATTGGACAGAAATTGTAAAAAAATGTCTTGATCAACTCGCGATGAAGCGATTCCAGTTTTAAGCTCGTGAGTGTATTTATCAAGTGTAGCAAACACTACTTCGTAATTAGATTCAGTTATTGGCACACTTTTGACAATGTGTGGTGCGGTACCTTTTATACATGACAGCAGCTAATGAAAATTGTCTATGCTTGAGATACCAGTCTGTGTACAAATGAGCAAAATATTTCATAAAATTTAAAACTTTCAATACCACGGTCAAATGTGAACTATTCGAATTCTGCAAGTATAATGTCTTAAGTCTGGGTGTAGGTATATATGTATAATATGTAGGTATGCATTAAAAAAATAATACATATAAGTAGTATATCAGTCATTTGGTACCCATAACACAAACTTTGCTTTTTTTGGGGCCAAATGATGCCGTGTGAAATGTCCGGCATTATTTAAATATTTATTCATTTATTCTAGCTTTGGTTAAATGTCTACGCTAGGATTACTTTCCTGCGCATATAGAGAAACGTCCGTCCATTTGGAAGAGTGCTTTAACACACAGTTTACGTTTAAGAGTAGTTCATCAAAGCTGTTTAGATCTTTATCTGAGAATTTTGTTTCACAATTCACAATTTTCTTAGATTTCCATAGAATAGAAATTCATAGATTTCCATGAAAACTGAGTTAAAAGGTACACGCAGTAATATTATCTCTTGAGGCACGCAAAAGAAACATAATCCTTTATTGAGGGATCGATAATAATTTGATACTATCAATATTCTTGACGGATGTTCTGTCCTCAGAAGTAGATGTCTACTTTACATGAGATATGTCAATATTCAAATTCAATATGAAACAAAAAACACTGCTTGTTGCACATACCCCATTGATTAAAAATGCCGGTATGCTATCGACTAACCAACGTGGAAAATTTTGAGTTAGGACAAAAGAAAAAACATAGAAATATATATCCGACTCAAAAGGCCTAAATGCATATTCCCTATATGTATTCCTGATATTATTTAAATTGTATTCTTAATTATTTATGAAATTCACGATGATTGCAATTCTGGAATACGGATCTTTGCTCACACAAACCCAAACCAGACAAACATCATATCCACTTAACTCCCAACTTCCACACGTAATCCGTAGGCTAAGACATACGGCTGGCCAGAATGGAATCCTCTTGATATGAGCTAAGGATGAAGCTATTGTCAAGATGTCAGACCGAGTGATCTCTTGCGAGTTTGGTCTCAATGGAACTAAGAGATGGGTCCGCGCAATCGATGGGGAGGCCCACGGTAACCGCATACAAGTCCACCATTTTCAAATGATAGTAGTCATTGCAAAGGCGGATGGAATTGAAATCTATTTAGGTTATATCAATGAGCAAAGATCGAATAGCCTTAATGGCCATGATAATTTTTCTTGTAGTGCATCGATGCATCATCATGCATGCATCCTCTATCAAAAATTGTCACTTCAAAGGCTTATTATTTATCAAACAAACATCTGTATGTAAAATCTGTTTAAGAAATCTCAACATATCTTTAAAAAACCAACAATATGCCACACGATGGAGTGTTAAGATAAAAAAAAACAACCATACTTTACATTAACCTTTAAAACATGTCTTCGATGTTTATATTTCATATATATTTTTGTTAGGGGCCACTAATATGTATTAATTTGCAAAATGTAATCAAGTCAAGACTAATATTCTGCAAATAAGAGCTCTAGTTAGAGGAGAACAGAAAGACAGACATGTCGATTCCTTGTTGTACTTCGGAACCCTAAAAAAGGAAACAAAATGGTTAGAGTAAGTGGGTACTTTTCCCGAAAAAAATTGAATTTTTAATTCTTCGTACATTGTTCGTCAGGTATATCGTACACTTATCTAACGAGTGTGAGAACTTGGAGCTACCTACCGAACAGTAATTCCCGTCGCAGGCGTTAGTTAAATCTCTCAAGGCATAAATTAATCTATTAGAGTTAGAAGTACATTTATATGTTACAGATTTCGTCAAGCTAATAGCCGCGATGCTGATGAAGTGTCTGTTTCACCGCTGATAAACTCCACATCCGCATATCTGGCCACATATGTGTGGGAGGTCTTAAGTAAGTTAAGTTTATGCTTGCTAGAATATTTATTTTTAATTACCAAAAAAATTTGAGTCTCCGTACCATGGCGGCTTGGCGCGCCATCCAGTGAATCGCGGCAGAAAGTAAGTATTCTCAGTCAATTGAATTTTAATAGCCCAATGCGCACTGCAAATTACTCTCTCCAAATATTTTTGCTAAAAAGTGTTCGCGTTTAGTACCTATGCACCTACTGTATGACTCCATATTCCAGAGTTTTCTCTGGAACATGGAGCTAATTTGGCGAACTTGGAACATGGAACAAGGAACTTGGAGAACTTGGAACATGGAACAAGGAACATGGAGCTTGGAACATGGAGAAAACATATTGGTGGTGCTTCACTCAATTAGTTGTATGCACTTAATACATTTGTTCAGTTACCTTTATTTTCTTTCTTAAAACAAAAATTAAGATCGTTTTTGATATGTGTCCTTATGACACCGCACTTGATACATTTGTGTAACTTTACTATTTTTCTCCCTTTTAAAACCATAGACATAGACATAGACATTTTTTTTATTTTCTGAATAAGCACACATACACATCGTATGTGTATCACATAATAACAAAGTAGACTAAATAATATTAGGTAAAAAGGATGTGTCATCCTTTTTACCTAATATTATTTAGTCTACTTATATTAAAAAGTAAAAGGAGAAAATGATTTAAAAAGCTTAAAATTGTTCTGTGTAGGTACTTACCTACCTAACAGCGCTGTGTGCTAGCAGCAGCAAAAATATCTTGACTCAGCTTTATGCTTCCCTCTCAGATGACAGGTCAGCGCTGTTATTCTGCCGAGACCGTCGATCCACTCACCCAACCTTATGAAACGCAATAATAAAATAAAAAATAATCAAACATATATGTACGTACATAAACGAAATCGTTATGTCTAACTACATATATACAAAAATATAACAATACAATATACATACGCAATATCCACTATATGTTTTATCCAACTAACGTGTAACATACAAATGGTCATCAACAAGCAAAGGGCGCATCATAAGTGTAGGTACCAGACAACCCAGTTTTCTGCTGCTTCAATAAATACTTTTGTAATTCTTTTTGAAAAAATACTTAGATTACCCCGTAACTTAAGAACCTTTTGTACCATTCAAACAACCAAACATACAAAGTCAATATGATCTTCATTTTCTTCGCTCGCCTATTAAATAATTTATTATTTCAGTCATACCGAGTCAAATCTGCCTATATCAAGCCTACGATATTCTATTGATTGTAATAACATTCAATATCAGCATCTTATTTCGCCTACTGCAAGTCGACTTGAAGGATGCCATAGAGGCTTCATGCGCTACAAGGAAGAACATGAAGGTTTTGGATAAAGACTTGGACAAAATCAAGGATGTTATTGTCAGACATCAGAAGATTTTGACGTAAGTTATTAAACCATAAGAACTGCAATATAACTACAACTGAATACATGTATAATCCAAGCATGACAGACAGATACGGCACATACACAGTCGCTCACAGACTTTGTCAGGGCTAAATGTTTATTGCCGGTAACGCTAGCCGCCACCAGTAGTTTATTGCAAGTGGTTTTACTCATAATTATTTCCTTTCAGATTAGTTCAGAAACTAAACAAATGCTTTGGGTCAGTGGTGTTCGTCCACACCTTACTATCGTCAATGCTGATCTGCTTCTTTTTCTTTATGGCAGTGGTAAGTTCATAGTGCATAGACAATGCGGTAAGTGGTCACCAATTGCAACTGATCAACCTCTTGTTATGGCAATAAAAGAGCAGTACCCACATCATGGGCTTTCTTATGTTCATGCGAGTCACTATTCTACTCCACTGACTGAGTAAACAGGGTGCCCAAAGGTCTCCGAGATTTTTACCTCTGTCGGTGCGCGACTTACCTATGTATTTCCGTATGACGCTATTTCCTGAGACGATCGTTTTGTATATATTTCAGGCATACAATGATATGGTAAGAACCGTAGCCAACATCAGTGCATCGTTCGATATGTCTGTTACCGTGTTTCTACTGGCACTGGGTGGACAACTTTTATATGATACGGTAAATTTTAACTTAGTTACTTAGAACCGCAAATAAGTAATACCGAATTTTATTATTTTTCTATTTTAGCAAAGTTTGGTTCCTATTCCTAGGTGTATACTAGTCTCACTCACTACTCACTAAACAATTTTATCTTCTCTCACTACTTAGTACTTACTTACTTTTCACTACATAATGCAGCGCCTCGGGTATGTACCTGGAGGCGCGAATAGATTCATTTAACGCCATCCAGAGGAGTCGGGAGGCCAAATTCATGTCCAGGGTCGACAGGTGTCAGAACTCCATTATTGCAAGTTTAGCTGAAAGGGTCTTCTTGACCAATATGTATAGACGATGGGTGCAACTCGCATCCTGATAGGTATAGTAGATACCTAATTATTATTATTTTTTATTCTAATAATGACTGTTTCTTATATTATGTGGTTTTATTTATTCTAAGATAGGTTATCTTGATATGGATCTTGTGTCTGAATAAAGAATATTATTATTATTAGTAGGTATGTATAACCTGGGGTCTATTTTATTTGTTAGAATTAGAAAGCACAATTAATTGTTTGTTAATAGAAACACAAGAAATAAGGAGGTGTATATGAATACTTCAAAGGACGTGTATATAATTTGCATGTAATATGCGAGAAATTTTATAACAATGACAGGTCAGCACTTTTATTCAGCATATAAGAATATAAGGCAATTCTCAGGTTTCTTTACAAAAGAGCGTTTAGATATTATCCATTTATGTATCCAACCAGGTTTCTCCAAGGATGTCTTGGCTACAAGTCTACAACTCTTTGCAAACCAGAAGAGCGTATGATCAGATTGCAACGGCATGCAAGGTGCTCCGTGGTACGATTGACGCTCCTGACTTGCACAACATCCTCGTTCGACTCCATCTTCCTAACAGTTACACTCGAAATAGAAGTCATAAACTTTTCTCTGTGCCTTTTAGTCGAACAGTTGCTCGCGCCAATTCTCCACTCCCTCGCAACCTCACCGCGCTCAATAGACTACTTGCCCAAAACTCGGACTGTGATATCTTCACCGATGAGTGGAAGAAGATTATGTTGGTATGCCTGAAATTTTGTGAGACTGATGAATGAAAATGCAATTGTATTCAATGAATAATTACTATTTATGCATTATAATAATATCTACATTTTGCTATTTCATATTTTGTTTTTTGTTTGCTTTCTTTTTGTTTTTAATTGTTATTATTAATTAGTGTAACCGGTGCTTAACCGTGCTGATTAAATAAATAAATAAATAATATTTATCAAATGACGAAAGTCGTTGACATTTCAATAATGTAGAAGAATACTTAAGGCTCAGGTTCATAATGAACTTGGCGTTTTGTTAAACTGGCCACATTTATAGGTTTTCAATGGAAGGATATTTCTTCGCAAGTGCGATGGTGGACCTATTTTGCGGATCAACGGCGAGTCAGACCTTTCCTTCACGTCTGTTTAAAAGTGACTAGAACCCTGTGATAATTGTTATTGTAATTTTATATTGGTTGTTATTTCAATATTTGTATGTTTCCATTTAAACCTATTTGTAAATACTGCTAAATCAACATTCACGCACTCTCTCTTCTATTCTCTGAGCAATGCTCTTTCATATCGCTGGATCATTTCTTCATAAATTACGGTATTTAATTATTTTATTTTCTTAGGAAAACAAACAGTCTCTTAATACTATAACTATGAACTAAATAGATAACTAAAGACCAATTAATAGTTTTCGCATATGGAGTCTAAAGCTTGCTTACATTAAAAAAAACAAAATATGACTTAAACAAAAAATAAAAAGAAAATGAAAATGAAAATGTTTACATCTAAATAAAATAATATAACAGATAAAGAGAAAATGACAAAATTAACGTAAAAAGAGTTAAGGAGACATGCCAAACCAGCGTTCCGCTAAGACATTTTTTATTTTGGGTGGTTTACTGTTGAAAAGGTCAAGTTCAGGGATGTCAGCCAGGTTGTTATATGCGATTACTGCTCTGCTAAAGTATGAATTTTGTCTATAATTAGTTGAACTAAATGGCACTGCTAGGGGACAAGGGAGTCTAACAGATCTGCTTGGGATTTTCAAATTTAACTTTTGAAGTAGCTGTGGGGAGTCTATTTTACTTTGCGCTATTTTACTAAGGAATATTACATCAGCTATTTTACGTCTCTCTAGTAGTGGCAACATGTGGTGTCTCCTACACCTAGCGGCGTAGTCAACATCATGACACTTACATTTATATTGTAAAAACCTTAAGAATCGGCGTTGGATGGACTCTATTCTTTTTATATAAATATCATACTGTGCGTTCCACACCTGAGAACAGTACTCGAGGATACTACGCACATAGGCACAATATAATATTTTAACTACCTTTATGCAGGAGAACTGTGAGCTAACTCTTATGACAAAACCTAGTGCTTTATTTGCTCTGGTGGAAACATTGTCGATGTGTTTGTCAAAGGACAGCTTAGAGTCCTGTAAAACACCCAGGTCCCGTATTTCATCTACTTCTTTAAGGGTGGTTCCTTTCAACACGTAGGTGAATTTAGTGGGTTTTTGCTTGCGGGTGAATGTTATGGTGAAACACTTAGCGACGTTGAGATCTAACTTGTTTTGTAGGCAGTATTGTTCAAACCGAGTTAGATCTTCCTGTAGTAAATAACAATCATCAATGCAATTTATGTGCTTGAAAACCTTCATATCGTCGGCGTATAATAAAAAGCGAGAGTGTATAAAACAGGAGTCTATATCGTTAAGAAATATTGAGAAAAGTAGGGGTCCGAGCAAGGATCCTTGAGGTACACCAGAGGGAACACAGGTCCAAGTGGAAGAACAGAAACCATTGACTACTACCTTCTGAGAACGATTTTCGATGTATGATTTGAACCATCTGAACAAGTTACCATGAATTCCAGCGTATAAGAGCTTCTGTAAAAGCAATTGGTGGTCTATTCGATCAAATGCTTTACTATAATCACTGTATACAGCATCCACCTGTCCCCCTGAGTCCATGTTTACAGAAGTATAGTCATTAAATAAGAGTAAATTAGACGTGGTTGAGCGGTTCTTCAGAAATCCATGCTGCTCAGGAATAAAACAAGCAGAAAGCGTTGAGTATACCCGAGCATAAACCATCCATTCAAAAACCTTGGCAAAAACACATAATTTTGATATAGGCCTGTAATTCTTAATTTCTGTTCTACTTCCACTTTTATGGATAGGAGAGATAAATGCCGATTTCCACATTTTTGGCACATCCCCTTCCCTAATAGACCTATTAAAAAGTATAGTCAGCGGCTTAGTTAGGCTTGCAGCACATTTAACTATAAATGAGGGGACAATATTATCGGGCCCGGCTCCCTTTGACACGTCAAGTGACTTAAGAATTTTTAAAATAGAAGCTAAATCAATTTTAATGTCACCAATAGAGCACAGATATTTGCTAGATGAATATTCATTATCAAAATCAGTGAGACCGAGTTGGGAGGACTGAGACAAGGACAGAAAAGTTGATTGAAAATAATCCGACAAGAGATTACAGATACCTTCTCCATCGTCAGCCTCCTGCCCCTCAAAAATTAGAGAAGAGGGTAAAGAGTTGTTACCCTTTTTGAGAGATTTAACATACGACCAAAAAACTTTAGTATTTATCAGAATAGAGTCTTCAGTGGTTTTTATAAAAGCTGTATAGCACGATTCTTCAAGAGTCTTAGCTCTCTGTCTAAGAAGAGAAAAAGATTCGTAATCTGAGACGTTGCCGTAAGTGTAATATTTACATAGGTACTTGTATTTTACTTTCAGCATTTTCTTAAGAGGAACATTATACCATGGTAGAAAATTGACGAACCATTAATTTTTTGAGGTATGAATTTGTCAGTAGTCAATGGTTTCTGTTCTTCCACTTGGACCTGTGTTCCCTCTGATGTACCTCAAGGATCCTTGCTCGGACCCCTACTTTTCTCAATATTTCTTAACGATATAGACTCCTGTTTTATACACTCTCGCTTTTTATTATACGCCGACGATATGAAGGTTTTCAAGCACATAAATTGCATTGATGATTGTTATTTACTACAGGAAGATCTAACTCGGTTTGAACAATACTGCCTACAAAACAAGTTAGATCTCAACGTCGCTAAGTGTTTCACCATAACATTCACCCGCAAGCAAAAACCCACTAAATTCACCTACGTGTTGAAAGGAACCACCCTTAAAGAAGTAGATGAAATACGGGACCTGGGTGTTTTACAGGACTCTAAGCTGTCCTTTGACAAACACATCGACAATGTTTCCACCAGAGCAAATAAAGCACTAGGTTTTGTCATAAGAGTTAGCTCACAGTTCTCCTGCATAAAGGTAGTTAAAATATTATATTGTGCCTATGTGCGTAGTATCCTCGAGTACTGTTCTCAGGTGTGGAACGATTTTATAAAACAAGCAAGCGTGCGCTCCGGTTGAGCTTTAGAGAGTGACTGCGATTATGGTATGTAAATTAAATACGTGTGTATTTAAATACATGTAGCCTAAAATTACGCGTAATTAAAACTATATAATAAAAAACAAACTTAACATAAAATTATATATGACAACCTCTGTGTTGCAGTGGGCTAAGGTCTGGCTGGGACGCAGAAGGTCGCGGGTTCGATTCCCGCTGCGGGACAAATGTTTGTATGATCTGCAAGTATTTGTCTCGGGTCTGGGTGTTTCTATGTATGATATGTATGCATTTACGAAAAAAATAGGATTTAAGTAGTATATCAGTCATGTGTTACCCATAACACAAGCTCTGCTTACTTTGGGGCCAGATGATGATGTGTGAAATGTCCGGTATTATTATTATTATTATATTATTCAATTTGAATAATTACTAAAGTAAGAGTTCGGCCATGGTATAAAAGCACCCTTCCAGCAAGAGCTTTTTAAGCTTATTTTCAATACACTTGGGCTATCATTTCAACAGGTAGAGAGTATATTCTAACCGCTTGAAAACGAAATTCATGCTTAACAACTTCTATCCTCGGACTTTGCGGGTTCTCTAAATATTTTCTTCTTGTTTCTAACCTTAGTTCTCTTTATTCTGGTGATTCATATTTAAATGCCGGAATGCCGTACAATATCCAAAAGAGTAAATAAGATGTAAAGTCTTTCAAGCCTCCTAGAGCCTAGATTCAAAATGTTTAGTTAAAATACTCCTTACACGATTCCCGTGGCGCATTTCCATACGCACCATGGTGCGAATGGCTCGTTTTTGGATTACAAATGTTCTATTCATGTTTTAGGCGTAACTTAGGATAACGAAACGAAATTACGTAACGAACTTAAATTAACTAACGAATTTAGGGTATAGCATTAAATTCTGGGGATACCCCAGAATTTAATGCTATACCCTAATTTTGACTTAACCAAAGCATAATATATAGTTTTAAATTGTTTAAGATCTACCTCATCTCTCAGACTTCTAAAGGCAATGCAAGCTGAACTTACTGAGTTTATTATACTCTAATTCTTGTTTCCAGTTTAGGCACTGATCAGTATGGACTCCTAGAAATTTAGAAGTTTAATCTTAACTGTTTATTATGTCAAAAGTTTCGTGCCTGGGGGCAGTTGTCTTAAGTAATATGGCATTCGTTTTATTAACATTTAATTTTAAATTATTTACATGATGGTTTCATTCATTCATTAAAAGGCAGAAGCACATTATTTATTTTGAATTGATGTTCTTGCTAACTACGTGCTGGATGTGTTGCATTTAAATCGTCACCATAAATAATTAATTTATATTTGCATATTTAATGTAATTTGTAGAAACTCCGTTCTTTTTATGGAGTGAGACTGCAGAAAATACCCGGATGGACATCTTCAAGACCATTGTAATTAACTTTCGAAGAATGTATATTTTCTTCGGGCAAATTAGTCAGAATGTTATCGATGCATGATTCTTGATTGTTTCGTATGAATGTAAAAGATTTTATGAAACTTTTAAAATTTTAGCTTTTCGGAAGAGATAAAACTCACTTTAATATTTATTTTGTTTTAGAACATTAACATTGAAGTCTCCAAGTATATTACAGCTCTTGTTATAACTAACCCCTTGTTTCAATTCCTATCGCTCAACCACAAGTTCAATAATGGATGATATATTTGCCATAACTAATGATATGGAAGGCAATATCTTATCAGGTTCTCGAATTATTTGCTCTCCCGAAGAGATCTTCAATATCCCGAAGACTCTTTTAAATTATTTTGTTTATAATATGTAAATAATTTTACCTTTGAAAAAGTGGCAAGTGTCAATCTTGAAAAACCCAAAGCCTCTAAATAGCAGGGCTGTTGTGATCTGAAATAAAAAAATCATGTACTGTAAATCAACGTCCTTACATGATATTAAAATTAGGTGCTTACCTACACTTAATGTCAATTGCATCTAAGTGGTTACCTACACCATGTAAATAAGTATTACTTTTATGTTAGACAGTGGATGAATTCTCCATAAGTTGATCCATTTTATTGTTCATGAGTTCATAATCTTGTGCGATGATTATTATCACCGGTTCAAAATACATTTACCAATCTTCTCAAAATGGAGTTAGTATACCTAGAAATTATTAAGGGTGACCTACGAGTAGGTACGTTTGGATTAAATTAAAATGTCTTCATCTCATTTGGCATAAAAAGTAAGGTATAATATTTATTTTCCCATATTAGTTTTTAGGCGTAATTATGTATCAGGAATCATTTATTTTTGTCCTAAAATTTTTTAGAATAACTAGAAAATCTACAACTAGGTATGCATATTTTTTTTATTGGAAATGGATTTATGAGAATGAGCTATTATGTGTTTTGTAGTATTGCTTATTTTATATTAAGCATTTTCAGTTAGGTATGCTATTAAACCTTATGTGAGAAAATATGTATGAGTAATATTTGTATGCAAAATTATACAATGCAAATCATTACACATCCTATTATAAGACATAAATAAAAACTTCCTTCCTACAAGGTACTTGCTGACATTACGTAGTTTTAGGTTATTTTTAATATCAAAGAGCAAACCACGTCAACAATATGGCCGACCAGCTGAGAGCGAACCACGAGTTTTATGACAGATTCACAATCGAGGTGAGCAATTCGATTGATTGAAGTGCACGCTCAAAATCACTAGATTTTGGCACAGTACATTGAGACGTTTTTGATCGAGTACAATCATGTAAACTTAAATGAGGCGCTTACCTCTCTGGAAAAACATTAAAATAACTCAGAATTTGCTTTCTGGATTAAATATTTTCTATTTTAATTTCTATGGTGACATACTTTTGAGACTACCTGGTTATCGAAGTAGAAGTTATTGTAGAATTTATAAATTTTATTAAGTAGTTACCGTAGTGGAGTAGCTATGACTTACCTAATAATGACGAAGATTACAAGTTTTTGCACCTTCAAATCGCACTCATACCAAAGGCTGTTGTAAGCGGCGTCGGCTATGCCTGAGCTCTGAAACGAAATAAATCAAATATTATATTATTATAAATATTGACACCGCGGGACATGTGTTTGTACGATCTGCAAGTATTTGTCTCGAGTCTGGGTATTTGTATGTGTTTAAAAAATATTAAAAGTATATAAGTAGTATATCAGTCATGTTGGTACCCATAACACAAGCTCTGCTTACTTTGGGGCCAGATGATGGTGTGTGAAATGTCCGGAATTATTTATTTATTTATTATTGTGGCAGTAACGACAGCAAAAGCAACGTGACCGCAATATCTGCGAAAGCATCAAGTCGTAAAACAAAACTCTTATTTCTCTAATTTATTCAGAACAAAATACACAAAACAAATAACAAAAATAACGATAAGAACTGCAAAAGTTATGCAGGAAGGCCGAGTAAACAAAATATTTTCGTCGCCTTGTTTTGTTACAAAGAGTGTGGCGGAGTGTCACAGAGTGTTTGCAGTGTCGGAGACGATGAACGTCGAGCTTTGTCATAAACAACGTTAGAGTGTAATCGGCGTGCGGTGCGAAGTGAGCGGGCGGAGGCTGGCAGTTTTGGCGAGAATCACCGCGCAAAAAGGTTGTGTCGCACGCGCAGTCCGGGAACACCACGTGATCTCGACTCGAACGTACCTACCTAATTATTATCTTTATCTATAATCCATGTTGCTCAGTTTACAATCTAGCCGTGTTTAAGCGAATGAACACTGGCACGGACAATCCTGACGTAGTACCTGACCTTCCTCCGTCATATACATTTTTATGTACCCAACAATGAAAATTGTAGAAAAACTAGATAAAAGGGTGAAAGTGGCATGGAGGCTGTTCATATATATAGAAATAATTTCGTTTTAAAAAATAAAAAGAAAACCGACTTTACTGGATACAATTAAAGTCTATAAAATTATTCTATTTTGAAATTTTAAGTGGAAAGCCCATATATTTACCTTTTAAAACAAAAATATAATTTTCCAAATCGGTTTAGGCGTCTTTGAGTGAACATACATAAAAAAAAAGATTCCGGCGAATTGAGAACCTCCTCCTTTTTGAAGAAGTCATTAAAAAATTAACTAAACTCAGAAAGATGGGGGAAATTGTTACACTTACTTAACCAACCCTCAGTTGAAATAATAATAACCAAACGAGATTTAACCTCTATATAGGAGTTGAGAGACTGACGAAGTTGCAACTCATGCTCCTAATATAAACAAAATAATTTAAAAGAGTCTTCGGGATATTGAAGATCTCTTCGGGAGAGCAAATAATTCGAGAACCTGATAAGATATTGCTTTCCACATCATTAGTTATGGCAAATAGATCATCCATTATTGAACTTGTGGTTGAGCGATAGGAATTGAAACAAGGGGTTAGTTATAACAAGAGCTGTAATATACTTGGAGACTTCAATGTTAATGTTCTAAAACAAAATAAATATTAAAGTGAGTTTTATCTCTTCCGAAAAGCTAAAATTTTAAAAGTTTCATAAAATCTTTTACATTCATACGAAACAATCAAGAATCATGCATCGATAACATTCTGACTAATTTGCCCGAAGAAAATATACATTCTTCGAAAGTTAATTACAATGGTCTTGGAGATGTCCATCCGGGTATTTTCTGCAGTCTCACTCCATAAAAAGAACGGAGTTTCTACAAATTACATTAAATATGCAAATATAAATTAATTATTTATGGTGACGATTTAAATGCAACACATCCAGCACGTAGTTAGCAAGAACATCAATTCAAAATAAATAATGTGCTTCTGCCTTTTAATGAATGAATGAAACCATCATGTAAATAATTTAAAATTAAATGTTAATAAAACGAATGCCATATTACTTAAGACAACTGCCCCCAGGCACGAAACTTTTGACATAATAAACAGTTAAGATTAAACTTCTAAATTTCTAGGAGTCCATACTGATCAGTGCCTAAACTGGAAACAAGAATTAGAGTATAATAAACTCAGTAAGTTCAGCTTGCATTGCCTTTAGAAGTCTGAGAGATGAGGTAGATCTTAAACAATTTAAAACTATATATTATGCTTTGGTTAAGTCAAAATTAGGGTATAGCATTAAATTCTGGGGTATCCCCAGAATTTAATGCTATACCCTAAATTCGTTAGTTAATTTAAGTTCGTTACGTAATTTCGTTTCGTTATCCTAAGTTACGCCTAAAACATGAATAGAACATTTGTAATCCAAAAACGAGCCATTCGCACCATGGTGCGTATGGAAATGCGCCACGGGAATCGTGTAAGGAGTATTTTAACTAAACATTTTGAATCTAGGCTCTAGGAGGCTTGAAAGACTTTACATCTTATTTACTCTTTTGGATATTGTACGGCATTCCGGCATTTAAATATGAATCACCAGAATAAAGAGAACTAAGGTTAGAAACAAGAAGAAAATATTTAGAGAACCCGCAAAGTCCGAGGATAGAAGTTGTTAAGCATGAATTTCGTTTTCAAGCGGTTAGAATATACTCTCTACCTGTTGAAATGAT
The DNA here is from genome assembly GCA_948098915.1 of Lampropteryx suffumata. Lineage (NCBI taxonomy): Eukaryota > Metazoa > Arthropoda > Insecta > Lepidoptera > Geometridae > Lampropteryx > Lampropteryx suffumata. The sequence continues at coordinate 15,160,590 of OX402558.1, read as the reverse complement.
AGCCCAAGTGTATTGAAAATAAGCTTAAAAAGCTCTTGCTGGAAGGGTGCTTTTATACCATGGCCGAACTCTTACTTTAGTAATTATTCAAATTGAATAATATAATAATAATAATAATACCGGACATTTCACACATCATCATCTGGCCCCAAAGTAAGCAGAGCTTGTGTTATGGGTAACACATGACTGATATACTACTTAAATCCTATTTTTTTCGTAAATGCATACATATCATACATAGAAACACCCAGACCCGAGACAAATACTTGCAGATCATATAAACATTTGTCCCGCAGCGGGAATCGAACCCGCGACCTTCTGCGTCCCAGCCAGACCTTAGCCCACTGCAACACAGAGGTTGTCATATATAATTTTATGTTAAGTTTGTTTTTTATTATATAGTTTTAATTACGCGTAATTTTAGGCTACATGTATTTAAATACACACGTATTTAATTTACATACCATAATCGCAGTCACTCTCTAAAGCTCAACCGGAGCGCACGCTTGCTTGTTTTATAAAATCGTTCCACACCTGAGAACAGTACTCGAGGATACTACGCACATAGGCACAATATAATATTTTAACTACCTTTATGCAGGAGAACTGTGAGCTAACTCTTATGACAAAACCTAGTGCTTTATTTGCTCTGGTGGAAACATTGTCGATGTGTTTGTCAAAGGACAGCTTAGAGTCCTGTAAAACACCCAGGTCCCGTATTTCATCTACTTCTTTAAGGGTGGTTCCTTTCAACACGTAGGTGAATTTATGATTATATTAATGAAATTAGGGTATAGCATTAAATTCTGGGGATACCCCAGAATTTAATGCTATACCCTAATTTTGACTTAACCAAAGCATAATATATAGTTTTAAATTGTTTAAGATCTACCTCATCTCTCAGACTTCTAAAGGCAATGCAAGCTGAACTTACTGAGTTTATTATACTCTAATTCTTGTTTCCAGTTTAGGCACTGATCAGTATGGACTCCTAGAAATTTTGAAGTTTAATCTTAACTGTTTATTATGTCAAAAGTTTCGTGCCTGGGGGCAGTTGTCTTAAGTAATATGGCATTCGTTTTATTAACATTTAATTTTAAATTATTTACATGATGGTTTCATTCATTCATTAAAAGGCAGAAGCACATTATTTATTTTGAATTGATGTTCTTGCTAACTACGTGCTGGATGTGTTGCATTTAAATCGTCACCATAAATAATTAATTTATATTTGCATATTTAATGTAATTTGTAGAAACTCCGTTCTTTTTATGGAGTGAGACTGCAGAAAATACCCGGATGGACATCTCCAAGACCATTGTAATTAACTTTCGAAGAATGTATATTTTCTTCGGGCAAATTAGTCAGAATGTTATCGATGCATGATTCTTGATTGTTTCGTATGAATGTAAAAGATTTTATGAAACTTTTAAAATTTTAGCTTTTCGGAAGAGATAAAACTCACTTTAATATTTATTTTGTTTTAGAACATTAACATTGAAGTCTCCAAGTATATTACAGCTCTTGTTATAACTAACCCCTTGTTTCAATTCCTATCGCTCAACCACAAGTTCAATAATGGATGATCTATTTGCCATAACTAATGATATGGAAAGCAATATCTTATCAGGTTGTCGAATTATTTGCTCTCCCGAAGAGATCTTCAATATCCCGAAGACTCTTTTAAATTATTTTGTTTATATTAGGAGCATGAGTTGCAACTTCGTCAGTCTCTCAACTCCTATATAGAGGTTAAATCTCGTTTGGTTATTATTATTTCAACTGAGGGTTGGTTAAGTAAGTGTAACAATTTCCCCCATCTTTCTGAGTTTAGTTCATTTTTTAATGACTTCTTCAAAAAGGAGGAGGTTCTCAATTCGCCGGAATCTTTTTTTTTTATGTATGTTCACTCAAAGACGCCTAAACCGATTTGGAAAATTATTTTTTTGTTTTAAAAGGTAAATATATGGGCTTTCCACTAAAAATTTCAAAATAGAATAAATTTATAGACTTTAATTGTATCCAGTAAAGTCGGTTTTCTTTTTATTTTTTAAAACGAAATTATTTATATATATATGAACAGCCTCCATGCCACTTTCACCCTTTTATCTAGTTTTTCTACAATTTTCATTGTTGGTTACATAAAAATGTATATGACGGAGGAAGGTCAGGTACTACGTCAGGATTGTCCGTGCCAGTGTTCATTGTCGAGGGCGCTAGTAATGATATGTATACGTACCGTATACGCGCTAGTACCACAGCGACAATTAAAACATTCGCTTAAACACGGCTAGATTGTAAACTGAGCAACATGGATTATAGATAAAGATAATAATTAGGTAGGTACGTTCGAGTCGAGATCACGTGGTGTTCCCGGACTGCGCGTGCGACACAACCTTTTTGCGCGGTGATTCTCGCCAAAACTGCCAGCCTCCGCCCGCTCACTTCGCACCGCACGCCGATTACACTCTAACGTTGTTTATGACAAAGCTCGACGTTCATCGTCTCCGACACTGCAAACACTCTGTGACACTCCGCCACACTCTTTGTAACAAAACAAGGCGACGAAAATATTTTGTTAACTCGGCCTTCCTGCATAACTTTTGCAGTTCTTATCGTTATTTTTGTTATTTGTTTTGTGTATTTTGTTCTGAATAAATTAGAGAAATAAGAGTTTTGTTTTACGACTTGATGCTTTCGCAGATATTGCGGTCACGTTGCTTTTGCTGTCGTTACTGCCACAATAATAAATAAATAAATAATTCCGGACATTTCACACACCATCATCTGGCCCCAAAGTAAGCAGAGCTTGTGTTATGGGTACCAACATGACTGATATACTACTTATATACTTTTAATATTTTTTAAACACATACAAATACCCAGACTCGAGACAAATACTTGCAGATCGTACAAACACATGTCCCGCGGTGTCAATATTTATAATAATATAATATTTGATTTATTTCGTTTCAGAGCTCAGGCATAGCCGACGCCGCTTACAACAGCCTTTGGTATGAGTGCGATTTGAAGGTGCAAAAACTTGTAATCTTCGTCATTATTAGGTAAGTCATAGCTACTCCACTACGGTAACTACTTAATAAAATTTATAAATTCTACAATAACTTCTACTTCTATAACCAGGTAGTCTCAAAAGTATGTCACCATAGAAATTAAAATAGAAAATATTTAATCCAGAAAGCAAATTCTGAGTTATTTTAATGTTTTTCCAGAGAGGTAAGCGCCTCATTTAAGTTTACATGATTGTACTCGATCAAAAACGTGTCGATGTACTGTGCCAAAATCTAGTGATTTTGAGCGTGCACTTCAATCGATCGAATTGCTCACCTCGATTGTGAATCTGTCATAAAACTCGTGGTTCGCTCTCAGCTGGTCGGCCATATTGTTGACGTGGTTTGCTCTTTGATATTAAAAATAACCTAAAACTACGTAATGTCAGCCAGTACCTTGTAGGAAGGAAGTTTTTATTTATGTCTTATAATAGGATGTGTAATGATTTGCATTGTATAATTTTGCATACAAATATTACTCATACATATTTTCTCACATAAGGTTTGATAGCATACCTAACTGAAAATGCTTAATATAAAATAAGCAATACTACAAAACACATAATAGCTCATTCTCATAAATCCATTTCCAATAAAAAAAATATGCATACCTAGTTGTAGATTTTCTAGTTATTCTAAAAAATTTTAGGACAAAAATAAATGATTCCTGATACATAATTACGCCTAAAAACTAATATGGGAAAATAAATATTATACCTTACTTTTTATGCCAAATGAGATGAAGACATTTTAATTTAATCCAAACGTACCTACTCGTAGGTCACCCTTAATAATTTCTAGGTATACTAACTCCATTTTGAGAAGATTGGTAAATGTATTTTGAACCGGTGATAATAATCATCGCACAAGATTATGAACTCATGAACAATAAAATGGATCAACTTATGGAGAATTCATCCACTGTCTAACATAAAAGTAATACTTATTTACATGGTGTAGGTAACCACTTGGATGCAATTGACATTAAGTGTAGGTAAGCACCTAATTTTAATATCATGTAAGGACGTTGATTTACAGTACATGATTTTTTTATTTCAGATCACAACAGCCCTGCTATTTAGAGGCTTTGGGTTTTTCAAGATTGACACTTCCCACTTTTTCAAAGGTAAAATTATTTACACATATATTATGAGAATTTGTGCCCATAATAAAATTAGTTAGACTAGTAGGTAACTATATTCCTATTTATTTTGGTCTAACTACTGTATATTTTTGTACGAAAGCAGTATTAGGCAGATAACTAACAAATTTTGTATTTTACAGATAATGAGCTCCGCGTGGTCATACGTTTCTATACTTATTCAAATGTATGAAAGAAACTAAAGTATCTACCTACCTAAGCACTTCATGAGGTCGAGAAAAACTTCTATGGCTGACGCTCTGCACTACCAGTTTATCAGTGTATCTTTATTAAAAACCTACTCGTAATACTTAGTTTGGGGCTAGATGGGGTGTTGTGTGAATTGTCCACTATTATTATTATTATTATTATTATTATCCATCCATCTTGATTTGAAATAATCGAAATTATGAAACATCATACGAACAATTGAATGTTATCTAAACAAACATTAAACATTTACTGAATAAAATATAAATTCTAATAAAACTAAGTTCATTGAGGTAAATCCGGGGTAAAACGGAAAAATTCTGTATCCCAATTGCAGCGACAGTTTTAAATTTGCAACAGTTACCTAGGCAACATGCTTATTGACGGACATAGAAAATATTAATTATAACTAATAACGAGCAACTCTTGTACATATGTGTATATACTATCTATATCTCAGAAACGGCTCCTACGATTTTCATGATGATAGGGGGTTTCGGTTGCGATAAATCGATCTAGCTGGGTTGCATTTTTAGAAAACGTCATTTTATCCTTGTTTTATACAAAGCAAAGGTCGGTCATCTAGGTACTTATTACAAATCCAATGTCGATTAGAATCATTTCAATAATATTTTTTATGGTTATATTTTTTTGTATCAGTATATTAAGTAATAACTTTTTGTACACCGCCGTCGTTCTGTGTTTGTTTATTCTGTCCATACAAAGGTTGCCTGGAAGTGATCGCTTTTAAGGATAAGGCCGCCAATTGTACAATTTTATTTCAGTTAGTTCTTCTGTGTTCTTTTTTAGTACAATAAAGTGTTAATCTATCTATCTATCTATTTATATTAGTTGATCCAGTGTCTAGTCTACCTACGCCTACACTATAGGTACACAGGTCAGAGGGCAGATTACGAGTTTTTGTCAGCTATAAATTAAGGTAAGCATCTCGATCTACAGCATGAAGAGTAAGTTTACTCGAAAATAAAATGTTATAAATTTTGATAAACACGGGTTTTATTTACGTATTTATTTATCGATAAAGGCACCGACACTGTTACCTACTACATAGCTTAGCTACGTAACGTACATAAGGCTACTGATATAGTATTTATATAAGTCTTCGTAGAACGGAAGAAGAGGAAACCCATATGTCGCACAGTGTGAATGTGAATTTCAATAAATTTATGATGAGAGTGCAAACGAATAGAGCCTAAGCCTAATGAAGAAAATGAATAAAATGCAGAAATTAGCTATTTATAAAAAATGAGCTATTTTGTGTTTTGCAGTTATGCTTATTTTAAATTAAGCATTTTAAGTTATGCAAATAAACATTATGCGAAAAATGGTGTATGCGAAATGGTTGTATGCAAAATTAGATGACGAACTCTGTGGCCCAGTGGGCTAAGGCCCGGCTGAGACACAGAAGGTTGCCGGTTTGATTCCCGCTGCAAGACAAATGTTTGTATGATCTGCAAGTATATGTCTCGGGTCTGGATGTTTCTATGTATAATATGTATGTACCTATAAAAAAAAAATTAAGTAGTAGATCAGTCATGTGGTACCCATAACACAAGCTCTGCTTACTTTGGGGCCAGATGATGCTGTGTGAAATGTCCGGCATTATAATTATTTTATGTAAATCATTACACATCCAAAAAACTTCCTTCCTACAAGGTACTTGCTAACATTACGTAGTTTTAGGTTATTTGTTATATCAAAGAGCAAACCACGCCAACAATATAGCCGACCAACCGAGAGCCCGCGAGATACCACGAGTTTTATGACAGTTTTATGAAATAACTCGAACTAAAAGAACATGTCAAGGTGCTTAATTGATTCTTTTTAAATCTCCTTCGTTGCCAATGTTGATGACTGGGGTAGTATCATTTTTGCACACGAGAATCGAGTAATTTTGCTGCAGCAGTTGCGTCCTGTATTAAGCCAATACATTTTGCCTGAAAAATGGAGTTGTGTGTTCCAAGAGGCGTACACATACCTATGTATGATTAGGTCTTTCCCCCTGGCCCAAAAACTGTCTTCGTTTTAGAGCCGTCTATGTAGATTCTTATTTCTTTGGACTTTGAGCTGTCGCTCAGCTCTCCGTGTAATTGTATAGTGTAGTTTTTTTTGTAAAGTGTTTTTTGAGTTTCCTATCGTAGAGTGATAAAAGCAATTGGTTTTCATACTCTTTTATTATGCTGAGCCTGTGGTTCCTGCTCCCAGAGATTGAGAGTCCAGAGTCTGTGAGTTGCTGAAGTAGCTTCTTGTTGCAAATGTAGGTGTAGGGGTGTTAGACTGAGTGGTGTTTTAGTTTTTAGTAGTACCTATTTGTTGTTGACGTTTTCGTTTCATATATTAATAAGATAAGGTTAACGTATTAGGTAGGGGTTAACTATGCCGGTCTGGATTGGCTTCGCGGTCTGGTACTCTCTCTAGCTGCGGGTGGACTCTCGACGGCGGAGGGCAAAAGAGGCCTGTGATGTCAGCCGTTGAGGAAGTAGGTTCGGCCCTCGAAGAAGTAGGTTGGCGGTCCAAGGAATGATGTCCTAAGTTGGACCCCTAGTGTAGGACCCTGTGAATAAATGTTCACAATTAAACATTTGCTCTAACCGCTTTCCGTGGATAGAGAACACCCTGTGTTGACGAGTCTATGTGGGGAGCCGAATACCTAGGTAAGCAGTTGGTGCAGAGGTTCTCTATCAGAACGGAGTTACAAAGTAGGGCGGAAGAGACCAAAACAATAAGGCACGATTAGAGTAATTAAATTAAGCTAAAGTTAAGCTAAATCAAGTACTCGTTTCGAAGTTTTTACCGTTATTACAGCATATATTATCAGGCTTACCTATTCTAGCGATAAACCGTTTTAGGCTGCAATAAACGCAAGTCTGAAAAAGATATGACGGTGAAACTCTATTTGTAGGTAAGTTTCCCATGAATGGCTCCATTGTTATAGCACTATGTCTAGTACAAATTATGCATTTACGAACAATACTTTGCGCAAAATGCCTACCACCTCTGGTCAATATTGATGTCTGAATGAACTGAGGAGCAACTGGGCCAGCGTGAAATAGGCGAAGGTGTCCAAATCTCATAAGAATCTTTGTAAAGTTATCTTGACTATCTAACAATGCGGGGTGTTTTTGTTCAAAACTGTGACGCATTGTCAAGGCGCCAACCTACCCGCAACACTCCGCTTTTGTCAATAAATGGAGCCAACTGTAAAATCGGACATTTAGGTTTAAGCTTATTTTCTTTGAGCAAGGTATTTATTTCAGATAAATACAATTCTAACTGACAATGTCTAATCAGCAAAATACGAGAATCATTAAGCTCGCTATTCGACAAAGAACTTACATTTTTATTTTTACAATTACTTATTCAATTAAATATCAATTCTTATTCACATACACTCACATACACTCGGCTGGAATTAGAATACCTAGCAAAGTCGACTAAAGTATTTATCGCACTACGAACTTGCATCGTAACTTTCAGTTCTAGTAGCACAATTTTAGTGTTAGGAGCTCTCGGCCATTTAGTTTTCTGACTTGAAAGGAAGGAAAGTCCGCGCCACCACAAATCAGATTTTGATAAATTGCTAGGTTCTATGCCTTGAGACGCCATATCTGCGGGATTGACATTCGTGGGTACATGCAAATTCAAATTCAAATTCATATCTCCACGATGATGAGGGTTAAGCTGATAGCTCACGAATCTCGTTTACTCGATTGCAAACGAATGCTTTTAGAAGCTGAGATTGTTTCATTATCCACGCTAATGCTATGGTGGAATCCGACCAATAATTTACGTGTAAATTTGCAACGAAGTGCATTCGTTACTTTAGCTGTGAGGCGTGCTACGAGCAGGCCGGTACACAACTCGAGACGCGGTATAGTTAACGGTTTTATGGGTGCAACGCGCGTCTTCGCACAAGGTAAATGGATTGCTACGCAACCATCGATATCTATAGTTCGTAGGTATACACATGCAGCGTAGGCGCTTTGCGAGGCATCTACGAAACAATGGAGCTCTGTTGTGATGGGATTGTGATGAAGTGCATAGTACGAACTTAGGTATAGACACTGTGAGTATGGTAGTAAGACTGCTTATCGTTTTTTACCACGATATATTTATATTCGCATTTCATTCACATTCACATTTTATATTACCTAAGCTGGGACTGAGTCATCCCATTCAAGTTTTAAAATTTAAAACTTTTGTAACAAAATGTTTATGGCGAGTACAAGGACTTAATAGACCTATGGGTACTGCACCAGGAAATTCGGCTTTGTAAATGATAAAGATACTTCTTGGTAGAACGGTTTATTCCATATAACAATTTAGATTTCGACAGCACAGGTAGCGAGAGAAAACAAGTAAGTATAGTGTAAGAGTGAAGAATAGATTTACGATATAAGATATAGTTATTTGGCGCGAGCGGATAGCACAGGTTGTGCGCAGAGTTGGGTCAGTGCGGCATTGCGTGCGCGTCGGCCGTCTGGGAGCAGGTTCTCGGTCGCGCCTCCCGCGCGTCCTTCCGCACCCCCGCCGATGCCTGGACGGGTTTATATTAGTGATGCGCGCAGCGCGTAGTGTTGTGCCACCACACCACCCTCCCTCCTCGGAGATAGTAAGTCCTGCGGAAAAATAATCAGGGAATTTAACCTTACGACCGGACCTTGTGATCCGGACGGGTCGTTGATCATTTACTGGACTTTCGCTAACCACTTTCGGTGCGGTTTCAGAGTTGGGTGTATCGACCATGATGTATGCTGGTTTCGCGCGATCGATTGAAACTATCACTGGTCCTCTATTCAATTCCACAGTAATAGTCTTGTCTGTTCTGCTCAGTACCCGGTACGGGCCTGTGTACGGTGGCTCTAAAGCTCCACGTAGGGCGTCTTTCCGTATAAAAACGTGTTGGCATGATTTGAGGTCATCGTGTACAAACACAGGTTTTGTAGAATGGCGTGATGCTGTCTGAGGTCTTAGTTGTGACATGTACTTTCGAAGTTCTGAGACCAAATCTGGTGGTGCGATTTGTTTGTTGTGAGATGTGTGTAAAAACTCACCAGGTATCCGTAAAGGCTCACCATACACCATCTCAGCCACTGAACATTGGAGATCTTCTTTCCAAGATGTTCTTATGCCGAGAAGAATCACGGGTAGTACGTCTGTCCAACTCTGCTCGCCATGGGCCATAAAGGCGGCCTTCAGAGTGCGGTGAAACCTCTCGACCATGCCGTTCGCGGCAGGATGGTATGCAGTTGTGTGGCGCAGTTGGATTCCGCAAAGGTCTGTAAGAGCTTTAAAAAGATTACTCGTGAATTGTCGTCCCTGATCCGTCGTAAGGGTTTGTGGACAACCAAAGCGTGAAATCCACATTGCGTAAAATACTTTTGCCACAGTTTCAGCTGTTATGTCGTGAAGTGGCTGTACCTCCGGCCAACGCGTGTATCTGTCGACGGCTGTTAGACAGTATCTGTAATCGTGCGATGGCGGTAGTGGACCAATCAAGTCGATGTGAACGTGGTTAAATCGCGACATCGGCAGCTTAAAATGTCCAAGAGGTGATGAGGTATGTCGGTGTACCTTAGATTTTTGACAGGCTTCACATGTTTGAACCCAGGCACGGCAATCCTTCCGAACTGAGGGCCAAACGAATCGATCCGTAACCAACTTCGTAGTAGACTTCGCTCCAGGGTGACTCATTGTGTGGATTCCGTTAAAAATCTGCCGACGTAGCTCCTTTGTTACGAAAGGTCGAGGCCTCGACAGAGAGACATCACAATGTATGTTGATGTTAGTACCTGGTATAGGAATTGGTTCCAGCTTCAATGATGATGATTTGTTTGAGAGGAATTCCTGGAATTCAGCGTCGTTTTCTTGTGCCATAGCCAACTGTTCCAAATTTGGAGGTGATGTTACAGCTTCAATGCGGGATAGCGTATCGGCGGTTATGTTACTCTTCCCTGATATGTGCCAAATATCTGTAGTGAATTGCGACACAAAATCAAAATTGTTAAACTGCCTCGGTGAACACTTCTGCTTGTTCTGCTGGAAAGCGTAGGTGATCGGCTTGTGATCCGTATAAATGACACAGTGTCTACCTTCAATCATGTATCGAAAGTGTTTTACGCTTTCGTAAATGGCGAGAAGCTCTAAAGCCAAAGGCTGCCATTCCTCTTCGACCAATTGCAGTACCGCGCCCAAGACCGAGCTCGATGCGTCGGTCATGAGAGCGAGCGGTGCGTTCATCACAGGGTGTGCTAGAAGAGTACATTTGACGATACTTCCCTTGCACTTGTCGAATGTTTCGTGGAGCTCAGCCGTCCAGGTCAATGGTTGCGTACCTTTGATTTTTGGTCCTGATAGCATTTCATTTTGCGATGCCTGATCAGCAGCTGCGTGTGGTATGAAGCGTCGATAGAAGTTTAGCATCCCAAGGAATCTTCGCAGGCCGTCGATGGGCTTTGGAGGCGGGAACTCTTGAATTGCTTTTATCTTGTCGTCAAGTGGGCGTGTGCCTAGCTGAGAAATATGAAAACCTAGGAATGTTACCTCGCTCTTGCCAAATTCACATTTGCCTTCGTTAATAAGAAGACCATAGCTTTGTAACCTTGTGAAAACTTTTCCCAGGTGTTCCAGATGTTCGGACTTACTTTTGGAGAACACGAGTATGTCATCAATGTATGAGAAACAGCAGTCCGGGCCTCGTAACACTTCATCCAGGAACCTCTGGAACGTCTGGGCTGCGTTCCTCAAACCAAACGTCATAAAAGGGAATTCAAATAATCCGAATGGAGTGGTAATGGCGGTCTTCGTAACGTCTTCTGGAGCTACTGGAATTTGGTTGTATGCTTTTACCAAATCAATTTTTAAAAATAATGAACATCCAGCCAGCCTGTGTGAATAATCACCAATGTGAGGAATGGGATACCTGTCGGGTATGGTACGTGCATTGAGTGCACGGTAGTCCCCGCAGGGCCTCCATCCATTCTTCTTAGCGGCCAGGTGTAGTGCTGATGCCCATGGTGAATCTGACGGTCGTGCTGTGCCGTCGCGGACCATGTCGTTGAACTGTTCTTTGGCTATCTTGAGACGATCGGGTGCTAAGCGACGTGGTCTGCAAAATACGGGAGGACCGGGCGTTGTATGTATGTAATGTACTGTGGAGTGTTTGACCTCGTGAAAAACTCCGGAAGGCTTGATTAGGTTAGGAAATGTAGATAGTAATTGGTGGAACTCGGTGTTACCTGATATGGCCTTTACGCTTGCTTGGTCACAGTTCTTCATAGTTACCGGTGAAAACAGCGTTATTCCGTCGAGCACTCGCTCGCTTTAAAACTCGCCTCGGTTGGCGGTGGCTGCGGGGAGTAGTGGCTGCAAATCTCATTAGTTTCCAGCGGCTGCTCCCAGCAAAAATCGCTTTCAGAGCCAGTCCCAAGCCTGGATAAAGAGTAAGGGTTCCCACCTTCCCATCTCACACGCCCCATCCCTCCTACCCAAACCCCTTTCCCGAGAATCCCATCGCCCCTTCTGTTTTCCAAAATACCCATCCCTTCCAAGTCCGCTGCGGAGTAATGTGGCCCAGCTCCGTGGGCCTGTCGCCAAATAAGGAGGCAGGTGGGGGGTGGACCACCTACGTTTTTGATGCTGAGCGTAGGGGCCCGTGCGGGAGGATGAAACTGACCTGGTGGCTGAGCGGACAGATTCTCTTCCGCTTTTTGGTGTGAATTTCATCCAAAACGGGGGCCCGTCGGTTTAACCAACCATGGCAAACCAGCATGACGGTTGGCCTTCTGCCACCGCCGGTGAGAAGGGGGGGTTGATGGGGTCTGCAGACGGCGGTGCACGCCCTTGCGATGACGGTGGTGGTCAACGTCATCTTTGGTGGTGCCGTTTAGGCTCGTAGGCAACGCAACCAACCCTTCTATATCTGACCGGTAACCCCGGTGTACAAAAATACATCCCCGAGATGCGGACTCCGTGGTGGGTGGGAACCGGAAGGACGAATATAAATAACGACGAACATGGAGAAACAAACGATAAATGACCACTTTAAACCCCCCTACACAGGGGAGGCGGTTAAGGACCTGGTGGCGGCCTTCGCGGTCCCCCCGTCCGACACTGCTGCCTGGAAGGTGATAGAACTAAAAGGCAAAAACAAAAACAAAAGCGCCAGGAACGAGGATCTACAGCCAATGGCAGGACCCTCTAGTACCAACGTTCAACCCCTCGTGGTGGATAACGTCCCGGAGGGCGAGAACGACAGAAGGCCAAATAACAAAAACATAAACAACAAAATCAAAAAAGGGCAAGGACAGGTAAGGGAACAACGGGTTGCGGCGAAACCAGAAGCCCCCGTTTGGAAAGGACCCGGTCCAAGCCACTATTTCAAACAGAGAGCAAAAAGCGCTAAGGTATCCAACCCTGTACCGCATGCCCCACCGGCGACAACTACGGGCTTGCCCATAGTAGCTGCCGTGACCGTTGGTTGCAGAGGTACGGGGATGAGAACCAAGCACGACAACCGGCACTACCGTAAAAAGAGGGCGGCCTTGGCGATCGCAAGATTGGCACAGGCTCCGGCCCAAGGGGAACCGAGCAAAATGTCGCGACCGGACGAGACTATGTCACCGAGAGGTGAACATAAGAAACAAAAACTAGACAACACACGTCGCGCCCCTCCCAGCTACGCGGAGGTTGCCCAAAGCAACCTGCAGGTAGCGGTGGTTAAGGCCGACAACAAGCAAGCCACGGACGAACAGGCCACCCAAGTGAAGAGGTTCCTGGAGAGGCACATCCTGGAAGATGTGAAGAACCCCGCGCTAAACTTCTCACCGCGTTTCATGGGCAGGCCAATCATCACAGAGGGAGCCCTGAAGCTGTGGTGTAAGGATGAGCCCTCGCTGGGGTGGCTTGTGAGCACCGTCACAAACATAAATACAGCAGATTGCCCCCGACTAAAGGTGGTAAAACAAAGTGAGCTCACCAAAAAAGTTCGGGCAGCCATCTTCATCCCAGAGTGTATAAACTCCCTGGAGGACACCAGTTTGGTGCTGGCTGACCAGAACCAGTGGGCTCACATAAACACGTGGGCCGTCTACACCCACAACAGACTGGAGGACGACATTCTGTTTGTCGCCGTCGGGATCCCGGCAGGTCTGATCCCGGAGATCCTGAGGAGAGACAGGAGACTCGCTCACAATCTGGGGAATGTCTATGTGAGGTTCTACAACAAGGATGGAGCCTTACAGGACACTCCCCCCCCACCAAACACACAACCCATCCAGCCGACAACCCATCCAGCCCCTCACAACACCCCACAGCAAACATAGAGGAGACCCCTAAGGCTGTGCCGTCGCACTCGTCTCCCACACCGTCGCGCTCAAAGCCGATGGAGGAGATGTGTGCCGACCTTGAGGAGCTGCTGGACCTGGAGTCACTGGAGGAAGAGGGAAGCCATCATGATGGTGACCCAAGCCCTCTGTAGTGTCATCCAATGCAACCTCCAGCACAGCCTCACTGCTACGGCCAACCTGCGCAGAGTGCTGGAGGCAAACAACAAGACCATAGCCCTGATCCAGGAGCCGTGGATTAGGGCGGGGCGCATCTGTGGTCTAACAAACATGGACGGTAAGTTACTATACGACAGCACCTGCCCTAACCCACGTGCGTGCATTTATGTACCACGAAACTTAACATCAGTGCCCCTTACCGAGTTCTGTTTCAGGGACCTGGCAACGGCCAGTCAACTGAGAGACTGCCGTCATTACGCTTGCATCAGCTTACATGCCCGCTGACGAAGCAATCCCAGCAAACGATGTCACGGATCTGGTAAGACACTGTGAACTAAATGACATGAAACTTATAATCTCAGCTGACACAAACGCACATCACCCCATATGGGACATGCAAACGTCAAACAGAAGGGGAGATGACCTGGTAAATTACATTTTCTCCACCACCCTCTCCCTAGCAAACAAAGGTACAGAACCAACCTACGTAACAAGACGACATCGCACCATCATAGATCTGACCATGGTATCAGGCAACTGCCCAGACCTCGTGCAGAACTAAAGGGACCCTGAGCATGAGGAGCATGAGCATGAGGGTGCATGAGGGTACTCATGCTCCGACCATAGATGGATCAGGTACGAGTTAAAACTAAACACCACAACACCAGCACCACACCGGAACCCTCGCAAAACAAACAAGGAAGTGTACATAAACTCGCTGAATCAAAACCTCGGCAATCCGACACCGGTTCAAACAATTACAAACACAACAGACATAGAAAATGCAATCAAACACATCACGGTCAGTCTAACCAAAAGCTTTGAAACAGCCTGCCCTCTCACCGTGGCCAGGGAGGCCAACGCTGAGGGGAAAGGATGGTCAAAGGGACTAGTAAAACTCAAAAACAAAGTACGCAAACTATTTAACAGAGCTATGAACACCTACGACGACGAGGACTGGGACGAATACAAAAAGGCCCAAGCCAAATACAAGAAAAATATTCGTCACAGCGGTCGTAGTAGGTGGAAAAAGTTCTGTACAAACATTGAATCAAACTGCAAAGCCAACAGAATTAGGAAAATCCTTGCAGCGGAACCAAAGCAGGATATCGGTTCCCTGAAAAAACAAGACAATACATATACAAAAACAATAGCGGAAACACACAAACTTCTGCTACACTCACATTTTCCCGGGTGCCGAATAGACAATGTCATTGAGTGGCATGAAACGGAGGGTACAACGCCAACAACAAAGGATTGGGCGGTCGCGCACTCTGTGATAAACAGGTCAAAGGTAAACTGGGCCATAAACACGTTCCAAACATACAAGTCCCCAGGCATGGATGATATTTTCCCCGGCCTCCTTCAGTGGGGAGCACCGTACATAGTGGGGGCGCTGACAACCATACTCAAGGCATGTCTAGCCTTCCGATATGTACCCATGACCTGGAGAGAGGTCAGGGTCATCTTCATACCAAAGCCTGGTAAAAGTGACTACAGTGAAGCAAAATCATACAGGCCTATTAGTCTAACTTCTGTCCTACTAAAAACTCTGGAAACACTATGCGACAGACACATAAGGGACACCATACTCACGCTAACACCCCTACACCCCCAACAACATGCGTATAGCGCGGGCAAATCTACCGACTCAGCTTTACACATAGTTGTAGGGAGATTAGAGCGAGACATAACAAACAAAACACTCTGCCTAGCTGCCTTCATTGACATAGAAGGCGCTTTTGATAAAACAAACTTCAACAGCATTAACGCAGCCCTCCAAAAGCATAAGGTGGAACCAACTCTGGTAGATTGGATCTTAAACATGTTACAGTTCAGAGTTGTACGTGTCGACCTAAAGGAGGACACAAGAAGAGTGGTGGCAAGAGGATGTCCTCAGGGCGGAGTACTGTCACCACTTCTGTGGAACCTGGTGGCAAATGATCTAATCACCAAACTAAACGCCAATCGCTTCTTTACGGTGGGATATGCGGATGACCTAGCAATACTAATATCTGGACACTTTGCCAGCGTTGCATGCAACCTGATGAACAATGCTCCTAAAATAGTTGAAACATGGTGCACAGACTATGGTCTAAACGTAAACCCATGCAAAACAGAACAAGTAATGTTTACAAACAAGCGCAACCTAGGTACATATCAACTCCCGAGTCTTTTTGAGACACAACTACACCTCTCTGAGGAAGTTAAATACCTAGGCATCACACTAGACAACAAACTGAACTGAGCTAAACACCTCGAAAACTAAATAAAAAGGGCCACCATCTCATTTTGGCAATGCCGAAAAATGATAGGCAAAACCTGGGGTCTAACCCCTAAAACTACGCTATGGCTGTACAAAACCGTAATTAGGCCCTCCATAACGTATGGGGCAATGGACTGGTGGCCCAGAACCAAGCAAATCACAACGATAAGCAAGCTACAACGGTTCCAAAGACTGGCATGTGCAGCAACAACAGGGTGCATGAGGACTACCCCCACAGTAGCTCTAGAAGCCTTAATCGGCTTAACGCCACTACACCTACACGTAAAACAAGAGGCGGCTACAGCTGCCTTTAGGTTATGGGCCCTAAACCTATGGGTGCACGAGCCTAGCGCACACCACACTAACATCTTAAAAGAGTATGCGGAGGACAACCCACTGCTTCTCTCACCCTATGACAAAGTACCCAAAACATACACACACACAAAGAGCTTCACTATACAACTACATGAGGAGCCGAGTCACAGCTCAAACACAAATGAACTCAGAATATACACGGACGGCTCAAAAATGAAAACAGGGACAGGAGCGGGAGCGTTCTCAGAAGATCTAAACATTCATGTTAAAACTTCTCTGGGCGCTCATAACTCAATCTTCCAAGCAGAATGTATTGGTATAATAAACGCTGCAACCGCAGTGCTACGTAGAGAAGTCACAGACTTTAACATCAGAATCCTCTCCGATAGCGCCGCGGTACTTAAAGCACTAAACAGGTACGAACAAAACTCTGTATTGACCATACAATGCCACAACCTGCTGGAAAAGGTAAGTCAGTCAAACAAGGTAACCCTACAGTGGATAAAAGGACACAGCGGGTCCAGAGGGAACGATGAAGCTGACGCACTGGCAAGGCGTGGCTCGGATCTGCAAACAACAGGACCGGAGCCAATAGTCCCCCTACCCTTTAGCCAGGTCAGGTCATGGATCCGCAAAAGAACGGCCAGCATGCATCAAACCCTCTGGACAAACACTACAGACTGTAGGCAGTCGAAGGAGGCCCTACCGGAGTTAAATCCGAGGTACTCCCGAAAGCTCCTATGCCTTAAACGCGACAAGCTCCGACGTATCGTCGGTATAGTTACAGGGCATTGCACACTAAACAAATACTTATTTACATTGGGGGTTACAGACAGCCCTCTATGCAGAGGATGCTTGAGCACGGACGAGTCAGCCACACACTTGCTCTTAGAGTGCAGTAGTGTGGCACCCCAACGTGCTCAGCATCTCGGTACACCAAGGACACCCAGGGAGGGATGCGCCGGGATCAGTAAGCTGCTGGCCTTCCTGGAAGACACCGGGTGGCTGGAATAGCAGCCTCCACCCGTCACGCAAAAGGGGCCCACATGAGGCCTAGTTGCGGAAAATCGTCCGCGCACCAAGTACCAAGTACCAAGTACCGTCGAGCACTCGTTTGTTTATGCAGTCGACTAACAAACTATAGTATGATATGAAGTCGGCTCCAATGATAGGTATATCCACGTTTGCCACTACAAAGTTCCAGGTGAAGTCGCGTCTTAAACCAAAGTCCAGGTGCACTATTGTGGTCCCGTAGGTATCAATGACAGTGCCATTTACTGCGGTAAGGTGGTAGTCAGCGGGCTGTCTAGGTTGACGCAGGAATCGGCGGGGCAGCACGCATAGGTCAGATCCTGTATCTACTTAGTACTATACCTTCGTTTTCCTGTCGGTGATGAAAAGGCGACTAGTTGCACCAAGACAGTCGTCCGTCGCTTCTATGAACTGCCGTTCGCGTTTCCCGACTTGTGTCTGCACGGTGACCTGCACTTGTTGGCTTTGTCACCATAGACGTCATGATACCAGCAAACGCCTGGAGTCCTGTTTCGGCTTTGAGACCTCGATCGGTTGCCACGGCGAGCAGGAGAACGTCCACGGTAGTTTCCAGTAAGTTGTGCGACATTCTGGCTCAACGCTTTCTGTATTCGCTTCGCGATTATGTCGTCGATGCGCTCTAACAAACCGTCCATATTGTTAAAAGAAGCGCTAGTACTCGCTACATTTACAGGTGACGGCGTTACCTCGCAAATTCTGTCTGCCAGCTCGGCCACCTCTTAGATGGTTCCGGTTTGCGAAACGATAATCGCTTGCACGTGGCGTAGCAAACGGCTTGACCACAAACTACGCAAAAACTCACTCGTCACTCCGTCCGCAGCCAGAGTCTTTAGGTGTCGTAAAAACTGAGACGGCTTCCTATCTCCCAATTCTTCGTGAGAAAGCAGCTGGGTGATCTGATGCTCGCGCGAAATTGACAGTCACTTTATCAATTCCCGCGCGTCCATCCGCACCCCCGCCGATGCCTGGACGGGTTTATATTAGTGATGCGCGCAGCGCGTAGTGTTGTGCCACCACAGACCTAGAGTGTCAGATATTTTACATGAATTAGATATAATTTCTCACTTAGTGACTTTATGTTGATCACACTCGACATTTATGGTAAATCGGAACGTATCAGTGTTAGCACTCTAGATTCCTTATTAAGATCAAGAATTTGAGTTTCTGTATTGTGTTCAAATATCTGAGGACAGTTAGTACGGCATTTATGAACGGGCAAACAAGCAGAGTTAAGTACCTGTTTGACCTTAAGATAAATATGATGCAGCTCATGCTCAGTCTCATGCACGAACTTATGTTAGCGAAATCTAATCAAGATATTAAATAGCTCATCCTGCACCACAGGGCCGATATATAGAATGTCATTTAACGATTTCTTTGATAAAATTTTAGCCGAACCATCGAAAACTACACGGAGCTTCGTGGTACAAAATTTGGGCAGTTTTCTGTTACGAGTGAGATCTATGATGGTGCGTAGGTCGGTTCCACACCAATGTGTGAGCCACCACCCAAGTAAAGAGGAAACTTACCAGGTCATCTCCTCTTGTGTTAGGTGTTGGCATGCCTAGGCTGATGCGCATCTGTATCGGCTGAAATTATGAGTTCTAAGTTATTTATTTCACCGTGTCTTACCAGATCCTTAACGTCCTTTGAGGGAATGGCTTCGTCAGCAGGCTTGTAGGCTGAAGACAGCGTGCCCTTGTGCCAGTAAGTAAGAGGCCAGTTACTTTTTTACCCTACCTAACCTGGTAGTGAAAAAAGAAAACTGAGCCAAGTGATAGTTATTACTGAATTTAATAAGAACAAAATACTAAGAAGAAAAAAAATACAAGATTTACAGAAGCAGCTCAGAAGGAGGCACATATATTTATAGGGACCTGAAGATTATGGTCTGTTTACGCTCCCACCGCAAAAGTACTCGCCTATGTAGGCGGCGATGGATGATAGGTGGCCTCGAGGTAACGGAGTAGCTGGCAACAGGCAGCCAGGAAGTAGGTAGGTGGTCTCGTAGGTATCCTCAACACTAGCGCGCGCAGTGAGGATATGTGCACGAAGCGGCAACAGCACACTTAATCGTGACTAGTTTGCGACTGGTTGACTAGTTGGTGACTAGTTCCTGGAATTTATAAAAAACCATCTGCTAAAATTGGTTCTTCAGCTATCCGTTCTGAAGACCCACCGACGGCAACACGAAGAGAATAAGAAAGTACTTACGTAGTAGTTTTGCCGTGTGGTACGATCAGAACGGAGTTTACAAAGTATATAAAAAAACAGACTAGAGAAGCAGAAGGGCAAAAGATAATCTAAAAATAGATTCATTGCAAATTGCGATAGGATAGAAGCTTCTAAAAAAAATGAAAATTGAAGGTAGAAGCGTATTCAAAAACAGGTGATGCAATAGGAGTTAACGTTTATTCTAGACTCATGATCCATGTCATGAGTAAACTAAGCTTGTCAAAAATAAATATAATGAAATGGGTGAAAAGCTGAAAACAATGAATTAATTACACAATTTAATATTGTGTAATTAATTCATTGTTTTCAGCGAAACATGATTTTACGTGTTATATGTGCTATTAAAAACTTACCCTATATAGGGAAATCACTTTCACAGTATTCTACAAGTTTATTACAATTTTATTTTAAAGAATCAGCTAGTGCGCAGATTAAAAAATAAAATATGGAGTTCGCGATTGTCTGCTAGCGCGCAAGACAAGCGTGGACCAGCCTCTGAGCGGAGTGTCGGTGACGCCCTGCTAACGGTCACTCACCGAGATCCTACCGCTCGCACCTCATACCCCTCCCCGCCTGGCGTTCGAAATTTGCTAGTCATGCAATTCTGATATTGCGACGCAAGTAAAAGTTATAATGAACCTACACTAATCCACGATCTATTTTTAGTTATTTTATTTGTTTACTTATAATATTTCTAATGTAAAGTATTTATTTACTTTGTTATGTTATTAACTTACTTACTACCCGCCGGTCCCTCTTAAGGATTTTAATTTTAAAAGTAAAATCCGCAGTAAAAAGTATCAAATTCCTACACTCTCCTTTTATATAACCTTTCATACTTCATCTGATACTAAACATACAACAAAATTAATCAAATAATGTAATAAATTATAAGACGTTACTAACATAGCGAAAGTCAATATCCATTAAAAAACCGGACAATGATTTTATGCAGGAATTGTCAAAAGATTTTATGTTGAGGTAAAATGCCAACGAAAATTTAAAGTAAGTAAAAAACATAATCTAATTTCTATGACCCATGACTTTGAGATCTTTAATATGCCAAGTGCCTAAGTTCTTACCGGAAACGTCTTCTAATACATAGACCAGTGGCGATAGTTTTTCGAGAACTTTACACTTGATGTATTTCGGAGCCAACTTTTTACTGAAAAACTTATTCTTATCGCTCAGGACATAAGCGCGTTTGTAAACAGTGTCTCCTACGTTAAACTCAAAAGGTTTTCTACGTAAATTGTAATTAGCGGTGTTCTTTACATGAGCGTGCTACAAGGACTTTTGAACCTGATCGAAGATAGAACTTAAACAACCAAGGTTTTCTGCGTACAAGTCTCGTGGCAATAACAGAATTGTATCGCCCAAGTCAATGTCCGTATAATGAGACCACATACTACTAGTTCTCGCCCGTACACAAGAAATGATGGCGTAAATCCTGTAGCTTCATTAACTGAGTTGCAAATTGGACACCAATCAAAAACTTGTCCCAAGTACGGTGATCACCATCAACAAAAGTCGAAACACAAGTAATTATTGTTTTATTATACCGCTCCAGAGTATTCACCTGGGGGGTATACTTTGGTGTAAAAAATACATTAGGAATGCTGTACTTTTTGAAAAGCGCATTTGTAATACCACTAATAAATTGAGTGCCATTGTCCAAAAAAATCGTCTGAGTCTGCGTGTGCCGTGTGGTGTGGAACACGCCTTAAGCATAGTAACCGAGGAGGTTAATTTCAAGTTCCAATACGATGCTACAAATTAATTTTTAAAACAAACTCATAGTTCAACAAACTGTCAAAATACACAGATTACACAGAAACCTTTACCTGTCGCTCAAGGTTTTAAACCAGCGCTCAACTCTGTGCCAAATAATTTTAAACTCGGTATTCCACAAAATCCGAATGGATTCCGTTAAAACTTTATGCAACAATTGAGGTACGCGCCGCCTACGCAAAGTTTTAGATACGGGACACAGCCCCAGTGTACTTTCGGCCTGCCTATTACGCAACGCGCCCCATTCCAACACGACGGTTATAAATTTGGTATTTCGCAACAGCAAGGATATAAATTTAGCATACCGCAACAGCAAGGTTATAAGTTCGATATTCAGAACCAACCTTACAACCAAACTAAATTTAGCGTACAGGAACCTAGGCTACAAGATTCCGACGTTACAATGCGCACAGCGCCGATAAAACAAAATATGGTAGCGAATGATTTATATTTAATAAATGATCCTCCACTTTGCGAAGACTATAACTGTTTAGAATTTAAACCTTCGCGCTCATTTAGTTTTGAAAGTTTTAGTGCCTACCAACATTATACTCTCTAGCCCTTTCCCTTGAATGATGTAAAATTGATTACACGCGTCCGTCGAAATTATTGAGTTTTAATTACCAAAAATATACCATACCCCGCTACATGGTCCTGGATCTACACCGGATATTTATATCTGCCGATATTGATTTTGAGGAAGCTGTTTCCATCATATTTGAAGCTGTGGAGCGCAAATAAATGCTACGGGATTGCGCGTCACATCGAGTGGTCGAGAGTTCTAAGTACAAAGTGAAAAGTGTTGTAGAAGTGATTTAGATTTGAACCCAACACTCTAATCAGGTATATTTAGGTATAATTCGACGATATATTAAGGTCGACCATGCCGGTCTCCCATCAAAATGACTGACAAAAAGGTTGACTGCTTTCGCGAATCATATTGCGACATTGAAGCCATCCACGCTAAGTTCTTCAGAAGTCAGGGAGTTACAACTGCGCATCCGTAAGATCTAATCTTTATATGACCAATACGATGAGGTACAGACAAAAATTTAGTGTAGTCCTGACAATTAAAATTTTTGCAAGTTAGTGAAAGAACAGATTTTAAAAAGCAATATTATCGTGTGCTTGCCGACGCGCAAGGAATGTTAGATACCTACGAAAATAATCGAGAAAAAATGGAAAGTGCATCAAGCTTACGGTCTAATCACAATCTTGTTAAGTTACCTATTATTCAGTTACCAAAATTTGGAGGTTCCTACGATAAATGACTGGAATTCCATGACACCTTCTCAAGTTTAATTCATAGTTATGATCATATAGATAAAATTAACAAATTCCACTACTTGAGGGCGTCATTGGAAGGATCAGCTGCGGTGTTAATTCAAACTATTGAATTTTCTGCGATAAATTATTTGGTAGCGTGGAAACTTTTATGTGAACGGTTTGACAACAAACGCTTGTTGATTCAAAATCATGTTGCAGCCTTATTCAATATCGAACCGGTCACAAAGGAGTCCTCCGCTGTTCTCAAGCACATGATAGATCAACTAAACAAAAATTTGCGTGTGCTGGAGTCTTTAGGACAACCGATTAAGCACTGGGACACACTGTTAATTTATATCGTGACCCAGAAGTTAGACGCAAAAACATATCGTGAGTGGGAAGAACAAAGGTACGTTATCTAAAGATAAACCGATTAGTTTAGAAGCCTTTCTATCATTCATGCGTAATCGCGCAGATTTAGGCTGCGTCCCCAGTAGGCAAACTGTTAGCCGCCGACTGAGTTAGCGGCGTATCGGTTTAGTACGCCCTTCCATATATTTCAAATGGAGTGTTCACAGTTTGCTAGTTTTGCGCTCACGGTACGCAGTTTGCAGCGTTACGCGCTCCGACTATCTTAGTGAGCGGCCGACTCCCACCAAAACCGGTTCTAGTCGGCGGCGGCGATTGGTTGTTCGCCGGGCGTAGTGACTCAGTTTGCCGCAAACTGATTATTCGGATAGTTGGAAAAAAGCTATCATCGTGTTAGGACGTGTTTTTTTGCATCGCACCTAACTAATCTCAACGCACACACACATCACTGAAAATCCAAGATGTTCTTTGATACGGAAAGGTTCATTAGTGAAATACAGAATAGACCATGCATATGGAACATGTCGAGTGAAGAATACAGCAACAGAGTATTAAAGCAGAGCAATTGGAATGAAGTCGCTGATATTATATACGATGATTGGCAAAACTTAGAAGAAAACACTAAACAAAAAAGAAGTAAGTTCCATTCTAATGAATTTATTATTTATTCAACAATATACTTGTATCACTCACTACATAAAACAAAGTATCATAATTTACATAGTATTTACGGCTTTACACACTCCGTTACACTATTTCTTCCTGTAGCTACAACTTAGAAATATTTCTCTTGCCAGGGTAGCTTTCCTTCGTTAAGAAAATAGTTTTTAAAGTTTTCTCTTGTTATTTTTCCAGAATTTGATACAGTAATAATTTGGCTCCTTGAACTTGTAAGAGTTATTGAGGTACGTCGCGAAATATGTGCATATTGTGCTTGTTCTCTTGCTATGACAAAATTATGTAAAATACAAACAGCTTTTACGATAGCGATGGTTGTATTCACATTAGTAGCGATCGGTGTATGCAGAACTCTCCATTTGCTTGTTAGGATGCCGAATGCACATTCCACGCATCTCCTAGCTTGACTATGACGATAATTGTAAATTCGCTCTTCCTTACTTAAACTTTTATTAGGAAAAGGCCTCAAGATATGCTTTTGTAATCCAAATGCCTCATCTCCAAGAAACACGAAAGGTTGGGGCAATCCATTTGAATTAGGCAATTTAGTTGAGTTAGGAATCTTCAGAGACCCACACGCCAATTTTTTGCCAAAACCACTTTCTTTAAATATATTACTGTCAGCATTTCGTCCGCAAGCACCTAAATCAATAGCTATAAAAGAACAGTTTGCATCTGCTACGGCTAACAGAACAATTGAGAAGAACTTCTTATAATTAAAATAGTTAGACCCACTTTTTGGTGGTTTTCTAATACGGATATGCTTGCTATCGATAGATCCTATACAATTAGGATAGTTGGTTTTTTTATAATATCGTTTTGCTATTTCTAGCCACAATTCTTCAGAAGGTTCCGGCATTTCCTGTGGCTGTAAAATATCCCATATAATGCATGCAGTTTCACTTATTATTTTCGATACCGTCGATTTTCCAACAAGAAACTCTTGTGCAATTTTTCTGTAACTTAGTCCACTTGACAGGAATCTGGAAAGAATATTGAACTACCGATAATTTCTGTTTCAGTAAAAGACCTACAAAAAAAATGGAAGGGTTTGCGCGACTATCACACCAGAGAAAAAAATAAGGATTCCTCAGTCAAAAGCGGAAGTGGGGCAACAAAAAAACGCAAGACACCATACTTGGACATGTTACACTTTTTAAATGTTTCTAGAGCTAGCAACCAGACATCTGGCAATATTAGCGCCGAGACGTCTAGCGACAGTAGCGCTATTTTAGATGAAAATGATTGACTCGGTAGTTAATGTCAGTAGACCAAACAAGATGACTGTGTTTCAAGAAGCACTAATTAACTCGATGGAAAAAAAAAGAGAAAACGATCCAGATATGAACTTTCTACTAAATATTTTACCGGAAATGAAGACAATGTCCCCAACACAGAATTTTGAATTTCGGTTCGAAGTGATGAAAATTATTAAAAATATAAAATATAGTGTACATAATAATTATGACGGTGGTATGATGCAAACTGGATGGACGAATGCCTACCAGTACCCACATCAGTATGGCTATGCGAGTGGAAGCAGCAGTACACCAAATGTGCAAAACTACCCTCGAAACAGTCCATCACATAGCTCTACAGGTTCTTCAGCGGAAGTAGAAGACATAGAAGCAATATTGTGAGGCGATTCAAACCACATTGAAGATGAGGAATGACTGGTTACCAACTTAATGTTACCATATTTGTTCCTAATTCAATTTAATAATACAGTAATTTTGAAAAGTGATTGTTAAATTAAAAACTATAAATGCGAAAGTGACTTTGTATTAAAATAAAATAACATATTTTTTTAAAATCCTAAAGCGTTAATTATTTACTTACCTCAAAGTTATAGTAAGCCGTTCTTCGGGACATAATGTATTTCTTGTGATTTTATTTTTAGCTATGTACTGGGTTATAGATTTCAACAATTCATCAAATGTATGAGAAGTCATATTGAAATAGTCGTAAAATTTTTCTGGATGTTTCCTTAGTTCTGGGTAAAGAGTGTGAAATTGTCCAATGCTCAACCTTTTCTTGTATAATGGGTGAACCCAGTGCTTCCTTTTATTCTCTTTCAGCGCTTCTAAGATACCAATTACTTCAAAAATATCCATCGTGACCAACACAACCACTACTCCCTTCGTACAACAAAAGTAAAGTGATAATTCAGTCGGTCGGCTAAATAAGCGGCTAACTCTTAACAGTTTGCTTGCGACGCACGAAAATTGATTTGAGTCTGCAGATAACTCAAATTTCAGTTCGCTGCAAATTTGCGGCTCCCTCAGTCAGCCGCTAACTGTTTGCCTACTGGGGACGCAGCCTTAATTGAGACGATTGAATTGTCACATTTTGTGACAAGTAGCAAGAATGCGTCAAAAATAAAGACTATGGTTTCGTATCAGGGTTTTGATAATAAAAGTAATGCAACGTCATCGTCAATGAAACCTTGACCAAACTGTAATGAAGATCATTATTTAAATAACTGCCCGAAGTTTCTAGCAGTAAGTGGTGATGAGCGATACAAGTTATTGCCTAAATATAAGGTTTGTTTTAATTGCTTCCGCAGTGGACATTACGCCAATCTATGTAAAAGGCCAGGTTGTAAAATATGCAAGCGTAAACACCACTCGCTTATACACATAAACGAGTTTAGCGCATCTAAGCAGACATCTACGTCTGTACCTACAGCACCAGCTGATCGCGATAACAACTCTGTGCCTACTGTGACGAATTCCGAGAACTCGAGCGTTACACTGACGGGAAGCATCACCACAACATGCGGAAAACTAGTTCAGTGTGATGTTCTATTAACCACCACATTAGTGAAAGTGTATGATTGCGATAATCGAGAGGTCATTATTCGTGCGATCCTGGACAGCCGTAGTACCTCGTGTCTAATGACCGAGAGATTACATAAACAGTTAAAATTGTCAGCTGATCGCACAGATAGGACCGTTGTTGGTATAAATAATAAAACATCGAAAATTAGTCAAATGTGTCGCTTGCCTATCAAATCGTTATGTGAAAGTTATTCAACATATCTAAGTTGTTTTATTCTGCCGTCGATTACTGATAACGTTCCCGGGTGTCATGTTAATATAAGGAATTTAGATATTCCGTCAGATATTTGTTTAGCGGACCCTCAGTTTTATTCACCCTCCGCCGTTGATTTTATCATTGGCGCTAATGTTTTTTGGGACATTTTAGGTTCGCAAAATATTAAATTGGGAGATGAAAAACCGATACTTTATGAGACTAGACTAGGTTGGATAGTCTCCGGTCCAGTTAACGGCGACCGCGTATCTACCTCTCCGCAAATTAAATGTAACTTTACTCATGTTGATTCCATGACTTCCCACTGTTTTGATGATGATATTCAAAACCAATTAATGCGTTTTTGGCAGCTTGAAGAAGTGAGCCCTCAGTCATCTCATTATTTTCCAGAGGAAAAGCAGTGTGAAGAACATTTCAAGAAACATACTACTCGCCTCGCAGACGGTCGGTTCTGTGTTAGGATCCCATTAAAACAAACACCGAGCGTGTTAAGTGATTCTTATCAGCGAGCTAAGCATTGTTTGCTCTCTTTAGAGCGCAGGTTAAAATGCAATGATTCATTCAGTAAAATGTACAATGATTTCATGTCCGAATATGAATCATTAGGTCACATGACCGAGTGCAAACCGATTATGTCGGTGCCTCATTATTTCATCCCACATCATGGTGTTCTTCGTGAGTAGTACTACAACTAAACTACGATTTGTATTTAATGCGAGTAGTCCTACTTCTTCTGGAGTTTCATTTAATCATATTCAAATGATTGGGCCCACAGTACAGGATAACCTACTGTCGATACTTTTGAGATTTAGGTGAGTTTGAGATTAGGAGATTTAACATAAATATGTTATAATTGCAGATTGTGAAAAAATGTACAGATGTATAGCTGTACACCCTGTAGATAGGCTACTGCAACAAATTGTCTGGCGTGATCAAAATCAACCCGATTCTCCGTTAAAATGTTATAGTTTGAACCGGGTGAGTTATGGCACTGCTAGTGCGCCTTATCTTGCTACTCGGTGTCTGAAGCAGACAGGTTTAGACTGTATAGACCCCAAAATATCTGAAATTATACTTCACGATTATTATGTTGATGATTAAGTGATGTTTAAGTAAGTGGTGGTGATGAACTAAGCGAAGTTTTATATATACGTAAGATGGTAACCGCCGAGTTAGCCTCTGCTTGTATGCCTCTTAGAAAATGGAAGTCTAATGAGCCTCAGTTATTGCCAGAAACCGATCAGTGCTCACCTGAATTAAATATTGGAGATATTGAATCGAGTAAAACGTTAGGTCTCGGGTGGCATTCAGTATTAGATCACTTTTATTTCTTCATCAGTCCCAACATAGTAAAGGGAAACACAAAGCGAGATATTCTCGCCGTCATTGCCCAGATATTTGATCCCTTAGGTCTTGTATCACCTTGTGTTATCCTTATGAAAATTCTATTACAGAAACTGTGGTTTCAGCGACTGTCTTGGGATGAGAAATTGCCACCGGAGTTGAACCTGGCTCGAAGTTGTTACAGCCTGCCGGGCTTAAACAGCCTACGTATACCTCGACGCGTCGTCTGTGACTCATATTCCTCTCTGGAACTGCACATTTACACAGACGCGTCTGCGTTTGTCCGTGCTTACGGCGCTTGCATTATGTTCGTAGTATTGACGTTAGAGGTGATGTCTCAGTCAAATTAATAATCGCTAAAAGCCGAGTCGCTCCCATCAAGCCCACGATGATACCAAGACTCGAGCTCTGCGGTGCTTTGATCGGCGCTCGTCTTTATGAAAAGGCCGCCGCTGCACTGCGAGCACAATTCAGCATGTCTTTTTCTGGACAGATTCCATGATCGTCCTAGGTTGGCTTAAAATGTTGCCTTCTAAGTTACAACCTTTTGTGCAAAATCGCATAGCTGATATTTTAGAAAAAACTGGCAGCTGTACTTGGAGACATGTTCCAACTGACGAGAACCCCGCAGATTTAATATCGCGTGTCGTCAGTGTAAGCTCTCTTCAGTCTCACACACTTTGGTGGCATGGGCCAGATTATTTGAAATGCGATCCCTCGCAATGGCCTGCTACACCAAGTACTCTCGAAAGGTTGCCTGAAACTCGCAATGAAGTTTCGTTACATATAAGTGATTTAACTTCACACGAACTTACCGATTTCAATCGATTTTCAAATTTGTCTAGGCTCCAGCGAACCGTAGTCTATGTGCTAAGGTTTGTTAATATTCTAAAGAGAAAAGTAAGACCTGTAAATAAATATTTAAATACTGATGAGTTAAGTGATGCCTTATTTTTAATAATGAAACAATCGCAAATGCAGTCGTTCCCTGAATATAGTTTATTGATTAAAAAGCAAAGTTTGCCTAGTAAAAGTCCGCTGATCAAATTTAATGTTTATTTAGATACTCTAACTCGTATTGGAGGTCGTTTAGATAATTCCAGTTTCACGTTCGAAAAGAAGCACCCTATATTATAACAGTCCACTAATCAAATTACGAAGTTGAAATTTAAGTTTGAACACAAAAGATTAATGCATGCTGGCCCTCAACTTTTATTGGCTACAATTCGTGAACCTTATTGGCCTATACCTAGGTGGTCTATAGGTGGGCCTAAAGTTCCCATTAAAGACAAAAGCGCCCTCCACAGGTTAATTCTTCTGGTGATCCAAGTGATCCGAAGCCAGGCCCTTCATCTGCAGGCGATTGACAAGAACCCGGGACTGCTACCTGTAAAGGAAAGTCAAGCTGTCGCTAGCCATGATACATAAACTGTTATTAAGATTTTAGATAAAAGATTGAAGAGAGTATTGAAGATATTAAACGCAGTTTAAATGAATCAAATTTATCTCAAATTAGTAATAAAATTATTCACATCTATAACTTTTTTATACATAACTTTCAGACACTCTATATAAGGCTGAATGAGATTGAAACGGCCAAAACTAAATTGTTACATCAATCAATCGTAGACACAGATGAATTTATATTATTATTAAAGGAAATTGAGAAAACTAATAGATTAGTGTTTCCAGTTAAAAGTGAAAACGTTGTAAAAATAGAGCAGTGTATAGAGATGAAAGCGTACAACAACAAACAAAACAAAATCAGATAAAACTCATTATGCATATTTCTTTGATTAGAAATGAGGAATTTAACTACTTTAAATTAATTCCCTTACCTATCCATGATACAATCAATTACCTTACCTCTCTTATCCTGCCCAAATATCCTTACGTACTTGTGAAAGGGTTAAAAATAACGCCGCTCTCCCATCCTTGCCGCGAAGTAGATAAATCCCGCTTCTTATGTTTCGAAAACGACGCATTACCGCTAATTGCAGACTAGCGGTTATTGTATTACCGAGCTTATGAAGTTTTCTACAAATATCTCGAGTTGTCATCCGGTTCCTGTTACAATCAATGATGTAAAAGCAGAAGTTATACAGCCAAATCGTTGTATCATCTACGTGAAAACCGAATCATTACTTACCAGGTACTGCGAAGACGAGATTACACAAGAACCCATCAGTGGAACTATAATCAGTCAATATAAAGGAAATAAAGCTTAAAAGACACCAACGCCAAGGAAAAGATACAGCATATACAAAACTTCCACATGCCCAAAATATTTGTCAGCCCATCTGACATGCAGAAGAAACCTGTCGATCTCAACGGTATCGACATTACTGATGTCCAGTTCCTGAATTACTTATTAAAGTTAGATAATTGATTCAGGCGAGACTTTGCGGAAATCCATTACAAAACATTAAACAGATGGACAAATATTTAGTACAATTCCGCCAATCTATTCCTAAAGAGTTTCCTCCAAAAGAAACTCGACACGTGTTTGTTGTTTGTTACAAGGTAATGATTTCGAACGATTAGGTTCTGACCCTACTAAGACTTTTACATCAGAGTTAAAAAATATTACAAAAAACACATCTTATGTATCGCCAGACTCGATGATGTATATTGTTCCGATGAATCCTAGGTCCCCTATGTTGTACGGTTTGCCCAAAATACATAAAGATAACATTCCTATACACCCAGTAGTATCGTATATCGGTGCTCCAGCATATAATTTATCAAAACATTTGAACTATTTATTAAAATCTAAATCAAATTTTAATCCCAGATATAGTTTAAAAAATTCTTTGGATTTAATAGACAAGATTAAAAATATCAGTTTGCCTAGCAGTGCTAAGTTGGTGTCGTTGGATGTAATAGGTTTATTTACAAACGTTCCATATGGGGAGTGTTGGCAGATACTAGAAGGTCATTTTGAAAGACAGTGTATGCACCCAGGAGAGGTGCATTCAGAGGTGAATTGATATCTTTAGCCAAAGTCTGTATGGAACAGAATTACTTTCGATTTAACAACCAATACTGTAAGCAGAAAGAAGGTTTAGCTATGGGATCTCCACTAAGTCCACTCATGGCTGATATTTTCATGGACTATTTTGAAAATAAATTTATCATAGGTCAACCTAATATCTTATATTATTACAGGTATGTCGATGACATTATTATGTGCTGGAACGGTACTCTTCGACAAATCGATATGTTTGTTAATAAAATTAATAGATTACATCCCAAAATTAATTTCAAATTAGAAGTAGGAGTTGATAGTTCCCTCAACTTTTTGGATTTAACTGTTACAAGAATGGGCGAAAAACATGATTTCAAAATTTATAGGAAACCTTTGTATACAGACGTTACTATTCCGGAGACATCTTGTCACCCTCGTCAACATAAACTGGCAGCTTACCGTAGTTTTGTTCATAGATTGATGACAGTACCAATTTCTCAAAAGAATTATAATACAGAGCTTACCATACTTTATTACATAGCTGAGAGTAACGGCTACGAAAGAAATATAATTGACAGTCTAATTAGGAGTAAACGGTCTAGTATAGTTCGTTCTCTTTTGAACCCAGTGCGTCCTGATAGACCAGAAAGATATTTAGGTAGCCTGACCTACTTGGGATCCATTAGTGATAGGATTTCAAACACTTTTTTGAGAAACAAGGTAAGAGTGGCCTTTAAAACCAACAACACTTTAAAACGGATTTGTAATGGAAAATACAGATAAGAGAACCATAAAAAATCAGGGGTTTATAAATTAATTTGCGATGAATGTAATGGTGTTTATGTAGGTCAAACCGGTCGTAATTTTGAAACTAGGTACAAAAAACATATCGCAGCTTATAGAAATAATTGTCCAGAAAGGTTTCATTTTGCTAAACATTTGATAGATTCAGGACATTCATTGAGTAATAATAATACTTTTGAAATTTTACATACCTGCGAAAAAGGTTTTAGAATGTCTGTACTAGAAACTTTAGAAATAACAATACATAATTCAGTAGATTTTACACTGTTGAACGAATTAAATACAAGTTTTCCAAGATCACCGCTATTACGTTTGTTTACAACGGCTGGCGCTGATTCATACGGGTGGCGGTGGCAGTCCGGTCTGACTGAGTGTATAAATAGTAAAGTTGGAGCGCGACTGGCCCAGTCTCAGTCTGACGTTGGTCGAAGCAACGAGTTTGCAGAGCAGAGTGTTTTTTCGTCGGGGTGCGGAGTGAGTCAAGTGTTCCTGAGGATGCCTCGTGGAGGGGCGAAACACGTGTCGAATTTCTTTTAGAGGTTACTCTAGGAATAGATTGGCGGAATTTGACTAAATATTTGTCCATCTGTTTAATGTTTTACTTATTAAAGAACATTGAAAGTGAAATTATCAGTGATAATAAAAATCACGATAATGCTCTAGGCTATAAGAGTGTTAGCATAGGAAATTTTGTGTTTTGCGTTATATTAGTTATATGTCTTTTATTGTTTGCTTTTAAAAATAGGATTAGAAACTTTTGTTTTAGGGAAAAGACTCGAGATAATCCTCATCTTTCGGATAATCTCGAACTTACGGAGAGAGGAGTTACATTGCCTGAACCATCCATTAACCGATCCATATTTATAGCCAACTAAGCACTTAAAATGTTTGTTTCCAACTAATGCTTACTCATGGTCGCCGGCCCAGACGGCTGATGTAGCAAAACCTACCACACGTAAGATAAACCACAGATTGTCATTCTGTCATTGACTACTCCATGTATCGTTTCGTTAATATTAAATAATCTTAATTCAATTATTTTATATTTTTTAAAAACATTTCCTCACTTTCCCCGAACAAGTCTAAGTACATAAAACAAACATAAAAAACAATGAAATAATATAAACGTTGGCTTAGTTGCAAAAAGGTTCCAACTCAGCGAGTGCAGGTTAGTAACCTGCGCTGGTCTTCCGTTGGAGCCTTTATGGGATCAAGAAGTAATACCAAGTGGTAAAAAAAACACACAAACTTGTAAGTGGACGTGATTACAAGTAGTAGAAATGAAAGTAACAGTGATCAATGAACAAGATGACACAGGAGTTATAGAAAAATATGTTTTATGTAATTAGCAAAAAATTCTATATAAATTAATAAAAGTGATAATAATATTAATAATGATGCCCATTAAGTCAAGTTTTTTTCAATTGTACAAAACAATAACAGCAGATACATATAATACAGTAGACAGTATATTACACTACACTATACACTAGCGACCCGCCCCGGCTTCGCACTGGTGTCATGCTGATACTAAATATACTATAGAATGTCTTTATATACATCGTTATCTAAAAGAATAACATAGACTAAAAGATAGACATATACCATAGCGGACTTTTGTGTAGACAATTTTAAGGTGCACAATACTGTTGTACATTATTTTGATCTATCTCGTAGGGTTCAGCCAGCGTTTGCATACTAAGCGCAAAAAATGTGTTTATATACGACTCCACATTAGAAACCTCTACAATTATCAGTGTTTCTCTACTATATTATGCATGTTTTATACTTATAAACCTTCCTCTTGAATTACTCTATCTACAAAAAAAACCATCAAAATCCGTTGCATAGTTTTAAAGATCTAAGCATACATCGGGACAGACAGACAGCGGGAGGCGACTTTGTTTTATACTATGTAGTGATACATAAATATAATTGTATGGCAATTAGTATGGTCCCGTTTTTGTAAGAAAAGTCTTTACCGTTTTTGCGGAAGTAGGCGCTGTGGAAAAGAATAGGGTTGGAGTGACGGTTTGGAGCTTCGCCTAAGGGCTGAGTGGCTGTTAGAAGGCATAGGGGCAGGAGTTTTCTTGTCTTGGAGGCCGGAGGCTCCTTGGCTGAGGTAGTAGTCCAATTCCTCTTTCCTTGGACAACAGTGAAGCTGGAGTCTTCGTCAGAGAAAGAGATGTTGGATACTGAGCCTTCGAGATTCGACACCATTTCGATGGCGGATTTGCAGTCCTGAGAGACCGAGGTAGGGGTAAGTGCCTAAGGCGCCGGGAAGGTTTGACCTAAGGTTAGTATGGAGCCTACAGCCAATGAGCAGGAAGCTGGGAGTGGTGCCTTAGAGGCCGGAAGTGCCTTAAGGGCCGGAGATTCCATGGATTTTCGCGAGGCCTTACGGCCTCAGGCCGCGGGCACCGGGGTTTTAGGGGCGGATGCCTGAAGGGCCATGGGGTTTTTCTCCAGAAGGGACGAAATGATCCTTCGAGGATCTTGGTGCGCGAAAGGGACTCCTGCGGGTATTTAGAAAGGACGACCGGAGGACGAGCGCTGGAGAGTATGCCTGTATGTCATGTATGAGTATGTCAAGTATGCCTGTTGCACTGGAAACTCGAGAGTGTCTCAGAACATTTGAGGGGTTTCCATGCGTGGCGGCAAATGCCTCGTTTTTGGGGCTCTAGAGCCCATCTCGCCGCTGGGTACACCTGGGAGGTGTAGGGGTGCCTGAGTTTTCCCATCTAGAATTAAGTCTGGGACAAAGTTTAATTTACCTAATAAATAAGGGCTGTCCATGTGGCCATTAACAATTTTATACTTAGACACTTGATCATATTCAACCCTCCTAGTCTTTAGTGAAATTAATGCATTCTCGTCCAAAACACTAACCAGGCCAGACGTGTGTTTAAATCGTGTAAAATTATTGTGAGGACTGCCTTTCAACTTTAACCTCTGTGGCGTTACCCAATATAGTCTATTTTTAAAGTAAATTTATTCTGACTCATAGCCCCATTCTACGCCGTGTCAACTAGAAGACACCGCTCGCTTCGGTGTAATTACAAGGTACCCACATCTTATTTCTCATTACTCACGATACTACTGTATAGTATCGGGCCGGCACTAGAGTATAACCAATACTTACAGAGAAATCATGCATCGCACGCCAACATCAGGCAAATCAGCTATGTATTCTTCTCAACCTAACCTCAGCACTGAGAATGAAGATCATGATGTCGTGAGAAACTTTAATCTCAGAAAACGTAAAAACCCAGAACATGACCTTGTTATGGATCTCAAAGACTCTCTTATGCAGTCCTTCAAGGATTTGTTGAATGCTGAAGTTTCAGAGATGAAGCAACAAAATATGAAAATTCTTCAATCAAACGCCGAAATTATACAGCTTTTGCAGTCCAGTGCTGCTGATTTGAAGAAAGCTAATGAGAAAATAGCTACTCTTGAATATGAACATGATGTGACAAACAAGCGAGTTAACGAACTTGAATATCAACTACATGAGGTTCAAAAGCAACAAATTAAAAAAAATGTGGAAATAAGAAATGTCCCAAGACATGAAAATGAAAACATCAAGGACATATGCAAATCGTTGTATAACACTCTTAACCTCAAACTAGTAGATGATATTCTACACATGTACAGAAAAGGCAAGAACAATAACTCTCCAATAGTAATTGAATTGAATAATGTTACCCAGAAGGATGAACTCCTAGCAGCAGTAAACAAATATCACAGTGAAGATAAAAACCGTAAATTATGCTCGGAGCACCTAGGAGTAAAGGGAGACGGATCTAAGGTCTATGTGTCGGAAGCAATTACAACCCTGACCAAAAAAATTCATGGCGAAGCGCGAGGCCTTGTCAAAAATGGTCATTTCAAATACTGCTGGATATCTCGTGGCAACGTTCTGCTTCGAAAAGATGAAGGACAATTACCGATCTTAATCAAATCGATGCACCAGGTTGCTGCACTGAGAGCAACACGTTCATCGAGACTAGATTGCATAATAAGTAAGGCACTTTCTTTCTTTTTTCGTACAATTAATTAGTTTTTCTTTTTATACCATAGTTCTTTTTTGTTATTTAACTAGACTAGTTTATGTTTTTGGAGAGATTATGACTATTATTTTAAATAAAACTAACACTTATATATCCTCTACCTCACTTTATATGTATAGTATATTTTACAATTTATGTTGTTTGAGCCACTTACATATCAGATGTTCAGTGTTCAGTTCTATCATTCACAATCATGTCGACCTAGGAATTAACATGCACTTGAATAAACTGATTGGTACGATCATCGCCTTCACTTACAGGCCAGGTACGAAAATTCTAGTAGCTTGCTTCTATAATTACTACAATGGTTAATGACCTTGAGGTGGTTACAACTGACGTTGATCATGAGATCAATGTTGGTGACTCGTATCTGGTTAATGATCCTGGTGAATTCAATGATATTACTAAATCTAAAATGTACCTCAAAGTTATTTCGCAGAATATTCGGAGTATTCACAAAAACTTCGAAGAGCTTAATGTTTTCCTTTCGCGTGGTGACTCTGATTACGATCTTATTATCTTGTCTGAGTGCTGGCTACAGAATCGTATATCTATACCTACAATAAAATAATACAATAACTTCCAAACTGCTAGACACATTAATCAGAATAGTGGAGTAATTGTATATATTCGGAACAATATTACAAATTTTACCGTTTATGAACCTAACGGCATAAGAGATGCTGGTTGTCTTGTTGTGAATCTTGATAACAAAACCGCTTTTATTTGTGTATACAGATCTCCATCTTTTGGGTCTACTGATAATTTCCTCTTCTCCATCGATGAGTTACTAACAAAATTAAAATACATACCAAATATTTATATTCTTCGATTTGAACATAGACATTAGTAAAAGCAACTGTGATCCTAGGTCTGATGAGTATTTAGACTTGCTTGCAACCCATGGTCTTTTACCGAGCCACATTATACCTACACGAGAAGCTAAATGTATTGACCACTGTTTCGTGAAGTCAAAGACTAAGGTCCTTACTGCAATTTGTAACACATCTGTTACAGATCATAGCTGTGTTCATCTTGCGATACCATCTTTGCAACACCACAGATCTCTTAGAGAGCATAAAACTTTAAGTAGAGTAGATTATGAAAAATCTTATAAATTGCTGTCAGAGGTGGATTGGAATGATATTTATAAAGGTAGTGACGCAAACCAGGCTACTGAATTATTTCTCAACAAAGTATCTAACATCATCACGAATGCCTCCAAAACGTATACAGTCCCAAATAGAAAAACAACGCTCCAGCCATGGATCACACCTGGGCTGCTAAGATGTGTGAGGTTTAGGGACACTCTTCATAGACGCCATAAAAAGTCTCCCAGAGATAGGAACTTAGAAATCACGTACAACCGTTACAGAAATCACTGCAATAACATACTCCACAACATGAAAAATGAATATGACAGATCGGACCTACAAAATAGTAAAAATGATATTAAAAAAACCTGGAATGTTATTAAAAGGGTTTGTAACCTTAAAAATTCTAAACAAGCACATATGTCAAGTGGGCTCTTGAGAATGAAAGAAACACCCCAGGCATCGATTGATCACATTAATGATTTCTTTGTAAACGTGGGTGGTAATCTTGCTGCATCTATTCTAAAAAACTGTAACATCACGGAACAAAACCTAACGCAAAACTTTAAACCCCATAATACCAATTTAAATTCACTTATGCTACTTGAAACAAACGTAATGGAAATCAATAATATAGTTGCGTCCCTAAAAAATACACCGGCTTCTGGTTGGGATGGAATATCGTCTGTTTTCATTAAAAGATTTATTAGTCTACTAAATTTGCCTATCACTCACATTTGTAACCTTTGTCTGTCTACGGGGGTATTCCCAAAATTACTTAAGCATTCGATAGTTATTCCAGTTTTCAAAGCAGGTGATGGAGACAGTATTAACAATTATCGTCCAATATCTCTTCTACCAACATTGGCTAAGATCCTGGAAAAAGTTATTAATCGTCGCCTTGTAAGCTTTTTGGAAAAGAACAACCTCCTGTCATGTAATCAGTGTGGGTTTAGAGAAAAAATATCAACTGTACACGCAATCGAAAGCCTTGTATCTCATGTTGCTGATACTTTAGACAATAAACAGAAATGTATTGGTGTTTTCCTTGATCTGGCCAAAGCTTTTGATACTGTTTCCGTCCCTCTATTAATACGTAAGCTGGAATGCATAGGGGTTCGGGGTGTACCTCTGGATCTTTTAAGGGATTACATGTGCGATAGGTCACAGGCAGTAAGAGTGGGTGAGACATTAAGCAACAAACAACCGGTCACCTTTCGGG
Source organism: Lampropteryx suffumata (assembly GCA_948098915.1). Lineage (NCBI taxonomy): Eukaryota > Metazoa > Arthropoda > Insecta > Lepidoptera > Geometridae > Lampropteryx > Lampropteryx suffumata. The sequence goes on along the minus strand of OX402558.1, from coordinate 15,122,112 downwards.
TACCCCAGGGATCCGTCTAAATAATAACATTTGCTGACGATACTGCTATTATTTTTAGAGGGTTGACATGGGAAGATGTCCGTCTTTCTACTGAAAATGGAATGCGCGTTGTCGTTGAGTGGCTTAATAATAACTTACTCACATTAAATTTTAATAAAACTAAATATATTTCTTTTTCTATTTACAATAACACTCAACCTAGTCCGGACTTAAGTCTGAAAGCTCATACTTGTATAAAAGACAACAAAAAAAGTTGCGAATGCTACACTCTTTCTTCTGCAAATAGTATTAAGTATCTAGGCATAATAATCGATAAAAACTTGAACTGGAAGTCACATATAGATATTTTAAAGTCACGTATTCGAAAATTAATACCAATTTTTAAGAAAATAAGACATTTGAGAGACGATTACACTAACAAAGTAGTTTATTTAACTTTATGCCAATCTATTATCTCATATGGTATTTCAGCTTGGGGTGGAGCAAAAAAGACTTCTTTAATCAAACTAGAACGTACACAACGCTCTATTATTAAGGTACTAAACTTCAAACCGTTTCGATATCCTACTACAAATCTTTATAATGAATTCCGGGTACTATCTGTACGTCAGTTATTTGTTAAGATCATAGTTTTAAAACAGCATTCTTATCCTGTTTCCTCAGTAACTTCTAAAAGAAGAGCGCATTTAATATATCAGTTTCCTGCATGCAAGACTACCTTTGCACAGAGCTTTTGGTATTTTCTTGCACCACTATTGTATAACCGTATTAACAAAGAGGTTATGCTCAATGATAAAAGTAAATATGTTTGTGCAAAGGTGTTAGTGGAGTTTTTACTGGGCTTCGATTATGATAAAACTGAACTTCTTCTGCAAATTATAAAATAACAAAGTAAAAGGTTTAAACATGTTAAGTATGTATTGCTTAATTAAAATGTATGTGGCTTGTTTAATTATTTATATGTAATAATGTATAAGTAATATATATGTATGTACTATGGTGGTGTGTATTTATATATAAATATAAATATAGAAATAGCATAATGATATATTATATACCAATCAACTACATACCTATTAATTTATCCTAGGGTTAAGTATATCTATATATTATATTTCATTTTTATTTTTTTATATCCATTTATCTACATCCATAACCATTGTTTTTATCTAAGTACGAAATATGATTTTATAGTCATTTACGGATCTGTTTAATATATTATGTTTCTATCTTATTTACATCTCCTATTCATCTATATAAATAAACTGGAAGTGAAAGAGTAGGTTTAGTTTCTCTATTATATTAAAAATATAGGTAGTTGTACTTTATCAACATAATTTATTTGGATTTAATATATTAACTAATCAACTGAAATTTAAATCTTTGTTTAGTTTTAGTTTTCTAGATTTATCTGTTTTGCAAACGTATACTGCGATAACTTGTTTACGACAAATAACCGAGCGCCTAACTCGCTCGGGTTTGTGTTGTTGTTGCTCAACTGCACTTGATGCACACTAAATTGGACCGTATTTCTATAGGGCGAGAGTCATTACCTTGCCGTAACACAGTTTTAAACTAGCACGGGAGGTAAAGTTTCTTGTACTGTATGCCTACTACCAATTTTTTTTTTTGTTTTGTTTTAAGTAGTGTCAAAATTTATTCAAAATTATAATTATTAGTAAGTTAAGCTAAAATTAGGTATACTGTACTACTGTAAGTTATTTCTGCCAAATAAAAGATTATTATTATTATAATGATTCAGGCGTTAAACCTTGTAGTGAAGATCTGTAAACAAAACTTTTGAAAAACTGTTTTTGTATATTCTTACTTTAGATCATATAAACAATATATTGAGGGTTCCATGTTACTGAGGCGTATAAAATTGATATGACGAATGAGTTATACGAAATGTTTAAGGTTGAGTATGTGCTTGAAATCTCTACTTAACCTCAAAATAAACACTTACATACGAAATGTTTTTTCAGTCATAGTTCCAATATGGGTATTCAAAATTAACTCCGAGTCCAAATATACTCCTCCACAGAAACCCTACTCTCACCACAGAAACCCGCTTCATAAGTTGATCATTTAAAAAACATGCATATTTAATTGTGTTATTTTTTCCAGAAAAGGATATGACGTTGTATTTTTTAACATTAAAAAACAAAATTATTATAATGATAATAAGAACATAATTATATTAAAATTAAATTAATTTATAAGACAACATTCATTAAGTCTGCCTTAGAGAAGTCTGTATACACTACGTCAACTTAAAAACCATTGCTCATTTTGTTAGCCACATAGTCAAATTGCTATGTGAGCAATTTGACTAAGATTGGTATTCATTGACTTTTATTCAAAAAACCCATGTTGCTTTTCAATTATAAGGGGTCTATGAATTCGAAATATTGAGTTATACATTATATACATATGTTCAAATAGTTTTAAAATTATAATAAATTATAATGAAGTAAGAGTTGTATCTTTGTTTCAAAATATAATTATTATAGACATGTATTGTATAAGTATGAAAGAACACTATTCCCTAGGTCCTGAATTTTTTTGCCTCACTTTCTCTGCTGTGCTGCCCGAAAATTAATATATAAATTTGGTTTGTACGCGCCATCTGGACTTATGTCGCGCGCGGTTCGTAATGGTAATCGTTATGGTATTTTCTGGACATTCACCACTAGTTCTAATCCCACGTAGGAGTATTGACTATTGAGAGTGTATTGTGTATTGCACCCTGTTAATCCTGACCCCAGCCAGTCTAAATAACTTTTTTAAATGTAAAACATTGAGTTGAATGCATCGCTGTTCCAGCATATTCGATGGTGCTATGATGATGATGGAAAAGTGAGACCTTTTTTTTGTTTAAGGCTGCGCATAGATGCGCAAAACTACATATTCCACTGTTTTTCATAAGACAACGACAGACAGATACAACGCCAGATACCACTGCCTGTCGCTCCAGTCTTGAAGAGATCTATTAGACCTGTGATAATTGCCAACCATAAATCGTATATCACCGCGTTTCATTAAATACCTGAATACCAGACACCATGTAAATTAATCAATACAATTTTACCTATTCATATAGGTGTAAAGGTCATTAAGAATTTATTGTAGTAAGTAATTATACTTCATATTGATAACTAGCTGGGGCTCGCAACTTCGTACGCGCGTTTTATACAGAACTAGCTGCTGCCTGCAGCTTCGCACGCGTGGTATCTATATAAAGATTAGCCTATGTCCTTCTCCAAGGTCCCATCTATCTCTATACCAATTATTGTAATTCATCAAAATCGTTTTTTAAACTTACGCGATCAGAACACATTATTATAAATACTTACGGGTATTTATCGCGTTTATTTACCTATTTTTCCCGACGTTTCGACAGGTTTACACTCTGTCATGAGTCATCCCGTGACCACGACAGAGTGTAAACCTGTCGAAACGTCGGGAAAAATAGGTAAATAAACGCGATAAATACCCGTAAGTATTTATAATAATATCATCAAAATCGGTTCAGCGGTTAAGCGTCAAAACGTAACAGACAGACAGAGCTATAATTTACTTACATTAAGAAAATAACTAAAGTTTGTAATTAATCCCATGCATCACGCTTTTTTTTATACTAACCTTGTCATCAAGTTGCACCTCTTTTTGGTGTCGTTTTGAAAAAACCCGCGGTTACGTTTCTTGTTAATGCTTTGAATGGTAAAGTTTCCTAAGTTTGGAGTTAACTGGATTACGCGTTACAAATTACCCAAATTACAAAATAAATAGAGACGACCTTTGGACCTCTGCTCGGAATATTTTAGAAAAAAACAAAAAATTTAGCTCGAGGGTATTTGTGCGAAGGCGCATTATCGTGGCGCAAAATCCAAGAATTTTCTTTCCACAAATCTGCTCTTTTTCATCGAGTTCACTCATTTGAACACCGCATAACGCTTAAATGATTTTCTTTATTTACCGTTTGACCGTCCGGAAACTTCCGAGTGCACAACACCGTGATAGTCAAAGTCAACATGACTTTGACTTTTGATCGACTTTGTCGTGGTATTTTCGGTTTTGGTTCAGTGGCGTCCGAAGCTTGTTGACTAGTTTGCATGTCAAAATCGTAAACCCACGCCTCGTCACCAGTAACAATGCGTTTTATGAATGTTGGGTCAGAATTGACTCGTTCTAGCATATAACTTTTAAAACTATCATGGTTTTGCACATAATTTTCACTCAAAACGGGATATTTACCATGATATATGAGTTTTTCTGCTTCTCGATATTTCGGCACAGTTGCATGCGCCATGATCACGAGATAAACTAAACATCGTTCTAGCATGTCCTCAGCGACTCTTATGCGATTGAGTTTTTGGAGAAAATTCAGCTCTTTTAGGACTAGCCCAGCGGCAACATGTTTCATGCCCCAGTGAGCATTTAAAATGGTACGGATCGGCTTGTGAGACACAGAAAATTCAGCGGTTATCTCTCTTAAACTTGAATAAGGATTTTCAGCCACTATTTCCTTCTCTTTTATGATGTTAACTTCAGTTAAAGACGTTGATGGCCTACCATAGCGAGACAAATCCTCCATCGCATCTCGACCGCTTTTAAATGCTTTGTACCACTCATAAGCACGTTTTGATAAAGTCGATTCACCGTAAGCCTTCTGTAACATTTTCAGGGACTCCAAACACTAAATTCCATTGGCGATGCAAAATTCAAGACAAACTCTTTATTCGATGTTTTTGTCCATTATGAAATTCACAATACACACTAGATATTATTATGATCCAACTAAAAACAGCATCGTATTTAATCTAAATAACAGATCCAACTCAAACTCCGCAAAGTGCAAATTTAACAAAAAAAATTGGAACAATAAACAAATCATCTATGTATTCCCAATATTTTTTGACAGAATGTATGTATGAGTGAATGCTTGGGACCCTACTTCTTTGTATTATATAGATGTAATATTAATAAGATAGGTAATGGCGCTTTAATTGTACGTTTAACAATTCATTTCTCATTGATCTAGCGGAAATGTTCAGTTTACTCGTAAAAATCTAAGAAATATATGTTTCAAAAGTTTACAAGTTTACAAAATTGTGTTATCATGGATCCCCCTAAAAGATTATTTGTTGTACGTTCGAAAATTTCGTACGAAACTCTACCCCCAGACTACAAGAAAACTATTTCCTTATTCATAAGTTTAATGAAATTTATTGGAATAGATATTTTTGGGGCTAAATTGGGGCGTAGTAATGTAAATGCTTCAATAAGGATGTTTATTTTTTGTGTTAGTAACTTGCCATTTTATCTAGACTCATATAGCTCCGGTTTTCGTGTGAGCCAGTATGACAACTTTTTGCAAGGTGCAGCCATATTCCCTACCCTTATTATAACCACATTAGGTAAGTACATAAATAAAAACTTACCTACATAACAGTTCAATGCGCTCGTAGCATAGCTAACTGCGACTTAGGTTAGATTAGAAATAAAAAATAATCTCAGAGATTTGACACAGCATTATCTGGCCCCAAAGTAAGCAGAGCTTGTGTTATGGGTACCACATGACTGATATACTACTTATATAATATTTTTTGTAAATACATACATATTATACATAGAAACGCCCAGACCCGACACAAATACTTGCAGATCGTACAAACTAATTTGACCCGGGGCGGGAATCAAACTCGCAACCTTCTGCGTCTCAGCTGAACTTTAGCCCACTGCGCCACAGAGGTCGTCAAAAATAGATAGATAAAATACTTTTTTATAACCAAACTAACTTTGTAACCAAAAATAACAATGTTTTGCTAGACAATGGGCGGTCTTATCGCTATGTACCTATCTCTACCATACATACATAGTTAGACATAGTTAAAAAAAAAATCTAGGCAAGTAGGTCCTTGAATGGCCACAGTGTGATTTTAATTGGATTTGACAGCTTCCGTGCTTTGGAGGACGCATCTTAATGTGTCGGTCGCGGCTTTTCAAAAGTTAGTCGTATAATTAGTCAGTTGAAATGTCGATACATTAAAAATATTTTAAATAAAAACTTGTAATTTGTTAGGGTGGGTAGGTACCTAAAAACATTTGCAGAACACGATTCTAGCATTTATTGAATTTTCGACTGTATGACTATCCAGTCTGCACTCGAATCACATAAAAACTACTAATGAGATTTGAATGGAATTTTAACTTGATGCTAGCATATTTTCTAAGTGACATGCTTAGAAGCTGCTTGCTTATGAGGTATGAGGTATCGCTCTCATCAGACGCAAAAAAGTAAATCTCATAATATGAGACAAAAAAATTAGTTAAGGTTTGTATGGGAACGTTTTATCGCGTGAAGGGATTTACTTGAAACTCAATTTGTATACTTTAATCGTAACCTGAAACAATAAATGTTGACCAATTGTCACGTAAATCAGCCGGCAACAACTTATCTCACCCAAAGGTTTCTACAAATCCTGTATAATTTTGCAATAAATTAAATTAAAATTAAAATTTGTTTATTCAGAACAAGGTACAGAAGTGAACAAAAATTACAAGTAAAACGATGAAACTACAAAAGTTAAAAACTGTGAAGCAGTCTCAACGCCTACCTTCAGGACTGATGAGTAGGTTCTGTATAAAAGAACTAAATAAAATAAAAATAAAAGAAAAAATTATAACATTTATGAGAAAGTCTAATGAATGACTGAGGAGGAGATGATAACTGTGAGTGTGTGGGGATGTGAGTTAAAAGTGTGTAGTGTGGGAGTGTGTGTGAGTGTGTGTGAGTGTGTGTGTGTGTGTGTGTGTGTGTGTGTGTGTGTGTGTAATAAGTACCTAAGGATGTGTGGCTTATGTAACCTTGTCTTTAGCATTTATGAGAGAGGAAGAAAGAGATCTTCTGTTTGTTCATATGAAAGACCTAAGAGCCAATTTTAACATTTCATTTTACATTTGTGTTGAGGGAGCGGGTATATACCTATAGCCTTGTTAACCTTATTATACAGTGGAGAGCTTAGATAACAGAAGTGGCGGCTAGCTATAGTTGTTCTTCGTGGTAGAATTTTGCACACTATGTCTGAGCGACATTTATTTTCAAGGAGTTTAGGGTCACAAAACAAGTGTTGACGTAAAACAGTAGCTAAGACAAATAGTTGCCTAACTGAAAGAACTTCGCATTGTTGTAAAAGAAGTTTGGTGGGTTATTTCCTTGGTCTAGAGGACATCACTTTAAGGACAGCCCGCTGCGCCCGCTCCACTCTAAGCATCTGAGTTTTGATGCAACCGCCCCATGCAGTGATGCAGTAGTTCAAGATAGATTGTGCGAGAGCAAAATAAACAACTTTCATACACTGAGAATCGGCTGACTGAGGTTCGTCTTTAAGTTCTTAAAGACGAACAAGAGTTTGCGTACCCTAGCTATAGTATTCTCGATGTGAGGGGTTCAAGAGAGGAAACTATCGACATAGACGCCAAGATACTTTGTCGAAGTGACGTGATGAAGGGTTTGGCAGGAGCAAAAGTCATTGACTGCGACTGGACAAGTGTGTGCGCGAAGGGAAACGGAGAGTGGTTGGGTTCGATTAGTGGGAGAGAAGGTGCACGGAAATAAGAATCCGACAGCATGAAAAATGTTAGAAAGCAGTTGTAACACTTTATCTATCTCCCGAAATGTTTTTAGGGTAGTGTACATTGGTGTACGATACCAAATTTCAAGACGTTGCAATGTTAGTGACATCATCAGCTATAGTACACGGTTCTTCTACAATAACAATACAAACCCGAAAACATTATCACAATCTGCAGGTATATGTTTCGGGTCTAGATGTTTCTATGTATTACAAATAATCACAGAAATGTACAAAATAATATACAATAATTTAAAATACACGTTAAATAGTTAAGCTATCTAAGGACCGTTTAAAACGATCTATAGATAGCTCAACTGATCCAGATCACTGCCAGAGGGCAGCGTTCCCAAAATACTGGCGGCATTACCACGTTGAATGGCAATGCTAATACGCTGGGCCAGATAGGAGCCAGCTCTTGGGTCACGCAACGTATCTACCAGACGCCATGAAATAATTTTGAAAACTCGGTGTGCTCCTGTTCCACAAGCGCCCAGGGTCTCGACTCCAAAAGGTTCAAATATGTAGGCCTTATCCAAACCAGCATTTTTGCGGTTTTTGAGGTCCTCGGCACATTCAGCCACCGCACCAGCCACCGTGCAACGACACGACGCCGCTGCCGTGACACGGCACGGCGCCGCGCCGCAGCACGGTGCCGCGAACGGTGCGCCGCGCGCCCCTATTCAGTCGATATTTCGCTGTTGGCGTGCGCGCATGTGTGTAAAACAAAATGGTGGAAAATATCGATCTTGACTTCTTTATTTCGTTAGTGGAGGCACGTCCAGTGCTTTGGGATAAAACAACTGAAAATTATAAAGACAAACTTCTAAGAACAGAAGCGTGGAAAGATGTTTGCCGTAACATTTTCGAATCATTTGATGACAAGGACAATAAAGAAAATACTAAACTGGGTGAGTACTAATATTTATTTATCTTTAATGTTTTCATGGTAATGTTTTAATGTTATTTCAATATAACGCTAAGAGGTTTAAGAAAATCAATGGTCAATATTATTACAATTTAGGATCAAGCGTTAAGTAGACGCGGAACAAAGATAACCATGTCGTGTAATGCCCGTGTTTACTTGTCTCTGTCGCACACATTAATATTTTTATATTGACGTCGATATCGATCTCTTCAACACAGGAATACAGTCTTGATAATAGAAGCCAGGTAGTCAATATTTTTTGTTCCGTGACTGGTCTCGAGCTATATTTTGCTTAATTGCCAACTAAGCGCCCCGACATCGCTATTAAAATATTTAGAAAATTCGTTTCTTATATTGACTGGATTTGATAAAGAAAAGTCATCTATAGTTTGTTGCAAGTGCAAGTCCAAAAGGGAGTCATCAATATACAGTTTGTCGGACATTTTATTTCCATCCCGAGATACAGCAAAATTGTGCAATACACAGCATGCTTTGATAATGTCTATTGCAAAATCATATTTTACGTTTAAAGGCCTGTGAAATATACGCCATTTATTTGCAAGTATGCTAAAAGCACACTCGACATTTCGTCTGGCCCGACTCAAACGATAATTAAAAACTCTTTGATCTATATTCAAATGTTTCCCTGAGTATGGACGCATTAGATTGCTCATTAACGGTAGGCCTTTAAATACATAAGGAACTGGTTTGTGAAGGCCTGGCAAAGGCTTTGGAGCTGGTATGGGGAGTCGATCTTGCAATAATAATTCGTATAGTTTTGTGTTCTGGAAAATTGTCGAATCGCATTCTTTACCATATGCTCCTATATCGACATATACAAATCTGTATTTAGAATCAACTAGTGCCAGCAACACGATAGAATTATAGCCTTTATAGTTGTAAAAAAGATATCCACTGTGGGCGGGACTACAAATGCGAATGTGCTTCCCGTCTAAGGCCCCCGTGCAATTTGGGGAATTGTTTTTTTTTGTCAAAGTCTTCCGCTATTTGTTCTATTAGGTCTTCGGTTATTAACGGCATACATTCAGATAAAAGAATGTCCCATATAGCACGACATACTTCTCGCACTATTCTGCTGATTGTACTTTTTCCTCGATAATCTGTAAATTCCATATCTCTAAATGAATTCCCAGTTGCCAAAAACCTGAAAGGAAAAAAAATAATAATTAGTTTTTATACCGGTACTTATTGTCACGAAATGCTAGCAAGCAAAGTACGTTTTCTCAAGAACTTATTGAAGTATATTTGTTTATAAATTCACAGTAGTGAGTCAGTATAACTACACGGAACTGAATGACGGCTGTGAATATATATATGAATATACTTCGATAAGTTCTTGAGAAAACGTGCTAAAAATAATATTAAATAATTGATTTTCGTTTGATTTAGCCCTAGTTTGTTTTTTTTTCAATTGGTGGCGCTAGTTTTGCGATGCCTGGCCTTAAGACAGCTATTCTAAAGTTGAGCTACTTTGACAGCTGGTGGAACGGGGTTTGTCAGTAGAACTATTATTGAAAACTGAAACTAAAAGGAACTGCTTGTTTTAAATTAGTAATAGTTAAGGGGCTACCCAAACGAAACTAGCGCCCGAAAAAGTTATTACCCGAAAACGGTAACGTTAATCGAAAATTCGGTTTACCAGATTTCGAAGCAATTGTAATAGTATTTAATAAACTACTTTTACTGGCTACTATTCTTATGACGCAGTTATAGTGAGCATTTTTTCCATAAGAGACCATTTTTCGCTAAAACGCCCACTATAACTACGCCATGACAATCACAGTTAACAGGAGTAGTCTAATAAATACTATAACAATGGCCTAGTAATCTGGTAAATCAAATTTTGGATCTACGTTACGGTTTTTGCGTAATGTTTTTTTTCAAATGAAGGCGCTACTTTCGTTTAGGTAGCCCCTTAATTTATACCTGCTTTAAACAAGTAGTTCCCACTTATGTTATTGGGCCCTACCTATAACTATGATAAATACATGTAGTCATAAAAAAATAATCGAATATTTTTATGTTCCAGGAAATGATGTAATTAAAAAATGGACTAACATAAAAGACAACTACGTGAAATACTTGAAAAAGAAAGAGCTCGCAAACAAACCTGGAGCTGGTGCAAAAAATTTGAAAGCATACCATTTTTTCAAACAGCTAATGTTTTTGAAAAAAAAAACGCACCTAATCTAACTGATAGTAGTATATTGGAAGTAGAGTCTGAAGATCCAAAGGCAAGTGAAAATACAAGGTCTCGTTAACAACCTCATACTACAACTTCGCGCAAAAGAAAATACTATGGAGATGATTTTGAGAATGAAATTCTTCAAAGTTTGAAAAATGCAGAAAACAGACACGTTTTATTTTTTAAATCAATTTTACCGTTTCTGGAAAATCTAGACGACCACCAAACATTGACGTATCAAAGTCGCGTAATGCAAATATTGTCAGACTTCAATCAACCCACATATCAATACAATCAACCGTCATACAGCGGCTACCAACCAGCATTTCAAAGTAGCTACGAAAGACCACAACAAACTACAGCGACTTATCAAACAACTCGCAATCCATCTGCAAGCATCCATGGCCAGACTTCACCAAATCCAACCATAGAAGACATATCACATAATTTAAGCGATGTCTTATCAAACACACAGGAGTCCGAATACGATTTCTCTTAAATCATCTGACATTTGTGCATTTTAATTTAGTAAAGTTTGTTTCTGTCGGAATTTATATACCGAAATTAAAATTTTATAAAGCTTTTGTAAAAAAATCAAATAATTTAAACAATATTCTATAAATAAAAAACATTTTGATTTATGATAAGTATGTTTTATTTCTTAACCGATAGTTAAACCAAGCATTTCCATAGGATCAATAGGTTTTCTGAACACAAATTGTTTTTGTAAACGAGGTGCTATGTTGGTAAGCAGTTCTTCAAAAGTTGATATGGTCATTCTAAAATATTCAAAAAATTTCTCATTCCCACTTAATTTTAGCGCTGCATATTTCCTTTTGAAATGACCTCCGTCTGGGTTAATTGCACAAATATACGGATTTACCCAAAATTTCCTCTGTTCCTGTTTCTTTTTCATTCGTCGTCTTAGCAACAACAAGAGAATAATTCTTTCGCGATCAATATCCAAACAAGGACGTTTGAGCGCATCAACAGCGAAATATCGGCTGAATAGGAGCACGGGATGGCGCACCGTTCGCGTCACCGTGCTGCGGCCCGGCGCCGTGTCGTGTCACGGCGGCAGCGTCGTGACGTTGCACGGTGACGGTGCCGCGCCGTGTATGATGGGGACGGTCCCTAACGGAAGTCAGACAGGACAGATGGGATGCGGCCAGGATGTCTACGTAAGTAGCATCCCACACTAATGGCCTACCCATCTCCCAAGGATAAGAGTCATACTATCAGGCCTCTTACCATCATCACGTATCAGACCGTTGGGTTTAAGAACAGCTGGTACGTTGACGCTGGTGAGTGCCCGACGAATGATATCGTTAAGACTGGCGTGGCGGCGGCCCTATAACACGATAACCCATGGAGACCAAGCTGGACGACTGTACCACACTAGCACTGATGAGCGGCGCAGCACCGCGCACCCAACCGCAGACAAATTTAACTCGAAATGTAGTAGGATCTAATAATGTTCCAAAGTTAGATGATGGTAGTGCTTGTAACCAATGTCCTGACTCCCTTTTCGAAACGGCTAGGAAACGGGCGCGATCTACGGAGCTTGAGCATGTTTCTAACAGATGATTCCATGTAAACTCACATAGAGGCCCGTCCCATTGCCGTTGGGCCGAAAGGTGGGCGGAATTAGGGCAAGGCACAAATGATTCTATTAGAGTCAGAAATACATTTATATGTTACAGATTTCGTCAAGCTAATGGCCGCGATGCTGATGAAAACAGAAATAAAAGAGATCTTGTTTGAGATCGGAGAACTATGGCCGACCCGATTGGGTCATAGTGAAAAGAAAAATGTGATGATGAGCTGGCTGGGAAGAACTACTCTTATAATTAAAAGTAAATTACCTCATTAAGATTTTTTATAAATCGTAATGTTCTTAAGTAATGGCTTAAGTATTTTATTCTCTTTTAATATTAATTTTTCACGTAGTTTAGTTTAAGACTATGGTCCTGCTAATAGGTGAGGGGTAGGTACCAGCCTAACTTACCCTTACCCTTGTAAGCAGGGTAGTAGGCATTTGTTCTCAAGCCCGCTGTTGCTGTAAGCATATTTGTATGCCTCTCTGTATCCAAAACATAATCTATCGATTAGTTTGTAGACGTTAAGAGTAAAGGATAGTAATAATGGATGGTACCTACGATTGTATTAAATTTAGAATCACATGGTTTGTCTCACTATGGTAATCACTTAAGTGATTATTTTTGCCGCGTAAAGGAGCTTCGCGAGGCGTGGGTGCAGGCAGAAAATTAATTAGCTATATAACTGTGTACCTACATGTTTCAGTATTTTTTATCTACGCCACTTTGGATACGTTTATTTTCTATGTGGTACCGTTCTGTTATACCTTTTACAACCTGTCTACTGGTGTCAATGACTATTTGCTCCCGATCGAAGTGTCTGTTTCACCGCTGATAAACTCTACATTTGCATATCTGGCCACATATGCGTGGGAGGTGTCAAGTAAGTTCAGTTTATGTTTGTGAGTTTTTTTTTTTTTTTTTTAAATTACCAAAAGAATGTGAGTCTCCGCACCATGGTGGCCTGGCGCGCCATCCAGTGAATTGCAGGAGAATGTAAGTATTCTCCGTCAATTCGATTTTTATGGCCCAGCACACTGCTGATTACTTACTCCGAATATTTTCGATTTTTTTACTCACACTTTTGTTTTCCTTCCTAAAACAAAATTATAATCGTTTTGTGATGTGTACAACCTAAGTACAAACAAACAAACTCCCTTTCAAAACCCCGTAACTTAAGAACCCTATATAGCATTTGGTTCAATAAGCTCATTTTAATAGTTAATTTCTCAATTTTAACCTGTCTAAATCTGGCCAAATTTAATGGTTAAAAGTTATCGTCAAACAAACAAACAAGGTCAAGTTGCCACTGAGATCTTCATTTGCTTCGCTCGCTTAATAAATAATTAATTATTTCAGTCATACCGAGTCAACTCTGCCTATATCAAGCCTACGATATTCTATTGATTGTAATAACATTCAATATCAGCATCTTATTTCGCCTACTGCAAGTCGACTTGAAGTATGCCATACAGGCTTCATGCGCTACAAGAAAGAACATGAAGGTTTTGGATAAAGACTTGGACAAAATCAAGGATGTTATTGTCAGACATCAGAAGATTTTGAGGCAAGTTATTAAATCATAGGAACTGCAACATAACTAGAACTGAATACATGTATCGTTCTAGCATGACACACAGATACGGCACAGACGCAGTTGCTCACAGACTCTGTCAGAGCTAACCATTATTGCCGTGAACGTTAGCCGCCACCAGTAGTTTAACGTGAGCTTTCGAGTTGTTTTTTACTCATAACTATTTCCTTTCAGATTAGTTAATAAACTGAACAAATGCTTTGGGTTAGTAGTGTTCGTCCACACCGCACTATCGTCAATGCTGATCTGCTTCTTTTTTTTCATGGCAGTGGTAAGTTCATAGTGCTCAGTAGACAATGTGTCATCAATTGCAACTGATCCACCTCTTATTATGGCAATAAAAGAGCAGAACCCACATCATGGGCTTTCTTTTGTTCATGCGAGTCACTATTCAACTCTACTGACTGAGTAAACAGGGTGGCCAAAATTCTCCGTAATGGTCTCTGATTCAGGTATTTACCTCAGGTAGTTATTTACCTGTCGGTACTCGACTTACTTATGTATTTCCGTATGATGCTATTTAATGAGCCATCGTTTTGTATATATTTCAGGCATACAACGACATGGTAAGAACGGTAGCCAACATCTGTGCAGCGTTCGATATGTCCGTTACCGTGTTTCTACTGGCACTGGGTGGACAACTTTTATATGATACGGTAAATTTTAACTTAGTTAAGTAAAACCGAATTTTATTATTACTCTATTTTAATAAAGTTTTGTTTACTAAAATAGAATAATACACCTAACTTCAGAGGGAGAAATATCCCGTGTGAGTACTGTACATATTTGGTTTAAGCATTTTTGCATGGAATTTTTGTGCTATATTACATAACGGGTGGACGGCCAGCCATAGACCCAGTTCACAAATTAAAAGTGATCGTGGAAGTGGATCTATTGCAACCCACGTCAGAGTTAACGGCAGACTTAGGAGTAGTGATTAAATCATTTCAATTCACTTCACAAAAATGGGTACCGCACAATTCGTGTGAGTAATCATCATCATCATATCAGCCCCTAGAAGTCCACTGCTGAACATAGGCCTCCCCAATATAATTCCGGGAAGAATGATTTTGAGCCCTCTCCATCCACCGATTTCCCGCGCCTTTTCTATGTCATCAGTCCATCGGGTGGGAGGTCGTCCTACGCTTCGTTTTCCTGTCCTTGGTCACCATTCGAGAACTTTTATTCCCCAACGGTTATCAGTATCAGTTCGTGTGAGTGAAGCATACCAACACAACAAACACTAGGCCAGTGCTGCGTTATATTATTCAACTACCAATCAAATTCACGTTCATGGATCCTGTGCGATAATCCCAAATGCTCTTCACAATGGTTGGACTGCTTTAGCAGGTATTGCTTTCGCTTTGCTTTGGCTGTCGTTACTGCCACTTCAACGTAATAATAGTAAGTAGATCGGAGACACCCAGATATGTTTATGGACTTGGTGACTATCATTTGATCATATTAATATTTCGTTCCAGAGCTCAGGCATAGCCGACGCCGCTTACAACAGCCTTTGGTATGAGAGTGATTTGAAGGTGCAGAAACTTATGGTTTTCGTAATTATTAGGTAGGTAAGTCATACCCTACTACTAAACTACCGAAATTTCACACTACGGTAACTACTTGATAAAATAAATATATTCTACAAGAGTTTATATTTCCATAGTAATGTACAAAATATTTATACCAAAAAACGAATTATGAGTTATTTTTAACGGACTTTATCAAAAAGGAGGAGGTTCTCAACTCGTCGGAATCTTTTTTTTTTATGTATGTTCACCGATTACTCGAAAACGGCTGAACCGATTTGGAACTTTATTTTTTTGTTTGAAATGGTATACTTCACAGGTGGTCCCATATAAATTTTATCAAAATCGGTCGAGCTGAAAAATAAACGAAAATCTAAAAATTGTATACATCGATGATGTTTTCATGTACTTCGATACCTCGCTGTCTCATTAGAGCGGTGTGTTTATTTGGTCTACTCATATTATATATATACAAAATACATCTACTTTCCACTAAAAATGTTTTATTGGCTCAAATTTCATTCAATGAAGTCGTTTTCTTTTTAGTTTTTAAAACGTAATCATAATGGTGGCAATTCGGTTGGTTCATTTCTTAATTTAGGAATGTCTAAAATATATTTTAGTTAGTCATATCATTTGTAAAACCTATTCGTTTGGTACCATCTAACTAAATAAGGAACACTTGATTAAATTAGATAAAATTAAATTAGGATAAGTTGGTAACAGCAGAATAACAATGTTTAATTTGACAGTCTCAACCTAATTTTAAGTAAAATTAGTTAGGTTGGTGCCAACCGAATTGCCACCAATGTCTCTCAACCGAGGTAAACGCCTCGATATTTAAGTTTAAGATTAATAATATTTAAGATTGAGAGT
Organism: Lampropteryx suffumata; assembly: GCA_948098915.1. Taxonomy (NCBI): domain Eukaryota; kingdom Metazoa; phylum Arthropoda; class Insecta; order Lepidoptera; family Geometridae; genus Lampropteryx; species Lampropteryx suffumata. The sequence goes on along the minus strand of OX402558.1, from coordinate 15,105,741 downwards.
TTGTCATAAAACTCGTGGTTTGCTCTCAGCTGGTGGGCCATATTATTGAACTGGTTTGCTCTTTGATAGAACAAATTACCTAAAACTACGTAATGCTAGTAATTAGGTACCTTGTAGGAAGGAAGCTTTTATTTATGTCCTTTATAAAAGCATGTGTACTGATTTGCACACAACCTTTTCGCATACATCTTTTCTCGCATAAAGTTTAATGGCATAATTGAAAAATAAAAAAATATGCATAGTTGTATATTTTCATATATTCATAAAATTTTCATAAAATTAACCCTAGCTATCTAGGTATTAGTTGGTGGTTGAAAATTGGTGTATTTGATATAAGTACCCATAGGAAATGGTTTAGTCAACAGCTACTTGATACCTAAAAAAATAACCCAAATGAAAACAATGCCACATGTCTAACACTATTATATATCGTCTTAGAAAATCTGTAATCGTGTTATAATTATTTCTTTAAATAAATAAAGGTATAAAAAATATATACCTAGCAAAATTATTCTACACGATTTTTAGGAAAAGTAAATGATTACATAATTACATACTTACCTAAAATACCAATATGCGAAAATAAATTATGCTTATAATATTATTATATTTAATTATGCCAAATAAGATGATTTCATTTTCATTTAATATACACGTATGTCACCCCTAATAATTTCTAGGTAAAACACTCAATTTTACACGAAGATTGGTAAATTATTGCATTTGGAACCGGTGATAATAATTATCGCACAGATGTCGTAATATGGATCATGGAGAATTCATCCATTGCCTTACATAACAGTAATATTTATCTAGGTGGTGTAGGTACCCACATAGATGCAATCGATATTAAGTGTGGGTAAGCACTAAATGTTCATATCAATTAAGACGTTGGTAAGTAGTGAGTACATATTTTTTTATTTCAGATCTCAACAACCCTGCTATTTAGAGGCTTTGAGTTTTTCAAGATTGACACTTGCCACTTTTTCAAAGGTAAAATTATTTACACATAATTTAATTTGTGCCCATAATAAAAATTGTTAGACTAGTAGGTAACTATATTCCTATTTATTTTGGTATAACTATTATACAATTCATTAAATAGATGGACAAATATTTAGTACCATTCTGCCAATCTATTCCTAAAGAGTTACCTCCAAAAGAAATTCGACACGTGTTTCACCCCTCCACGAGGCATCCTCCGGAACACTTGACTGTGCGGAGTGATCGCACTCCGACGAAAAAACACTCTGCTCTGCAGACCTGTTGCTTCGTCTTCGACCAACGTCAGGCTGAGACTGTGCCGGCTGCGCTCCAACTTCACTATTTGTACACTCACTATCTATTCATTCAATATGAATCAGCGCACCCGTTGTAAACAAACGTAGTAGCAGTGATCTTGTAAAACTTGTATTTAATTCGTTCAACAGTGTAAAATCCACTGAATTATGTCTTGTTATTTCTAAAGTTTCTAGTACGGACATTCTAAAACCTTTTTCGCAAATTAATTTATGAATGTAATGGTGTTTATGCAGGTCAAACCGGTCGTAATTTTGAAACTAGGTACAAAGAACATATCGCAGCTAATAGAAATAATTGTCCAGAAGGGTCTCATTTTGTCAAACATTTGATAGATTCAGGACATTCATTGAGTAATAATAATACTTTTGAAATTTTACATACCTGGGAAAAAGGTTTTAGAATGTCTGTACTTTAGAAACTTTAGAAATAACAAGACATAGTTCAGTAGATTTTACACTGTTGAACGAATAAAATTACATGTTTTCCAACATCACCGCTATTACGTTTGTTTACAACGGGTGGCGCTGATTCATAAGGGGGCGTAGAAATCCGGTCTGGCTGAGAGTATAAATAGTGAAGTTGGAGCGCAGCCGGCACAGTCTCAGCCTGACGTTGGTCGAAGCAACAAGTCTGCAGAGCAAAGTGTTTTTTCGTCGGTGTGCGGAGTGAGTCAAGTGTTCCTGAAGATGCCTCGTGGAGGAGCAAAACACGTGTTGAATTTATTTTGGAGGTGACTCTTTTGGAATAGATTGGCGGAATGGTACTAAATATTTGTCCATCTATTTAATGTTTTGTAATGGATTTCCGCAAAGTCACGCCTGAATCAATTATCTATACTATATTATCTATTCTTTTGTACGAAAGTAGTATTAGGAATATAACTAATACATTTTGTATTTTACAGATAATGAGCTCCGCGTGGTCATACCTTTCTATACTTATTCAAATGTATGAGAGAAACTAAAGCATCTACCTACCTAAGCACTTCATGAGAAACTGATCGTCAAGAACTTCTATGGGTGACGCACTGCACTACCAGTTTATCAGTGTATCTTTATTAAAAACCTACTCGTAATACAAGCTTTACTTAGTTTGGGGCTAGATGGGGTGTTGTGTGAATTGTCCACCTATATATTATTATTATAATTATCCATCCACTTTTTGAGTGCAATAAAGTGTTAATCTATCTCTCTATCTATATTAGTTGATCCAGTGTCTAGTCTACCTACGCCTACACTATAGGTACAATTTATTTTTGTCTTCAACATAAACTGAAAATCACAAATTGAACAAGCATGGTTATCGCCAAACGGCCAAAAACCAAAATCGATTTCATAGAAACAAACAAACCTAAATATGTAAAAACCGTAGCGTAATCACCTGATTTATACATTCCAGCGATCATAGTATCGTAAGGATGACAATAAATGTCCAAACTCAAAAACTATCAAGACCTAAGTACGGGACACAACCTATGCAGAGCATAGACCAACATATTTCATGATGAACTCACAATTTCTTCAGAATTGACAACATTGAAAACAGCCTTACAAAATGCTTAAAACAGTCGTGTTCAAATAAAACACTAAAGTCTGCTAGGCAATAAAAACTTAGGAAATAGTAGAACTATACAGAGTAAGTCACAAACTCAAAAACAAAACTATCAGAACAACAAAAAAAAAAAACTTAGCGCGGGTTAAATCGGAAGCGTCCGGTCCTTAGCCTGTTGGTAGGCCAATAGAATAGCCCAAAGCCTGATAGCACTTCTTCTCAGCTGTTCGTCTTGTTTCTTCTTTAATTGATGATGTAAATAGCGGCCTTCGATATCTTTCAATTACCGGCAGCAGTAACGCGTTATTCACGCGGTACAATCACAACGCGGCGCGGATGGAAGCTTACCGCTAGACAGCAATAAGCTTTATAGATAACGAAATGCGGTACGCACCAACGAGGTGAAAGCAACTCTGCTTACATTGTCTTTAGCAGGTAAACGCATATTGTCCGTGTTAATAAGAACCACGCTACCTAGCGTTATGGAATATGACTGCGTATTCCACTACCCTCTAGATTAAAGCAAATGTATGTAAGTATTCTTGTTTCCAGCGTTTTGCGGACGACTAAGGCATCTGGTCTAACCTAGTGTAGCGTCTTATTAGTTTAGTCGGTTCTTCGTTTACCTTACCAGCACGCAAATTATTGAAATGATTTGGCGTAGACACAAGAATATGTGCGGGCGTCAAAGCGGTGAGCGGGAACTTTATTAAGTGAGGATCCTCAGTTAATAAAGTTAACAGGCGCGAGTTAATTACGCTACCTATTTGCGTAAGAACGGTAAGCATGTCTTCGTAGGTTAGCAGCGACCCAATTACTGTATGGAGATGTGTATTAAATGCTTTCACATAGATCTTTTAATGCCTTCCGAAATGTGGACTTCTAGGTGGGTTAATGTTTCAAAATATTTGTCTGTTGGATAATTCGGAAGAAAATGAATTGTTTACTTGTCGGAGGTTAACAACATATACGCTTCAGATAAATCATTCTTCGCTCCTACATGACTAAAATTACTTGAAAACGGATAGGAAGCAGTTAGTGCATAGCTAACTCGATGTGTAACTGCACGCACAACTATGCAAAGAAATATGCAAAGATAAGCCTTTACGAAGCAAACGCCGAATTCTGAATGTTGTTATAGAAATAGGACTACCGTACGACGGTAATGCTTTTTCCTTATTGGCTCGGCACGCAGGTAGGTCACCCTTTAGTAGAAGATATGATTTCGGTTTAGCCTTAAAGCAATATTTGCACCTATGAATGACGGAGCGTACGACAATCCGGCAAGAAAGTATCCAGTATCGTTGCCTAAGAATGGGGCATTAAAATAAGCGGGCCAGTATGGCAATTTGTCGATGGTACTAAGTAATTAACAATTCCACTATGTGGCTTTTATAAGAGGATGGTGTTGATCGTAGTTTAAATCAGCGTTACGCAATCTACCCCCTACTCTCAGAAGCCCATAATCACAGATTTCCATAATTGTGACGGCGTCAGTCCTCGCGAAAGATAATCGCTAGGATTTTGAGTTCCAGGTAGATACTTGGTAAAACTTACTAGCGGGAATCGAAGCCATTGCCCTAGTTATGCACGATGATAAAAAATATATATATAGAGACGCATCCATAAGTACATAAATATAAAACGTAAAACTGAAGATCCCACCTAGTCACTTCTGGTTTCTTGCTTTGGCCAAGTCTGTTTCGTCAAGAACTGTAATAAAGGGACCATTTTCCCATTTCCTTAAAAAATTTTTCCGTGTGACACCCAACAGAGTTTATTTTATTTTTCCTTTGCCGACTCTCTGGCCAGGTAGAACCATTTTTTCATCTTTGCGGAGAGATTTTCAGAGATGAAGATTGGTCTCACTGGTCCTCCAAAGCGCAGATACTCGGTGGATAGTTCTGATGAACCCTTATTATATAAATTGGCAGTATATCGACACGATTTTTTCTTTCTGTAGAACACTGGTAGGATCCACATTCAATGTTCTGTTTGCCCAAACCTTGGTTAAGATTCTTAAGATGTCTCTGACTTCTTTATTATGGATCGGCACATTCAGTGTCTTGGCAGTTTTTATATGGGTGTCCAAAAAATAAGATTTCAACTCCGACAAGAATATTTCCTATTACAAAGCAGGTTGATCTAGTGGTTCGCTCAAAACTTTCAACCTTATCCTCCAGAGATTTTATATATTAATATTAATTCATTTATATCAGATAAAATCCATAATTTACACAGAATTGAAAATACAATTGAAATAAATAAAGGCAATGATAAAAATAACAAATAATGAAATATGAATATTGAATCATCATCAAATCATGAATAATTCTTACTTTATCAATAAAATAAAAATGAAAAATAAAAATACGGTCTATTTGGCGCGTTTCAAATGCCTAAATAAGGCCCAGCATTATATGTATCCATTTAAATTGGATTGGACAGTCCGTTCGTGATGTATTGATGTATTGATGGTGTATTGGTCTGATTTACGTTCCACCTTCAATTTCTCTACTTTAGCTTAGGCTAAAGTAGCGATTCACATTTTTCAGCCAGAAATTCGACAGTAGCTCGAACGTTCTTAACAGCAGAGAACGAGTATATTTTATCACTTCTTAATTTTTGGTCGTCTTTGAACTCTTTGAACATTTGCTTCATTTCTGCCATGAAGATTAGGAGGTCGTCTTTTCGCACTAGAAACGCTTTCATTTACGCATTGTGGGTTTGAGATTTTGTGAAAAATTTTGTTCTGAAGTGCTATTCTATATTTGGAGTGGCACGGGAAGCCTCAGAGTTTCTGCCTGCGTTGAACCTGGGTTTGATGAATAGCGTACAAGCGCGGATGCCGGGATAGGCGGCGCAAGCTCATTTCTATTAGACGCGGGTGAAGACTGCGGAATAGTATTCAGTAGAACTTAACATGAATAACGAATAGTATTCGTGTTAAGTTCTACTGACTACTAGGAGGCTATCAATGCAAAGAAGTAGCCTTGAAAGAAACAGCAGCGTAGGTAGAAAGCGTGTAACATGGTAGGAAAGCGGGCGGTTCATCCAACAGTTAGTGGCCGGTAGCAGCTACTTCGTCTACAGCAATAGATGTCTAGATTAGATAGACCCCTGCGAGACGACAGCAAGTCAAATAGTGTCGTCTACTTCGCACTCGTCTAAAGTTAAGCAGCTTGGTAGGACGGTCTCTTACATTCAGTCAGAGAATAATCGTATACAACATACTGGCTGTTCTTTTTTACTTTGAGTACCTAACTACCAACCTCATAGCAAAGAAATAACAGCTAGTAACCAACAAATTACCTACTTGTCCCCCCGTCCGTCATGCCCCCTACAGTAATAATAAATGTAAAAATCTAAGGGTAGGTAACAATTAAACAATTAACTTTTCTTGAATAATTAAATAACCACCTGGTAGTAATTATGCATATAGGGTGTCCTATTATAATGTGGAAAAAATGCAACGTGCACAATCAAATCAATACAATATTTCTACCTTGTTTTACGACGACGTCCCACTGAATTTCGACAGCTTGTTTTTCTGACACGTCATTAACTTAAAACATAGTTCGACATGTAATTATTTTAACAGAACAAACTTCGACAACACACTCCTTCGAAAGACCATTACTTCCACATACCCTACTGCGATATGCACTTGTTTGGCAGATAATAATTTCAACCGAAATACATTGTTTGACATGTTAATTCAAAATTAGCGACGTGTCGAAATAACCAACTGACGAAAATCAGTAGGACAGTCGTTTTTAGGACTCTATATTTAGGAGCTCTGTAAGCAGATCTTCCCGAAAATAAGACGCAGTGTTCACAATAATATTATTTTTATACTATAATTTAACTAATAGTTCTCCTGAAACTGAGATATTGCAATGTACAATACGCTTGCGATGTCGCAAAATATCGCAAGCGTATCGTATCGTCGCTTGGTTAGAAAAAAATATAGAAAGATCCTAGTAAAAATAACGAAAAAATTTTAATAAATAAGCGCGAACCGATTCATATAAGCTCAAAGACGGTGTGTTTACCTTTTCTTTTGAACTAAAAAGTTAAATGGAGCAGCTTCTGACTCCATCATCAGATCGCCTCGCGTCGCCTAATATAACACTGTCATTCTTGAAAGGTATACCATGTTTTAGATCCATCTGCTTATTTATTGAGGAGTTCCGTTGAACAGCACCCATTCCATCATCAGATCAGTTCAGATCAATTACATACCTATATACTATGTGTACAATATTTTAAATAACAAAATATGAATGAAACTTCTTATATTTAAGTTTTTCAAATTAAATTATAAACCTACCAGTTTTGTTTTACGTTCAGGTCTATGAAATCAACGGAACCGTAGCGAATGGGAGCTCAAACTAAAATGGCTTAGGTTATACGGAATGTACTAGAATAATAATAGTTTTTTTTGGAATGTATAAACAAAAAACTTTCATACATTTGTATACCTTTAACTTTTTGTCCCTTTTGAAATCCTATATCATAACAATCCCTTTTCCAATTTAGATGAAAGAGTGTCTAGCTCGTTTTTTTATTGTATTCTGTTGATTTGCAAACCAGTTTTGTGTAAATTTACAATTTTCGCGGTATTTTTTTACCTATGAAGATACATGCATGTCACAATATTTTAACGAATTAAGGTTATGAAAGTATGTAAGTATGTAAAGTATTAAAAGTATGTATACTGTTTCATACAGTATACATACTTTTAAGACAAGGGATATAATAAACACTCTAACAATGAGAGTAAACTATTGCTAGTGGCCGTTTTGTAGATCATTATAATTTAAAATCCTGGAATTACTTGCCGTCGTCTGATTGACAAGTCATTATAATCTCGTAACTTGGATCATTATACATAATAAGTACTGGTATTTATTATGTATAGTTTATAATGATCCCGGGACAACGAACATTCAAACCTTTACATAAAATACACAATTGATTCTGCTAAGACACGATTTATGCTCTTTACTAAGGAATGCTTGTCAAACGCTTGGTCTATACTCAATTATAAAGAAGTAACAATTATAATTTTGATTCAAAATTGTATAGATAAGTTTATAAGTATAGATGGATACCATTTCCTAGGTCCATGCATTTATTTTGTTTTGCCTCTAGTAGCTCTTCCCGATAATGAAAATATTAATTTTGTTTTGTTAATTTTGTTTGTACGCGGTAGATGGACTTATTTCGCGCGCGGTTCGTAATGGTTCATATTTCCTGAACACCCAACACTAGTTCTAATGATCCGCTCTGACATCTCGCGTATGGTTGTATTCTGCTATGTTTCCTAAGAGCCTGACCCCAGTGAGCCTGACTAACATCATGAAATAGCGGAGTAAGACTTTGGTTTCAATGCATCAATCACTGTTCCAGCATATTCGATTATGGTACGGATAATGGATAGATATGACCTAGTTTTTGATCTTGCTTTGTTTATGGCTGTGCATAGGTGCATAGCAGGACTACACATGTTCCATTGTTTTTTCTATAAGGCAACCACGACAAATACCACTGTCCGTCGCTTCTGTTTTGAAGAGGTTATGGATGAAATCTGTTTGACCAGTGATAATGCCCACTATAAGTCATAGATCATCGTTTCATTATAAATATCCGGACACCATGTAAATAAATAAATTCAATTTTATCTATTAATGTAGTTATAAAAGATCATTAAGCATTTATTGTAGTAAATAATTAAGGATCATATTATCAACTAGCTAGCGCTCGCGTCTTCGTACGCGTGTTTTTTAAAGAAAATAATTAAAATTAAAATATCGTTTTTAGCACTCGAGCTAATCTAGGCATTTACAGCACGTAGGTAGGTAGGTATATCAGTCTAATATGTTTTAGAATCGGTTTAATTGTTTCAGAGATTAGCCCCTACATACAAACTTACGATGTTTAAAAAAAAACCGTGCATTCTTTTCCATTCAAGAAGTTATCACTGTTTTTGAAGTGATAACTTCTTATGGGAGGGTAAACAGCTTCGTAACGTAACGCGTTACGACGCCAGTCTGTATGGATTCCCTTTCTCTCACGCTTACGGCAGCGGTAGGCAGGCTCCTCCTCTCTCACTCTAACCCACAGCGCTAGTTAGATTAGTTTAAGTTATCACTTCTGTCGGGATCGTCCCGAGATGCACACGTTTTTTTATTTATTCAAGTATGTACTTATTTTCCATATGTTTAGAGTTAACTGTATCACACATCGAAAAAATTCTAAAAAAATATTGACGCCCCGTTGCATACATTTTATACATTTTGAAAAAACCCTGTTTCGTTTTTGATTAAGCGAGTGAAGTGAACGTAAATCTTGTGAACTTGATTGATTTTGCTATGTACGAGTATGTTTGCAGAATCGTGCAGTTTTTAAACCAAGTTTCTCTGAAATTGGCTCTGCTGTTACGAAGATTTTGTAGATTTGTAAAATCCACAACACACTCAAAATGTTATGTTCCTAGGACTTCTAGATTTGGCTGTGCAACTATTATGTCAGTGAATTCCCTGAGCATGTACACCTCTTTCAGCGGTTATTTTGAAAAATCCCTTCGATTTGGTATAAATATTTATTAAAAAAGTATTTACCAAAAATTTGTACAGGATTACGCTTTACAAATAGCACATACAAACTTCAACACCGCCCTCTTTAATGGGTATATTAAAAAAATTGCGTTTTGTTTTTAGGATTATTAAGGACTCTCAACTATCAACTATTATGTCAGTGAAAGCTCGGGACCTTACTACTATATATTTTATAAATGTACAAATAATATGATGAACATTCGTTTTAATTATGCGCTTAACAATTAATTTCTCTTTTAATTTGTGTGAATGTTCAGTTGACTCGTAAAGAAATATAAGTCGTAAGGAAATATTATAAAAAACAAAATTGTGTTATCATGGACCATTCTAATCGGTTGTTTGTTGTGCGTTCGAAAATGTCGTATGAAACCCTACCCCCAGATTACAAGAAAACAATTTCCCTATACATCAGCTTGATGAAATTTATTGGAATAGATATTTTCGGGGCTAAATTGGGTCGTAATAATGTTAATGCTTCAGTTAGATTATTTATTTATAGTTTTTATTATATGTCGTTTGTCATACCCTCATATTGCATATTGTGTAATTTAAGCCAGTTTGAAAACTTTTTGCGTGTTGCATCCCTATTACCTAACTTTATAATAACGCCATTAAGTAAGTACCAATAAAATCCTATTTACTTAGCAGTTATTTAAATGTACACTTGCGGGCTTTAAACTAGAATCGTTTAATGTCAAGTTGACTAATTTTTAAAATATCTATGCACTATGAATTGTGGTATATCATTTGGAAGGTAATCATTTGTAAGCTTTCAAGTGAAATCAAGAAGATTTAAAATTTATTAAATTTTCTGTAAATTTAGGGAATTATTGCAATAGGTCGAAGTTGTGGACGTTGACGTCTAAATGAATAGGCAGTTATATCAAAAACTTAATTTTTATTTACAATGTTTATGTTAAGCCCCCTCAATATTTTGTGTTACCCCTCTGGCCTTAATGACTGCTTGTAAACTGTTTTTCATTGACTTAATGATTTTCCTGATGGAGTCCTGTGGGATTTGCCATTCTTCGACTAAAGCAGTTTTCAGGTCTTGCATCGACGCCGGAGCCGTATCTTCCTCGTACCCGCCGTTTTAGCTCATACCACATGTGCTCGATTAGGTTCAAGTCAGCACTGAGGGCTGGCCTGTCTAGTGTGGGAATGCCGACATCTTCCAGGTACTGTCTAGTCACTGCAGCGATGTGGCAGCGGGCATTATCGTGCATTAACAGAAAATCTTGGCCAATAAGCCCGACGTATGTGAGTACATGGCCTAGAAGAATGTCGTTGATGTATTTTTCTGTGTTTAGTCCGCCTCCCCAACCGCCTCCAGGTATGACAATTAGCTCTGTTTTTGCTTCAACAGAAATCCCCGCACACATCATATAAGACCCACCCCCGTATGTCACTGTTTCCGCAAAATATTCCGCATTGTGCGAATCGCTCTCCCGATCTCCTATAGACTCTAAGTCGACGGTCGCTACCATGCAGGCACATTCTGGGTTCATTCGAGAACAGGAGGAACAATTTGGATCCCCTGGCTGGCCTTTTTGGGGTCAAGTTCGCTTCTTTGAGCCTTCGTCTGACTGTCCACTCGCTCACAGCCCTCCCTCAAACGTCAGGTCAGTTCAGATCTTCAGCTTACATTATCTTAATCACGTCCCAGGCGATGCAGCGTCCATGAAGAGGATACTTCACCCACTTCAGCTTGCTGTAGTGAAAAACAACACGGAGAGTGGCAGTTACCGGTTATAAGTCCAAACAGATGGACGTAAGTGCGGACGCCAGAGGTCACTCTTGACAGTGGGAGGGTCCATCGTAGGCCCATTGACAAGTTATCGCCTGCTCTAACCCGGGTAGCCCCCGGTCAGTTAGGTACTTGTCCGTCTCGGTGCTGGCTTGTTTCTTATGGGTGGAAGAAACAGTAGTATGGCTAGAAAGCCTGTACCGTTACTTGTTTCACATGCTATCAAGAAAATTAGTAAAAACCAACCTAAAGCTCACAAATTCATGCGGTTTGGGACATGGAATGTCCGTACTATGAGGACAGGCTTCCCGAACACCAAGGGGAGCCCTCATAGCGACCACTGTCTTCGCAAAACTGCAGTTATAGATGCAAAACTTCTGAGATTCAATATCAAAATAGCAGCTCTTAAAGATACCAGACTTCCACATAAGGGTTCATTGAGAGAAGCCAATTACACTTTCAACTGGAAAGGAAAAACCGCAGCAGAGATACGTGAACACGGTGTAGGCTTTGCCATTAGGAACGACCTTCTGCAAGCGATGGAGTGTCCAAAAGGAGTGTCGGAACGCATTATAGTATGTCGATTGAGCACCGATGGTGGTTTCGTTACCTTAATCGCTACGTACGCCCCGACGCTAACATCATCTTCCGAATTCAAAGAACACTTTTACTAGCAACTAAGTGAGACAGTGCGTGAGGTTCGGTCAGGTGACCGGTTGATAATCTTAGGCGATGTCAATGCACGTGTAGGTCAATCAGCGTCATCTTGGCTTGACTGTTTGGGTCATCACGGAATTGGAAATATGAATGAAAATGGACAACGAATACTTGAGACTTATTTGACTTGCTGTGTGTCACCAACACCTACTTCAAAGGCAAACTCCTGCGCAAGGTATCTTGGAAGCACCCTCGTTCAGGACATTGGCATCAACTAGATGTTGTCCTAACGAGGAGAAAGTGTGATGTTCTTCACACTCAAACTTTTCATAGCGCTGATTGCAATAATGACCACTGCCTTGTAGTTACCATGGTTTCTTTTAGTCCAAACAAGATACATTCAGCTCGTACTGTCGGCAGATAGAAGCTCAACGTTTCATAGCCACAGAAAACTAAAATGATGGAACATGGATGGACAGAATACTATAATAAACTTTTCAGGAAAGAGACTGCAAGTTGGGACCCGAATGAATCTGCAAGCCAAGAATGAAATAAAGTAAAAAAACTTCTAACTTTTACCGCTGCAGACGCGTTTGGGTATCGGAAACCCTCGAAAACTGACTAGTGCCAGGACAATATCAAACATCTCCAACTACTTCTTAATGCCAAACGCCAGGCTACTATGCATCATCGTATGAACCACTCGCTATTTTGCGAATGCTTTCTGGGTCGAAATTTGCAAGAGCATACAATCCTACGCTGCACTACATTTCTTTACTGAGCATACCTGGAAAACTTTTTGGTCGGATAATCTTGTCCAAACTACAGAAGCTCGCTGATCGTGTATATCCAGAGACACAATGTGGATTCCGCACGCATCGTTCCACCACGGACATGATTTTCACATTCCGACAGCTCGAAGAAAAGTGCCGTAAGCAAAAGACTCCCATGGTCGTTGCTTTTGTTGACCTCAACAAAGCTTTCGACAGTCAGCAGAGAAGGCCTATATACTGTGCTGGACTTGATTGGTTGTCCTCCAAAACTTCTATCCCTTGTAAAATCATTCTATCTTAACATGAAGGGATCCGTTTTTTACAACGGAAATACTTCAGATCCCTTCGATATGTGCAGAGGCGTTAGACAAGGCTGCGTTCTGGCTCCTACTCTATTTGGCATATTCTTTTCTATGCTGTTTAAGGTTGCCTTTGGTGATACGCCTCAGGGTATCCTCTTACACACAAGAACGGACGGAAAACTTTTCAATATCTCCCTACTAAAATCTCGTCGACATCGTGAAGATCTTTTTATAAACAGCCTATTGTTTGCTGACGATGCAGCTTTTGTTGCCACATCCCAGAAAGAGTTTCTGTTGCTGATGGACAAATTCGCGAGTGCATGCAAACTTTTCTCAATGTCCATAAATCTGAAAAATACCGTGGTAATGGCGCAAGGATTTGTTGAAATACCGGTGATCGCATTAAATGACACCACTAGAAGTTGTTAACAGTTTCTGTTACCTTGGTTCCACCGTGTCGAGTTATTTCTCGCTCGATGAAGAGATTACGATGACGACCTCTGTGGCGCAGTGGGCTAAGGTCCGGCTGAGACGCAGAAGGTTGTGGGTTCGATTTCCGCCGCGGGAAAAATGTTTGTATGATCTGCAAGTATTTGTCTCGGGTCTGGGTGTTTCTATGTATAATATGTATGTATTTACAAAATAGGCATATAAGTAGTAGTATATCAGTCATGTGGTACCCATAACACAAGCTCTGCTTACTTTGGGGCCAGATGATGCTGTGTGAAATGTCTGGCATTATTATTATTATTATTATAATTATTATTAATATACGTATCGGCAAGGCATCCACAATGTTCGGGAAGCTTAGTGCAAGAGTTTGGGACAATAAACATCTGTCAGTCAAGACCAAGATGACTGTGTATCAGACCTGCATCTTGTCCATTCTTTTAAACGGAGCTGAGACCTGGACGTCTTATGCTACACAAGAGCGGATATTGAATAAATTTCATATGCGCTGCCTAAAATTTTCGTGGAGGGATAAGGTGACAAACGAAAAAGTCCTTGAAATTGCTCAGTTGTCTAGCATTAACGCCCTGTTGAAACAGCGGCGGCTACGTTGGTTGGGACACGTGCACGGGATGGACCCTTCTCGTTTGCCTAAAAAAACGCTCCTAGAGGAAATAGTCGACGCTAAGGGACCTGTTGAGAGGCCGATGCTACGGTTTAGAGACAGTGGTCGCGCCAATTCAATTTATTTATTTTAAAATCTGATATTTTTCGTGGAACTAAATATTGGCTTATGAACCTCCTTTCCCCCATCTCCTTCCCGCACATAACCTTCTCGCCCAAGTGCGAGCGAGAACGCGTATTCATCGCGTGCATTCATCAACGCGCGCGACATCTGTGAAGGGTGAAAGGACTCGAAGAAAAAATATGGCTGAATTCGCTTTTACTTCGCGCTAACCGCTATCAAATAAATTTGGATTTACGTGACAGTGCTGTGAATTTCCACCGGATTATACATCAAGGAAGTGGATTACACCCTCGGACATCAGAGCAAGGTATTGTGCACCCATCCTTAACAAGAATTGTTTCTTCCCATTGTTCTACGCAGTTCTAGCCGTCATTTCCTTGTCACCACTTTCTCAAGCCAAATTTAAAATTCGCATCATCTCGCATTTCTCTTCATTTCTCCCTTTTCAAAAAATACAGTCCACTTAACCGCACAACCAGACAGTGCTAAGCGTAACATGATCATTTTTGAAATCGATCCGGCTAAGTGGGTGGAGAAGGCAGGAGACCGAGACAGTTGGAAGAAAACCCTCTTCGACGGAGCCGTTGCACATGACCGAGCATGGCTTAACTTGCTGTCTCGGAAGCGTACTTTGAGACATCAACGAGCTGCTCTCCCTTTACCACTCACAGGAACGACACCATTTTCTTGTTCGAAATGCGGTCGTACCTGTCGCTGTCGTGTAAGCCTTACAAATCACGATCGTGGAGTGCCTAATGACCTCGGACGTTGTCTAAATCATCTTCATATAGATGTAATAGGCCTTAACTAATTAACTAACTATGATATTAAAAATTGAGTTTGATAGCTTATAAAACTACCTTTCAGATGATATACGACAACCTCTAGTTCATTGGACAGAAATTGTAAAAAAATGTCTTGATCAATTCGCGATGAAGTGATTCCAGTTTAAAGCTCGCGAGTGTAGTTTGGTGCGCTCGTGGCATAGCTAACTGCGTCTTAGCTTATATTAGACCTAGTTCAAAACAGATAAATTAAATTAAGCAACAAGGTCTTCGAATAGGTGACCACAGTGAGATTTTTATCTGATTTGAGCGCTTCCATGCTTTGGAGGGCACGTTAAGCTGTCGTTCTCGGTTTTTCCAAAGGTAGTATCTATATCTATGTATACTATAATATACGAGGGCGGGTCAATAAGTCCGTGACTTTTTGAATTTCTGACCTCTTTACTGAAAAAGCAACACTACTCCTGTCAACAGGCATCTGTCAGTTGACTCCTGTCAAAATTTGAACTTGCTGTGTCAGTTAGTTTGTGTTTGACAGCTATCTTTATCAGACTACCCACTAATTTGAGGAAAAAATGGAAAAAAGTGAATTTCGTGTGCTTATTAAGCATTATTTTTTGCGAAAAAAAACCATTACCGAGACCAAGGCTAAGCTTGATAAATACTATGGGGACTCTGCACCATCGATTTCAATGGTAAAAAAGTGGTTTACTGAATTTCGTTGTGGCCGTACAAGCACTGAAGATGCCGAACGTCCTGGACGCCCAGTTGAGGTCTCTTCACCCGAAACAATCGAAAAAATTCACGATATGGTGTTGGCCGACCGAAGATTGAAAGTGCAAGAGATTGTGGAAGCCGTAGGGATCTCGCATGGCTCAGTGGTTTCAATTTTGAATGATCACTTGGGCATGAGAAAGCTTTCCGCAAGATGGGTGCCGCGTTTGCTCACAGTCGACCACAAACGCAATCGTGTAACAACTTCACTGGAAGGTTTGGCGTTGTTTAATCGCAATATGGAGGAGTTTTTGCGCCGTTTTGTAACCGTGGACGAAACATGGATCCATCACAACACACCAGAGACCAAACAACAGTCAAAACAGTGGGTTTCTAAGGGTGAATCGGCGCCAAAGAAGGCCAAGGTGGGTTTGTCAGCCAATAAAGTTATGGCGACTGTTTTTTGGGATGCACGCGGGATAATCCACATTGACTACCTTCAAAAGGGAAGAACAATCAATGGGGAATATTATGCCAACTTATTGGACCGATTCAATGACGATTTGAAAAAAACCCGACCTCATTTGTCCAAGAAAAAAGTTCTTTTCCACCAAGACAATGCAAGGGTGCACACATGTGCAGTTGCCATGGCAAAAATCCAGGAATTGGGCTATGAATTGCTCCCTCATCCGCCCTATTCTCCAGATTTGGCTCCGAGTGACTACTTCTTGTTCCCAAACCTGAAGAAATGGCTTGGTGGAAAAAGATTTGACTCCAATGATGAAGTCATCTCGCAAACAAAGGCCTATTTTGAGGACCTCGACAAATCCTATTTTTTGGAAGGGATAAAAAAATTGGAGAAGCGTTGGACAAAGTGTATAGAGCTCAAGGGAGACTACGTTGAAAAATAAAATTATTTATTTATCAAAAAATCTGTGTTTTATTCCAAAAGTCACGGACTTATTGACCCGCCCTCGTAATAATAAACTATACTATAAGGATATACATTGGTACATTGATATATTTTAATGAAATTGGAAAATTGTTAGGAGCAGGTACTTAAAAACATTAGCAGATCACGATTCTAGCATTTTTAGAATTTTGGTCTGTCTGCCTGTCAGTCTCCACACTTTTGCCGTAAAAACTACTTAAACTATTTGGATGGAAAATTCACTTTATGCTAGCTTATTCTCCAAGTAACATGCTAAGATGTGTCTTATCTCGTCCCATACCTAAAAAAAAAGGCAAAAAGGGGTTAAAGTTTGTATGGAACCGTTTAATTGCGAGGCGCGATTTGCGTTTACCTTAAATGTATTATTAAAACCTTTATTGTCCATTGAATATCATATTGTACATCATTGTTTGTAAACATTAACAGTTATTACATAACATTATTATACCTCACCAATCAATGTAATATAATACATTTCATTAAAGTACCTGCATACACATTCATTTTAATAAAATCATTTTTTTAAAGAAGATGTAAGTACCTAAGTGTTTATGCACATAATAAAGTACAAAATAAATAAATAATGTAAAACATTATTTATTATCATAATAATAATAATGCCGGACATTTCACACAGCATCATCTGGCCCCAAAGTAAGCAGAGCTTGTATTATGGTTATCACTTGACTGATATACTACTTATTAAATACTTTTTTTTTTGTAAATACATACATATTATACATAGAAACACCCAGACCCGAGACAAATACTTGCAGATCATACAAACATTTGTCCCGTGGCGGGAATCGAACCCGCAACCTTCTGCGTCTCAGCCAGACCTTAGCCCACTGCGCCACAGAGGTCGTCATATATTATGTAACATTATACATAATAAAGTACATAATAAATAAATAATGTAAAAAACATTATTTATTTATTATGTACTTTATTCTATTTTACTATATTATCCCTTCTTTGCTTAGGTTTCTGTTTATATATTATTATTTCAATTTATTTCGGAATAGGTTCATTATGCAATTCATATTGTGTTATTTTTATAGATAACATAATAATGTTGTTCAGTATTTAGATAATTATACAATATTATATTGTCAAATTTACCATGCCTCTTTATCCGTAGATCATTTTTTAACCGACTTCATCAAAAAGGAGGAGATTCTCAATTCGTCGGAATCTATTTTTTTTTATGTATGTTCACCGATTACTCGAAAACGCCTGAACCGATTTGGAAAATTATTTTTTTGTTTGAAAGGGTATATATACTTCACAGGTGGTCTCATTTAAATTTTATCAAAATCGGTCGAGCTGAAAATCAACGAAAATCAAAAATTTGTATACATCGATGATGTTTTCGTGTACTTCGATACCTCACAGTCTCTATGGAGCGGTGCGTTTATTTGGCCTACCCATATTATATATATACAAAATACATCTACTTTCCACAAAAAATGTATTTAGTATAGGCTCAAATTTCATTAAATGAAGTCGGTTTTCTTTTTAGTTTTTAAAACGTAATTATTCCAGTTATTTCCTGCAACATCTTCTCACCTTTCCTGCCTTGTCTGTCCTTTCTCTTCCTCTTTTCCGTTTCCAGGTTGTTTTTGTACCTCTTCATTTTTTATCGCTCATTCTTGCTATATGGCCTGTTCATTTCCATTTTAGTCTACGGCAATGATGTAGAGCATAAAGACTTTTGTAATTTTTTATTTTTTTATCGCTCATTCTTGCTATATGGCCTGTTCTTTTCCATTTTAGTCTACAGCAATGACGTAGAGCATAATGATTTTTGTCACTTTTTATTTTTTTATCGCTCATTCTTGCTATATGGCCTGCTCATTTCCATTTTAGTCTACGGCAATGACGTAGGGCATAATGATTTTTGTAATTTTTTATTTTTTTATCGCTCATTCTTGTTATATGGCCTGCTCATTTCCATTTTAGTCTACGGCAATGATGTAGAGCATATTGATTTTTGACATATTTTTTTTTTTATTATCTTATTTTATGTTTAGTATGCTTCTTTCCATCGCCCTTTGGGTTGTTTGAATTTTGTTGTTTGTGAATTTATTGAAGATCCACGGTAGACAAGGAAGCAGACAATAGTCAATATTTTTATTTTCAAGATTAGCAGTAAGTTTCCTTACAATATTTCTTTATGGCTTTAAATTTGTTCCATGTCATTTTCACGCGTTTTAAAATTTTACCATGATGTCGTTTTCCCGAAAGACAATTTCTTTCCAAGGTATAAAAGGTTTATGTAGTTCAGAACACATTAAAATAGAGTTCCTTGGACTTTTGTAGAGTTCAGCTCAAGGTCAGTTTTGAGACTAGCAGAGTTTAAGTCGTTAATCATTGTTTCCAGTTGGTGCGTAGATAAAAAAAATATAAAAAAAAGAAAAAAATTAAAAAATATATGATATCGTCGGCAAAACATTAAGTCGCATAGATAACTTCCGTTAATAAATAATTCTCTCCGTGACCAGTCTAGGTATTGCATGGTGTTTTGAAGTATTATAAAAATGCGTGGTGATAAAGGATCACCTTGTCTCACGCCTCTGCATATTCGTATTTGCTGTACTTTTTTGTGTCTAGTTTGACTATACTAATGTTTTAACAGTAGATGTCTTGAATCAGTTCTATTAGAGCTATGCACATTCTTTCGTCTGAAATTGAGTCAAATGCCTCAGCATAATCAATGAAAGCCAAATACAGAGGGCGCTTATGTCTTTCTTAATTTTCTATTGGTACAGTACTTATACGTGGTCAGTGGTTGAGAAGTCTTTCCTGAAACCTGCTTGCTCAGCTGGTTGGTGTTTTTAGTTATCTTGTAAGATACCGCTCCAGGCTTGAAACCAGCAGACAGAACAGATATATAGACAGAACTGCAAGTTAATATGTTTTTAGTTACATTACTTTTATGTAGAGTACTATTCCACGAAATATTTGTCCATCCGTTTAATGTTTTGTAAAAGATTTCCGCAAAGTTACGCCTGAATCAATTATCTATCCTTCGTTCTTCTAAAATTGTAATGAATAGTAAAGTTATGTCATTACAGTGTTTTTGCCACATTTTTAGGGTTCCGTACCTCGAAAGGAAAAAACGGAACTGTAGCGGGGTATGGTATATTTTTGGTAATTAAAACTCAATAATTTCGACGGACGCGTGTAATCAATTTTACATCATTCAAGGGAAGGGGCTAACTAACGGGTATAATGTTAGTAGGCACTAAAACTTATAAAACTAAATGAGCGCGAAGGTTTAAATTCTAAACAGGAACCCTTATAGGATCACTTTGTTGTCCGTCCGTCTGTCCGTCTGTCTGTCAAGACACTTTTTCTCAGGAACGCGTAGAGGTATCAAACTGAAATTATATATATATATCAAATACTCAGGTCTACTGTCCCTTAAAGCTGTGAAAAAATCTAACTTCTAAGCCAACGCAATCAAAAGATACAGCCGTTTATGCCGCAAATTTTCGACACTCGCAAGGGAATCAAAATCTAACAGGTTACTTCCCGTGAACTCAGAATCTTAAAATTTGGTACGAAGCAACGTCTTATAGCACAGATAAAGGATAAATTGTGATAACCGTACATTTTTAGTATCATATAATAAAAATATTTTTAATAATATTAAACTTACTACCTCTTTTCTCATGAACGCGTAGAGGTATTAAATTGAAATTCATATAAAACACTCAGGTCTATAATACCTTTAAGTTGTAACAAAATCAAACTTCTTTGTCAACGCAATCAAGAGACACAGCAATTTAAGTCGCATATATTCAAACTCGCAACTCGCAAGGGAATCAAACCTACAGGGTACTTTCCGTGAACTCAGAATCTTGAAATTTGTTACAAAGCAACGTCTTATAGCACAAATAAAGGATAAATTGCGATAGCCGTACATTTTTAGTTACATCAAATAATAAAAATATTTTTAAAAATATTAAAATTACTACCTCTTTTCTCATGAACACGTAGAGGTATTAAATTGAAATTCATATAAAATACTCAGGTCTATAATACCTTTAAGTTGTAACAAAATCAAACTTCTATGTCAACGCAATCAAGAGAAACAGCAATTTAAATCGCATATATTCAAACTCGCATTTCTCAAGGGAATCAAAACCTATAGGGTACTTCCCGTGAACTCAGAATCTTGAAATTTGGTACAAAGCAACGTCTTATAGCACAGATAAAGGATAAATTACGAAAACTGTAAATTTTTTGTTACATCATCCAACTATGACTCGATTGTCGTGATGGGTGAAATTTTAATTATATACCCATAGGTTTGTACGGAACCCTCGGAGCGCGAGTCCGACTCGCACTTGGCCGGTTTTATTAAAATTTAATTAGAATGTTTTCTGGTCCACTGTTTTTATTTACATATTTTTTTTTTTCCAAATATTTGAATAATTATATTTCTGTCGAAGCAGCAGAAGTTGTTTCGCTTTATTTTCACACTTGTGAATCACTTGTAGGGATACATTTGTTTGCTGTACAATTTTCCAAAGAACTCGAAGCGGTATGAATTATTTTAGGTCGAGAGTACATTTTCAGATTTGATTGTGGAAATGTTATCTAGTTTTGGACGTATTTAGTTCTTTGTATCTTTTTTTTAAGCTGCTTGTGCTACTTAGGTGTTTCTCAATGGTGAAAACCTTGTTGTAAAATCTGTATTGTGTATCGTTTTTATTTGTTTATATGTTGATTTATATAATACTTAGTTACATTGCCTGAGCCAATTAACCGATCCATATTTATAGCCAACTAAGCACTTAAAATGTTTGTTTCCAACTAATGCTTACGCATGGTCGCCGGCCCAGACGGCTGATGTAGCAAAACCTACCACACGTAAGATAAACCACAGATTGTCATTCTGTCTTTGACCAGTCCATGTATCGTTTCGTTAAAATTAAATAATCTTAATTCAATTATTTTATATTTTTTATAAACATTTACTAGCTTTCCCCGAACAAGTCTGGCGCAGCCTCGTGGATTTTCCACGATTTTCCCGGATTTTCTTCGCTCGTGAAAACCCCAAAATCGGTATCGCGAAAATTTAAATCCGTATGAAAACCGACTATAACCTCTAGGGTTGTACGCGTCCCAATCTGGGTCGCGTCAATTTCGCTTGAGTGGTATGCGACCCAATCTGGGACGCAGCGTTTTGGCCATACGATAAATAAGTACGACAGTACGATAAATATAGCTATCCTGCTTGCGTCTATGTCAATGTGTACGGGATAGAATAGGCTAGCGATAAA
Source organism: Lampropteryx suffumata (assembly GCA_948098915.1). NCBI lineage: Eukaryota > Metazoa > Arthropoda > Insecta > Lepidoptera > Geometridae > Lampropteryx > Lampropteryx suffumata. Next base: position 15,083,843 of record OX402558.1, on the reverse strand, counting down.
GTCAATGGACGGCTTCAACTTAGTAGAATTTTATATCAGCATTGTTGTTTCAAGTTGCGTCACTCGCGCGCGCGCGGATTATTCGCGGTGTTTTTAGCACTTTCGCGCGGTGTTTCGAGCGGTTGGCTGTTTAAGTCTGTAAAAAATATGTATGTAAATGTGTTTTTTTATAGTTATATTTTGTAAATAATATACCTAGGTTTAAAATTAAAAAAAAAATGTATGTCCAGTTTTTAAATTATATCCTGATGTAGTACGAGAGTACTACTAATTTTAATTGTTTTCAAACTTTACATGAACATCATTTAAATTTTAATTGGGGAACATAAGAATATTTATACTCTAATATATACTCTAATTAGTAAGAATCCAAATAGGTATAGATGTTATTAGGTATTCCTACAAAATAATTGAGAAATCTGGGAAATTACCAAGATTTCTCAACTATTTTGCAACTACCCGCCATGATGGTTACCACAAGCGCGGGGGGAGAGCGATCGGGTCGACGCTTGAGAGGGGCGGACGTGGAAATAAACGAACCAAATAAATTACGACTCTTGAACGGTAAAAGCGTGTGAAAGAAGTGAAGTGTCAAAGTGCGGTTTCAGGAGGACATGGGATCGAGCAGCTTGTGAGTAAACCTTTTCACTTCCTGTATTGTATATTCCTGTGTTTTTTCCACCTTCCTTTCTCGAACTTAAATTGTCGAGCTTATTAGTTGCGTTTATCTGATTTTGTTTGCATGAAAATTGGCAAATTGATTTGCACTTAAATAGGCAAACTGGTTTACACTTATATTGGTAAATCAGTATAGTAATAATAGTAAAAGTAATATTTAAAAGAAAATTGAAATTAAGGCTATTCCTAAGGCAACCTTATCGCTTGTCCCTAAATATGACGGGGACGAAAATTTATTGAATTTATTTCTAAACAAATGCGAGTATGTGATAAGTGGAAGCACGATTAACGGAAACGCAGCGCAGAGTTTGTATCTATTTCATGCAATTTCTAGTAGACTTACTGGTAGAGCCGCGACTCTATTAAGTGACCATCCGAATATCTGTACGTATGCGGTATTAAAAGATTTACTTACCTAACATTTTGGTGACCCTCGATCGGAAGAATGTATCGCAATAGAGCTATAATCTTTAAAGCTAAAGCAAAACGAAACGTACATCCAGTTTTGTCATAGAATTCAGAACGTCCGTAGTTCATTGTTTGCTAAAGTGAATACACTTACCGATGAAGGAATTAAAGCAGCGAAAATGATATAATAACACTGCGTTAAACGTGTTTTTGTATAACTTACCAGAGGATATGATTCGAATCGTACGCCTTAAAAGTTGCTCTACCTTGGAACACGCCTTAAGCATAGTAACCGAGGAGGTTAATTTAAAGTTCCAATACGATGCTAAAAATAAATTATTAAAACAAACTCATAGTTCTTCAAGCTATCAAAATACACAGATTAGACAGAAAACTTTACCTGTCGCTCAAGGTTTTAAACCAGCGCTCAACTCTGTGCCAAATAATTTTAAATTCGGTATTCCACAAAATCCGAATGGATTCCGTCCAAACTTTATACAGCAATTGAGGTACGCGCCGCCCACGCAAAGTTTTAGACACGGGACACAGCCCCAGCGTACTTTCGGCCAGCCTATTACGCAACGCGCCCCATTCCAACACGGCGGTTATAAGTTTGGTATTCCACAACACCAAGGTTATAAATTTAGTATCCCGCATACAATGCGCACAGCGCCGATAAGACAAAATATGGTAGCGGATGATTTATATTTTATAAATGATCCTCCATTTTGCGAAGACTATAACCCCGACTATACAAACGTGTATGACTATGTAAACGAGAATGTAGAGTTCCCTTCTGACGAGTGCTATTACATGGCCAAACACGATGAAACCAATTCCGTACAGCCGGAAAACATCAATCCGGAAAACATCAGTTCGGAAACCATAAGTCCGATTTTTCAGGAGGATCCTCGAAGGATGCGGTGAGGTAATTAGTTTAAATTATTGCGATAGTATTTTAAAACTACCTCACGTCATTATTCCAGAAATAAGATCAAAGTTTCTCATTGATACTGGTAGTAGTAGATCTTTTATAAGCCCTGTTAAAGCCAACGAATTTTTTAGCGAATTCAAATACTACGAGCCTTTCACAGTAGTCAGCACACATGCCCAAAGCATGCACAATGAAGTAATACACATACCATTGTTAAAAACCTTTAGGAGCGCTCATAAATTTTACGTTTATGATGTAGACGGACGCTATGACGGTTTAATAGGATCTGATCTTTTATCGAAGTTAGGAGCAAATATCGTCATGCGTAACCAAGTGCTACTAACTCACAACGCTAGCATACCGATTATTTACAATCCACCGTATGAAATCTATGTAGCACCACGATCTGAAACTAGAGTTAGGATTCCCACGAACTTACCACACGGAGATGCGATTTTAGATTATTTACAATTTCAAAAGGGCGTTCGTATGCCTACCGCTCTTGTAAAGTGTGAAAACTATTTTGCAGAAACAGTTATTCAAAATACATTCGATGTGAAAGCTGTTATCAAGTTCAAGGAACCATTCGATGTTACGATATTTGAAAATGAGGAATGTAAGGTAAATTTTATGAAAGACGAATGTATGATTGATGAAGTATTGAAAGAAAATTTGAGAAAATTGCGTTTAGAACACATGAACAAAGAGGAGCGTGATAGTATTTTCAGGTTGTGTCAAGAATATCGTGATTTTATTGCGATAAAATACCATTGTCCTTCACGAACCAAGTGAAACATAACATTAGAACGACCGTGAAAATGTGACGTTACAAGTCTATTAGGGTTGTGGGCATGCCCATAGTGCCCACAACGGTGGATCCGCGTTTGGTCGGGGCTTAACATTATTGCCGCAAACGCTAGCCAGGCAGTCATTGTGAGTTTTGGAGTTTTTAACTCATAATAATATCCTTTCAGATTAGTTAAGAAACTGAACAATTGCTTTGGGTTCGTAGTGTTCGTCCACACCGCATTATCGTCAATGCTGATTTGCTTCTTTTTCTTCATGACAGTGGTAAGTGCACAGCGCACAGTAGACAATGTGTTAAGTGGTCATCAGTTGTGACTGATTATCCTCTTGTTAAGGCGATAAAATATCATAATTGGTTTTTGCTTCTTCGTACAATTCACTAATTAACTCTGCTGACTGAATATTCATGCTGCCCAAGTTCTCCGTCATCGTCTCTGATTCAGACATCTACGTGTCTTTGTGCCCGACTTAACACTGTAAGTATTTCTGTTCGACATTATTTAATGTACAGTCGTTTTGTATATATTTCAGGCATACAACGATATGCTAAGAACCGTAGCCAACATCTGTGCTTCGTTGGATATGTCCGTTACCGTGTTTCTACTGGCACTCGGTGGACAACTTTTATATGATACGGTAAGTGTTAACACACCCCGTACCACCTAAGACACTATTTCTATCTTAGAAAATTTTAGTTCCTATCTTACCTCTGTACCTACCCACTTATATCATCTAAGAACATCTAATAAACTACTTATCGCTATTAAATTGGTCTATAATTACTCGTATAAAATAATCTACCGGAATGTATGCAGTTCTTTATCACCTGATGATCGTTTTTGATACCACGTTAGGACTCTGTTAATTGATAAGATATTGTACAGCATACAAGAATATAATATTGATCAAATTACGACAGTCATAAAAATTCTGATGATGGCCCTAATTCTCTAGTTTTCTTAAACTAGCTAAAATTTCCTAAAATACGAACACCCTTATTTTGCTTTATCCAAAGTCCAAATTAGAGTAATTTTTTGAAATGACAGTTCAAAAATAAATAAAAATGTACATATGATTTTCCGCAGTTTTTATCACTAGCAGTTGGTAGTAGCTCTGCCTTCTGCGCTGTAGGTTGAGGGCTCGATTCCCTCCCAAGATAAACGTTTGTGTGATGAACACAGGTGTTTGTTCTGCGTCTGGGTTTTATAAAGTATCATAAGTATTTATTTTAAATTATTTACGTATTCCATCAGTCATCTGGTCATTATAATATAATGCTATGCTATGCTATGCTAGATGGTGTTGTGTGCCTAGAAAAAAATAATTATCAACAAAAAAAATGTCACCCAAGTCCTGAATTTTGTGGGCCTGGACCTGGCTCCAAGAGATTACCGCTTTTTCCGAAATTTGGACTTTTTGTACAAGGAATAAATCAAATTCCTACCAGGCAGTCCAAACCACCTTCAAAGATTTTTTGATTCTTGCTCCCACAGTTCTTTCAACAAAGGTTTTTCAGCTTCGATTGATTTTGAACGCTAATTTCATATGTAAGTACCTAAGAACTTAAGAACCTGTTGACAATGCCCGTCGTTAGCATGGCATATAAAATAAAAATTATATGATGAAAGACCATATTTTAAGTGCCAATTTTGTTATGAATTAGAATTTGCAAGTTGAAGTGGCAGATCAGCCGGGCGATTATAGAATTCTGATACTATTAAAACTTTGATACTAATCGTTTTCAGTTACTATTGATGAATTAGTATTACGGAAGGTTGATGTTGATTGTCATACATGCTGTCATATGAAGAGAAATTTCAGACCAAATAAATATAAAGAAGGAGGGCCGCGATCAACTACAATAATAGTTCAAAACCGTGCTTCCGTGTGTATTCAGATCCACGCACACATATACACCGAAATCGTGCTCCTTGCTCCTAATACATGTCACGGCGTTTTCAATAAACTTCGTTTCAAATCTTCGCGCTTTAGGCCAAGTGCGTTGCATAATTTTGTACAAAATAACCTTACGGAATATGTTAATGTTTTTTATATAAGATGTTTTCTCGACGACATGACAGAAGACTTAAAAGTACAAGTATGTTTGCATATATTAAGAACATGGCGTGTCTTTACACAGAGGAGCATGGTTTTGAGGGTTCACTTAGGCTATTCACGGCCCTCTGTCTATATATATTTATTTGGTCTGAGAGAGAAACCGAACGAACGTAATAGTAATCCGTCTTGTCAAAACTGGTTCTAATTACAATCAAACTAATGATTGAAATTATGCCGATTGCTAATAGAAACTAATAGACATTGATTAAGTCAAAAGTTCCATAATCGCCATACAGAATTACTTTATAAAATAAATCAGAACATTGGCCTACCTATTAGGTTGTAATATTGTAGAATATTGTACTTGCTATTAACTTGTCGTTATTAGGCATAAGACCATTTTTAGTGATGTTATGACCAAGGTAAAGGACTTCCTTTCTTAAAAACACTGGACAAATGTCCAGTTTGAACAAAGTTTGAAGAATTTTGTAAAGTTTATCCTAATAATTAATTTTTGGCGTCGAATTGAATCTTGAAATTAACCTCCTCGGTATGCTTGGGGCATTTTCCAAGGTAGAGCACCCTTTAAGGCGAAGGATTCGAATCATATCCTCTGGTAAGTCATACAAAAACACGTTTAACGCAGTATTATTATAAACTTTAATTTACGCTGCATTCATTCTTTCATCGGTATGTCTATTCATGTCAGCGAACAATGAACTACAGACGTTCTAAATTATATGACAAAAGTGGATGTACGTTTCGTTTTGCTTTAGCTTTAAAGTTTCTAGCTCGATTGCTATGCATTCTTCTGATCGAGGGTCACCAAACTGCTACGTACAAATATTCGGGTGGTCACCAGTCACTTAAGCAAAAAATGGTCAAGCTCGGATTGAGAGACAATAACATACCATAACACCTTAATTTTAGTTTTCCAAAAGTTTTCTCCAGAGTCTCATAAAATCTCGTGTCTGTGCCGTAAGTTATTCAAGATCTAAAGCGCTGCGGGCTCTCTTCCCTCTATCTCAAAAATGGTTAGGCGTATGATCATTTTTTAAAACTAAATTGGCGTAAATTTTATGCTCAACAACTTTTATAATAAATGTTAATATCATTAAAGCTTTGGAAACCGAGATAATCGCCAAAAGCTGATATTGTGACCTTGAATAATTTACGGCGCAGACACCAGATTCTATGAGACATTTGAGACAACTTTTAGAACACCAAAATGAAGGTGTATACGAGTTTACAGCTTATTATCTCTCACTCCGAAGTGAAACCCCTAATATACTTGAAATGGCGAAAAACAGATAAAACTCTTTGCCGCGTTTACACTACTCACACCATTCCATTAACCACATACTCGCATTTGGCAATAAATAAATTTAATAAGTTTTCGTTCTCGTCATATGTAGAGGGACAAACGATAAGGTGTCCTTACAAATAGTCTTAATTTCCATTTTTTTTTATTTACTTTACTAAAACTATACTGATTTACCAATTTAAGTGCTAACCAGTTGACCTATTTGAGTGCAACCTTATATTATCACATAAGACCGATACAAGTTAATTACAATTTACAGATCTGCCTTTTTAAATGCAAATCAATTTGCCAATTTTCATGCAAACAAAATCAGAAACACGCAATTAATAAGCTCGACGATTTAAGTTCAAGAAAGGTAGGTGCAAAAGACACAGGAACAGGAAGATACATAGTGAAAAGGTCTACACAAAAGCAGCTCGATCCCATGTCCTCCTGAAACGGCACTTTCACACTTCACTTCGTTTCACTCGCTATGCGAGCGTCGTAATTTCATGAATTTATTTTTTCGTGACACCGAGTTACTCAGAAACATAAAAATAATTGATTTCAAATTATTATTTATTCAAGATATTCCAAACGATACATGAGGTGATCAAAGTCAGAATGACAATCTTTAGTCTATTATACTGTGTATTGCTACTGGGTATTGGTACATCGGCAAACACTCAGGTCGTCTCTAAGCCGTCTGGCCAGGCGACCGTCGTAGGCATTCGTATGAAACAGTGCTTAATTAGCTATAAAGATGGTTCGGCTAGTTGGTGCAAGCCATGTAACTAGATAGTAGACACTTAGATAAGTTTATGGACTCAATATTTATTAGACTGTCAGTTGCTCACATTTGATTTAATCGTTCCAGAGCTCAGGCGTAGCCGATGCAGCTTACAACAGCCCTTGGTATGAGAGTGATGTGAAGGTGCAGAAACTTGTGATCTTCGTCATTATCAGGTAAGTCATACCTCCCACTACGGTAACTTATTAATGTAATTTATAAATTTACTTATCTATACCTATAAAAGAGCTTAACCTGACTGACTAACTGATTCATCATCGCCGAGCCGAAACCGCTGAAGCTAGAAAGCTGAAATTTGGAAGGTAGCTCCTTTTACAGCAAAACCTTGAAATTCAACCCAGGGTGAAAAAAGGTGAATACGAATGTATGAAACTTTTTAACACATGGTGCGATTTGCTTGAAACTTGATATGTATAAATAAAATGCAAAATAAATGGACACGTGTTTCAGAATTTTTCAAAATAACCCTCATAAAAGAATAAAATGAGGTGTCAATGTTTGCATGGAGACTAATGGGTAGTCAGGGGATTGGTTTGAAACTTATCAATTAAATTAGGCATGGAGATAAATTGCATCTTGGGGAATGATTTAAGCTTCAATTCCTTTAAAAAATATGCGGGTGAAGCCGCGAGCAACAGCTAGTAATTTATATTTCTATAATCATGTTGAAATGTAGAATGTAGAATCATGTAGAAGAATGATAGAAACAAATAAAAATATTTATTCCAGAAATTGAAATAAGAGTTATTTGACTATTTCTCAACCGAGGTGAGCCCCTCGATCGACATGAAATTTTAGTTATTCGACGAACCGCCAGGGGCCTGGCCTGTCATCCTGTATTTAATCCCTTATCGATAAAACTGTAACAAAAACTGCTAATTTTGAACAAGCACTTCCTTTTCTTCGTTAATGTGTCATAATGATGTAAATTTTGCCAATGTCAAGTGTTTAGATTGTTTATTAGTAGAACGTCACAAAGTCGTATGTTATCGTTCGTTATTTGTTATTTTATAAAAAATGGTGTCTCTTTTAAAAAATAATTGTACGGACTATTTTTGCTCGAATCACAAAGAAACAAATCTTTTATTCCAATTATTTACACCATAACTCCAAAATTACCAATGTTATAAATTATTATTATTAATATTAGCCCACACTGTCCCACTGCTGGGCAAAGGCCTCTCCCCATTCTCTTCATTCATCCCTCTTCCGCACTAAGATAGTCCAGTCAGCGCGGAATTTGGTGAGCTCGTCCCTCCACCTGGTTCGCGGTCTGCCGCGACGTCGTCGTACCGTATCAGGACACCACTCCGTGGTCACTGGTCTCGATATGCGACATGCGGCAGACATGACCAGCCCATTCCCATTTGAGCGGCTTTTGTCGCTATATCGGCGATCTGTGTTCTTGAGCGCAGCTCGGTGTTGCGAATCCTATCTATTCGCTTTACTCCGAGGATGCTGAGCTCCATCGCACGTTGGCAAACTTTGAGCTTATACTTTTGGATGTTGGTCAAAGACCAGGTCTACGCACCAAATGTGAAAACGGGGAGGATGCATACGTCCATCAATTTGCGCTTGAGAGTTAGAGGGTTCTCCTTTCATCAAGTTGCCCATGGACCAATAGCTCTTCCAGGCATTTTCGGTTCGCCGAGCGATTTCCTTGTCCTGTCTGGATTCAAAGGAGACTATTTGGCCTAGGTAAATGTACTCCTGGACGTATGCTACCTGTTCTTCATCTACTGTTACACTGTTCTCAACGCTGTTAGTCATGACCTTGGTCTTTGTCCTATTCATCCTACCCAATCTCAAGCCTTGCGATGCTGAGCTCTTGAAGCATTGTTTGTAGCTCTAAAGCCGAGTAAAAAAATAGAACTATGTCGTCAGCGAAGCGTAGGTTTGTTAACCTTACTCCGCCAACAGCAATCCCTCGTCCTTTCCATACAGCCGCCAGCTTTCTGAATACCTCCTCGAGGGCACTGGTGAACAGTTTACGAATAAAACCCGAAATAACTCGCGAAAAATAAATAAAGAGCGCAGTGATTGTGTGCGCAAAACGGCCAAAAACAATCGAGCGAGCACTTCAAGCGAGCAAATTGCTCACTTCTGTTGAGAATCTATCATGTTCGTCAAAACTCGAAAGTCGGCTATATTGTGGACGTGGCTTGTCCATTGATATTACAATAATAATTAACTTAAAACTACGTAATGTTAGTATGTACCTTTTAGGAAGGTATCCGCCTAATTTTCACATCAGGTAAGTATGTAGCTAAGTATGTACCAATATGTTTTATTTCAGATCACGACAGCCCTGCTATTTAAAGGCTTTGAGTTTTTCAAGATTGACACTTGCCACTTTTTCAAAGGTAAAATTGTTTAGCCTAGCCCCAAACTTAGCATAGCTTGTAGATTGCAGGCCAGATGACAGAACAAACACTTTGTTGGCATTTTCATCACACAAATGCTTGTCCTGTGAGGGAATCGAACCCCCAACCTAGAGCGAAGAAAGTAGAGTAAGTAATTACTAACTGAGCTGTCGAACTAACCCAGGCAAGGATATAAGCGTATGTGAAAAAAACCACTGCGTTGTGGAAAAATATGCCAGCTGTGAAATTTAAATAAATAAGCAGTGCGCGCTAGACCTAACATAATTTTTGCCTAAATACCTATATGTACCTACACCAAACAACATTGAAATCGGTAAGGTCAATATACTCGTAGAAGCATATAGAAGTAATAAAGAAGCATCTTGAAAGCACCTTTTACGAGTATTTGCTGAAAACTTCCTATAAAGTTTGTTCCTTATATATTAAGTAAACAAATTTGGGCCCTTAATAAAATTTGTTTGACTAGTAGATAACTACCTATACTCCGGTCCTAACACTGCGATGATTATAATAAAAGTGTTATTTATAAATTAGGTGTTTATCTCACTATCAACCTACTGTAGGAATTCTTAGTAGGAAAGTAGAGCAGTAGTAGTATAATTTGGGTGGGTAATAAAAAATATATATTTCACAGATAATGAGCTCCGCGTGGACATACCTTTCTATACTTATTCAAATGTATGAAAGAAACTGAAGAATCAACCAACCTACTTCATGATCTTGAAAAACTTCTATGGCTGACGCACTGCACTACCAATTTCTCAATTTTATCATTATTGAAAACCTACTCGCACTATCTTTATTTTATCTTGTTTAGAATTTCAAATATTTACTGAATTACATATTATATTCTAACAAAATGTTATTACAGTAAATCCGGATATGAAAAAATCCCATATTATTGACTCTCAAATGCAGGGACAGTTTTATGTTTGCAACTGTTACCTAGGCACCATGTTTTTTGATAGACATAGACAATATTAGTTGATCCAGTTTCTGGTCTACTTCCGTCTAGTGTAGTGTAGACTCTATAATTATAATACACAGTTCAGAGGGCAGATTACGAGTTTTTGAAGTGAAAACTTCTTTTAACGCGGTACGCATATTTTTAGATGAGGTAAAACCTCTGGATTCGCGACACCGTTACCGTCTCGCTCTCACCGCGCTTGCCCCATTTGATTATAAACCTTAATACACATGTTTACAGTCTACTTTTGTATGGAGAAGTTTACTGAGTTAGGTTCTTTGATATAGACGCAGCCGGCTGCCACGCTCGCCCCATTTGATTATAAACCTTAATTCACATGTTAACAGTATACTTTTGTATGGAGAAGTATACTGAGTTAGATTCTAGCTGTAAGTTATTGGGTTATGAATTGCATTTTGTTTATGAATTGTATTAGTTATTAGAAACTTCAAAATACATTTAATACTCTTTTATGTTTTTGTTCAGAATGTAGATAATATGTAGATAGCCCGCTGCAATTTATAACTACTACACCTGATAAGGTCCATAAAGCTCTTCGCATGCTTAAATCGAATGCAAAGGGGTTTGATGATGTTAATCTTGAGATGATTTTGTTAACTTTGCCACATTCTTTGGAAGCCATTACACATATTATTAATACTTCTATTTCTACGTCAACATTTCCTGAACTCAAATATAGTTATAGTTCCTGAAAATAGCAGTAATCTAGCCAATCCCGAAAGTAGCGAACCCAAATACCTTTAAGGATCTTCGGCCAATTAGCATACTACCTTCTCTCTCCAAAATCCTAGAAAGAGTAGTTATACGATCAAGTTCCCCAGTTTGTTGAAGTTAACAACATCTTACCAGAAGTCTAGTCAGGCTTTAGGAAGGGTCGTAGCACTGCTACTGCCTTACTAGACGTCACAGACAATATTTTTGCAGCTTAAGATTAAGGTATAGGCTTTACTGGTTCTGTAAGACTTTTCTCGTGCTTCTGACTGTATTAACTCTACCCTTCTTATTTCTAGGTTAAGATACTACGGATTTAACAGTTAAGTTAAAAAATGGTTCGATAGCTATCTCCAAAACCGAATGCAGTTGGTAGAGACTGTGAAAGCTGATGGAAGTAGGGTTGTATGTATCTACTCTTCGTTCTGCTCCTAGAGGCGTTCCACAAGGTTCTAATTTGGGACATTTGTTATTTATAATTTATTGTTCTGATATTATAAAGCATATACATCACTGTCAGTATCATATTTATACAGATGACTTGCAGCTTTATTTGACTTTTCCGCCTGAAGATACCTTGCAAGCTGCCGACAATCACTGAACCTTAACCCTTAATCAAATAAAAGTCATATAATTATGTACCACTTAGTTTGAGAACAAAAAAATATATTTTCTTTTGGTTGGCAACACTTTAATTACAAAGTAATAGTATTTTAGGATATTTTTGCTATCCATAAGCTAGCAACATTTCACTTGTCACTTTCACCTGTCAGTGAAAGTCAATGTCAAAAACATATTAGCACCAATTTCGGTTGGCAGTTTGCAATTTTGAGTCTCACTTTCAAACTTTTGTGATTTTTGTATGGCAAAAATTATGGTAAGTGCTATAATAATTCAAAAAAGTAAACATTATTGTCTTTTAGTGGTCTTTAGTGGACACATTGAATAATGGGATAAATATCGATTTTTGTATAGTTTTTGATCGCTCTTTGATCATTGTGCATTCACATCAAGTTCATAATGTAATTATATACATAAAAATGTCTATTAGTCTTTTGTAAGTATAATGTGATTTTTGAATTAGTATTTTTTTTGTTTTTTTAGCGTTAGCGTAGGGTCAAGTGGTACACGGTGGCGATAGCAGATACAGTGGTGCAGAAACAGTACGCGAGAACGAACAGAGATAAATGCCTGCCTCATTCACCGATCGGCAGCGCTTGAGACGCGAACAAGTTGTAACCAGTCGGGCAGCGTACACGGCGCAAGGTTTTTGTGTGAGAGGATTTTTTTTGTTTTCGCAAAAAAAAAAATATTTTCAAGGTAAGCAATCTCTAGTTCCATTTTCATTTTCGTACTAGATTTTACTAAAGCTTTCGTTCCACTGTGTTATATGCTCCAACAATGTTGTTTTAGCGTGTAATTCTCCCTCGAATAACGCATAAATTATTTTCTGCATAAAATTATTTATTTAAAGTAACGATGCAGTCTACAGTGGATCAGTTAATGCAAGTACACAGTGGATCATGATCCACTGTGTACTCTTGTGTACATGTTCCTCATTGTTTTATGGCGTGACCGCAAAAGAAGAGTGACCAACCAAATGGCGGACATAAACAAGTTGAAAATGCCTGACAGCTGGATAAAAAACCAAATGGCTGGAAAAGAATGGTTAAGGAATTTCAGGCGTAGGCACAAAGATATCAGCCTGCGGAAACCAGAGCCTTGCAGCCTTGCTCGAGCCACCGCTTTTAACAGAACCTATGTTGAAACATCTTTTAGAAGTTGGAGGATTTATTGTGATGGAACCCGTTGTTTAAGGATGGAACTCGTATTTTTAACCTCGACGAAACACCAACCACTACAGTTCAAAAGCCTCAACGTGTCATTGCATTGCTCCAAAAAGCCGCCAAAACGTAGGCAAAGTTACAATTACAAGCAATGAGCGAGGAACACTCGTAACTACATGCTGCATCATAAGTGCAAGTGGATTAGGATTACCACCAGTAATGGTTTTTCCACGCAAAAAAATTAAGTGATTGAATATTTCATTCACATTCAGGTCTAAAATTTGTGTTCCTTCTATATTGTTTGATATTTTTTTTGTTTTTTTTTTTGACGCGATTACTTCTTATAAATCTATGAACGCCGGCTGCACACACGAAAAAGTGTCACGTTTCACGTAAAATTATCGTCCGTAAACAGACTTTACAGACAACCATTTTTTGAAGCATGTTTTTTTTTCAGGTGAATGTTTTTGTTAGTGTCGACTAAGGTGGTCGATTGTGCTATCCTTATTTTGTATGGTAAATCTCTTAGCTTAGTAAATGTAGGTATGTATACGCTTAAGCATCTAAGATAAAACTAAAGTAACGAATAGACTGATTCTATGGTATAAAAATTGTTTTATTCCTGTTAATCCTATTAAATTATCCACTGTGTACTACCCCGATCCACTGTATATTTAAGGCCTAGCCATTGTGTCGACCCCATGGTACATAGAAAAAAAGTGATCCACTGTTAACCACTTGACCCTACCGAAAAAACTGAGCCTAGGAGGTGCAAGTTTTGTAGTACAAAAAAAGTTCAAAAGAGAACAAAAAATTGTTGCACAGTGCTCAAAGTTCCACTGTGTGATAAATCGTGCTTTAAACTTTTCCACTCAGTGGAAAATGCAGAGGAATAGCCTATGTTTTTTTTTTAATAAAAATATTTCATTGTATGTAAAATGTTTTATTTATCTAGGTACCTTAAAAACCTTCATTTCATAAGTATAATAGAAAATTAAGCTAGGTTAGAACGGACGGTATAATTAAATTACGAACATAAATATGTAGTAACTTTTAGGTAGTTATCGCCTATTTTGTAGGTAATGAAATTTTTTTTTTAATAATCTCAAACTCTTCATAGCTCCCAACTGCAGTCAGGGAAACAACTAGTCTAAAATTATTAACAGACTGTAACGGACATTTGTAATATACATACCACCACCGACAATATTTTACTAGTCCTACACGGACCATGGTAATATATATATATACCATCGAAAAATCACCCCCTTCAACCCTCTATAATTGTAATTTTACAATAAAAATGTAATCAGAGACCCCAAATTACCCAGAAATCAGATCTTTTTTTAAATTACCATGACCTGAGGCTAGGGCTGCCAGATGGCCGGGATTTCCGGGAAAGTCCAGGAATTTTACGTGTGGTCCCGTGTCCCGTAATTACACTATATTGTCCCGAAATTCGTGAACAATAGTTTTTTTCCATAAAGTTACGACACCACGGGGTGGCGCGCCCCACCTCAACTAGTGCTTCAACATCGAACACAACTGTCGCATCTACGGCGACACCGACGACGGTGTCTTCCCTACATCAAGTATCTGTTGAGGGTTAATATGAAATTAAGAAGAGGATTGATGAATAAAGAGCTCAACAAATTCACAAAGCAATAGCAGAAATTATAGCGTTGGATAACCAACCTATATCGGTTCTAGAAGATGCTGGATTTAATCGGTTGATGGCAGTATTAAAGCCTAAATACCAGATGCCAAGCCGGAAATACTTGAGAGAAACTGTTTTACCTCAGATATACGAACTATTGAAAATAAATATTTTCGACCAGTTATCTAGAGCTAAAATTATTTCAGGTACAAGCGACATGTGAACGTGCATCAAATTTATGATGTGCTTTTTAAGTTTTACTGTGCACTGGCTTGACAACAATTTTATACTGCAACTAGCTGTACTCCGCCACGCTTCGCTGTGGCACAAAAAATAAAAAATTCATAAAAACAATCCTTGATGCGGATTATATATCATATTAAAATTTCAGCTCGATCGGTGCAGAACTTTTTGAGTTTTTGAAGCGTACACAAACCAACATAACATTTTTATATATATAGATATAGAGTTCTATAAATGAATTGTTCACACAACAGCATACAACAGAAAAAAACCGGTATGCCCTAGAAGAAATAGCTAATGCATGGAACATTACATTACATTACACACAAAATTCATGTTGTGACAACAAATAATGGACGCAATATTGTGAAAGCCGTAAATAACAGTCCTTTTGTATGAAAACCGTGGTTTATCTACACCTTGCAGCGAGTTATTCACGATGCTTTACAAGCGCAAGAAAATGATAACGAAACCATAGCAGCCATAGGTCGTCGCATCGTAACTCACTTCCATCACTCGAAACTAGCTCAAGAAAAACTAAAGCTAATACAGACTGAGCTTAATACAAAGCATCAATTAATTCAAGACGTCCGTCAGTACGCGTTGGAACAATACCTTTTAAATGATAGAGAGATTACTGACACCAAAAACAAGCTTTTTCTTCATACATAGTGACAATAGTGACTTGCTAAAGTTTCAAGATATAACAGAGAGACAATGGGATATTCTAAAAGAAAGCCTTTCCTTACTCCAACCATTTGAAGCAATCACTGAGATGGTCAGTTCTTCTTATTATTATATATCAGTAATAATATCCAACGTTATGATACTTTCCAAATACTTGACTAAAAAGGAGTTCAAGTGGCTTGTAGATACGGACACTATGCGTTTGACACTAAAAGATGGGTTGGATATACGTTTTAAGCAGATTGTTGAGCATTGTTGAGCCCGCGCTACAACGTTTTTTTTTAGATCAGACAGTGTACCTATGATATATTGTGACTTTCTAGCAGAATATGTAAGGAGTGATCAGAATGAAAATACAAGCAGTGATGATGAAAAGTTCGGGTTGAACCACCGATGTTTGGTTAAACCGAACCGAATGTGAAACGAATGTGTTTGAGAATATATTGAGAAATTTATGTTTGAGAATACTTGAAGTTGGTTTATTTAATAGAGATGTAAATTTTTTTTTTTTTTTTGGAAATAAAAAGACTAATATGTGGTTTTGTATGATGGTATGTATACGTATAGTGTGTAATATCTACATATAGAGATTTTATAAAAAATAAATATGTTTTTAAAATCATTTTATATTTTTCCTTTTAAAATAAGTACCTAACGAGTAATTTTGTAATATTTTTTCTATTGTCCGTCCAACAGCGAACATTTGTAGTTTTGTATTTGTATTAGTAAAACATTTGAATTTGAACTCTAAAACTCCAACTCCGTTTGTAACCCCAGAAATGTCCAGGAAATGATAAGCCCGTATCTGGCAACCCTACCTGAGGCTTGTGAAAGTTTAAGGGTTAAATCCTGGCCGAGTTATAGTCTATGGAGAGCAGTAACATAGTTAACAGTTCCCTCCCCCTTCTTTCATACTTCTTTCCTGTCCGATCCAGTCATGTTTGTTTCCTATTTTGCTATCGAAATCAAATCAATCCAAACAAACCAACCAAACTAACAAGCAACAGCTGTTGTAGTTTCAAAGTTGAATGACGTTGATTTTTTTAATTCTGTAAGTAATTTATCCTATCCTTTTAATAATTTCTGAATCTGTAATTTCATCTCGCAGTAATGTACAAGTGCTGTGTTGTGAGCTGTAAACGAAAGGACGTCCGTTTTTTTATGCTTCCGAAAAGAGAGATTGGACACTGGATTGGACTTGGATTGGATTAAAAGACTGAGACCTGAAGCTTTCAAGATCTTCGCAAGCATTATATGTGTCGAAAGCATTTTTAGAAGAGATTTCTCGCTTCAACTCTAGAGGCCCATCTTCGCCCCGATGGCTTTTCAACGTAATTCACTGTTCCATAAATGTCTGGTCGTGTTCATACTTCTGCTATAATCACCAGTAAGTACTTATTGTACCTACTATCTTGCCAAATTCATTGAATAATAATAATAATGATAATGTAAGCAGAGCTTGTGTTATGGGAACCAAGTGACTGATATACTACTTATAACCTACTTTTATTTATAATTACATTCTTATTACATATTTTGTACAATGCAGTATTTTTGCCGCTTTCTTGTCTAAGGCACTTGGTCTGTAAATTTTTTTATGAAATTTTTAAGTTTAAACATAGAAACACCCATCAAAACAAAAAGTACTTAGAGGCTAAAAGTATTTACAAAAAAGCTATCGAATCTGCTATTACCCCAAGTTGGAAAAGTTTCTGCACTGTCGAGAAGCAGGAAACTGTCTGGCAGAGATCATACCGCATCATGAAGACCTGCACCAACCATGTCCCAGAGTACGCGCTAAAGGCACCAGACGGCGGCGGAGAGCTAGACGAGCGCAGTTCAGCGGCGTTGCTGGCAGAGACCTTCTACCCGCGAGATGAGGCCACGCTGGACTCCATTGAGCAGGCGCAAGTACGGGCGCACGCCACGTGGCTGGCGGCCACAGCAGGGGAGGTAGGCGCATTAGATAATGCGGTGCCTTTTACGGGAGAGGAGCTGGAAACGGCCCTGCAAGCCATGGATCCCAAGAAAGCTCCGGGTGGTGATGGCCTCACTCTCGACATCTGCCTCAATGTTTGCAATGTTTCTGTTGCAATTGCTTGCAACAGAAACCTGCTCCTAAACTTGTTCTCGCAGTGCTTAAGATGGGGATGTTTCCCGAGGGTTTGGAAGGTGGCCACTGCAAAGGTTATTCCCAAACCGACAAAGAATGATTATACTGACCCAAAATCTTATCGACCGATCGGTTTACTGCCGATTATGGGGAAAATATTGCAAAAGCTTTTCGGTAACCGGTTGCAGTGGCAGCTGGGTGGCAGCGGATGCCTCAGCCCTTATCAGTATGGATTCACTCCGAGGCGTAGTACGGAAGATGCTCTATTTGATGCCATTACCACGGTCCGAAGAAAGTCTGGAAAATAAGAAGATAGTGGTTATGGTATCATTAGACATAGAGGGGGCGTTTGACAATGCATGGTGGCCCTCAATCATCAGTGAGCTGCATAACAGTGCAGTGGACACTAGCGTGGTACTTCTCATCAACAATAACCTCTCGGAGAGAAGAATAAAGCTGCGTTATGCGGGTGAGACCGTAGAAAGAGATACAGATTAAGGTTGTTTACAAGGCTCAACTTGCGGACCCGTGCTATGGAACGTACTGCTTGCTCCCTTGCTTGAACCCGATCAATACGGAGGAGTAAGGGTGCAAGCTTTTGCTGATGAAATTTTGCTCATTGCTGCTGCAGCTAATGGTGAGGAGTTGGAGGTATGGCCAACAGTGCTCTGGCTGTAATCACAAGATGGGGAGGAAAATTGAAGCTCATGTTTGCCCCGGGGAAGACGCAGGCTCTGCTTTTAACAAAAAAGAGGAGATATCATACACCTAGGCTAGAGATGACAGTGGTTGAGATAAGTTACGGAAGAAGTCACAAAATATTAGGGGTGACTATTGATCGTTTGCTAAACTTCAGGCTGCATCTTGGACTGATAACAAAAAATGCAATCGCTTTTTATAAGGTAGTATCAAGAGCACAATGGGGACTCAACTTTGATATTTTGAGACTAATCTATGTGGCAGTAGTTGAACCAACTATATTGTACTCTGGGAGCTGCTGGGCTGACATATCTCAGCGCATGTATGCCAAGAAAGCACTAGACAGCCTTACGCGATCCTTCGCAATCAGAATCAGTAAGGCTCCCGCACAGTATCTTTTGTGTCAAGCGTTTTATTAGCCAGGATTATGCCGCTATCACTAAGGGTCCGAGAATATGCATGTATCTACAGAGTAAAGAGGGGGGAACCTCTTGCGGGTTTACCTGGACGGTCTTTGGAGCTGAAAAGGTGTCCATTTTCACTACCTCATCCGGCTGACAGAAGGCATATTGAGTTTGGATGTGTTGGTTCGCATGAAGATCTGCATAGCCTTGTGGACGAGGGCCCAGTTCTTTATACAGATTGGAGTAAGCTGGAAGGAAAGGTGGGTGCAGCGGTGTCCTGCTGGACTGGGAGATCTGAGGTCCAACATTCCGGCTTCCGTCTTGAGAGCTTTTGCAGTGTGTTTCAGGCCGAGCTGTCAGCAATACTTCGGGCCTTAGAATTAATCAAGCAACGAAAAGAGTCCAAGTTCTCTGTAGCGAGTGATTCCAGATCAGGGTTGAAATCTGTCTGCGATCCAAATACAGTTAACCCTTTGGCTGTGGACATTAGAGATGGAATGGCACAGTTAAGCAATGAAGGAAAACAAGTTTCGCTCTATTGGGTTAAAGCTCACTGCGGAATACCTGGCAATGAGAGAGCAGATGAACTGGCCAAGCACGCAGCTTTAAATAAGAGGCAGTTACCTCGATATGACAGGTTTCCGTTGTCCTTCGCAAAGCACTCCATCAGGATGAGACATCTGGAACATTGGCAGACCATCTACGGGTCGGCTACAGCTGGAGTTACAACAAGATTATTTTTTTAAAATGTAATAGCGTCATACTTGTCAAATATTTACTGGTCACGGGGGGTTTAGATATTATTTACATCGTTTTAATTTAAAAGAGTCTCCCATTGTGTTCTTGTGGTGAAGATGTTTCTCAGACAGTGCAACATCTTTTGGTAGATTTTTGTAAATTTGCTAAATTAAGGTATGACTGTGAGAGCGCAATGGATACTAATATTGCACTAGAGAATTTGGATCAGCTTATGTTGGATGACAATTGCAGATCTTTATTTCTTAATTTTGCTAGGACTATTCTTTGCAGAATTGGGGAGGAAAATGGATCGTTTATAGAACCAATATAGGTTATCTAATTGATCTGTAATCAATAATTTATTTTATTTGTTAATTATTTGATTTATTATCTTTTATTATTATTTTACAATAAATTGTGTGCTTTAATAATCTTAGGTTTTTATTTGATTTGATGTGTTGTATAAAAATATTTAAAATTGTACAACAGTCAATTACAACATTATTAATATTAATTAAATGATTAATGTTTAATACAATATTTCCATTTAATGTTTCAAAGTATTTATGCTAAATTGATATAATGTTACCTATGAAATGAACTTTAATTGTTTAATTGAGTCTACTGATTAATTGAGCCAATTTCAATCGGTTATGAAGATGATGATTGCAAAATTTTAATAAGCTAGCTAATGAAATGTATGACCATGTACATGGCAATATACCATGTCAATGTAAATAATTATTTGGCAAGTAATAAGAAGCTGTATATAAATAATGAATCTAATAAATCAAAAGATAAAATAAAATAAAAAAAATCTTAGGTTTTCGGACTGCATAATACATTTAAGTAATCTTGAGAACAAATTGTGTATTATTTATTTTTAGAAATAAAGTTGATCTATTATATTGTTCCTATTATATTTATTCTATTCTATATATTGAAAATAAATTGTAAAAAGTTGTCATGTGTCAAGATAGAATAGTGTATGAAGGTATAAATGGGTATTTGATTAAAAGAAAATGTAAAAGTTAAATTGGGAGATCTGTCACATGCAAAGTAAATTGAATTTATCTTATGTACTTAAGTCATTTGGAGTACTTAAAGTATGAATGAAAGTATGGAAGGTTGTCGCAATATTATAGCGACAGTATTATATTTAAATTAGTGCCGTTTCGTGACGGTAAAAAAAAACCCTATAGAAACAACATAGAATGTATAGAATGTATCAGAATAGAAACACTCAACATTATTGCATTTAGTTATCTGTGCTTTATCCAAATGTCAACATTAACATACCAGCTATTCTCGAACCCGTACGGTCTGATAAGTGATGATAGTAAGAGCCCTGATGACTCCTGTCCCATAAGAGATGGGTGGGCCATTGATATGAGATGCTACTTGTGTAGACACCCTTGCTGCATCCCATTATAGTCTGGGATTTCCGTTAGAGCTGGTGCAGCAGGTGAATGTGGGGAGGTGCTGAGGGTCTGACAAGAAACAAATATACCTTTCTTGATAAGACCTACATTATGTGAGCTCTTTGGAGTCGAGACCTTGGGCTCGTTGGAAACAGGAGCCGGTCGCGTTTTCTAAATTATTTCAAGGCTGCCTCCGTGAAAAAATAAAATGTTCTGGATCAGTTGGGCTATCTATAGATCGTTTTACGCAGTTTAGATAGCTCAACTGTTTTACTTGTATTTTGTATTATTGTTTATTATTCTGTTAATAAATGTCTAATTGTATAATCAATGTGTTTATTATGATTATCAGAGTCTTTCCTTTGTAGGTCGATAAAATATTTTGAAATAGAAAGCAGGTTGTATCCAAGCCAGCAGTAAAAATATACTCGGTAGAATGAATACCCCGCCGTTGCTAAAATGTTCATTCAAAATAAAAAAATAAATCGGGTTGCTTGTGCCGACAGAAGTGAAAACTTATTTTGGCGAGTTTAGTAATAAATCACTTCAAAATCAGTAATTATGGCGACTGCCAATCAAATACTGAACGAACACAGATGATGCAATATTTTTTGTTCAGAATGTAGATAATATATCAAAAAACCTAACTCAGTAAAATTCTCCTTACAAAAGTAGACTGTAAATACCGCGACCGTCTGGGGCGACCGCGGCAGCCGGCTGCGTCTCGCCCCAGACGGTAACGGTGTCACGAATCCAGAGGTTTTCTCATCTAAAAGTATGCGTACCGTGCTAAAAGAAGTTTTCACTTCAAAAATATCTATCTTAAGGGATAAGAGTGAACGAGTGTTGGACAGGATTTAGTCTATCTATGGGGGTTCCCCGTCTGATCTCTAATGCGTTAGTTAGCATCAGTCTTGCCAGAAGGTTACCTTTTAGGTGATCTTTAACTCGGTCAGGTTACTTCTAGGTTACTCGATTCAAAAGGTTACTTATAGGTGATTTTTTTGAATTCGTACTTTTTTTTTTCCTAAACGAAACCAACATGAAAAGAAACGCTCTTTTATATTTTATTTAGCAAAATTAAGCAAATTTGAGTTTGAAACATAGTGAGTGTGAAGTCAAAGTCAAAAGATGATTTATTCAATACAATCACAAGGATCACTTTGAAACGTCTTACATACTAGGTGAATTTAAGTGCCAATTCATCCTAACCCAAGCTCGAGAAGAATTGGCAAGAAACTCGTCTTGGTCCTAGCGCTTTTTTATAATGATCCATCTTATAACTACCTTAACTACGAAATACTAATACAAGAGAGTTTATACATTTCAAGTGTGTCGGTTAACTGTCTGACGGCAGAGCGACATGAGGCCATGCATTCTTATCAATAATATAGTCATCTATATTATAATAAGCTTTCTTCAAAAGACTACCTTTAATGTAAGCTTTAAATTTCTTAATAGGTAATTTAGTAGCATTTTCAGGAAGCTTATTATAGAAGCGCACCGTGTTCCCCATAAATGACTTATTAACTTTTTCTAGTCGAAACCTAGGGATGTATAATTTATGATTATTCCTAGTGTTGATTTTATGAAGGTCACTATTTTGCTGAATCCCATCTTTATTTTTATGTGTATATAACAAATTTTCATATTATATATTGTGAAGCTATTGTGAGAAAATTAATTTCTTTGAATATTTCTCTCAAAGATTCTCGTGGTTTCATTTTATAAATGGCACGTATTGCCCTTTTTTGAATTACAAATATTTTACCAATATCAGCTGCTTTCCCCCAGAGAATGATGCCGTATGACATAACACTATGGAAGTAAATGAAATAAACTAGTCTAGCTGTAGCTTCATCAGTAAACCACCGTATCGCACGAACTGCATATGCAGCGGAACTAAGCCTACCAGCAAGTGTTTCAATTTGTGGTCCCCACTGTAGTTTTGCATCAATATTAAGACCTAGGAAGATCGTGGAATTTACAAGATTCATTGCCTCTCCATTTATTTCAAGGTCTTAATATTGATGCAAAACTACAGTGGGGACCACAAATTGAAACACTTGCTGGTAGGCTTAGTTCCGCTGCAAATAAAACTATATCACAAATATTTTTTACAAAAAAAGGTAAATCGTTAATGTATACTAGGAATTAAAAAAGGGCGTAGTATCGATCCCTGAGGTCCCTGAAAATCCCTGAGTGACTACTAAAAACAGGTCTTTCTCTCTCGCATTATATACTAAACCTCAGATGACCAAAGCTTCTCGCTTACTCGCACGATCAATTGGAACGCAAGACCGTTCCACCGACCGGTTGAATTAGTTTTCTTATCGCCTCTGATGGCACTATTGTTTGTTGTAAAGTTTTACCCTTAAATCACACAATTCGCTAGAGTGGCGCTTGAGTATGTTTTGTCCTTGTCATTCTAATGTCAAGAAATAGAGATGGCAACAAATTTAGACAATTCATAAGCTCGTGTGTGTTTAGAACTATAACGAACTATAAACGAACTCGAACAAGACAGTTCCGATTCGGAACTGTCTTGTTCGAGTTCGTTTGCTTGTCGCCTCTGATGGCATTATTGTTTGTCGTGAAGTTTTACCTTTAAATCACATAATTCGCTAGTGTCGCTTAAGTATGTTTTGTCCTTGTCATTCTAATGTCAAGAAATGGAGATGACAACAAATTTAGACAATTCATAAGCTCGTGTGTGTTTAGAATTATAACATATATTAAAACATTCTAAAAGTGTTTAGAAGTGGAGTAAGTAGCTGAATACAACATTAAAATAAAAAAAAACTACCTTTTATACCTAATTACTAAAATAATTACGTTTTTAAAACTAAAAACAAAACCAACTTTATTGAATTAAACCCATAAAAATACCACCGAATTGAGAATCTCAATGGTAAAGCAAAATATCGAAATTCGTTTACTTGATATATTTTTTCCAGCTATTTTGATTTATAAATCAAACTACTGAACTGATTTTCATGAAATTTCCATGTGACCAATCGGAAAGTAGGTAAGTAGGTATACCCTATAGGTACGTGATTTTTTTTTTCAATTCATAAATGACGGAGCTATGAGGTAACAAATATATAAAATTTACAACCGAATTGTGAACCTCCTCTTTTTTTTGGAAGTCGGTAGAAAAATATGAAAGGTTACATTTCGGACTGAAAGGTTACTTTTAGATCTAGTTTAGGTAACTTTTGACAAAGACCGGCTGGCAACACTGGTGCATTGTCTCTTATCTTTGTTTGTTTCTTGTTCTTGAAGAACGAAACGAAGTAATTCGTTAGGAAAATGCCGAAGAAAGCTCCTAAAAACGCCTTTTTCTATTTCATGATTGATTTTCGGGACGAACAAAAAAAAAATGGTGTAATCTTTGCCAATATGACCGAAGTTCAACAGGCTGCAGATCCGATTTGGAGGGTAATGTTTTTTGTTAAAATTGTCTAGTATCTAAGCAAAGTCAAAAACTTACAAACCTAACACAATCCTTAAATATCTATAATGCTGAAAGGTTTATAAGTGATTAGCTTCTAGGACTCGACATTCCCTCAATTTGACTAGGTCAAATAGCTGTAGCTGCAGCACAGCTTAATAAATAACATCTTTGGATTCCAGGCGGACTATGGGGTCCGCACCAAGTATGAGAAAATTGCTAAGGCGGAAAAGGCAAAGTCAAATGTACCCGATCTAAAGTTCACAACCACCGGAGTGCCAATCTCCGAGATCGAGAACCGGGAGCGTCTGACTAAAGAAGCTGTCGAACGAGAGCTGAAAGACATTCAAAGTTTTGTGCGGCAGAGCACTTTCAATAAGAGTAAGAATCTATTTTGGTTCTAGGAAAGCTTTCAATTATTATTTGTTTCTGCCTGTGGCTTTGCATGCATGGTTCACACCTAAAGAATACCCTATACTGCAACTGATTTCACAGCTCAGTGATAGAAAGTCTGCCTCCTACTTAAGGTTGATTGATTTCCACCCTCTGCAAATATTTGTGTGATGAACACAATGATGAACTAGCTGGTGCTGTGTGAATTATCCAGTAATATGTATATCAGGCCACAAACTACTTCTACACCAAGTTTCATTCAAATTTGTTCAGCTGTTGCATCAAACAAATATCTATCTATCTATCTATCTACAAACACATGTTTTTAACAGGATTTAATAATAATATAATAATAACCTTGATTATTCATTTTAACAGTTACTGTAAGTTTAATCTGATCGTCTTAATGAACTTTGGAGTTTGAGCCAGCTGCTAACTCCTGTAGAATACTTACCACATAAGTACTAAGTAGGTAGGTAAAATCGGTACCTAATAAAAAATCTTTCACATGACTGCTAAGGATGGTAAATGAATGCAATTTGGGTCTCTTCAAGTCAAAAGTAAATAGATATCTTCTAGACCTGCTTGCCCTATCGTCATCCACATCATCGCTTAACATCAGGCCAGTTTGTGGTCAAACAAAGTCTATCACTTATAAAAAAAAACACTGACTGAAAACTGAAAGACTATCATGACAGAAAACGCTACATGTACATATTTCACATTAGTTTTTCTAAAATAAAACACTCATTTGAAACATCTAATGGTGAAGTTCTGACAGTTTGAGAAATAATACCATTTATTTTGATGTTTGACTGGCATTACAGCTCAGTAGGTAGTAATTCTGCTTTTGGTGCTGTTGTTTGTGGGTTTAATCCCTATTTTGTGTCTGGGTGTCATTTAACATAGCAAACATAGTAATTTGTCAACAGCATAGCAAAGTCTGGAGGTCCAATTTCCACTAACTAATCGTTTCCAAATAACAGTCCAGATTGCCGTAGATAAGCTCTTCAATCTTAGTAGGTTTTGGCGGCCTCTGTGGCGCAGTGAACTAAGGCTCGCATAAGAAGCAGAAAGTTGCAGATTCAATTCTTGTTGCAGGACAAACGTTTGTATGATCTGCAAATAGTCTTGGATCCAATTGTTTTTAAGTATCATATCTGTGTATTTACATGTATACTAGAATTTTATCAGTCATCTGGTTTCTAGTTCAAGCTTGCTTGATTTTGGACTAAGTATTTACAGAACAGTATGGCAATATTTTATGGCAGTATTTTATACCTATACCTATAAAAGAATTTAACCTAACTGACTGACTTACTGACTGACTGATTCATCATCGCCGAGCCGAAACCGCTGAAGCTAGAAAGCTGAAACTTGGAAGGTAGCTTCCTTGTACAGCAAAACCACCTACGCGGCGGCGGGATATTTTGAAATTCAACCCCTAAGAGGGTGAAATAGGATGAAAACGAATGTATGAAACTTTTTAACACGTTGTGCGATTTGCTTGAAACTTGATTTGATTTAAAATGCAAAATAAATGGACACGTGTTTCAGGATTTTTCAAAATAACCCTAACAAAGGAGTAAAATGGGGTGTCAAAGTTTGTATGAGAACTTTTTAACGGGTGGTGTGATTTCTTAGAAACTTGGTTTGGATACCTAAAATGCAAAATAAATGGACACGTGTTTCAGGATTTTTCAAAATAACCCTAACAGGAGTATAATGGGGTGTCAAAGTTTGTATGGGAACTATTTAACAGTTGGTGTGATTTCTTAGAAACTTGGTTTCGATACCTAAAATGCAAAATAAATGGACACGTGTTTCAGGATTTTTCTAAATAACCCTCATAAAAGAGTAAAATGAGGTGTGAATGTTTGTATAGAAACTTTTTAATAGGTGGTTAGGTGATTGTTTTGAAAATTATCAATAAAATTTGGCAAGGAGATAAAAAGCATCCTGGGGAAGGATTTAAGCTACAATTCCTTTCAAAAAAAAATGCGGACAAAGTCGCGAGCAACAGCTAGTCATTAATAAATAAGTAAGATGAATGTTGTGAGACGATAACTGTGTTAGATATGAATATCGATGGACATAGAAGTAACAAAGAAGAGCTGGATAGGTTGTGTGAAAGGTGATATGAGTAAAAAAGGCATGAGTATATGACCGAACTTAGAGTGGGATCAAGGCCACTATTAATCACGATTAGGTTGGTGTACTGTTATGTTAAATATTATGTATGAATGAATAAAAATTAATGAATAGAACAAAGTCCTCACGCCGCGCCGCCAGTCTGTCTGTCTGTTTGTCTGAAGTCCATCATATGATAATTGGTAGTTACAAATTATCTTCATATGGTTTTCATTAATGCATGGATTCACAATGAAGGCGAGGTTGGTTGATAGTCAGATAAAAGGAAAATCAAAATGAAAAAAATGTATCCTATCCTATGAAATATCTTATAAGCGACCCTACTAAGGAATGATGCCTATAAATACATACATAAGTTAAACAAAGTAAGCCCACCCACACCCACTTATAGTAAATAAACAGAGAGTGAAGTGAAATTCTGTGCTATGTCTGTTTGTGTGTAGGTGTATGTGAAAATGTTACAAAAGGATATGATTATTTTATGAGATCTATTTTCTTCATAGTAAGGAGCCAAGTAGTAAATTTTTTATTACATTTGAGTCAAATGGGATATTTTTAAAGTTTTGTTGTACAGAAATACCTATGCTTATGTAGTTGATTATTAACTCAAAATTTAGCTAACCAATTAATTGTTTTGGCATATCATTTCTAAAAAGCTTGTGCTGACAAAACTAAAGATAGAAATGTTCAACAAAAAGTTGTTTCTTTTTACTGTGTGAATTGCTTACAAATATTTTTTTAAGTTTATCGACATTTTCAGAGATTTTGGATGAAGATATATACATAATCGATATCAACTCATACTGTGAGACCAATGTGGGCTATGTGATCGGAGAGGTGACGGTTCTACGCTTCAATATCCGAAATGGCATTAGAGATCACTTACACGAGACTATCAATCCACGTAAGTCATTAGTATAGGAACTAGATTAATTTAGACCTGATATTTGATAAAAAATCGAATATCTACCTTTATATATATAATTCTACTGTACGTGTGTATGTCACTGAACTCCTCCTAAACAGCTGGACCGGTTTAAATTCACAAATCAGCCCGGCAGATGGCGCTGCAGTCGGTACAATTAGATATATTTTTTTCTTTTTAAAACGCGCGGACGAAGCCGCGAACGGGGTAGCTAGTATATTTATAAAAATAAATCCCTATTTCTTTTGGTCACAGCATCACGCGTGAACGGCTAGACCGATTTCGCTAATTCTTTTTTTGTTGTTTTTGTTATTGTCAGAGAAGGTTCTTATGAAAGAAAAAAATTAAGAAAGTTGCTTGGAAAATACAACTTAACAACTATATTAACTTTTCAAATGTAACCTTAGCACTTTTGACAATAGGTATAAACATTTCTAATGTAACCTTATGGCAGACTATAACTGTCCGTATAATAGTTGTTGAGATCGCTGTAGTTTTGGAATATTTTTTTTAGATTAATTATACCAATTCCATATTATAATAATAAATAATATATAATCATAATATTCATAGTTAGACAGGACAATGTCCGTCGAGTCAGCTAGTCATTACATAGTATAAAACAAAGTCGCTTCCCGCTGTCTGTCTGTCCATAAGTATGCTTAGATCTTCAAAACTACGCAACGGATTTTGATGCGGTTTTTTTTAATGAACAGAGTGATTCAAGAGGAAGGTATATATATACATGAATATATATGTATAATACATACATAATATAGTAGAGAAACACTGATAATTTTAGACGTTAGCGTATATGGGTTCAACGTATTAGAACTACTGAGCTACAGCAATGCGTAGCCGGGTCAGCTAGTTTATAGTAAATATCAAAATATCATATTGAGCTGTTCAGCTATCTATAGATCGTTTTAAACTGTCCTTAGATAACTCAACTGTTTACATGTATTTTATATTATTGTATATTATTATGTACATTTCTGTAATAAAATGGACATTCATGTGCACAAAAAACGCACTGCTCGGCACTACACGCAACGAAAATATCATCGATGTATACAATTTTTATATTTTTGTTGATATTTTAAAAAGCGCTTGGCCGATTTCGATAACATTTAAATGGAACCACCTAGAAAGTATACTCTTTGAAACAAGAAAATATTTTTTCAAATCGGTTCAGGCGTAGGGTAGGGCGGGGCTAGTTGAGCAATTTTTCACTTGAGCGGATATAGCTCCTCAATGATAAGTCTCAATGAGTTGTTATGCGGCTTGATGGATTAGTAATTTATCCCTTAGCAAAAGTGTCCATAGTATTTTTTTTTGTAAAAAGTCGAATTTAGGAGCTACAGCTGTTTATATGCAGAAAGTCAAGTACGCTCAATGTACCCCATAGGTGAGGTAAGTTGAGCAAGGGTATGGAGCAAGTTGAGCACTAATAATGTCTAACCAAACCATGGGTTCAATGTTGACTAGAGATGAAATTAAATATTTGTTTGACAATCAGCTCTTTATTTATAGTCTTTTAGTTACAGAACAACAAAGCTTAAAGTAATTTTCTTTGAATAATTAACCAAAACAAGAATCAACAAAACATTAACGTATCTTAAGATTAACTTCATCTTAAGATTAAGATTCGATCTTTTGAACTTAATAGTCATTGTCACTGTTGCAATTGACAAAAATGAAAGCAAATTTATATAGTCTTAGTGACAGAACAACAAAACTTAAAGTAATTTTCTTTGGATTATTAACAGAAAATAGAATAAACAAAACATCAACGTATCTTAAGACTAACTTCAAGATTAGATTCAGTCTTTCTGTTTAAAATCAGACTTAAATATCTTAAAAAATATATTAAGGCGCTTCCAGTACCTAAAATAAAGACAGAAACGGCCGAGAAAGTTGACAAAATACGCCGCAGGTGGCGTTGCCTGGCGAGCCGGTGCCGCTCGTCGGCGTCGCAGAGCGTCCTTATTCTGTGCGTGTACTTATTCTGAGATTTCATTTGTAAAAACATAACCCTAGAAATGTAACAGACACGGCCGGTAAAAATAAAACAAAGTAGCTCGGTAAGTTGTGAGTTGATAACTATTTAGTTACTTACTTACTTACTGTATTTTTGACTGACTTTGATAAGTTATGCTTATAATAAGTATTTTTTCATTTTAAAATTAAATATACCTACTGATTATATGAGTGGATATTGTAGACATCAATCTAAAGTAATTCTGGACCTGAAATAAATAATTGTTTACTAAACTACTTAAATTATTGATTATACTTTAAATCCTCTAAGGTTAGGTAACATGTAAATTCCTGTGTGTGTCAGAAGTAAAAGTAGCTACCTACCTCACTAGTCAGGATAATATATTACTTATGTATTTTTTTTAATTATTAGGTGGTTATGGTTGAGGGTACAAAAAAAATCTGTTTGACACGTAATAAACATTATTTAAACTTTTTTATAATCAAACAAAATTACAAACAAATGATGGCGAGGCAATTTATACATAATTTCATAAAAAATTAAGGATAGTTTACAAGTGGCAAACCTTTCCTGAATTTTGTATGGAAGAGTATTATAATTGTTTTTATAACTACGTTTAGACCAGCAACCGTCCGCAATGACATCGACGATTGGAATGCAATTATTATTGACCCTGTCCTTATAAATCGCAAATAGTCTTCGTTTTCTGCAGCCTCTTTCATTGCATCAACAGAAACATCCTCCCATTTCTGACGGACAATGTCATGGTTTTTTGCATATAATATCTTTTCAGATATAACAGGCAGGTTAAGAGCCGAAAAAATTCTACCAATTGAGATTGACCCCCGCCAATTGCCATTGCACCGACAACGGCGCATGAATTAATGGGCAACTAATTGTCACTACAGTTATCACCTACTATAACATTTTTTTTATTGCAGAGACGACATTTAAATTTAAATTACGATTGCAGACAATTTTGTGTTTCTGAAATCAAATTGAGTTCAGTGATGCTACATCTGAGCGGCCCATGAGTAGATATGCGTTTAAGCTCTGATAAAAAATAGCTGACGTGATTATCCCTCTTCTACTCGTCTTGTTTTCTGTTTCATTCTCGTATGAAATTTGTAACTGCAAAAAAAATATAAAACTAAGTTATCTGAACCACATTGGAAACTCAAGCCATATATAAGTTATTGTATACAAGCCTAATCTCGACCTCGAGTTTGCCTTATAATATTATAATACCCACCTCTTCATTATCGTCAAAGGTTTCGTTGTTACTTGTTTCGATGACTCGTGATCCTGAGCGCTCTTCAATCATCCTGAAAAAATATACATTTATCATGAATTGAATAGGCAAGATATATTTTGAAGTGAAAACTTCTTTAGCATCGTTGTGATTTGAAAGTCGATGAAACGAAAAAGCGACAGTAAAAAGAGACAGACACATAAATTCATAAGATTTAACGTGGGAGAAAATGAGATAGGAAGCATTATACGTGTTTGTGCGCGCATGCGTAGTGCAAAGCTTGAGAAAAGGCATCACAACAACCGTGGTTTTTTGTATACGTGTACGTATTATACGTTTGTTTTTTGAAGGTTTCATTTCTACTACGTGTGAATTGCAAACATGTATTTTTTTGAAGTGTAATTTCTTTAGCATCTTTGTGATTGCGTAAGTAACAAACAAACAAACGTCTAAATATCATAGTTTATAAGAAGGATCATTTTATAAAAAATCTAATATGAGTAGGTACATTATTTTTTTTATTTAAATGTACCTCTTTAGATTTTGAAATGGATACCATTTTTTTTTATCTACATGAAAAATTTCATAATCGATACCAACATCGTTTTATTAAAAAAACACTTTGTATAATATAGCATAAAACATGGTATTATTATATTTATATATAATCTACTTACTCATTATTGATTAGGTATGTCAATCACTTGCTCATCATTACTTATTTTATTATTTTGTGACGGTAACCTCCAACGCTCTCCTATCCTGCAAAAAAAAACTTTTTATTATTATTATTTAGGCAGGTAAATATTCTAATTGAGTTGACTTGCAAAATAAAGCATGCACCTAATCATGTAAAATAGTTCTGCAATCAGAAAATATTACACGGCAACCTAAACCCTTGCGTTCGAGCAGTGTCGTGTCTGTATTTTTTATGCTCTACACTACATTGCAATTTTAAATACCAAAGCAGGCGTTTAGGTGTTTCCATTATGATCCACACCCAAGCGAGATACAGTTCATTTTTCTTCGCACGCCGATGACGAAGTATCTACCTACTCGCAGCGATGATTCGATTATTGATCAAACAAAACATTGTAGATTTATTTTGTTTAGTGGTTTGAATTACCTACCTAGGTACTAGTAGGTATTTATCTAATACGTGATTTTTTCTTGATAAATTTGCTAATTACCGACAGATTATCAAAATAAGTATTTAGGTACTTAGGTAGACAGGCAGGTAGGTACCATCGAAATTGAAGTATCTGGGTACTTACCGTAAGTATTATGGTAGGTATAGTAAATAGATAGGTACCTATTTATTCTGAGGTAGGTACTTATTCGTTTTCATCCACATTCAATTGGGATGTTGTATTGTTATTTTGTCCGTTATGAGAGCATGTTCCAAATAATTCTTCTTTTCGCGTTCGTCTACCTACAACAAATAATTATAGGTTATTCAGCTACTTACCTGGGTTTATTGTGTACTTAGGTAGGTACTTGTGAGTAACTACTGTGGTATTTACCTACATTGTAAGTAAGTGAGCAGGTGATTAGATAAATCAAGTAGTC
The DNA here is from genome assembly GCA_948098915.1 of Lampropteryx suffumata. Taxonomy (NCBI): domain Eukaryota; kingdom Metazoa; phylum Arthropoda; class Insecta; order Lepidoptera; family Geometridae; genus Lampropteryx; species Lampropteryx suffumata. The sequence continues at coordinate 15,051,266 of OX402558.1, read as the reverse complement.
AGTCTGTAGTAGGTAGGTCCTACCTAATCGTAACTTAGTAAACAAGCAGGTAAACAGACAAACAGAGACACATTTGAATTTATAATATTTGTAAGTAACTACCTATGGGTATTATGTATGATAAAGTTTGGCAGTATGGATGATGAAAATAGCAATAATTAGGTAGATAGGTATGTACTTACATAAATTTATTCAATCTTTCTGCGTTTTGACGCCTTTGTCGTTTCACTTCTTTGAACTTCGGCATTTTTTAGGCACGTAGGTATATAAAACACACAAAAGTAGATCACTAGGTACCAACTCTAATCTAGGCAATCGAAGCGTCTTTTCGCAGTTGGTAATTCAGAGAAATGTTTCAAAAATCACAATCAATAGTATAACCAAGTCTTCTACAAACTAAAGGTAATATAACTAAAGAGGTAGGGTAGGTATCTTGATAAACACAAAGCCTCTTTTCACAATATACAAAAACAAAATAACACAACAAGTACTTTTAGAAGAAACCACGAGATTGTGCATCGGCAGCCGGCCGGCCGGTGCGGATGCGAGCGACACGGGTTCCACGTCCGAGAGTTGGGGGCGCACTGACGTCCGCGCCCGCATTACCAGCCACACCAAAACTCACTCAAATTTCTCGAAGTTTTATTGGGAAAAAATACAAGTAGGCAATTTGAAAAGTATATAACGAGGAATTATTTACCTATTAAAATATCTATTTATAAGTGCAAACCGCTAATTTAAGTGATGCTTTAGGAGAAGATGATAAATTATTTCCAATTTTCGTGTTGAATACAAAATTAAATTACAGAATTAACAACAACTTTAGAAACAATTTTAAACGAGGAACTTGAAGACAAAATATTCAGCATACAGAACATATTTTTAAAATTTCGTTTATTCTTACAATTAACGAGTTAATAGCCACTTAATAGTGACCGAAAGTGTTAAGTTTTGTATCTATCTCCAGGAAGCGCCTTAATAAGATCTTAGCAACTTAATAGTCATTGTCACCTTTGCAATTGACAGAAATGAAAGTAAAACCAGCACCTGGAACTCATTTTGTATGTGCCCATTCTCTGAAAGCTTTTTAAATTTGCAGTAGTGTAAGAACATCTTGTAGTCTTCCTCTTATAAGACCGCATCCGAACAAAAAATAAAACAATTATTGTTGTTTGAGTCGTGGGGTAAGTTGAGCAACTATAACTCAACTAACCCCAACCCGGAATTTTATAACAAAAGTGACGTTATAAAAAAATCGTAAGAATTATACCCAGAACCTCTCTACATCTCAAAAGTACAATAATTCTCTGGAAGATTAACACTTACTTGATTGAAAACAGATAACAATTGACTAATACAGACGAAAACTTGCGATAAGCGACGTTTTTACTTTTTGGTCACAAAATACAAAACGCACAGACGCTTAACTCGCTCGTCGAGCAGCCACTAGCGATCGCGTGGTGATTACCTCTCCAACAACCCCTTCTTTCCGCCATACGATGCCTATGCGTACGGTGAATAGTTTGCGAGATATTTCGATTGCCCAAATTGCCCCTATGCTCAACTAGCCCCGCCCTACTCTATTTGAGTAATCGGTAAACATTCCGACGAATTGAGAGCCTCCTTCTTTTTGAATGCGGTTAAAAAATAACAGAGAGCCAATTATAAACTTCCATTGCTGGAAACATTATAGTCAATAGTGTGAACACTATTATAACGCACATTGAAAAGAGGCGCGTGCTCGCTATCCAGATATAATTAAAACATACAATACAGAAAAAATATTTGTTCCATAAAAAGAAAAGAAAAGAAAAAAATGGTTGTCTCTAAAGTCGGGCGAGAAAACCGGCGTCACAAGCTGAACGCTTAGGCCGATTGTGCCTCTCTATCGCTTGTTACGCGCCCTCGCTTGCACGCTCGGCTCAGGCGGAACGTGACACTTATTCACTTACGCAGCCGGCGTTCATCGCCGGCTGCACGCATTTATAAATAAAAACATCAATGAATAAATAGCACATAATGGCCTCAATTCTGTTGGCACCAACCTAACTAATTTTAGATAGAATTAGGTTTAGGCTGTTAAATGAAACTTTGGTATTCTGCTGTTACCAACTTATCTAATTTAATTAAGCGTTCCTTAATTAGTTAGATGGTACCAACCGAATAGGTTTTACAAATGCGATGACTAACTAAAATATATTTTAAACAATTCCTAATTTTAGAAATGAACCAACCGAATTGTCACCAATATCCACAGCGAACCCTGGAAATAATAAATAGGCTACATACTCAGTGCCTTGATTATCTGTTGTTACATTGTGTTAACATTTATTGTACATTTACAGCCAAAATTCCTATTGGATATGCATCAGACGTCAGGCGAGGATGTGAAGAACTTGGCTTGGAGTACCCAGACTCGGAGGCTCCTAAAACTGATTTCATGAATCTGCTTGCGAATATCGTTGATTACCTGAAACATGGGGACACATCAACGAAGGTGCTACTACTAGCTTATTTTAAGTCTTTCATAAAAGTGACAATACATAACTTAGTGTCATCATCATTACATAGTATAAAACAAAGTCGCCTCCCGCTGTCTGTCTGTCCCGTTGTATGCTTAGATCTTTAAAACTATGCACGGATTTTGATGCGGTTTTTTTAATAGATAGAATAATTCAAGAGGAAGGTTTATATGTATAAAACATGCATAATATAGTAGAGAAACACTGATAATTTTAGAGGTTTCTAATGTGGTGTCGTAAATAAACACATTTTTTTGCGCTTACATTGCAAATGCTGGCTGAACTCTATGAGATAGATCAAAATAATGTACTACAGTATTGTACACCCTCAAAAGTTCTACAAAAAAGTCCGCGATGATATATGGCTATCTCTTAAGTTATGTTATTCTCTTAGATAACGTTGTATATAAAGACATTCTGTAGTATATTTAGCATCGGCATGCACCCGTGCAAAGCCGGGGCGGGTCCCTAGTAACTTACAAAGCGAAGTACTCAGGCAATTCTGCCCTTACGAAAACGCCTCCTTACTTGAACTCTGGCAAACACTGTATAAGATACACCCTGTCACTATAAATTTGATACAATCTTACACAAATGAATGGCACTATTTCTTCTTCGTTCTTCTTTGTTTATGGCATGTGACATAATAATTTCAATTTTGCCAGTGTCAAGTGTTTATGTTTGCTTATAGTCAATTTGTTTATTAAAGTTTCGATGGTCAATTGTCAATTCTAGACGTCACGCGGAATGGCCGTCTAAAATGTTCTTGGGATTTCTCGTCATTCAAATCACATTGCACCATTAGAGTTTATTCAATTGTTCATACTTGTTACATGAAGTCACAACTTATTCATTAAAACTCCGTTAAGATTACTAAATAAAACATGCAATAAAACGAGTAAAAATATTAAATTAGCAGAGCTATGTTACTCTATGAAATGACAAACGGAGAATCTTCTTCTGGGTTAATGGCATGTGTCATAATAATGTCAATTTTGCCAATGTCAAGTGTTTATATTGTTTATAGTATACCTATAACAAGATACAAAGTCGTATCTAGTCGTTCATAAGATACAATCTATATCCATACCAAATTTGAATGATGCAAAAAAAAGTAACTCGAATATACATACACATAAATACATACGCCTTTTATCTATATATATATATATATATAAATATATATATACGAGTAAAAATATTAAATTAGCAGAGCTATGTTACTCTATGAAATGACAAACGGAGAATCTTCTTCTGGGTTAATGGCATGTGTCATAATAATGTCAATTTTGCCAATGTCAAGTGTTTATATTGTTTATAGTATACCTATAACAAGATACAAAGTCGTATCTAGTCGTTCATAAGATACAATCTATATCCATACCAAATTTGAATGATGCAAAAAAAAGTAACTCGAATATACATACACATAAATACATACGCCTTTTATCTATATATAGATATATATATAATATATATATATATATATATATATATAATTCTACTGTACGTGTGTATGTCACTGAACTCCTCCTAAACGGCTGGACCGATTTGAATGATTTTTTTTGTGTGTTCAAATGAATTCGAAAATGGTTTAGATTTACAAATATAACTTTTTATTTTTTAAAAAACGCGCGGACGAAGATAAAATGGTGCATTTCATATAAAATAACTACGTATATTTTTTTCTCGAATCACAAAATAACAAAGCTTTTATTCCAATTATTCACACCCGAGTCAATAACTCTAGCTCTATTTGAATAAAAACTCCAAAATTACCAATAAAATCGGGAATATCTCGAGAAAAATAAATAATATAAAAGTTTAATGATTGCTTCGCAAGACGACCATAAATAATCCAATGGCACTATTTTAACAATATCATTTTGACAGAACTCGAACAGAACGATTTTGAGGCCTATCCATCCACCGACTTCCTGCAATCTTTACAATGTCGTCAGTCCATCGGGTCGTCCTACGCTTCGTTTTCCTGTCCTTTATCGCCATTCGAGAACTTTTATTCCCCAACGGTTATCAGTTCTGTGAGCTATGGGCCTGCCATTGCCGCTTCAACTTGCAAATATATGTATGTGTTCATAATAGGTTGGGGTTTCTTCGCATTTTTTAAGAAAATTCAAAACATTTTTTAATATAGTTTATTTACATTTAACTAAAGTATGTAGGTACCATTTTGTTCGATAACTTTTTGCCATCTTGTAGGGACATGATCCCATTGCTATAGAAATTTTGGGACTTCTGATCAAAATACCGCGACAAGTGGTTTTGGCAGTTCTCTCGTGATGTTAACCACTGCCTAAAGAATTCTGAAGAGACCGAAACAGGTGGAAATCTGAAGGTGCAAGGTCAAGACTATACGGCGGATGCATTAACACCTCCCAGCCAAACTCTCTTAATTTTTGCTGAGTGGCTAAAGATATGTGAGGTCTAGCGTTATCATGATGAAAAACCACACCCCTTCTGTTGATTAATTCCGGCCGCTTTCTCTCAACTTCTTGCTTTATTCTCATCAGTTGTTCGCAGTAGAGTTCAGAATCGATGGTCCTGCCTGGTAGTAACAGCTCATAATGAATAATGCCCTTCCAATCCCACCTCACACACAGCATCACCTTGTTGCGAGTTAACCCGGGTTTCGCCACAGCCTGTGAAGCCTGACCGGCCTTTGACCACGACCTTTTTCACACGTTCTTGTCGTACGTGATCCACTTTTCATCACCAGTTATCAGCTTCTTCAAAAATGGTTCGGTTTCATTACGTCGTAATAAAGAATCACAAATGAGTACACGGTTCATTAGGTTTCTTTCAGTGAGCTCGTGAGGTACCCAAATATCGAGCTTTTTTGTGTACCCAGTTTTTTTCAAATGCGCCAAAACTGTTTTGTGGTCAATTCCCAGTTCTTCAGCTACGCCGTAACTACTGATATACCGATCTTGCTCCACTTTTTCAAAAATGGCATCCGTTTTATCCGTAATAGGGCAACCAGAGCGACGTGCATCTTTGACATCAAAATTTCCGGATTGAAAACGCTTAAACCAAATTTGTGCTACTCTCACAGACACTGCACTAGGTCCACAAACATCGTTGCATTTTTACCTTTTTTGTAGTAAAATTTTAAAATCTTGACAGTACGAAAAACAAATAAAAATACACATTTTCCTAATTTGAAATTATGTTCTTTAAAATTTAAACTTTTAATGATACCAAAACCAGCCAGATACAAATAGTATAGCCAAAGAGATTTTGTTACAAGTTCATACATACTATAATGCGAAAAGACTTTTTCCCCAACCTAATATATGTAAATAAATAATGCTTGACATTTCACACAGCATCATCTACCTCCAAAGTAAGCAGAGCTTGTGTTACAGGAAGCACTTGTCTAATAAAACTTTTTAACAAAAAATTAAACTACCGAAAAAACAGAAAAGCAAAAAGCAATGACCCTTTTTTTTAACCTTATTAACTAAGTTCTTAAACTAATGTGAGTATTCTAAGTAATTTTGAGTCGTCTTTTATACTATAAAGTACCACCCAAACACAGAACCAACACCTAATCACACAAATGTTTGTCCTGGGAGGGAAACAAACCCTCAACCTACAGCGCAGAAGGCAGAGCTATTACCGCCTATTACCGTTATTACTGAGCTAACAGGCCAATATGTATTATAAATACACATAAAAAAACACCCAGATCCGAGACAAATATTTGCAAATTATACAAAAATGTATCCTGCAGCGGGTATCGAACTCGCAATCAGCGCCTCAGGCAGGCCTTCGCCCAATGCGCTACAGAGGTTGTCATATAAAGATGAGTTATTTTCCCTAAGGTGCTGCCGCCACTGTATACAATGCCAGAGAAAGTACAGCAAGTACTAGACTTCACGATGCAAATATGCCACAGAGCACGTAAGTACATAAACTAATATACTGCCGGACATTTCACACAGCATCACTGTGTGAAGTGTTGGGGCCAGACCCCAAAATAAGCAGAGCTTGTGTTATGGTTACCTCGTGACTGATTTACCTACTACTTAAATAACTTTTATATTTATTTCAAAATATTATTATATTATACACTAGCTGTACGCGCGCAGCTTCGCCCGCGTTGAAGATCTTTCCCGGGATAAAAAGTAGCTTATGTCACCCGGGGATAGTGTAGCTTTCCAACGGTAAAATAATTTTTCAAATCGGTCCAGTAGTTTTTAAGTTTATTCGTTACATACAAAAATACAATTTTTTCCTCTTTATTATATTAGTGTAGATAGAAACACCCAGACCCGAGACAAATACTTGCAGATCATACAAACATTGGTCCCGCAGCGGGAATCGAACCCGCAACCGCCCGCGTATCAGCCGGGGCTTGGCCCACTGCGGCACAAAGGCCGTACTAATACTTATTGTAAATTTATAGAAATTGCCCGCGCGTTTTAAAAATTAAAATAAGTATATCACATATCATAGGATAGGTAATATATCAATGAGTACATTGTTGTTTACAGAATGATAAAATATGGTTTGGTTGTAGAGTTATTACATATTTTGTACAATGCAGTATTTTTGCCGCCACTTTAGTCTAGTCTAGTCTAGTGTAGACTCTAGTGCCTAGTGCTGCAAAATTTTAAACAAAAATTTTTTCGGGGTTGAAGAGTTAAACCACTTCTTGCACGAAAGGAGCCTCTGAGGCGCACTATAATCCTTTCACCACACTTGTTAAAAATAACTAGTACCAGGATAAGAAGAAGAACCACATCTTGCTTGTCTTTGCTTCATCGCAAGCTGTTTTTGTCATCTAAATAGTATATTATTTTATAATTGCTTTAAGAGACAGTTTCTGTTGTATTACGTTTTTATTACTTAGCTTATTTTAGACTTTTATTTCAATTGGTGTTGTATGAGACATGTCAATTCATTTTATTGTATGTATGTACATAGGCTTTATAACATCACGCTGAGACCAATTAGGAGCGAAGCGTCAATGGAAAATGTTGCAAAACGGGAAAAAAACATTCCTTTTTGAGCTTCCGTTGCGTGCGCTGCGAAAACGGTTTAAGTTACGCAAAAATCATGTATGATGGAGTTGTTCCTCTTTAAAAGTTCTAAAAAAAAGCCCGCGACAGCATATCTTTTAAGATTGACTCATTCTTTTTTATGGTAACCAAATTTGTTCGAAAGTAATGCATTATTTGCCAAGGAGTTTTATCAACATAATATTAAAACTTATCCAAATAAATATTAATCACATGTATTTAATTGTGAACAAAGTTGTCCTTGACATCACGTCTTGATTTCAATGAACATCTTAGGAGATATTTATAAAATAACTCCGCAACAAAATAGGTATGTTCGGGTTCACGCGCGCATAAGTAACTCTGTCTGTCTATCTGTAACGCTTTCACGACTAAACTACTGAATCGATTTTGACGAAATTTAGTATAGAGTTAGCTTAAACCTCAAGGAAGGACATAGTAATATTATTTATCCAACCGTGATAGCTGTTATTCACACGGACAAAGTCGCAGGCAACAGATGGTTCAGTAATATTTTTGGTGAATTTATCCTCTTTGTCATGTGAATAGTTGATGTCGCAATCAATTATTTTGTATTTAATTTTAACTTATTTTAAATTTGTCATTAAATGACTATAATTTGGACTTAAATGTAAGCGAAATATAATCGTTCCTTTTGTACGAAATTTTAGCTACTTCATCAACACAATAGAATTACTATCATTGATGTATGTTATTATAGACCCTAAGATTAAACTATTACACCAAAGAAGTAATGCTAATTTGTCTGTTTCCACAGACGAAGACGAGACTATGTTCCGTGTCTACAAGCTCGACATCCTGTTCTTCTACGTGATTAACTCTCTGAAGATCCACAGCAACGAAGGTTTTCCTACAGAGTCGCTCGCGCTGGCTTCTTTGAGGAAAGACGTTTTTAAATACACCCCGGATCTCGGGTGCGAGGTGAGGGTCTCGCTAGGACCTATTTCTCTCAAGATTAATAGATAGATAGATATATATATATATATAATACTTTATTGCACACCAAATATAGATGGACAAGTAGAAACAAAAATAACAATGTTTTGCTAGTTGGTAGTACAATGGGCGGTCTTATCGCTATGTAGCGATCTCTGCCAGACAACCTTAGGATGGTTTGAACTAAATGTAGCTGAAAAAATGGTGATGATAATAATATGAAGAGATTTATAATTTAAATAATGTGTACATACAAATTTACAGGATTAGAAAAAGATAGATACGTCAATACTTATACGAAAATATATACAATACATACATTACAGTATATTAAATACAACGTTATAAAATAAACTAATACATACATAAACAAAACTAAATCCAAAAATTACATAAAGAATCAAGCAACAGTTAACGACAGGACAAAAAGTGTTCCCTGACCATAGTTTTAAAACAATCATTAATTTCTTTAAATATTACGCTCACCTGACTCCTGAGGCGCAGTGTGCCAAGGTCGGGCAGGTTTCCGCCGCGGCACAAATGTTTGTATGATCTGCAAGTATTTGTCTCGGGTGTGGGTGTTTCTATGTATAATATGTATGTATTTAGAAATAAAATAAGGTATGTAAGTAGTGTATTATCAGTCATGTGGTACCCATAAAAAGCTCTGCTTACTTTGGGGCCAGGTGACGCTGTGTGAAATGTCAGGCAATATATATTTACTAGGTGTAGGGATCGCAGCGCAGCTTAGCACAGCAAAATATAAGCAATGCAATACTTCCCGCGCGCTGGATACCTCAGGGCTCAGTCAACTCCCGACAAGCAGACGAATAATACATGTACCTACATGAGTACGGAATAGACGCTGAGTGATTAACAACTAAGTATTTCATTTATAAAAATAACATTTCCAAAGATACCTTCTGATCTGGAGTCCGACGTGATCGGAATGTACATATACAAAAAGTGATAAACGTTCCGTACACTAGGCATAAAAAGCTTTGAATTTCTTGATAGGTGGTTTAGTTGCTTTTCAGGAAGCTTTATTATAGTATAAAACAAACAAAGTCGCTTCCCGCTGTCTGTCTGTCCCTATGTATGCTTAGATCTTTGAAACTACGCAACGGATTTAAATGTGGTTTTTTTAATAGTTCAACAGAAAGGTTTATATGTATAATGCAAGCATAATATATTAGAGAAACACGAATAATTTTAGAGGATTCTAATGTGATGTCGTAAATAAACAAATATTTTTGCGATTACATTGCAAACGCGGGCTGAACCCTACGAGATAGATCAAAATAATGTACTACAGTATTGTACACCTTAAAAAGGTCAACAAAAAAGTCGGCGATGGTATATGTCTATCTCTTAGGTTATGTTATTCTCATTAGTATATTTAGTAATAGCATTGCACACGTGCGAAGCCGGGGGGGTCGCTAGTATTATAGAAGCATATAATGCATGCATAATGACAGCCATCTATAATACAATCGACAACGCGATTCAGGTACAATCAATTTGTATCTGAATCGCGTTTTGTAACCGGTAAAAGTTGCTTCGGGATTTTATTAAAACAGAGCCCTCAGCAAGTGATCTTTTGTATGGAATAAAATAGTGTTTTCCCTCTATTTAGTGGCTATCTGCTCGTTATTTGAAGAATAGAGGAATTTGTGGAAAAGTTATATCTAATACTTAATAATAATAATAATGCCGGACATTTGACAAATCATCATCTGGCCCTAAAGTTAGCAGAGCTTGTGTTATGGGTACCACATGACCAATTAAAGGAATATTATTTATAAAAGATGTATGATATGCATTTACGATATTTTGCCTCCTACCTACTGAGAAACTTGCCCATTCCTCTTCCAAATATAACATAGAAAGTACATCATTTCAGGTCTACTAAAATGCGGGACGGAAAAGTCTATGGAATTTCATTTCTAACGCGTTTAGCGGGAGATAAAAGTGTATGGAAATCTATTTCTAACGTGTTATCTTTTTTAATTTATTCATAGATCAGCCGGTAGCTGTTCTATGAATAAATTTCATTTCATCTTTTCATTTTAGGTCAAACGACAAAAAGTTTTTACTCCAGTCCGCCAAATATATTCCTATTCCGATTTCCGAACAATATTTTGAAAAAAGAACCCAAGTAATAAAGGCATGCGAGGGAATTTAAAAAAATAATAATTTGCGTTTGGTAATTTTATTAATTCTACCGAATGTCGAGTGATAGTGAAGATTTAATTCCTCGTAGTTGTAGTATAAAGCACTATGTTATGTATCACTCGGGAGAAAGTGCATTTCCTACCTCGTGTGTTTTAAGGCCCTCGGCTGATGACACACTCGATAGGAATTGGGCACTTTCTCGCCTAGGTGTACAATGTACTATCGACTATGACTTTATGTTGCAGCATCACGAGAAGGGCGAAAGTGTGACAGAGTGCACGAAGTCCCGCGTGAAGCGGTGGGCCTACACCGTACTGGACGGCTGCTGTCCCGTCGCCGGAGTGGACGCCGTGCCCGGCTATCACGTGCCAGGCGGCACCGATCTACACGTAGGTGACAACGCATCGCAAACCTATTTCGATAAATCTAATCAAAAATGTTTATTTAGGAACAAGTAACATTTGTTTAAAAATAATTAGAAAAACGATGGTATCTCCAGAAGTTTGAAAGACTGTCGCGAAAACCGAAGCCCGCCTCCGTTTACAGAGATTTACGTGTTCCAACTAACAATGTGAGTCAGTTAGTGTGGGTGTGTGTGTACATATGTGTGTATGTGTGTGTGTGTGTGTGTGTTTTTGAATTCGATGTTCTCTAGAAACTAAACTAGTTTAGTTTTTGCTTCGGACGATCGGATGGAATATCGAACATCGTTGAAATCTTCAGAGTTAAATCGACACAACACTATCCAGTCCCAAACTAAGCATAGCTTGCACTTGCTTGAATCGCAACGACTGATATATTGAAGTGATAACTTGTTATGGGAGGGTAAACCGCTTCGTTACGTAACGCGTTACGGCGCCAGTCTGTCTGGCTTCCCGTTCGCACACGGCAGCGGTAGGCAGGCTCCTCCTCTTTCACTTTAACCCACAGCGCTAGTTAGATTAGTTTAAGTTATCACTTCTGTCGGGCGTCCCGAGACGCACACGTTTTTTTTTTAAATAGGTACACACCTAAGATACTTTATAACACCCAGACACAGAACAAACAGCTATGTTTATCCTGAGGTGGAATCGATCCCTCAATCTACAGCGCAGATGGCAGAGCTACTGCGAACTGAGCCGAGTCACTGACAGTTGTTTCGATGACGAAAATTTATCATTTATAAAATAGATCTATTAAAAATGGATACCTTTTGCATTCTAACATTGTTTATATTTCCAGGCGGTGCTTTTACACAAGGAAAAGAAAAGGGAAGAAAGACGTCTACCCTCATCCAGAGTAAGTACTGTACTAGCTAGTGTAACTCGCGCTTTTTGTCCGCGTAAAAGGTACAAGTAAAAATAGACAATTCTGATAACTGGAGTTAGGTTAGGTTAGGCGATTTATCGGGAAACCTCCGTTGTAGTCTACCAACTTTTATTACGTCAATTAAGAAAACTGGTATTTATTTTGTTAATTTCCGTAAGCTCGATTGGAACCGAACCGCAGCCGAATGACAGCTTTTGACGTGTTTTCGTATTCTGCTAATGAACAACGGCTCAGCTTACGCTGCTTTTACGAAGTCGTCAACGATCGATCGAATTTTGTTTTTGTTTGGTCATAGAGATAACTATCACAACTATACGGTAATTATAGAACTGTAATTGAAGCCGAAACGTAGATGGATTGGAATATAACGATAATCGTTGTAAATTAACTTATGTTAACACAATATTTACATTGGCAGAGCATAGAATTCATTACTACTCTTGTTTTTTTTATTTTTAATGAGAGCTATCGCTGAAATGTCAAAATGTCATTCCGGGAACGTTTTTGTGAGGCTGATAATAATAATAAAATATAACATAAGTATTAATTTTTTACCTTGTTCAATAGCGGATATATGTTATTTATAAATAGAAATTAAAAAATTCTAATGAAATTGCCAATAAAGACGTTAAAAAACAAAATATATGAACAAATGAAGCTACGAGTATTATGACTATTTCTTTGTCTAAATTATCTAATTATGAAAAATATCGCTGTCTTATTAAAAAATTAACATGGTATAGTAATAAGAAGTTCGCCTTATTTTAATATTACCAGGGCTTTTTTTTTAATATCTAAAATAATAATGTGTTATCTGTGATTTTAGTGATGTTCCCGGAAATGATGAGGTGTTCGCGGAATGATACGTGTGTTCCCTAAATGACGATAAAGATACAATTTAGGTTTATAAAATCATAAGCAATGTTTTCGTAATTCGTACTTATTTATTTATTTTGGCATATGGTTCATACTTAACAATAGCGTAATATAAATCACTTTATTGTCTTTTAATTGCTGTACACAGCTGTGCATGAATTCTTAATAATCATATTAAACATTTACTATGATAGTAATAATCAAAACATCTAAACATTATATATGTACTTATAGTTTTGCAGTTAATATTAAATAAACTTAAAATCAAAATCAAGCACTCTTAACAATTGATTTTTTCAAAAATGTGTCTGACTGGATTTCATTTGCGTATTTAGTTGTGTAATTCTCCGAAAAGTCGTATCATTACGTCTTCTTTAGTTAAATTTTCTTTCAGCTCTTTTTTTTCCGTTTGTTGTAACTATAAATGCCAAACAGATATTTTTTCATAAGTAAATTATCTTCAATAAAAGCCGTTTTTAATTCATTCACTGTACTTGAAATTGCAACCTTTTTTGTGATCTTGAACATCTTATACTCGCTTTTTTTTCTTTTATAACAGACTTCCATTGGAAATATGTCACTGAATCTGCATTATCAGCTGACTTAAGCTTTGGATTTTCACAAGTATCACACAAACCATTCATGCAGTCATAAGAAGTTATGTCGCAACTATAATCCTCAATATTTTCCTCTACATTTCAGTGATTATTTTGTTGTATGTTTTTTATTTGTTCATTTTAATTTCGAAATTTTCGTGTTTGACACGGAAACAAGATTACCCGTCTCTTAATGTTGGAGCTACCACCCAAAATGGTTTTGCTCTTAATAATGTTGCATAAGGTAAATTTATTCCATTTTCGCTAACGAATTTTGACGTTAGTTCTTTAACTGTGACTAAAAGGAGGCGTTTTCATATTTACGTTTCATGTTAGCAATTGTTTTCTCCTGTTGTTTTATTTTACGGTATGCTTTGGCTCTATCCTTCTACAATTTTTCTTTCTATTGTTCTTTTAACTAAAGGTGCTGCAGCTAATTCATCATCAGAATGGGGCGGAGTATTGTTTACTATACTTGATATTGCTTTCTTTTCTCTGTAATTTATTAATGCTTTTTTAGTACGCTCTATCCTTGTCCCTTTTTATTTCTCTCTCTTCCTCCGTCATCGTATCTAAAAATGCCCTTTTCCTTGGCATTAGCTTTCTCTCGTTGTCACATATAAGCCGAAATTTTTTTTTTAACTTGCTCTTCGGACGTTTTTGTTTTTTTTAAGCCACATGAGACTCCATATTGCTAAAAAATACTTAACATTTATTAAAAAATATGCAAGCATAACAAACACTAAATTAATTAACCAATAGTTATAATAACAGGGCGCATTTATTTGAAAAAGTCATTTCGGGAACATCACCATCATTTCGAGTACGCTCCGTCAAGTCCGGTAACGTTCCCGAAATGAGTTCTCTCATGAAACTCTTTGACTCTTTGACATCATGTTTGGCTTTGTTATTGTAAAATATATGCGATTACTATTTGCTTTAAAACACTACAAAACGTATTTTTCAATATTCCAAGTTGAGAAACGCATTCCCGGTATGATGACGTATGGATGTACGCTCCATGAATAATGAATTGAAAGATACCTACCACTTATTTTCAATTATTCTGGCGAAAAACTCTCTCGACAGCCGTTTGTTTACATCGTTCACATCACTTTACCATAAACGACTAACGGTTGCATTCAAAAACAGATTTTTTACTGAGAATCAAAATTGCGTTCACTGAAATTACGCTTACATTGCCGGACACAATATTTTGACTTGATTTTCCCTAATTTCTTTTCTTTCTTTAATAATAAATAAAAATAATTAATATACGATAAAATTGTAGGCCAGTAAGTAAGAAAAACTTTTCACAGTATTTTATTTTATGAATATTTAGAATGATAGTTTCTGAAGATTGCTTCTGAAGATTGGACGCGTTCCCGAAATTATTTTCTGTAGTTATTTCTTCAAATAATAATGAATATTCTTTACTTTTGCACCATAAAATATTATGTATAGTTAATATGAACAGAGTTAAGCAATATTTACAATAACGATTTGCTTAAATAAACTAAATTTAGACATTTATTTGCTGGCAAAGCTAATAGTCCACCTTGATGATTTTGACCCAACTATTCAGACCTTTGCAAATTTAACAACTTTATTTCGTTACGGCAATAGGTAATTAAAGTATTTCACTATCCTTTACGACCTCTCAGGGCCTGCGACGGCGATCGAATGCCAAAGAAGATCGCTCTCCCGAAAAAGAAAACTTGGTTCTTAAAATTAAAGTATTCTGAAAGGTAGTCATAAACTGTTGCCGTATGAAAATAACTAGGGATTACAATAACTTGTAACAGTAATTTATTCCTTACATTTGTCTTTTTAGGGTAATATTAACCACATGAAACCCTTACTGATTCGCCATGTCGGTCTGTCTGCCTGTCTGTCTGTCTGTCTGTCTGTCTATCTGTCTGTCAGTCTATCCGTACCTAATCAGCTTTACAGACAGACAGACAGACTAAGCTTATCCTTAAGTGGCCTCTGCCGACAAATAAAAATAAAGAACAAAAGATAAAACAACATGGCCGCCACGAACTGTCAAAATACACCCTTTTGGAAAACCAGATTATTGTTTGAAATAAGTGTTTCTACTTACAGGCTCCGTCTTCGTGCAACTCGCGCGATACCTCTTTCGAAGTACCAGTACTATCTTCTAACAGTGCCTGGGGTAGTAAGTACCATGTCACATTTTTTTTTAAATCATTTATTGATTAGACTATATATGGCGCAGTGGGCGAAAGCCTGCCTGAGACGCAGAAGATTGCGGGTTCGATTCCCGCCGCGTTACAAATGTTTGTATAATCTGCAGGTGTTTGTCTCTGGCGTTTATGTAAAAATAAAGTATATAAATATTATATCAGTCATGTTGGTACCCAGAACACAAGGTCTGCTTACTTTGGGGCCAGATGACGTGTGAAATGTACGGCATTATTTATTATTATAATATTTTTAAATTTGCTTGCTGGAGTGAATCCATGAACGAAAGTTTTCAATTAGAATTAATTGCTCTGTTACATTACTGACGCCACCTAATCATCTTCAACAGATGAACAAAGGCCAATGATGATGGTGATTTATAATTTATTTATTACGTATGAGAAATCTAATGAGAGTAAATAAAGCAAAAAAGTGTGTAGATAGCGTAGAAAGTAGAAATCTGTATTTGCTGCCTACACCATCGAGAAACAGGCGTGATGTTTTAATATTTTTATGCATGTATGTATCAATGTACACTTAGCTTAGGTCTAACATAAAAATTGCTATTCAGTTTCAATAAACATACCTGTTGCCTGGAAGAAATCGCTTCCTCAGCGATAAGACCTTCCTTTGTACATTTTTTTTCTTAAGTATTTAATTGTTTTAAGGTGTACAATAAAGTCCTTTTAGGACATTACTTTAAGTTTATCTTACACAAGTTATACATATTAGTCGTATCACCGAAATATTTATTTATTCAAATGAAATATTATAAAGGAATTCCAGACGTCAGGACATAAATAAATTTAAAAACGCATGACCATGATCTTTGTAGTATATGTGGGGGTGATTATGGTTAACTTTGATACTATCAAAAAATTGTTACTAATAGCTTTCAGTCACTATCGATTAATTGGTATTACGGATAGCTTATCGCTGCAATATCTATCGGCTTCTATAGGTAGTTACAATGTGAAGTTGGTGTCAAACTATGCATAACTCGACCAATTTACAAAGTACGATTGTGGTAGGAACCGTGTTTAGCGTACTAAGCATTTAAATACATCGTATATGATTAATTGAAATAATGCCGATTGCTAATCGAAATTGATAGACATTGGTGGCAATTCGGTTGGTTCATTTCTAAAATTAGGAATTGTCTAAAATATAATTAGTTAGTCGTAGCATTTGTAAAACATATTCGGTCGGTACCATCTAACTAAATTAGGAACGCTTAATTAAGTAAGATAAAATAAAATTAGGATAAGTTTAAACCTAATATTAGCTAAAATTAGTTAGGTTGGTGCCAACAGAATTGAGGCCATTGATGCCGATTGCTAATCGAAACTGATAGACATTAATTGTATCAAGAGTTCCATAATCGCCCTAAAGATCAGCTTGTAAGCTGATGTACAACAGCTTTATTGTAAATGTCTTGATTGTCCATATTGATGGACAGTTTATACAAGACCATGTAGCCCCAAACTAAGAACCAGATCTCTGATAGAATATTTAAATCCCATTTAATATTATAAATGCGTAAGTAACTCTGTCTTTTACGTTTTCACGCCTAACCCGTTGAACCGATTTTGTTGATTTTTGGTATAGAGATAAATAGGACCTTGGAGAAGGACATAGACTTTTTATGTAGGTACCACGCGTGCGAAGCCGCGGGAAGCAGCTAGTACTTTATAAAACCCAGACACAGAATAAAAATGGTTGTCTTGGGAATGGAACCTCAACCAACAGCGCAAAGGGCAGAGCTGAGTTGAGGCCGGTAAATTACTGAAACTAATTTGAGAAAAGTCAAAGGACAACCTAATTAATAAATTAATACTACAATAAATACATATTACCGGTGTCACTATTCACAATATTGTTTTTATTTTCATTATTGTAATATAAAATAGTTTTCAAAATTGTAATAATAGGCAATTTTATTTTTATTTTGACGACCTCTGTGGCGCAGTGGGCTAACGGTTGCGGGTTCGATTCCCGCCGCAAAACAAATGTTTTTATGATCTGCAAGTATTTGTCTCGGTTCTGGGTGTTTCTAGGTATAATATGTATGTATATACCAAAAAAAAGTATATAAGTAGTATAATATCAGTCATATGGTACCCATGGCACAAGCTCTGCTTACTTTGGGGCCAGATGTCCGGGATTATTAGGATTATTATTATTATTTTTATAAGGCTATTTTTAATAAGACTATAATAATTTAATGTATTTATTTATTTGTTTAGGCAGGCAAAGTTACCCATTAAGTTCTTTAGGTCTACGCTACCATTGTCATTGCGTTCAGTTTGTCATTACGTCCAGTATAGCCTTAATATTTTGGTGACTTTCATGTTTTATCTTTCTGTATCATAAATTACAATGCCATTTGATACAATGGCCATAATTTCAATCATTAGTTTGATTCTAACTAAAACCATGTTTGATTGTAACTGGTATCATTTTTCAACAAGATGGATATTACGTACATTCGATTTCTATCTCGGACCAAAGATAAAGACGGGGTGCCGCGCACAACCAAATTGAAGCCTCAAAACCGTGCTCTTCTGTGTAAATAGATGCACCCCACCCACGCACACCAATACACCCAAACCTTTTACCTTG
This sequence comes from Lampropteryx suffumata, assembly GCA_948098915.1. Lineage (NCBI taxonomy): Eukaryota > Metazoa > Arthropoda > Insecta > Lepidoptera > Geometridae > Lampropteryx > Lampropteryx suffumata. The sequence goes on along the minus strand of OX402558.1, from coordinate 15,032,960 downwards.
ATATTAGTACATCGTACAAATAAACACTATGCTTTTTTTGTTTCGTGGTGAGTGATGGTGAAAAAATTGTGTCACGGAATTACTTTTCAGTTGAAATAACACCTATTTTTTATTATATAAATCTTACATTTTTAAACACGAAACGTCATTGAACTCACTTGACCTAAAACTCGAGGGTTTTGTACTATGTTTACTGGATGACGAGGAGCATTATTTGAATGTGTGTATATGCGTGTATTTATACAGAGGAAAGAAATTGATGCTAGGAGTATTGGAATTTCGGACGTCCACGGATTGACGCGTCGCATGAAAGGCCACGTATGCTGTATTTCGGGAATAGTTTGATCATTTCGGCGGCTTGATTTACTCTATATCCATTCCAAACAAGGGTTTTCAACTGATAAACTCGTGTTAGTATTGTATTCAGAATTATTTTAAAACAATCCTATCCTGTAATTTTAAATTTAACTGAAAATTTTGTGGTTTGTAGGATTTACTTTGGTTGATCGTGACGTTTCGACTTTATCTTTATTTGGTCTGAGGTGTCTATTCATATGACAGTATGTCTGACAATCACCAACCTTCCGAAATACCAATTCATAAATAATAATTGAATTAATAATTTTAGCTTCAAAGTTTTGACAGTATCAGAATTCCATAATCGCCTAGCTGATGTTCTGGCTAATGTGAATACCGCAGGATACTTCCTAAGCATCTACATTTGCATCAGTTAAATGTTATTTTTCATAAGTAAATAACTGTTTTATATATTATATTTACAGAACCAGTGAGAACGCTTCAGCCACTTCGCAAACCGACGATTGACACTCTTAGTAAGTATTTTTCGCGTACATTTTCAAACGCCACAGCAAACCAAACGGTATATAATTTCACGTGTATAGAGACCGTCTAACCTTAAATTAAAATTGAGGTGTAAAGACGAGACACAGAAACTCGTCGTCATTGGTTAAATTGGCATGCTCGAACAAGGTTGCCGGTTCGGTTCCCGCTGCGGGACAAATGTTTGTATGATCTGCAAATATTTGACTTCGATCTGGGTGCTTCTATGTATAATATTTATTAAAAACCTTGGTGCTGTGTGAAATGTCCGGCATTATTTAATATTGTTATTTGTTACAGATTTTCAAAATAAAATCCTGGCTCCAGAACTCAGCGATAGTAACTTTCCTCCACTGAACCTCGGATCAGGACGAGGTATGAAAATATAACCAATAATTCAAAATCATTTTAACCTGCTAGTAGACTCTTCTTTTTACGAATTTACTTAAATTTACGATTACGATTAGCCCATTGTGTCCCACTGCTGGGCAAAGGCCTCACCTTGATCTCTCCAAATTTTGTTTAAGTAAATTCGTTTCTGTTTTTTTTCTTACCTCTATTTTAAACTTATATTCTGTAAAATAAGTTTAACTTAGCAGCAATAAAGGCTTATTATTATTATTATAGTAGACTCTTCAGTAAGAGTCCGTCTTGGCCACCATATTCTGCCTCTAAGCAGTAGTATGCAAGCATTACTGAGTTTACATCCGGAGGACACTAGATCAAGTGACATTAGTAGACAAACAGACAGAAGAAATGATGTCTAGGGTCGTCAACATGTGATACCTTCTAGTATTACAAGCGTCATAGGTTCGGTTCAAATAAATTTTATTATATCAAAAGAATTTACAATTAATGAGATATTCAAACAATACATAGTATATATAGACTTAGTACATTAAGGGCCGCTTTCGTAAGGATCCCTAAACATGTTTACCGACCCCAGTTTCTTTAATAATATTTTTATTAAAGAAACTGTCAAAATTAAACGCCCAAAAATGGGCTTTAGCGAAACGTAACTGTGAGTGCTATTTTAATTGACCAGCTGTTGTTGTATTCAGTCAGCTGTAGTTGCTATTGTCGAGATTATTTTTATTGTGAGAAAGTGCTTTGTTTAGTTTGTGCATTTCTGCGTGGTTTTTAAATTATAATGGATTTATGGGACTTCTCAGACGATGATGAAGAGATTATTGAGTATATAAGCCGACCCATTACAGCACAACTATCTAGAGTAGGTAAAATTAAGTTAAATAAGTTTATTTTGACATATACAGATACAAGTAACATAATTACAAAGCGGGTACACAGATAAGAGAGCAACCTAACTAATACTAAAGCATTTTTTTTTTGAAATTTTGAGTACAAGTACGTGCACCCACCCTGTTCCAAACCTAGTCAGCGGTTGTCATAAAAGCATTCTCACCTTTATGCTATTTCACACAGTGCGAAATAGCGCAGGTTTTCAGACTGCGCCGAACAAGGAAGGTGACATCATGCCGTGACAAAACGAACAGTATTCAATTAGAACAGATAAAAGTAAACAAAAAAAGAACTTGAAATATAACTTAGTTTAAAGGGAAACAAAATATATTTACATTTTGGTAAACACGGGCTTCTCACGTATTATTTTGTCGCTAGGCACCGAACGCTCCAACTCACGAAAGTTTTAAAAGTGAAAACATATATATTCGTTTTTAAACGTTCAGTACCGTTGACTTTATTTCTCGGTCACCGGTACTGCCTTTGCAAGCATTGATTTACCTACCTACTTCAGATATTTCATATTTGAACTATTTCCTATCAAGCGAAACCACATAAAATATTACAGTAATTTAATTGAAAATAAAACAAAAAGAAAACTAATAAAATCTAACTATTTTATTGAATAGAGTTCAACTCACAGTTCTATTCGGTTTCCAAGTCGCAAGGCAAGTGAGTCACAAACAATCTCTTGTCGCCATCTTGTTTTTATAGCACTTCCGTTCAAGTTAAAAAAGATGGTGCAGGAACTTATTAAAATTACAATTAATATTGTGTTAATAAATTCTAAAAATAATTTCTTAATTATTGAAATTTATTTACAGGATTTCCAAAACTCTAATAAAAATATTTGACTTAAAATTACCTTAATTATTTCCAATAATTTAAATAGTACTCAAATAATTCGAAATAAGTTCCATAAATTGATTCTAAATTATTAAAGAATTAAGGAAGCAACTAAAGCTTAAATTGCAAATAATTATAAAATAACGTCCTTCAATGTGTCATCATCACTATTGTAGTCAAATCAATTAACAAATTAATAAGACAATCGATTAATACAAAGTAATGAATGAACCTGGCGTTAAAATAATAAATCTGGGTTTTATAAGACCTCATTGCTTTAAATTATGTTCTTTGTTAATTAAATATAAGTCGATGACGCATTGTTTCGCGAGGCGTAGGAACGACGCGGCGACATATATATAAATAAATTTACAATAGGTACAATAATATGTAGTTAAATGTGTGTACAATAAAAACACATCCTTTACGCATTCCAACACTTAACGGAGTACTCCCTGACTGAATGTCAGGAATACTCCGGTTATTGTAACTTACCATAACTTACCACATAGTCCGTATATTTATTGCTACTTTAATACAAAAAAAAATTACTCACCTCACTTTATTTTTACAGGATTGCGCCGCAACGTAGCGTCTGACATGAAGAACCTGAACCTTAACCAGTAAAGAGCTCAATCAAAAAAGTTTCTGTATCTACTTAAGTAACAATTTTCACAGAAACAAGATACAATAGGCGTACTCAAAATAGAGGCAGTTGAAATAAACCTATTCAGATTTCATGAACATTATCAATAAACATTATTAATAAACCCAATAAAATCTATTTTTAGTACAGTAATTATTCAGATATATGTACAGTAATTATTCAGATATATGTACAGTAATTATTCAGATATATGTACAGTAATTATTCAGATGTATATGTACAGTAATTATTGAAATATATTTGTTAAGTAGAATTTCAGGGTAATGTTACTATTACGTCATAGCTAAATTGTAGTAAAGGTCTCGATAAAGAAACACTATTGGTACTGTCATTTATTTTGATATTTCCGTAGAGACGTTAGCTCGAAGGAAAACTAATTGTGAAGTACTTGGATTATTTTTAGCCGTCTTGCGAAGTCAATATGGCGCTGTTATATTATTTATTTTTCTAGAGTTATTGCCAGTTTAGTAACGTAGTTGTTTTAATTTAAATATAGCTAGAGCTATTGACTCGGGTGTGGATAATTGGAATAAATGCTTTGTTCCTTTGTGATTCGAGCAAAAATAAATATCATTTATAAAAGACACCGTTTTATATGAAATAAATTACGAACGACAATGCTGGCAATTCTGTTGTTTCACCGGACTAGCTAAAATTTTCTTAAATATGGACGACCTTATTTTGCTACCAATAACGTTCAAATTAGAGTACCCATTTTAAATCACAGTTCTAAAAATGTTAAAATTATTTTTTGTTTTATTGCTATAATTTTTATTCCAATTTAATCCTTTATTGACAATAATGTAAGGCGTTGATTATAAACTGCGGAAAATAACCGCAGTTTTAATCAACACTTTACATGATGACTAAATTGAGCTAAAACACGTAAGTTATACGTTAATTTAGGAAGTGTCACTAAATTTTTTTATTCTAATTCAGACTTTAATGCAAACAAAATAAGATCGTTTTTGTTTTAGGAAATTTTAGTTACTCTAGCGAAACAACTGGATTAAGGCCATTATACGACTTTGTGAAATCATACTATTCTTCATTAATGGCACGTGTCATATGTCTTCACGATACAGACTTGCCTAGTGTTAAGGCCGCTGAAAGGTCTACCTATTTAAAATTCGAGAAGCATCAAAGTGCATTTAAACATTGTATTATGCTATCATATGAATGCTGAAATAAAAAATTTTTCATTCATTATAATAAATGATGTCAGTGTTGCCAATGTCCAGTGTTTAGATTGGTTATAGTAAGACGTCACAAAGTCGTATGTTGTCGTTTGTCGTTTGTTATTTTATAAAAAATGGTGTATCTATAAAAAAAATATAAGGATTATTTTTGCTCGAATCACAAAGAAATGCAAAACTTTAATTCCAATTATTCACACCCGAGTCAATAACTCTAGCTTTGCTTGAATAAAATCTCCAAAATTACAAATAAAATCCGAAATAACTCGGGAAAAATATATAATTTAAGAGCACAATTTACTCCGCAAAACGGCCAAAAATAATCCTTTCTTGCACTTGGCACGTGTCTTCGAAGTTTTTAGGTTTTACCACATGTCGGTTTCCTAACAATGTTATCTCCTACTTTATAATACTATATTGTCTTGTCGTTACAAAACATTCTGTTCAACCGCATTTGAGTTCGTGACAAATTGTAAAAAAAAATACGGCTAAATTGTCAGTTATGTACTAGTAATATAAATGTGACTATAATATATTGACTATCAACTCTACTGTTGGAGGTACATAAAAATCTATCAGGCTATAACGAATTGTTTAACGGGAAATGTAAGTACCTACAATAATAATAATAGTCGTGCTCTGATTATGTCAAAGTTATTGACACTAGGCTCGTTCTCCGCAAATATACGCAGTTTTACCAGTTTGGTAATATTTTTCCTCTACATGTAACTCAAGTCGTTCTTCAGATTTTCTCAGAAAAAGGTAACTGGCAGTAGGCGATCACTTCATTTTCCCTTGTATCAACTTAATAAAATGAGATCTATTCTGTGTTTTTGAAATTCAATGACATTTAATAATTCGTTAGGATAGTAAGACCACGTGATTGAATTTTCTTACAGGTGAGTATATGTTAAGATTCTGAGAACAATTAGTAAAATACAGTGCATTTTGCATACGGGAAGCTTGTGTTTCAATCTTAGCTTGAGTGAGAATTGACTGCTGCTAGATATAGCTCGTGCGTCAGTGAGCGTTACGCTCTGCCGTTTCTAAGGACTGTTGAAGGTTGCATGTGTTTTGGACATAAAATGTAGGTACGTCGTATAACCCAAAGTTTATGTTGATAAATTCATATAAGTTTCCTTTTTTATAGATAATTTTTCAACTACTAACTGTATACAAAAGTTATGTAAGATGTAATGGTAAAAATAAATGAATGTTCATTATTCTTATATATTGATGTTGATAATAATTAAGAGTGTTGATTTTGTTTCAATTAGTTTAATATAATTTGTGATATTTCAAGTTATTGCATACTTTGACTGCTTTATTTGAACATTGTCGGTGTTGTAATAAAGTACTAGGTTTCTGTAATTTGTTGCGTTTCAAATTTATTTTTGTTATCCTCTGAATGTAGCAGAACATTTTCACTACATAGTATAAAACAAAGTCTCCTCCCGCTGTCTGTCTGTCCCTATGTATGCTTAGATCTTAAATACTACGCAACGGATTTTGATGCGGTTTTTTTAATAGATAGAGTAATTCAAGAGAAAGGTTTATATGTATAATACATGCATAATATAGAAGAGAAACTCTGATAATTTTTGAAGTTTCTAATGTGATGTCGTAAATAAACAAATTTGTTTGCCCTTACATTGCAATAGCTGGCTGAACCTTACGAAATAGATCAAAATAATGTACAATTTAAAAAGGTCTACACAAATATGTACATATATATCTCTTAGGCTATGTTAATCTCTTAGATAACGTTGTATATAAAGACATTTTGTAGTATATTTAGTATCAGCATTGCACCTTTGCGAAGCCGGGGCGGGTCGCTAGTTATATATAAAGATCTCGCGTCTGAGATGTTTGTCAGGGATAAACACCGGAACTACTTAGGTAACCATTTTTTTATGAAATTTAGCTTATTGCAATTAGGTCAAATATAAAAGATAGGTTATTTTTTATTTCGATTATTGACTGATTCTCGATTATTATTGATTGTATTATTTTTGGAATTTAAATGAATCCCCATTAGTTTGTTACGCAGTGTTAGTTAACTTCAACATCCTTTGCTCTCTAGGTTGGTATTAGAACTACTGAGCCACAGCAACGCGTGGCCGTGTCAGCTAGTGTAATATAGAAAGCTTTTTAAGTAGTGTTTTTCTAACGTCTGACCAAGCCACGCGTCATGGCTCCACCACTAAGACAATCGCTTTACACGTTAGTTTCAGAAGCGTACATCCAAACCACGTCCGTTCATTCTATCGGTTAAGGCTACTATCCATCAAAATAGAGACTTAAAATAAGCCAATCGGATGAAAACGGCATGGCGTCTTTTTAATACGATCATTGTAACAAAGTAAAACTACAATTTCAGAGTGAGTATTATAATTACAAGAGGGTACAACACGCTAAGGGCTAGCTTCCTCGTTAACAGTTTCAAGTTTGGTTTCTATCTCTTTCTTATTCCCAGTTTTTCTTTCCAATTCTTCTGGCGCCTTTTCTACGTCACTCTTCACTTCATGCGTGTCCACAACTTGTTCTGGATTCTCTGGGATTTCCTTAGTCTCGTCGAGGTCATTCTTCGAGTCGTGGCTCTTGATGGACACTTGGTCTTTTTGTGTCTCTTTCTCGTGGATGAGAGAGCTCATCACCAAAGTTGGCAGTTCGGATGTCTTGTTCTCCCATTTGATTTCGACTATTGAGCTTCTCACTAGCAGGAGAACGTAGAGTTGGAATACTGCAAGTAAATAAAAGTTATCAACAATTACCTTCGCTAGTGGCATTCACATAGCACGATGGTACTTGGATGGGCAGCAAATAGAGCTACACGTCCTGGCAACGAAAGTTCTTTTCCGTCTCTCTCTCAATTATCCACTCGTCAATCACCGCATTTATGATAAAAGAGCGTAATGAAGATTTACTCACCATCATCTCCTTGCCTTATCTCACTGTGTCGAATCGGCACAACATATTTTTGTCTTCCATTATCCTCGCAGCCGTCATTTAAGAATCCACTCTTTTCTTACCCATGTCATGTATCACAATCCATACTTCCTATCTTTGGTATTCCTATACCCTTAGATCCCTCCACGTTCATACTTAGTCTTCTCGTCACATAATTTACATCCCTCATGACGTGCCTAAACCACGCTATAGGTACTACCACTTCTTAACTTTTCCGTCACTGGCCACTTCAGACTTCCACTGATATACCTACCTACTCGTATTCATCCGTATCTTTTCGATCCCTGTTTCTCCACAAATCTATCTGAACATTGACATTTCTGTCACATGCACACTATCATCCGTTTCTGGTTGCCCGACACTCGGAACCATACATTACAACAAATGTCGACTTACGTATGCTTCCCAAAATAATAATCTGTAACACGACGTCGATGGCTAATATCACGATGGAATATACAAGAACGGACATCACCAGGGCAGCGATGCAGTAGTACATGTATACACGGAGTAATATCAAGTCTTTCTGCAATTGAAAATGGGGTTTATGGCACTCGTGAATACGGCCGTTTTGTATAGGGCACAACCACAAGGGCAAAGGTGTCTAAAATGCGCGAAAATAATGTCATGTGTCTTAACATATACAATACTAGGTGCTGCCTGCGGTTTCACGCGCGTGGTACCTACATAAAAAGTAGCCTATGTCCTTCTCCAAGGTCCCATATATCTCTATACCAAAATTCATCAGTCGGTTCAGTGGTTTAGGCTTGAAAACGTGACAGACAGACAAGAGTTACTTTCGCATTTATAATATTAGTATGGATTTACATTAAGCTTCGAGCTTCGGTGGCAAGAGGGGTTAGCCTAGTCTCCCACACGACTGGCGACCGCGTCAAAATCATTTAATCTGGAAGATTAGATGAATTGGACGCGTACCTATTCAGTGCTCAAATCGCGATTTTTTTTATTAGAAAACATTAATATACTACTTAAGGAATTCTGGAAAAAGTTTAAACAAGTAATGTTTTAATAAGCGTTCTTTGGGCCTATTCGTGCAAGTAAGCTTAGAAGATTAGGATTGTTTAAGTAGGTAATATTTTAGACAATGGTGGCAATTCGGTTGGTTCATTTCTAAATTTAGGAATGTCTAAAATATATTTTAGTTAGTCATATAATTTGTAAAACCTATTCGGTTGGTATCATCTAACTAAATAAGGAACACTTAATTAAATTAGATAAAATTAAATTAGGATAAGTTGGTAACAGCAGAATAACAATGTTTAATTTGACAGTCTAAACCTAATTTTAGCTAAAATTAGTTAGGTTGGTGCCAACCGAATTGCCACCAATATCTCATAATCCTTATCCTTACTAATATTATAAATGCGAAAGTAACTCTGTCTGTCTGTCTCGCTTTCACGCCAAAACTACTGAACCTATTTAAATGAAATTTGGTACACAGATAGTCTAAAGCCTGAGAAAGGACATAGGCTACTTTTTAATTGGAAAAAGATGTGTTGAAAAGGGGGATGAAAGTATTGTCATTTTCAGAAGCATACAATTTTAGGCTGTTGATCCCTAATGATCTAATAATGACTAATATTATAAATATTACAAATTTTAACTTTTTCTGTCTGTCTGTCTGTTATGTTTTCACGTCTAAACAGCTGAACCGATTTTGATGAATTTTGTCATAGAGATAGATAGGACCTTGGAGAACGACATAGGCTACTTTTATGTAGGTACCATGCGTGGGAAGCCGCGGGCAGCAGCTAGTTAAATTATAAAATTACAGTTAGGTAAGAGCAGCTCTTCTGTCTAGGCCGTAAGTTCGATGTTAGTCACGGATTTTCAGGACATAGGTAGGTACTTACGCGATAAATTCCACACAAACAGAGAACGCTAAAGCCCACTTCGGTGATGTAAGCGAACATAACTACCGACTTGGTGATATAATCGGCCATAATCTTCATCTGGACTTGGATTAAGGTTGTAGATAAGCTATCATTAGCTGTCCCTATAATGCAGATAGCCTGAAAGAAGAAAGTAAGAGTACCTATTTGTAAGTATGTATACTTTATCAATAAAGTTAACTTGCGCTCAGGTGCCCGCTAGAGATGATAGATCTAAAATCTAGTCCTATGGGCACGGGCACGGCCGTACAAAAGTTACGACGTCAGTTTTAACTCCCATATGTGTAAATTGGGCTTCGGAAACAATATTCAAATGCTTGGAGCCATATAGATGTCTATTACATTGCGACTGCCTGAATTAAAGGGTAGTCTGATAAAGAATATAAATAAAAACTTACCGCGACCAATAAATTGAAATATCCCGTAAGTATCAGGCCTATCCTAACAGGCGCGAACCAACAGCAATAGTAGAGTCGAAAATTTAGCACTGCAGACTTAATATAATTGAACAGTTCCATCTTATTCTACGGTTCTTTTATCGTAATATCTGATGTAATGCAATTTCAACAACGCGTACACGCGATGTGCCATTCGCGGGGTTTGTACCAAAAATGTAGGCAAACACGTAATTAGGATGTGTTGATTAAACGGTCAACTAAAACTATTAGGTGTTTTTAATTAGGGTTATAATTGTCCCGTAACAGTGGCAAGGGCAGCTGTCTGCTATTAAGCCGCTATCAGACGACGTGGCCATTTGGATAACTTCCTGATTATGAAATTATACGTTATAAGAACAACTCAATAAGTATCTAATTAATAATAAATTAAAATTGTTGTAACTTTTGATGTCTGATCAAAAGTTACAACAATTTTAATGTATTGTTGTTCCATGTAAGATTAATTCGTAGTTTAAAACGGCTAAACAAAATATCATCACCGGTGAGTCACAGTTTCGTGTCATCATGACACGAAACGTGTCATCACCTGTGTTACTTTACAATGAAACCAATACTACACCCCATTTTACCCAAGAAACTGAATATAATAGTACAAATAGTCCCTTACTTACTGGCTGCTGCCCGCGGCTTGGCACGCGTGATAGGTAACTACAAAAAAAATAGCCTATGTCCTCTCCAAGGTCCTATCTATCTCATCAACATCGGCTCAGCAGTTAAGCCGTGACAACGTAACATACAGACAGACACATTTTACACACAGACTGTTACTTTCACATATATAATATTAGTATAGATTATTACAAAGGATTAGATAAAGACTACGTGATTTCGTTGGTTAGTCTTTTAGACGCTTTACCTGATCTAAACTCTGTTTTAAATCTAGAGTGCGCGAGTGCGTGTGTGACAACTACCTAGAGGTAGTTGTTATACACGCACTCGCACATTACACTCACAGTGTACAGTCTAGAACACGCACACACTCACATTTTATACATGTCCTTCACTTACCCTCCTTACCATATCCCCACTAATTTAGTAAGTAAGCTATATATAATAAAGTAGACCTCGCGAGTCTGTCCGTCTGTCTGTCTGTCTGTTAAGTTAAAAGCTTCTTCAATCCAAACAAAAACTATGGGGGTATGAGTAACCAAAAATCATAGTCACCTACATATATATTCCGAAAGCTGATGAAATTTGTTTTTTTTTTCATTATTTTATACCAAGGGTCGGCTCTGAAGATTATCAGATGCAATAGTTGTTCGAACAAAAAAGTTGCGTCTTAAAAAGGGTAACAAAAAAGTTTAGTGACATTTTTGAACATTTTTCGAAATTACTGAAATATAACTTTTTTTATCGTTTTTAATCCCCATATCTCCACCATTTAAATAAAATCCAAAAACTAAACCGACAAATAAATTCTATAGGTATCTATAGTTATAGAACCTGCTCACAAAATTTCACGAGAATCGGTTGAGGAATGCGACCTGTAGTGAACATCCGGACAGACGCCGGCCGGACAGACATACGAAAGCATTTTTGTCTAAGCTTAATCGGAGACATTCGCTCGCTCGTTCAATAATACCATTTTTTTTCATTTAAATTAATTAAATAAATATTGCTGGACAATCCACACGACACCATTTAGTCCCAAACTAAGTATAGCTTGTATTATGGTGACTAGATGACTGATATCTTATATATTTTTAAATACATACTTAGCTACTTATGATACTTTATAACACCCAGACACAGAACAAACGCCTACCTATGTTCTTCACACAAATTTTTATTCTGGGAGGGAATCGAACCCTCAACCTACAGCGCAGAAGGCAGAGCTACTACCAACTGAGCTGACAGGCCAGTCAATGAGCTGACAGGACTGAGCTGATTTGCGTAGTAAGAAAAATTCCTTCTCGTCCAAACTTCGGATAAGCAAGACGTGCGGCCGGCGCTCGCTCTAATTACTAAATAAATCTCACGCAATTATAACTTCTACTCGCCTGCAATACGGTCAAACTTACAAGTTATACGTGACACAAACGCCTGTTCAACTCTGAGACACTCCTGCCACCAGCCAACGTGAGAAGGCAAGGTATCTTCCTCTCTCCTTATTATCGCTCACCGAACCGACTCACCCAGTGACGTCGCTGTCTGATTTGTAGTATAAAGGCTATCTCCAGACAAATCATGCAACGTACTCCGACATCTGGTCTTTCGACCATGTTTTCTTCTCAACCGAACCTGTGTTCCGGAGGTGAGATGGATGAGGTAGTCAGGCATGTCAAACCTTAGAAAACGTAGGTAGAAATCCAGATGATTAACTACTCTCTGATATGGAAGAGTCGCTAATTCTATCATTTAAAGAACTTCTGAACGCAGGAATTGGTGAGATGAAACAACAGAATCAACAAATTCTTGCGGCTAATGCCCAAATTATTAATTTGCTACAGTCTAATGCAGAAAACTTAAAGCAAGTAAATGATAAGATGACAGCACTTGAAATAAATCATTCAGCTCTAACGAAACGTGCCGATGATCTTGAGCTCCAGCTTCATGAAGCCCAAAAACATCGAAATAGAAATACAGTTGAAATCAGGAATGTTCCAATTCAGGAAAAAGAGAATGTTAAGGAAATCTGTCCTACTCTGTACAACACTCTGAACGTGCAACCAGTGGATGCAAGCCTTCAGATCTATAGAAAGGGCAAAAACAGCGGCTTCAATCGTCATTACATTCCAGGACGCTAAACAGAAGGAAGAACTCTTGACAGCTGTCAAGAAATTTAATTCTGGTGACAATCACAACAAATTGAACTCTGTTCACTTGGAAATTAAAGGTGACGTCTCTAGAGTATACGTATCAGAGGCCTTGACAAGCATGACCAAAAAAATATATGGCGCTGCTCGGGAACTTGTAAAGTCTGGGCTCTTCAAATATAATTGGGTCTCTCGAGGGAATGTTCTAATCCGGAAAGACGACGGCCTACCTGCTATTGTAGTCAGATCATTGGATCAAATCGCAGCACTACGTCAACTGTGACTATACTTAGGGAATGGAAGTGCTAGAAGATCAGTCCCTGTACTCTTAACGCGTTCCTTAAGATCTGTAACTTTTACAACATGTAGAAGTAAGTTAGTTATAAGAAGATTTAAGTTAAATATGTTACTAACCGTAAACTCCGATATGTGCTACACATTATTTTTTGTAATATAACCCATACCAGCTTTGTACTATACAAAACAAAGACCTCTGAACTTTTGACAATCTTCAATCAGTCCTCAAAAGAAAATTTAGTTTTACATGTATAAAATGAGTAACGATGTTGATGTGGTTTCTACCGGCGTTGATCAGGATATCAACGCCGGTGATTCGTATCTGGTTCATGATCCATCTGAATTTTGTGAACTAGGTGCTACATTTAGAATAGAATAGAATAGAAAATATTTATTAAACGTCACGTATCAAATACAGTGCAAATGTAATATAAACTAGTCTATGTACAGTGACGAAAAAAGGCTACCACTCAGCATATGATACAGAACTGTGAAGGCTGCTGTATCGCTGGTTTTCAGTGGCGCCATCATTTCACACTCCCTTAAATGTTATTGTTCAAAATATACGCAGCGTTAACAAAAACTTTGATGACTTTCGAGTATTTCTGGAACGGAGTAAATTAAACTACGACTTAATCATTTTAACGGAATGTTGGCTGTTAAACTCACGTGCTGTACCGAACATATACTTACAATTATCATACCTTTCACACATGTAAACATTTAAATCAAAATAGTGGTGTAATTGTATACGTTCGGGATAGTATCAGTAACGTTATTTCTTATGAACCCGATATTTCTGAAGCGGACTGTTTGGTTGTTCAAATTGGGAAGAGCCATGTATTTATATGTGTCTATAGATCACCGTCCTTTAACTCACCTTCGAACTTTTTAACTAGTCTAGAGACGCTGCGTAATAACTTAAAAGGTATACCAAATACTTACATGGTTGGAGATCTCAACATTGATATCAGCAAAGACAGTCCTGATCCAAGGGCTGACGAGTACCTAGACTTACTTGCATCACACGGGCTTCTTGCTAGCCATTCACTACCTACTCGTGAGTCTAAATGTCTTGATCATGTTCTTGTAAAATCTAAAATCAGGATTGTAACTGCCGTCTGTGACTCATACGTGACCGACCACAATTGTGTTTACCTTGCAATTTCCTTAGCTCAAAATTTAAATGCAGTAACTAAAACTACTAAAAAAATAAATTATACAAAAGCTTCTGAAATGTTATTGAATGTAAATTGGAATAATATTTTGATAATTAATAATCCCAATCAAGCTACAGAGGCATTTATATCTACAGTATCACACATTATTAAAGAATGTACCTACTATTACCTGCACACTACCTAGCAGGAATCTCATTATTAAGCAATAGATTACTCCCGGTCTGCTTAGATGTATGCGTTTTAGGGATACACTACATCGCCGACACAAAAAATCACCCAAAGATAAATACCTTGAAATCACATATAAGCCCTATAGAACTCATTGTAATAACATTTTACACAATCTCAAAAATGAGTATGATAGAAATGATCTGAAAAATAGCAAGAATGACAAAAAAAAACCTGGCAAGTTGTAAAACGTGTCTGCTGTTTAGATAATAAAAATAAAGAAAAGTACGAAAACGAACTACTACAAGTTAAGGATAATCCCAAGGATTCATTGGACCACATAAATGATTTTTTCGTAAGTATTGGCAAAAATCTCGCTAATAATATCTTATCTAATTTGAACTCCACTCATGAGTCCCTAGCCCAATCATATAAGTCAAACAATACCCAACTAAATTCTTTTGTTCTTTTGGAAACTGACATTTTTGAAGTCAATAAAATAATTCCTTCTTTGAAAAATACGTCATCGTCTGGGTGGGATTGTATATCATCAATGTTTGTTAAGAGGAACGTTAAGGTATTAGTAACACCTATTGTACATATTTGTAATATCTGCCTGACAAATGGAGTTTTTCCAAAGGTATTGAAGGACTCTATTGTAATCCTGGTCTATAGGTCAGGGAATAGAGACTGTCTCACCAATTACCGGCCCATATCGTTTCTACCAACTTTGTCTAAGATCCTCGAAAAGCTGATTAATACACGTCTCTTAGGTTATCTAGAAAAAAACAATATCATCTCAAATAATCAATTTGGCTTTAGGAAAAACATCTCAACAGTGAATGCTATTGAAAAACTGGTATCGCATGTCGCAAATAATCTTGATCAGAAGCAGAAATGCATTGGAGTTTTCTTAGATTTGGCCAAGGCCTTTGATACGGTTTCTGTTCCCTTACTTATACGTAAACTTGAAGATATTGGCACCCGTGGCATCCCGTTACAACTTTTTGAAGATTATTGTATGCCATTTGCAATCTACAATAATAGCTTACCTGGTCCGGACTTTAGAGTTAAGGTTCACAGTCTAAACTGTCCCGGCAATGACAATTTAAATTGTAATTGTTATTCTATGAGAACTGCTGATAGCATTAAGTATTTAGGAATAATAATCGATAATAACCTAAATTGGAAACAGCAAATTGAGAACCTTAAATCTAGAACCCGCAAACTTATTCCCATATTTAAAAGACTCAGACACCTAAAAGATGAAAAGACTAACATGATAGTCTATCTTACTCTATGTCAATCTATTATATCTTATGGTATTACTGCATGGGGTGGGGCGAAAAAGACTTATTTAATGAAGTTAGAACGAACACAGCGATCAATTTTGAAAGTCCTAAACTTTAAACCTTTTAGATACCCTACATATAATCTTTACTTAGAAACAAAGGTATTAACTGTCCGACAGCTCTTTGTCAAACTATGTGTGCTGAGACAATACTCCTACCAAGGACACACTGATAACACTGAAAAGAGGAGACCTTATAAGGTCTATAAGGTTCCTAATTGTAGAAGGAGTTTTGCGCAAGGTTTCATATTTTTCCTAGGTGCTTTTCTTTATAACAGAATGAATAAAAAAATTAACATCAAAGATTTAAGTAAATATAAATGTGGTCAAGCTCTGGAGGGTTTTTTGCTAAATCTAAACTACGATAACACTGAAAGTCTATTACAAATCATAAAATCTACAACAATATAGGTACCATAATATTTATATAATCCTATTCTACTGTTATAAGAACTCTAATGTTATAGAACTAAAACTCTAATCTGGTCTGTCCGAGCTTATTGTATCCAGTTTCACACATATATTTATATATAAGTTATATGTAAAACATGTAAGTCCTTCATATATAGTTAAGCGCATAGAGGTTAAAAAAAAAAACTATCCTAATAGGTCTTAGCATACTTTTAGTGATTTGTCTGTACTACATGTTTACAACTTTGTAAATCGAAGCGATAACGAGTGAGCTGCAGAATGGGCATTCTAAAATGAGTCTTAATGCAAGGGACGCCACCACGCCGCTACCACGCCGTAACACAGTGTTTCACTAGCGCGGATGGTAAAGAAATACTCCTTAAGGCGCTTCCAGTACCTAAAATAAAGACAGAAACGGCCGAGAAAGTTGACAAAATTACGCCGTAGGTGGCGTTGCCTGGCGAGCCGGTGCCGCTCGTCGCCGTCGCAGAGCGTCCTTATTCTGTGTGTGTACTTATTCTGAGATTTCATTTGTAAAAACATAACCCTAGAAATGTAACAGACACGGCCGGTGAAATAAAACAAAGTAGCTCGGTAAGTTGTGAGTTGATAACTATTTAGTTACTTACCTACTTACTATATATTTGACTGACTTTGATAAGTTATGTTTATAATAAGTATTTTTGCATTTTAAAATTAAATATACCTACTGATTATACGAGTGGATATTGTAGACATCAATCTAAAGTAATTCTGGACCTGAAATAAATAATTGTTTACTAAACTAGGTACTTAGATTATTGATTATACCTTGAATCCTCTAAGGTTAGGTAACATGTAAATTTCTGTGTGTGTTAGAAGTAAAAGTACCTACCTACCTCACAAGTCAGGAAAATATATTACTTATGTATTTTTTTTAATTATTAGGTGGTTATGGTTGAGGGTACAAAAAAAATCTGTTTGTCACGTAATAAACTTTATTTAAACTTTTTTATAATCAAACAAAATTACAAACAAATGATGGCGAGGCAATTTATACATAATTTCATACAAAATATATAATATTATATTAAGGATAGTTTACAAGTGGCAAACCTTTCCTGAATGTTGTATGAAAGAGTATTATAATTGTTTTTATAACTACGTTTACACCAGCAACCGTCCGCAATGACATCGATGATTGGAATGCCATTATTATTGACCCTGTCGTTAGAAATCGCAAATAGTCTTCGTTTTCTGCAGCCTCTTTCATTGCATCAACAGAAACATCCTCCCATTCAGATTTAACAGGCAGGTTAAGAGCCGAAAAAAATTCTACCAATTGAGATTGACCCCCGCCAATTGCCATTGCACCGGCAACGGCGCATGTATTAATGGGCAAATAATTGTCACTAAAGTTATCACCTGCTATAACATTTTTTTTATTGCAGAGACGAAATTTAAATTTAAATTTCGATTGCAGACCACTTTGTGTTTCTGAAATCAAATTGAGTTCATCTGATGATGCTGCATCCGAGCGGCCCATGAGTAGATATGCGTTTAAGCTCTGATAAAAAATAGCTGACGTCGATTATCCCTCTTCTACTCGTCACTGTCTTGTTTTTTGTTTCATTCTCGTATGATATTTGTAACTGCAAAAAAAATATAAAACTAAGTTATCTGAACCACATTGGAAACTCAAGCCATTATATATGTTATTGTATACAAGCCTAATCTCGACCTCGAGTTTGCCTTATAAATTATAATACCCACCTCTTCATAATCGTCAAAGGATTCGTTGTTACTTGTTTCGATGACTCGTGAAGGTGATCCTGAGCGCTCTTCAATCATCCTGAAAAAATATACATTTATCATAGAATAGGCAAGATATTTTGAAGTGAAAACTTCTATAGCATCGTTGTGATTTGAAAGTCGATGAAACGAAAAAGCGACAGTAAAAAGAGACAGACACATAAATTCATAAGATTTAACGTGGGAGAAAATGAGATAGGAAGCATTATACGTGTTTATTATTACGTGTTTGTGCGCGCATGCGTATTACAAAGCTTGAGAAAAGGCATCACAACAACCGTGGTGTTATGTATACGTGTACGTATTATACGTTTGTTTTTTGAAGGTTTCATTTCTACTACGTGTGAATTGCACACATGTATTTTTTTTGAAGTATAATTTCTTTAGCATCGTTGTGATTGCGTAAGTAACAAACAAACAAACGTTTAAATATCATAGTTTATAAGAAGGATCATTTTATAAAAAATCAAATGTGCGTAGGTACATTATTTTTTTTATTAAAATGTACCTCCTTAGATTTTGAAATGGATGCCATTTTTTTTTATCTACATGAAAAATTTCATAATTGATACCAACATCGTTTTTTAAAAAAAAACACCAAGTATAATATAGCATAAAACGTGGTATTATTATATATATATATATAATCTACTTACTCATTATTGATTATTACGCTTTCCTATCCTGCAAAAAAAAACTTTTTATTATTTATTATTTAGGCAGGTAAATATTCTAATAGAGTCGACTTACAAAATAAAGCATGTACCTAATCATGTAAAATAGTTCTGCAATCAGAAAATATTACACGGCAACCTAAACCCTTGCGTTCGTGTAGTGTCGTGTCTGTATTTTTTATGCTCTACACTACATTGCAATTTTAGATACCAAAGCAGGCGTTTAGGTGTTTCCATTATGATCCACACCCCAGCGAGATACAGTTCATTTTTCTGCGCACACTGATGAAGAAGTATCTACCTATTCGCAGCGATGATTCGATTATTGATCAAACAAAACATTGTAGATTTATTTTGATTAGTTGTTTGATTTACCTACCTAGGTACCTACTAGTTATCTAACACGTGATTTTTTTCTTTATAAATTTGCTAATTACCGACAGATTATCAATTGTTATAATATAAAATTGAAGTATCTACTTACCGTAAGTATTATGGTAGGTATAGTAAATAGATAGGTACCTATTTATTCTGAAGTAGGTACTTATTCGTTTTCATCCACATTCAATTGGGATGTTGTATTGTTATTTTGTCCGTTATTAGAGCATGTTCCAAATAATTCTTCTTTTCGCGTTCGTCTACAACAAATAATTATAGATTATTCAGCTACTTACCTGTGTTTATTGTGTACTTAGGTACTTGTAAGTAACTACTGTGGTATTTACCTACATTGTAAGTAAATGAGCAGGTGATTAGATAAACCAAGTAGTAAGTCTGTAGTAGGTAGGTCCTACCTAATCGTAACTTAGTAAACAAGCAGGTAAACAGACAAACAGAGACACATTTGAATTTATAATATTAGTAAGTACCTACCTATGGATATTATGTATGATATAGTTTGGCAGTATGGATGATGAAAATAGCAATAATTAGGTAGATAGGTATGTACTTACATAAATTTATTCAATCTTTCTGCGTTTTGACGCCTTTGTCGTTTCACTTGTTTGAACTTCGGCATTTTTTAGGCACGTAGGTATATAAAACACATGAAACTAGATCACTAGGTACCGACTCTAATCTAGGCAATCGAAGCGTCTTTTCGCAGTTGGTAATTCAGAGAAATGTTTCACAAATCACAATCAATACTAGTATAACCAAGTCTTCTACAAACTAAAGGTAATATAACTAAAGAGGTAGGGTAGGTATCTTGATAAACACAAAGCCTCTTTTCACAATAAACAAAAACAAAATAACACAACTAAGTACTTTTAGAAGAAACCACGATATTGTGCATCGGCAGCCGGCCGGCCGGTGCGAATGCGAGCGACACGGGTTCCACGTCCGAGAGTTGGGGGCGCACTGACGTCCGCGCCCGCGCATTACCAGCCACACCAAAACTCGCTCAAATTTCTCGAAGTTGTATTGGGAAAAATTACAAGTAGGCAATTTGAAAAGTATTTAACGAGGAATTATTTACCTATTAAAATATCTATTTATTAGTGCAAACCGCAAATTTAAGTGATGCTAACTTTAGGAGAAGATGATAAATTATTTCCAATTTTCGTGTTGAATACAAAATTAAATTACAGAATTAACAACAACTTTGGAAACAATTTTAAACGAGGAACTTGAAGACAAAATATTCAGCATACTGAACATATTTTTAAAATTTCGTTTATTCTTACAATTAACGAGTTAATAGCCACTTAATAGTGACCGAAAGTGTTAAGTTTTGTATCTGTCTCCAGGAAGCGCCTTAACTTGTATGCTTAAACTATTTCTAACCTACCGCAATTTTGCGCTTACAACAAATTGTTGGAATGTCTTTTTGTTTTTCAATGTACCTACCTACTTACCAGGCTACTTACCTTAACATTGTTTTAAGTATACCTACATTGTTTTTATAAGATGGCTTAATAAAGTATTTCTATTTCTAATTAAATTAGTGGTCTAATTGTTTTTGTATTAAAACGACAGGAAAGTTTATTATGATGCTATGAGCTAGCCAGAGCAAGAACCCTCGCTTCTACTTACAATGTCGCTCGCTTCTACTTTTATGCTAATTAAGAAGAGCTTGGTGGAACAATCAATAAACATATCAGTCTCTCAAAAATTAACAGAGTATGGCAAAATTTTACCTGAAGAAATAAAACTAATCTCAAAAGTCAAATTCGTTGAGATTTAACGCAAGTGGGAGTGAAGGTAATTTCTCGTACCTATCGGTATCTATCCTGTAACCCCAAATTGAAAAGATTCACAATATTATAGGCATTTCTTGTCACTCCATTTGGAAGTACGGAAGTTTCGTCGGCAGCCATAATAGTCATTGAAATTAATTACATATAAGTATACATCGTACAAACCAATTCCTGAGTTCGTATTTTCAGTTTTTTTTTTCGGTTTTGTAACATTGGTAATTTCGCCGCACAACACAATGAATACATAAAGGTATAATGGATGCAGATCAAAAGAGCATGCTTGGGGTGAAAGAGGGACAATTACTATCTACGCTCCCCAAGTCAACCTCTCCTGCCCGCGGTGCATCCTGCTTACCACCTTCGAGGATCTGACGACCGACAATGGCGGTATAACCATAAAAAAGCGGTCAAGTGCGAGTTGGACTCGCGCACCGAGGGTTCCGAAAAACCTGTAGGTATATAAGTAAAAGTTCACCCATCCCGACAATTGATCGAGTCATAGTTATGGTATTTTTATTGCAAAATGAAATCTATCTCAAAATTTACGGTTTTCGCAATTTTTCCTTTATCTGAGCCCATCGATCAGTGCCCTCCGAAGACTCGTTGGAATCTGTGAGAGTTATGCGAAGGCTCAGATATAACACTCGGCGTTATATCTGAGCCTGAGAAGGTGATGGTTTTTAAAGCCCGGTCGAAAACTTATTCCACAGTCCCATTAATCTTGCTAGCGGGCAGTAAACTCAAGCGGGTGTCCGAATTCAAGTATCTGGGCCACTGGGTCACCGAAACTTTCTCTGATAACATCGATATTGATAGGGAGACAAGGGCATTATCAGTCAGAGCCAACATGTTAGCCCGTAGATTTGCACTATGCAGTACGGCTGTAGAAACAAGTCTGTTCAAAGCGTACAGTCAGTATTTTTACACGTAGGTACAGTCTATGGGTTAACTTTAATAAGAGCTACTGGAATGCCCGTCGAGTCCAGTACATTAATAGTTTCAGGGTGCTGTTGAGGCTGCCATATTTCTGTAGCGCATTGGGGATGTTCGCGAATGCACGTGACGATGACTTTTATGCGATCAGCCGTAAGAAAACGTCGTCCCTGATGCGTCACGTAAGGGGCAGCTCCAACAGCTACCTGCAACTTATAGCAGGAAGGCTGGACAGGGACTGCATCTTCAAGAAGCACTGCACAGAGGTACACCATTCGCACCGGTGCCGGTGATGTGATGATGTGGGGCATGCAATCTGTATTTTAATTTCTTTGATTTATTTATGTTCAATTACTTATTATGGTAAATATGACTCTAATTTGTACATAGGTATACTTATACAGGCTGAAATAAATGAAATTGAATTGAATTGAAAAAAATGTCTCGCGGCGGTAATCGAAACCGCAACTTTCTGCGTTTCAGCCAGGCTTTGGCCCACTGCGCCACAGAGAGCATCAATCATCATCATTAGTAAACATCTTGTGGTAGCTCTATAAATGAATAAGTAGTGTAATTTTTAGATAAAATTTCATTTCTTCATTTTTAGTCATTTTTAGCTAAAGTCGATCCTAACAGATCAACTAAGATGCTTATCTTAGTCATCAAGATATTGACCGCGCTGAACGTAGCAACGTACCTTACAATGTGAGCACTTACGAGTAGGTAGGGGAACTATTAACTGTAATAAAAATAAAACAAAGTTATAGAAAACAAACTATATTTAATACTTAGTGACATAAATTGAATATTTTGTGAACCATTATCATAGAATCATAGATTATTGGAATAAATAACAATATAATGTAATAAAATCAATCAATATTTTAAGGCACTTAAAATTTATACCCAATTATGTATTATTTACTCGTTTTGATAAGAATTGACCTCTAATTATAATTATAGTAATGTAAGTAAAGTTTTGTTGTGGGAGTATTAATGAATTTGAATGATAATGAAACTTTAAACTTAACCATAATATACATAGGCGAAAATATTTTGACACTTTAACATACAAAATAAAAATCCTCCTAAAGCAGAACTACATGATATAAAAATATTTAAAATACCACCAATTTAAGTTCCTACATTTGCGACACCCAGAAAATAAATAATTAAGTAAAATTAATCTATACATCCCTGTAATACAATATGGAATAAAAAAAGAACAAATGAAAAAAAAAAAAGTTTATTTGTAATCACTTTGTAAACCTTTCACCTCATAATTACCTAAATTTAATAGTCCAAGTTAAACATTTTGATACACACGGGCTTTACTCACGTATTATTTTGTCGATGGAGGCACCGACATTGTTTCGATTCATCTAGAGAATCTTCATCAGGGTAAGTTTGACCCACGATCTGTGAGTTGCCGCGAGCTTTCACGGTTTGCACTCAACAGTGTCGGTATTTTGTCAATGGAGGCACCATTGACGTGAGTTAGTTGAGTGAATACGTGAGTAAAACCCGTGTTTATCAAAATGTATTGTACAACTCACGAATGTTTTGAAAGTGAGCCCAAGTTATTATACTTATATTTTTCAAAGATGTATTATGCTGTACCGAGTAAAGTCGGAACATCGTGTCAAAAACGATAAATAACATGTCTTATTTAAGAGACCTGTCACCTCAGTAGGTAGTAGTTTCGATTCCCTCCCAGGACAATAATTCATGTGATGAACACAGGTGTTTGTTCTGTGTCTGGGTGTTATAAAGTATCATAAGTATGTATTCAAAATAGAAGTATTCTATCAGTCACCTGGTCACCACAATACAAGCTATGCTTAGTTAAGGTAAGATTGTGTTGTGTGCATTGTCCATTTATTTATTTATTTCAATGACTCTTTAGAAAGAGTTGTCACCTTTGTGTGCCTTTGACGAGCTGTGCCTTTGTGTGCCTTTGCGTGATTTAACATTCTCCTATCTGCTAAGTAACAATATAATTACGTTTTAAAAACTAAAAAGAAAACCGACTTCATTGAATATAAAAAATACCATCGACATATACAATTTTTAGATTTTTGTTGATTTTTGAAAAACCGCTCTAACGATTTAGATAAAATTTAAATGGGACCACCTGGGAAGTGTACCCTTTGAAACAAAAAAAGAATTTTCTATATCGGTTCAGGGGTCATTGAGTAAAAAAAAAAAAGAATCAGTGAACACAAAAAAAGAGATTCCGACGAATTGAGAACCTCCTCCTTTTTTGAAGTCGGTTAATAAAAACGAAGCTATATAAAAATATGATCATACCTATGAAGCAAGTCATTGGTAGTGATTTTGTTATTGCATTTTCTAAAGCCCTTGGAGGAGGATCTCCAAGGTCCCATCTATCTCTATCCCAAAACTCATCAAAATCGGTTCAGCGGCTTAGGCGTGAAAACGTAACAGATAGACAAAGTTACTTTCGCATTTATAATATTAGAAGGGATATATTACCAAACAGAAAATAATAGACAAAACTGATGAAAATAAGTCAATCCCGTATTAGTCTGAAACTCAAGCGGTCTCGACGAAGGGCCGTGAACAAAGTGATTGAATTTAATTGGCGATGACGCATTATAACATTAGCAATATATGTGATCATATTTATTTTACTAGTAGCTCTGTGAGCTGTAGACCTCACGAACATTTTTCGAAATGACTTCTTGAATTATCCAAATCGGACCATTACTTACGAAGATATTAGGTAATAAACATTATGCCGTTGAAATCAATGTACGCGTGCGTGTGACGTCACTGGGACGGTGCCCTCTTACTTCACGATAGATGGGTTTCAGCAAAATAATGACCTTCAAAGAATCAATACCAGGAATAGACACAAATTATCCATCCCTAGGTTTCGACTAGAAAAAGTAAATAAGTCATTTAAGGGGAACACGGTGCGCTTCTATAATAAGCTACCTGAAAATGCTACTTAACTACCTATTAAGAAATTTAAAGCATACATAAAAGGTAGTTTTTTGAAGAAAGCTTATTATAACATAAATGACTATATTATTATTAATGTACAGCCTCATGTCGCTCTGCCGTTAGACAGTTAACCGACACACTTGAAATTCATAAACTGTCGAGTATTAGTATTTCGCAGTTAATAAGACGGATCATGTAAAAAAAGCGCTAGGACCAAGACGAGTTTCTTGCCAGTTCTTCTAGAGCTTGGGTTAGGATGAATTGGCACCTAAATTCACCTAGTATGTAAGACGTTTCAAAGTGATCTTTGTGATTGTATTGAATAAAGTATCTTTTGACTTTGACTTGACTTTGATAACTGGCGACCGACCGTAATTTCGTCATAATTTCGTAAATTTTTGTCGTAGAACAAAAATTGCACTGAAAAACGTTACGGATCCTCATTGTATGAATATCTAGTCATTTTCATATAATTTGACCATTCCGCAAATAATAATAATGCCGGACATTTTACACAGCATCATAATACCCCAAAGTAAACAGAGCTTGTGTTGTGGGTACCACATGACTGATATACTTACTATTTTTTGCAAATACATACAAATTATACATAAAAACACCCAGACCCTAAACAGATACTTGCAGATCATAACACTTGTCACGCGGGGGAAATCGAACCCGCAGCCTACGTCTCAGCCGCAGAGGTCGTCAAATGTTACAAATGCTTGATGGATAAGTAGACTTGAGGTATTTGTGTAAAGCTCCAGGCCTCAGTGGAAACGCATCTCGACTTTACTTCATAAGTGCGTGTACAACCGCGTTTGCATTCAAAGCCTTCAGATCCGTGTAAGTTTGTCCCGTGCCCACAAACACGATGGGTTGTCCCGTTATGTACGTCATTGATATTGCTGCGCCCACCTGTAATACACCAAATGTTTAGTGACACTCATTTTCTCAGTCATCCATTAATTATGCAACATTAATACTTCATCTTCTTTGTTAATGGCCTGTGACATACTAATGTCAATTTCGCCAGTGTCAAGTGTTTATAGTATATAGTCAGTTTGTTTGTTATTAGAGTCTTAGTCGATGGTCAATTGTCAATTCTAGACGTCACGCGGAATGGCGTCTAGAATTTTCTTGGGATTCCTCGTCGTTCAAATCACATTGCACCACAATACACATATAATTCAATTATCTATACCCGTCCTGTAGTCACAATTTATTCATTAAAATTCCGCCAAGATTACCAAATAAAACATGCAATAAAATGGGTAAAAATATTAAATTAGCAGAGCTATGTTACTCCATGAAAAAACAGACGAGGAATTTCCATACATACTATAATCAATATAAACACTTGACACTGACACTGGCAAAATTGACATTATTATGCCATTAACGAAGAACAAAGAAAAAAGTTTTTTTTCTTTAATTTAACAACACAATAGCTATTGTGTGATTATTAGTATAAGATAGATTAATAAATATAAAGACACAAAGGCTTGCAGCTCAGTTGGTAGCACAGCTCCTTCTTTAGGTCAAGGGTTCTATTCCCTCCCAGGACAAATATTTGTTTGATGAATATAGCTGTTTGGTTTGTGTCTGGGTGTTATGAATGATGACTTCCTGTGATGAGGAAATCGCCTTAACAAGCCTTGATTTTTCTTCGCAGTGAACTGAGATACGAGGAGGGATCAAAAAGTAGTGAGAACGACATACTCCTTGGTAAGAAAAAAAATACTGGCAGGCATAGCTCAGATACATATTTGTAATATTAATAAAGAAAAAAATCTTCGATTCTCTTTTGTTTTGATCTGAATGTAGTCATTTGTTTGCTTCGTGTCGGAACGTGTTCTTGAAAATGGAGAAAAACGAAGTGCGAGCCGTTATTAATACCTCTGTTTAAAAAAGTTAACGACGCAAGAGATTCATTGCGATTTGGAGGCAACATTAGGAGAGTCTGCTCCGCCGTATTCCACTGTCGCAAGGTGGGCTTCTCAATTTCGAGTAGGGAGAACGAGCACGGAAGACGAACATCGTTGCGGCCGTCCATCGACGTCAGTCATCCAAGAAAATGTTGCGAAAGTCGAGAAAATTGTATTGAGCGATCGAAGAGTTACCATCCGATACTTAATTCAAGAAACGGGCATTTCATATGGAAGTATTCAATCCATATTGAAACAATCTTTGAATATGAGAAAAGTCTCCGCAAGATGGGTGCCGAGAATGTTAACCGACAGTCAGAAACAAAATCGACTTGACATTTCGAAGATATTGTTGGACAAGTTTCAAGAAGATTCTGAAAACTTTTTGTATCGTTTCGTAACAATGGACAAAACATGGGTCCATCATTTTGATCCCGAGACAAAACAGCAATCTTCGCAATGGAAACGGCCATCATCACCGACCCCGAAGAAGTTTCGTGTCGTGGCATCGGCTGGCAAGGTTATGGCCTCAATATTTTGGGACTCAGAAGGGATATTGTTGATTGATTAACTGGAGCGTGGAACCACTATTACAAGCCAATATTATGCAGCTTTAATTCCCAAGTTGAGGAATGCCATCAAAGAGAAAAGGTTCGGGAAACTTCTATGTGGCGTGCTGTTTCATCACGACAACGCACCCGCGCACAGGTCGGCAGTTGCGATGGCTGCCATTCAGCAAGCTGGCTTCGAATTGGTTGACCACCAGATCTGGCGCCTAGCGATTTTTATCTGTTCCTCAAATTGAAAGAATACTTAAGGGGAAACAGGTACGAAGACGATAACGAGGTGATGGATGCCGTGGAGAGCTTTTTGCAGGACTAAGACAAAACTGTTTTTTTGAAAGGTATTGAAGCCTTGGAAAAGCGCTGGACTCGGTGTGTAGAGAGACTCGGAGACTATGTAGAAAAATAAATTATTAAGTTATCAATAGTCATTATATTCTATCTCATTCTCACTACTTTTTGATCCCTCCTCGTATATATATTACTAGCTGGTGCCCGCGACTTCGTCTGCGCAGGATTAGTACTTCGTATAATTCAAACGGTTTTTGCAGCGCACGCCAGAATAGATCGCAGATGGCAGATTTTTTTCCTGTTTACTTGATACTTATCGTTATATTTTGGACAATTCACATAATATCTTTATAAATTTAAGACTATGTGTTATTCTGATGTATAAGCTTTATTATTGTAAAGTTTCATTAAAATCCATTCAGTTGTTTTTGCGTGAAAGAGTAACAAACATACATACAAACTTTCGCGTTTATAATATTAGTAAGCATTGTACCTACTATAAAGTACTGTAATATTTTAACTGTAAATATTTTTTTTTCTTCTTTGTTACCTTTCAGGTGGAAGCTTGAACGAATCTTAATAAAATTTGGTACGGAGATTGCATCTTAAGGATACACAAGTCAGCGGCACAAACTCGTTATTAGGCGCAGCTAAAATGCATGCTATTTCACCTAGCTTAGTGTGAGAAAAGGATAGACGTGCACCAAGGATAGAGATGAGCAGTAAGGCGATAGCGTGATTATAATTTCGAGTCATATGATCAGATTAATCTATGATTTCTAAATAAAACGATTGCGTAAAAATAATGAATAGACCTTTGGCTCAAGGGGTCTCATGAAAAAACTTCAGAATGTAATTATGAAAAAAAAGTTATTTGAGCTCTTGAATAAATAATCTATGCTTGTATAGGAACAATTTTTTAGTTTGCGTACTCCGTTTGTTATTTATTCACACCTAAAGTTGCGCTAAATCAGTGATGAAAAACGATATTTTTATAGTCTTGTATCTTTCAAACCCATATTATTTTCACAATTCTGTATTGATACAAGCATAGATTATGACAAGACAAATTTATATCACTTTAAGTTTTGGTTGTTCATCATCGGACGGTGGTGGGATCACCCTTCGACGTTTGTATGGAAAGATAATCGACTTGTTCACTCTTAAAGACGGATATACGCTACTTACGTTCGTACTACGCGAGCAAAGCCGCGTGCAGCACATAGTGTCATTATAAGTAAGCAGATATAACTTGTTTATACAAGTGGCTCTACGAGCGAACATTTTTTAAAATGACTGAAATATAACTTTTTACGTTTTCAACCTCCATATCGCCGCCATTTTGTTAAAATTCCAAAAACTGAATCGATAAAAAAATTAGTAGTCTATAACTACTAATTTTTTTATCGATTCGAACCTGCTCACAAAATTTCACGAGAATCGGTTAAGAAATGCGACCTGTAGAGGAGAACATCCGGACAGACGCTGGCCGGACGCCGTTCGGACAGACATACGAATGCATGAAATGCGACCTGTAGAGGAGAACATCCGGACAGACGCCGGCCGGACGCCGTTCGGACAGACATACGAAAGCATTTTTACCTAAGCTGAAACGGAGACACTCGCTCAGTCAATAACATAACAAGCATACCTTATCATCAATAGTGTCGAACTTGGTGAGCACGATGCCGTCGATAACATGCGGGTTGTTGGATGCGCTGTGGTCGGCCAGCGCCTGGTTGAACTTGACGAGTTGATCCACTGCCTCGTTACCCACCAGTGCTTCACCCACGAACAACACCATATCCGGCTCGTTCACCTGCAAAATTTCATCACAATATATATGTTTGACGACCTCTCTGACGCAATGGGCCATGGTCCAGCTGATACGCATAAGGTCGCGGGTTCGATCCGTCGCGGGACAAATGTTTGTATGATCTGTAACTATTCGTCTCGGGTCTGGGGTTATCCATGTATAATATGTATTTACAAAAAAAGGTATAGGTAGGTAAGTATAAATAAAGGTATAGGTATGTAACTAGGTAAGTAGTATACCAGTCATGTGTTCATAACACAAGCGCTGCTTACTTTGGGGCCAGATGATGCTGTCTGAAATGTCCGGCATTATTATTGTTATGACGACAGTGCCCTAACTCTGTTGCGTATATGTTAGTCTATAAGATATATATTCTACAGGCCTTTGTTTTTGTATGTTTAAAATTGTATAAATTGCTTGAAATATAATTTGAAACAACGCGTGACCCGAGAGCTGGCTCCTATCTGGCTCAGCGTATTAGCATTGCCATTCAACGTGTCCGGCTTGGGAACGCTGCCCTCTGGCAGTGATCTGGATCAGTTGAGCTAGATAGAAATTACAACTGTTTCACTTATATTTTATTACTGTATATTATTATGTACATTTCTGCAATTATTTCTGTAAATAAATTAATACTCATCTTATCGTGTCACTAGATATTTCAAACCAGTGTGGTGAAAGGATAGAACTTATAATAAGTATTGATTATTTAATAATGAATTATTTGTATGTTAGATTTCCGAATAACTCCCCTCTATTTGGGTCAAGGGTTAAAACCACGAGAGTATTGACGGTTGCAAAATGGTTCGTAGCTTACCTTGATGAGCTTAGCGAGTGCGCGCATGAGAGGCTCATTGTCTTGCATCCTTCCCGCCGTGTCTATCAGTACCACGTCTACCTTAGTGTCGTTCGCGTAACGTATCGCCTCCATCGCTATCCCAGCCGCGTCCTTACCTGTCGAGATAAACACAATCATTACGAGAACTAGTATTACTATTTGCGACTAACTTTGTATAGCATTGAATTTCTTTTTGAGGTTGCATGTGTAGATCCGTTAAATGTATTGATGCCGCTCGCTGGGATGCAGTGTCTTAGTATTAGCCTAATGGTAGAACATACCGTATCCCTTCTCATAGAGATGCACCATGGTCCGGCCGCCATGCCGCTCGCTGGGATGCAGTGTATTAGTATCAGCCTGGTAGTAGAACATACCGTATCCCTTCTCATAGAGATGCACCATGGTCCGGCCGCCATGCCGCTCGCTGGGATGCAGTGTATTAGTATCAGCCTGGTAGTAGAACATACCGTATCCCTTCTCATAGAGATGCACCATGGTCCGGCCGCCATGCCGCTCGCTGGGATGCAGTGTATTAGTATCAGCCTGGTAGTAGAACATACCGTATCCCTTCTCATAGAGATGCACCATGGTCCGGCCGCCATGCCGCTCGCTGGGATGCAGTGTATTAGTATCAGCCTGGTAGTAGAACATACCGTAACCCTTCTCATAGAGATGCACCATGGTCCGGCCGCCATGCCGCTCGCTGGGATGCAGTGTATTAGTATCAGCCTGGTAGTAGAACATACCGTATCCCTTCTCATAGAGATGCACCATGGTCCGGCCGCCATGCCGCTCGCTGGGATGCAGTGTATTAGTATCAGCCTGGTAGTAGAACATACCGTATCCCTTCTCATAGAGATGCACCATGGTCCGGCCGCCATGCCGCTCGCTGGGATGCAGTGTATTAGTATCAGCCTGGTAGTAGAACATACCGTATCCCTTCTCATAGAGATGCACCATGGTCCGGCCGCCATGCCGCTCGCTGGGATGCAGTGTATTAGTATCAGCCTGGTAGTAGAACATACCGTATCCCTTCTCATAGAGATGCACCATGGTCCGGCCGCCATGCCGCTCGCTGGGATGCAGTGTATTAGTATCAGCCTGGTAGTAGAACATACCGTATCCCTTCTCATAGAGATGCACCATGGTCCGGCCGCCATGCCGCTCGCTGGGATGCAGTGCGTTGAGATGGCGCACGTGGGTCCGCAGCTGCTCCACTGCGCCTGCGCGGAAGGTATCGCAGGCCGCCACTAGGACCGACAGCTTGTTCTCTATGAGCCAGAAGCAGATCTTCGCGAGGTTCGTGGACTTGCCGACGCCGTTCACCTGCCATCAACATCCGAGAACGTTATAACGTGTTGCATCATCATCGGCCCGTCTCGGTCCACTGCCCTTATCGATAAAAAATTGAGATGGGTTTCAGCAAAATTGTGATCTTCATAGAATCAATAGTAGAAACAGAAACAAATTATCCATCCCTAGGTTTCGACTAGAAAAAGTAAATAAGTCATTTAAGGGGAACACGGTGCGCTTCTATAATAAGCTTCCTGAAAATGCAACTAAACTACCTATTAAGAAATTTAAATTGACACATTTGAAATGTATAAAATCTCTTGTATTCATTTTTCGTACTTATAAGATGGAGACCTAGTATGTAAGACGTTTCAAAATGATCCTTGTGATTGTATTGAATAAAATATCTTTTGACTTTGACTTTTGACTTTGGATGGTGTGTGCTAATCTTTTACTAACGCATTGGGTTTTTCATTACGGGAGGGAGGGAGGGAGGTGCATGCGTCTGCATCGTGTCTAACTCGTTATGAATAGATTGGCGGTACTAAATATTTGTCCATCTGTTTAATATGCTTACAACTGGCAAAGCATACGGTCTGCACGGTGCTAACTGTAGGGCGATTATGGAACTCTAATTACAATCAATGTCTATCAGTAATGATTGAAATTACGCCGAAAACTGATAGACATTGATTGTAATTAGAGTTCCATAATCGCCCTACTGGATACTGTAAGCAATAACAGGTATCACATTGCCCTTCAAATAACAACGACCACTGTGGCTAGCCTAACTCGTTCTTACACAAAGGGTCATTGTGTGAGCCTAGTGAGTTAGGCGGACGCCTAGCGCGACGGGCCTGAGCGAGATAGCACGTGCAGTATTCAAACGTTCCTATCCGCGCGTTCTGGCCGCACTACGGGCCTAGTCAACAAGCGATCTAATGAGCGGTTGGCGATATCAAACCAGTTGGCTCTTCTTCGGTGATTTTTACACAAGATGTAGTCTAATTTTAACAAGGACATTCAGTACTTAAAGAATTTTATGCGAAAAATTCACCATATATTTATCTGTTTTTATTTTTTACGTTCACACCATCTCTTGCGTTCAACACCTCCCATCTCAGGATCGAACTGTCTAGTAAATATGCCAAATCTTCGTCCATGGTTTGCAACTCCTACAATACTTCTAAACGTGGACGTGGACGCACACGTACGCTCGTTCGCTAACTGTGAGATATCGGTACCATGTCGCTAATATTTTATTCGCTAAGTTTTTATAACTTGTACTATACACCTCACGCTACCGGTCTATTGTTCGCTGCGATAAGAAAGTCAGCAGCCGGTCACTCGCGTTCTTACTTTGTTTTATATTAGCTGCGTATTAAGTTTCGCGATCTAGGTCTGTACCTACTTTCTATGCTTTGCTTTTCTTTCTTCATTATAATCATTGTCCACAAGCTAAAATATAATTAATTTCATAAGTGTTCTATCTATCATTCTTCTCAATCATTTATCGCATTAGAACCACAACAACCTTCTTATAGCTGTCAAGATTAGGATACCTAGTAATTGTGGATGGTAAGAGGTCAGGACCCTTCCCACAACCACTTTGTCGCTTACCACTAGACGGCGATTGAATTTATTAGCGAGTAATGAAATATGCGGCATAAATAGCCGTATTTAGGCCTTACTTTTATTGCCTTAACTTAGAAGCTTATTTTTTTTAGCTCTTAGAGAACATAGACCATATTATTGAATATTAATTTCAACTCGAGAATAACTGAGAACTGAAAAAAGGTTCTTGACAGACAGACAGACAAACAGACACTTTGTGTTGGATAACATATAGAATAAATTAAAAGGATATTATAGATAAATATTCGTTAACTACTAAAACATGTGAATTTTGACCATGAAAGTTATAAAAATACTCCCTTTTTTCTTACAGACCCCTAAAAATATAAACTTGTCGCATTTTTAACAGTAACTCACCCCACAGAACGCCATAACATAAGGACGACCTTGAGACTGGGCGTGCAAACAATCTCTCAAGATGTCGACGCGACGCTTCGGAGACAGGATCTGGACCAACGACTCCGTCAGTGTACCCTTCACGGTCTTAGCCACGCTCTCGAATGTACCCAGGACCTAGAACAAACACATTTCACATTTATTTATCTCACACTAACATTGGTCCTCAATCTAGACAATTCTTAGCATACAATATGAATATGACGAGCTCTGTGACGCAGTGGGTCGCAGTGAGACGCAGAAGGTTGCGGTTTCGATTCCCGCCGCGGAATAAATGCTTGTATGATCTGCAAGTTTTTTTCTCAGGTCTGGATGTTTCTATGTATAATATGTATGCATTTACAAAAAAAACGGTATATAAGTAGTACCTTTAACAGTCAGTGGTACCCATGACACAAGGTCTGCTTACTTTGGGGCCAGATGATGCTGTGTGAAATGTCCGGCACTATTATTATTATTATATTTCTTGAGCTTCATTTGAAGATATAAATCGACTATGTAGTACTTTGAACCTACTAGATAACTTCGCACATTTAAAATCGAATGATTTTTTTAAATAATGATCGAACTTCACACGTGAAGTCCATTTGATCATAATATTAGAATGGCCAATATTTTAAGTTATTGGTTATTACCTTGCCCTCGAGTTTGGTAGATACGGAATCGCACAGCTTGTAAGCGATTTCGGAAGCTACGTTTTTGCCGATCAGCACATCTCGCATTTTGTCCAGCGCTGGTCGCATCGTCTCTTCGGTCAGTGCCTTCGACCCAACCAAACCTGAAACCAATTAGCAATTAGCTTTTGCTTGAAGCACATGCATGTACCCGTATAAAATTAGCATATGTATTTCCAAGATACAATTTATCTTCTTAAGGCACCCTGAGCAAATGATCGTGACGGTGTTTCAGCGGAGCTCAAACGAAATACTCGGTATTTCGTTAAAAAAATATAAGAATTAAAAACAAAAATTTAACACAAGTTTTAATAAGTATAAGCTGCAAGTTAAAACGACGAC
Source organism: Lampropteryx suffumata (assembly GCA_948098915.1). Classification (NCBI taxonomy): domain Eukaryota; kingdom Metazoa; phylum Arthropoda; class Insecta; order Lepidoptera; family Geometridae; genus Lampropteryx; species Lampropteryx suffumata. The sequence continues at coordinate 14,998,304 of OX402558.1, read as the reverse complement.
AACAAAAGATATGGTTATTTAATATTTTAGACCATATTTCAATGGCCACGACCATTTTCAAGGCAAAATCTAGTATGATTTTGATTTTGATTTAGATTTTTTTATAACAATTATTCCTCTAATATAACAAGAGATACCCATTAAATACAGACCACATTTTTCTATAAAAAAAGAAATTTTAAAGGAGGGTGCCGCAAATAAAGCATAAAACGCGTATTATAAAATAACAGATTATTTAGATGTAAAACTTAATACAAACTTAATAAACTTAACAAGGATCATACAAAAAAGTGTTAAGACAAGACGAGTTTCTTCGAGAACTGGGGTTAGGAGGAACCGGCACCTAGATTCACTAGCATGTAATAAGACGATTCAAAGTGGATTTTGTGATTTTATTGAATAAATATGTTTTGATTTCATATAACTTCCTAAAGTAAGCAGAGCTTGTGTTATAGAAACCACATGACTGATATACTAGTTATAAACTTTTTTTTTTCAAATACTTATACATAGAAAATCAAATCAAATCAAAGTCATTCATTGCGTAATATGGGTTTGTAACAGTTGTTTGGTGATACATATTAGAACAGCCATAATAAGCGTGGTTCGCATGCAATATTTATTATACAGTATAATTCAAATGAATTAGGTAGGTACAAACATGTTTTCAATTTAATTTAATTAATGTAAGTCAAGTTCTAAAATAATAATAATAATAAATAATAATGTTAAATTTCAATATTTTTATCATTTAAATAAACATAGTCAAAATCAAAGTCAAAAGATGATTTATTCAATACAATCACAAGGATCACTTTGAAACGTCTTACATACTAGGTGAATTTAGGTGCCAATTCATCCTAACCCAAGCTCGAGAAGAATTGGCAAGAAACTCGTCTTGGTCCTTAGGTATGCCTAATGATAAGCCTTTTCTAATATTATTATTAGTATGAAAACCACCAAGACCCGAGACATATATTTGCTTTTCATACAAAATCGAACATACTTTGTGTATAGTTTGTCGAAATAAACTTTCACCTTCACTTGACCAGCCTGTCAGCTCTGTTGGTAGTACTTGGTAGTTGGTAGCTCTGCCTTCGCCGCAATAGGTTGAGGGTTCGATTCTTTCCCAGTATAAACATTTTGTATGATGAACGCAGGTGTTTGTTCTGTGTCTGGGTGTTATAAAATATTAAACGTATAAGTATGTATTTAAAAATATATATGTATTCTATCAGTCGTCTTGTCGCCATAGTACAACGCTATGCTTAGTTTGGGGATAGATGGTGTTGTGTGCAATGTCCTCCAATATTTATTTATTATTATTACTTTCAAAACTTTCATGAGTTGTACTGTACATTTTGATAAACACGGGCTTTACTCACGTATTATTTTGTCGATGGAGGCACCGACACTGTTTCGATTCATCTAGAGAATCTTCATAAGGGTGAGTTTGATCCGCGGTCCGTGAGTTGCGAGCGTTCAGTGAACCGTGAAATCGAGCGGCACTTTACCTTTAAAACGAACGTACCCTTGAATATGCTGAACATGCCGCTAGACTTCTTCGGCGCGGCTTGCCTCTCCTCTTCATACTCTTCCTCGCTACTGCTCTCTTCAGAATCAACCTCCAGATCGCGAATGGCTCCCGTCATTTGACCGACCAACTGGAAATTTTATAATTATAAAAACCCTAATACAGTTTCACTTTCAAAAATTGCATTTATAGAAAGAAAGTGAATTTTGTGTCACATTCAGATAGCATAGTACTTATGTACAAAGAATGAAGCCAAATAGATGCACATAGTTACTGACTCCCCCTATACATAGACATAGACATTTGTTTATTTACTAAATAAGTACACATACACATCAATAATAAATAAAAAGACGAAACAATATTAGGTAAAAAGGAAGTAACACTTATTAAAAAGTAAAAGGAGAAAAGACATTTAAAAAGCTTAAAATTATTCTGCGCACTTACCTACCTAATAGTGCTGTGTGCTACAGAAGCAAAAAGATCTCAGCGTTATGCTTCCCTGATGACAGGTAAGCGCTGTTATTCTGCAGAGACCTTCGATCCAGTCATATATTTAAAGGTAAAAGAATAACATAAAAGAAAAAGAGAAAGACCATTTAAAAGGACCATTTAAAGTTATTAAAATGGGAAAATTAAGGTCAAGGAGAGCAAGAGTAGGGACGATTGGCAATCCTTGGAAGAGGCTTATACCGTCAAGGGCGGTCCATACCTAAATAAAACCCAATTAAAACCATAGTAACAAAATATTACAAATATTTTTATTTTATTTTTATTTATAAGTAGTACAAACACGTAGATAAGCAAATTGATAGCAAAATCGGTCATTACTCAGTAAAGGTCACTCTTATTACGACCTCTGTGGCGCAGTGGGCTAAGATCCGGCTGAGACGCAGAAGGTTGCGGGTTCGATTCCCGCCGCGGGACAAATGTTTGTATGATCTGCAAGTATTTGTCTCTGGTCTGGGTGTTTCTAAGTATAATATGTATGTATTTACAAAAAAAATAAAACAAATACAGTATATAAGTAGTGTATCAGTCATTTGGTACCCATAACACAAGCTCTGCTTACTTTGGTGCCAGATGATGCTGTGTGAAATTTCCGGGATTTATTTATTTATTATTATTATCTATTTATTTAATGCGACAAAAAAAATACGGTTAAAAATTCTGTTTACAAAAAAAATGAAATGACGTAAGAATGAACGTGTCATTTTACCATCCTCGAAACAATAGACATACATATATCAATGCAATAGTCATTCCCTGTACTACTAATACCAGCACTAAAGCTACAGATAAACTCGAGTGGGATGATCGACTCAGTTGCGAGCTTGCAAGTCGACGGTACTTACGATACTTACAAAAATTGGAATGATCCCCTACGTTTGGAGTCGAGGGGTTATAGCAAAATGCAACTCAGCAAAGCAGTTAGTAGAAAATTCAATCGTCGCAATATAATTTATTTAGTGTACTAAGTATTTATTGTTATTTTTAGTGGTAATATTGTTTTTTTATGTGCACATCAATAATTGTTACTAATAGAATCATTTCAGTTGTTTAAGAGCTGGTGTAGTTATATACTTTTATATATTTTGTGTTTGTCTTTTCACTGTATGACGTCACTCTCCTTGTTCGGCGCAGTCTGAAAACCAGCGCTATAACGAAATATTTCATATATTGTAGCGTAGAGCTGACGTTGGGCCTTTTTGGCAAACACAGACTGGGATGGTTCACATCCTCCTAATATTTAAGAACTTTTTTATTTATGTTATTGTCATTTTGATTGTGTACCAGATGTTAGATTTGTCGATTGGCAAATTTAAAAACGTAATAAAACAGACACTGGTGGCAATTCGGTTGGTTCATTTCTAAAATAAGGAGTTGTCTAAAATATATTTAGTTAGTCATAGCATTTGTAAAACCTATTCGGTTAGTACCATCTAACTAAATTAGGAACGCTTAATTACATTAGATAAACATTAATTAGGATAAGTTGGTAGCAGCAGAATACCAAAGTTTCATTTGACAGTTCTAAACCTAATTTTAGCTAAAATTAGTTAGGTTGGTGCCAACAGAATTGAGGCCACTGTCTATTAAGAGTGAACTAGTCGGATATATTTCCATACAAACGTCGAAGGGTGATCACACCACCGTCTGATGATAAGCAACCAAAACTAAAAGAGATATAAATTTTTCTTGTCATAATCTTTGCTTGTATCAATACAGAATTGTAAAAATAATAAGGGTTTGAAAGATACAAGTCTCAAAAAAAACGTTTTTCATCACTGATTTTAGCGCAACTTTAGGTGTGAATAAATAACAAACGGAGTACGCTAGCTAAAAAAAATATTCCGATTCAAACATAGATTATTTATTCAAGAGCTCAAATAACTTTTTTTTTAATAAATACATTCAGTAGTATTTTCATGAGAACCCTTGAGCCAAAGGTCTATTCATTATTTTTACGCAAACGTTTTATTTAGAAATCATAATCTAATCTGATCATATGACTCGAAATTATAATAACGCATCTCCTTAATGCTCATCTCTATCATTGGTGCACATCTATTCTTTTCACACACTAAGTGAAATAGCATGCATTTTAGCTGCGCCCACTGACGAGTTTGTGCCGCTGACTAGTGTATTCTTAATAAAGCATATTACAAAATATCAGATTATTTAGATTGGGATAAATGTGCTCCAACTCGACTTGCCGAGTCGAGTAACAAAATTGGCAAGGATCAAAAAGTGTTAATACCAGAGTTTCTTGCCGGATTCTTCTTGAACTGGGGTTAGGAGGAACCGGTACCTAGATTCACTAGCATGTAAGGCGATTCGAAGTGGTCTTTGAATAAAGAATGTTTTGACTTTGACTTGACTTGCTGTTATTTTTGTCTGTGTGTGCGTGTTAAAATAAACTTACTTCACTTCACTGTATCAAGAATTCCGTAATCGCTATGCTGATCATTTTAGTGGCATTAGTGGTGGAAGTTACCTGGGTATCAGGGTTGATCTCGGCGTGCTGGTCTCCATCCTTATCCGTGCTGAAGTCCAAGGAAGGCAGATCTCGCGTGTTGCCGCCCATTTCCCAAACGCGCGGCTGTTTTACGCGTTCCTTCTCGACTACTTTCGGACTTTTAGGTGATTTCCTGGAAAATAGAAGCGCTCGTGATGTAGCTGGCTTAAGCATGCTACACTGTGCCGGGTTTGAGCTGTGTTTCAGTTTGCTTTAGGAATGTGAAGTTTATTTGTAAAGGTTATTATACGAATAGTATAAGCATAGTATAAAGCATATATATATAGGATACATAGTAGACACAAGACTCGCATACAATTGAAGATCCGGATCAATTTAAAAATAATAAGAATATTCTCGGACATTTCACACTGTATTATCTGGCCCTAAAGTAAGCAGAGTTTGTGTTATGGGTACCACATGACTGATATACTTTAAATACTTATTATTATACAATATTAAGCTTAATCAACATACAAATAACGTTAATATTAATTACCAGCGTTAAGTGCGGCTCGGCCCCGCTCAGCCATATAAACTTACTTCGGTTCTTTCTTGGCCTTCGAAGACAGTTTCTGCGCGAGGCGGGCGCGGTTGGCTGCGATGACGTCATCTTCTGCTTCCGCGACCTCTTCCACTGTACCGTTGGTCAAGCTCTTGCTTTCTACTATTTTCACTGAAACACAAATATTCCAAATACAAAAATGAAAGCAAAGAGATTTACCTCCACTGGGCCCATAACTTGTTTATTTTTAACATTGATTTTCTCTTTTCAAACGAGGTTTGTTACTGACTTTTGCCTGATCCTGTGTATCCTATGTTTTTCCTATAAATATAGATAGTTCAATACTTAGTTGTAATAAATGTTCAATTTATACAAGTAATACGATTGGTCTGTCAGTTGAGTTGGTAGTAGCTCTCTGCCTTCTGCGCTGATTGAAGGTGCGATTCCTCCCAGTGATAAACTTACGTTTTGGTTCTTTGTCTGGGTGTTAGATCAAAATAGAGGTGATTATTATTCAATATAATATCATTAACAGTAATAAACTAGTAAAAATTCTGGACATTTCACGCTGCATCATCTAGATAGCCCCAAAGTAAGCAGTGCTTGTGTTATAGGAACCACATGACTGATACATATATACTTTTTCTTGTTTCGTAAACACAAACATATTATACTGGATGTTTTTCTATGTATAACATGTATGTATTTACAAACAAGTAGGTGGTATATCAGTCATGTGGTACAAAAAAACACAAGATGTGCTTACTTTGAGGGTAGATAACCGTGTGTGAAATGTCTAGCATTATTATCTATATAATAATACGTGAAGCAAAAATTTTGTACACCTTTTTACAAAAATTGCGCGTACGGAGGAGTATGAAATTTTGCACACTTATAGTTTATAATAGAGGAGTGCAGAATGATATATTTTTTTTATTTTTTTTTATTTAAGTTATTTATGGTCGAATTTCGACCAGTGGGCGACTACTAGTTATAATTAATGAATAACTAGCGACCCAACCCGCCTTCGCACGGGTGAGTTGTCATTCACAATTTAGATTTGTAATTTACATGTACATAATCAACCTTGATTATTAATCTATTTAGTTAGATAAGAAATAATATCATGATACGAATGTAATCATCTTTCGATTCAACCAGAATTCTACCCGATTCTAATCGTGTTTTCTTTGACTTATTAAAACATAAAGCAGTTATCGTGACTTAACTATAATAATTAATAATTTTATGTATCATCAATAGTTGTCGCAGCGTACAAATAATCACAATTTACACTTTTATTATTTTTTTTAGGAATCTTCTATTTTTTTTAATTTAAATTATTTAATTTTCTATAGGTGTAAGAATTTTATACAACGGTTAGGTAGTTTTTGATTTTCATTAAGTTCAAAGTAACATACAAACATACAAAAAACTTTTATTCCTACTAAATGCAAAAGTAACTGTCTGTCTGTCTGTCTGTTACGTTTTTACGCCTAAACCGCTGATCCGATTTTGACGAAACTTGGTATAGAGATCGATGGGACCTTGGAGAAGGACATAGGCTACTTTTTATGGAGGTACCACGAGTGCGACGCCGCGGGCAGCAGCTAGTAATATATATTATTAGTTTGGATTTAGATTAATAAGGAGTTAATAGTTTCTTTATGCATCACAGTTTTATACTTTTGCTCTGTCATAGGTGTCGAGATCATCTCGCCATCTCTTTACAAGTATTTCATCAGTCATCTGGCTTTCTTAAGAGCGCTATCACAAAAATATGCGCAGTTGCAAGGTTTTCGTCGTTTAAATATTATACATTGCCTAAGTCTATACCTAACTATTACATGAATAATATCCTTTATTTCGCAAATTTTAGAAATTTTACTTATTTATTTAGTAATCATCATTCTCCTGGTGCTTGTTTCGGCAAAAACACACAGAGACCCGATTTGAGAGCTCTAATTAGCAAATTCTGTTGACTTTAAACCACAAAAAATATGTATGGCACTAAAAACATCCTGTTCTTTCATAATAATAGAATAGATTTTTATTGTTAACCACGTAAACAATGAAAAAAAAATGATCTTCGATCAAAAAGGCTTTGAAAAAAGTCTGAATATCTCCGGAGTTAAACACCACACCACAAAATATTGATACCAAAATAAAATTCAACATTTACTTAAACTATTACTGTATTTTTTTTAATTTTAAATCAATGCTATTATTTTTAATTCACTAAATAAAACTAGACGCACCGATCGATGCCGCAAACTCAGTACCGCGCGAGCGCTTTGCTACGGGCGGACCTGCGTTGGTTGATTTCGCGCGCATTTGTGCGTCGTAGTCGCGTAAGCGCTGCTGTTGTGTGCGTGCTATGCTTAACTAGGACCGCAGGGTTTTGATCGTTGTGAGTATCCTATAGTCATATAGTCGTATAGTAAGAAAACCTTTCTTAGCGGTCACCCACAACATACAGCGCAGAAGGTAGAGCTACTTCCAACTAAGCTTTTAAAAACATGACAAGATTCTTGCTTATAAAGGCAGGAAGATATCGATAAAGTACAGACACCAGTCTACATGACTGGTAGAGTTATTCTATTTCACGAGTCCGGTGAATTATTGTATTTTGAATCTTATATCTAATCTTATATAGAGTTCATATAGTCTCAATGTTTCTTAAGTTTATATAAATTGTTTACTTATTTCAATGAGGGGCCGTTCGTTCGTATTACGTAAGCAATAAAAAGGGGCGGGGGGGTCTTTACTTTGCTTATTTTGAATGACATGGGGGCAGGGGGGTCTAGTTGTTGATTACGTTATCGGTAGTTATTTATTTTTTTACACAGATGGCAACCCACACATTGTCTTTGCTTGAAAACAAATCGCATTTTCGGGGATTCCCACAAATAATGCATACGTTTAGGCACTCGCTTAGAACCGAGTATAGGAATTACCGCGTGCTATTCACTTGTCTAAATTTCCTCTGTCAGTGTATTGCAGTCTTGCCAGAAGGTTACTTTTGTAACCTTTTAGGTGATTTTTAACTCTGTCAGGTTACTTCTAGGTTACTCGACTCAAAAGGTTACTTATAGGTGATTTTTAGAATTTGTTGTTTTTTTTCCTGAACGAAACCAACATGAAAAGAAACGCTCTTTTATATTTTATTAAGCAAAATTAAGCAAATTTAGTTTGAAACATAGTAAGTGTGACTACTAAAAAACACGTCTTTCTCTCTCTCATTATATACCAAACCTCAGATGAACAAAGCTTCTCGCTCACTCGCACGATCAATCGGAACTGTCTTGTTCGAGTTCGTTTGCTTGTCGTCTCTGATGGCATTATTGTTTGTCGTGAAGTTTTACCTTTAAATCACATATTTCGCTAGAGTGTCGCTTAAGTATGTTTTGTCCTTGTCATTCTAATGTCAAGAAATGGAGATGGCAACAAATTTAGACAATTCATAAGCTCGTGTGTGTTTAGAATTATAACATATATTAAAACATTCTACGAGTGTTTAGAAGTGAAGTAAGTAGCTGAATACAACATTAAAATAAAAAAACTACCATTTATACCTAATTACTAAAATAATTACGTTTTTAAAACTAAAAACATAACCAACTTCATTGAATTAAATTTGAACCCATAAAAATACCACCGAATTGAGAATCTCAATAATAAAGCAAAATATCGAAATTCGTTTACTTGGATGATATATTTTTTCCATCTATTTTGATTTAAAAACCAAACTACTGAACTGATTTTCATGTGACCAATCGGAAAGTAGGTAGGTATACCCTATAGGAACGTGATTTTTTTTTTTTTTTTCGATTCATAAATGACTGATCTATGAGTTAACAAATATATAAAATTTACAACCGAATTGAGAACCTCCTCTTTTCTTGTAGAAAAATATGAAAGGTTACATTTCGGACTGAAAGGTTACTTTTAGATCTAGTTTAGGTAACTTTTGACAAAGACCGGCTGGCAACACTGGTGTATTGTTTCGTTTGGATACTATAACGAGTAGACGTATTATAAGCATAGCAAAGCAAGTTAAAATTTGTGTTACCGTTGATTCCATTAGCCAAAGTTTAATGCATAATTAAGATGTCGTTTCAAATAGACAAATCCAAGTTATACCAAAAATTGTTTGAAAGTTATAAAAAATCTCATACAAATACGAAAGTACAAAATGTACAGAAGTTAGTTAACGAAGTGTGGCGAAATTATAAATTACAAGCAAAGTCCGACAAGGAACTTGATATTATTGTATTTAAGAGAATTGAAGAAGAATTGCAAGCGGCGACTAAGAATAAATCCAATCTACTACATTTTTTTTCAAGGTGAGTCACGAAATTATTTTAGGTACCTATGAGTACTATAAATATAACTTCTGATCATAATTCATAAAAAAAAAACAATACATTAATTGAAAAATGTTTATGTAAGCATGGGGGGAGGGGGTAAGAGCTTTGCTTACTTTTGCTGACAAGGGGGATGGGGGGGTAAATAATTGTAATAAATCTGCTTACGTAATACTTGAACGGCCCCTGATACCCAATTCCTAATAAAAGTTATTTTGATTTTAGTTGTGTGTTATGACGAGACGAAATGGGAAAAAATATACCTATATAAGTACCAATGTGTCAGTAAACGTAAAAGACGTAGCATTGAATCTCTGATGAGCAAGAGAAATCTGGTATTATTTTCGTGATAGACTTATTAGATTAAAGGATGAATCATGCTGGACCGTGCCCTGCCCGAGGCCCAGACGAGGCTAGGATTCAAAACTTCACGAACATTTTATATGATGCAATGTGGCCTGTTTATTGACTCAAATCACTGTTACTTGGAGGCTTTAGCTGATTTCTTATACAGTGAAGGACTTGTGGAAGTGAAATGTCCGATTTCTGCTTTTAAAATGGACTTTGAAGAAGACGTGTGCACAAAAAAAGTTAATGGAATTAAATTATATGCAATGATGTTACATGTGCAACAATAATTCAAAACCATGACTGGTTTTACCAAATACAAGGCCAGTTTTATATTAGTTTTATTTTTTATAAATAAAAATATTTGTATACTTGACATACCTATGGACTAGCCCAGATCACCCTGTAAAAGTTATGAAGATACGAGTGAATATAGAGAAAAAAAAATTGGCAAGAAAAGATGCTACCGGAGTTGCAGGCGTTTTACGAAAGACGTGCTTTGAAAGAAGCTTTCCTCGAGTCAATAATTTCAGGGAGCACCCTGAAATAATTGACTCGAGGAAAGCTTGGTCAATGCCATTGCGCGAAATATATTTCTAACTAGCTGTTTCATCCAAACGCTGCTAGTGATCCAATAATTGTAAGCGAAAATGTGTTATCCATCCTTCTCCTATATCGCAAAAGAAGAATGGTTGTAATGTATAAAAGTAAATAACATATTTCACTTTCAAAACTTTCGTGAGTTGTACTATACATTTTGACAAACACGGGCTTTACTCACGTATTATTTTGTCGATAGAGGCACCGACATTGTTTCAAACTTCAAACTTCAACCGAGACAAAGGTTGGTATCTTTCCCCAGCCTGGAAACCTCGTCTGCACGGAACGTATTATAGTAACGATTTGGAACCGGTTAGTGATAGTGTCAGTGTTGTATGTTTGACGGTTCCCAATGTTGTGGGCACGAGTGGCGAAGTCGAAGAACCAGTACTAGCACCAAATTTGTTACCGCTTGCCGTGACAACGTTTCCACCTCTACCCGCACGTACGACTCGCGCCGCAAGATACCTCACCAGCAGTACGAACCGTGAGCTCGAGCGGCAACGAGCGGACCGCGGATCAAACTCACTGATGAAGATTCTCTAGATGAATCGAAACAATGTCGGTGCCTCCATCGACAAAATAATACGTGAGTAAAGCCCGTGTTTGTCAAAATGTAAATAACATATTTTTGTTTTCAAAGAAATCTATTATTCCTGTACTTACACCTGATCGATACAATACATCTTTAGTAAAAACGCTGATAAGAACATTATAGTATTACCACAGAATAACTAATAGGTATTAAGCACTAAGAAGAAGCTATGATTCCAGGTGGTACCCTGGTACCAAACTTTGCGCTGAGTCAAAATGTGATAGCGCTCTTAATACAAGCTTTGTTTAGTTTGGGCTAGATGGTATGTTACTCAACTGAGGCCAAAATGACGCTTACTTTATTATAACTAATCCAATTGTTTAACAAAGATACAATAACATCAAACAATGAGCTTATTTATTAGGTAATAAACACGCTCATTGTTCTAATCCAGTTAATTGTATTTACAACCAAAGAAGAAACAATAATCGTATATACCTATGCACTACTACATTAACTAATACTACTCTTCTGAGGGCTCCCGATTACAACTTTCTGAAAATAGCTAGGTGGTTTGGTAACTGTAGGCCATTAATAACTGTGTCACAAAATTTTGCAACTGACTACTATGAAAGTATATGTATAAGTACTAGTTGTATTGTATTTTGCGTTCTAGATACTTACAAATGCAGTGTAAATTCTTTATAATGAAACTCAAGGGATAGAGAATTTTATTGTTATAGAGAGTTTTCATTATGTAGTGTGAAGAAAGCGATAATAGTATGTTTAGTAACAGGGGCCAATGTTCCAGGCAATTCACAATTACAAAAACAAGGCAGGTTTACAACTTCAAGTGTCTTTCTTGAAAATTTTCAGCACTTCAAAGATTTAGTCAGAGACCTTTGTAAACAGTAATGCTAATAAAATTTAATTACTGACATCTAAATATTAACTTATTTCTTCAGATGGTGAATGAAAGTTGAGCTATAAAATCAATGTATGTCGGGTCTGGCTGTTTCTATATATAATATGGATGTATTTACAAAAAAAAGTATTTAAGTAGTATATCAGTCATGAGGTACCCATAACACAAGCTCTGCTTACTTTGGGGCCAGATGATGCCGTGTGTAATGTCCAGGATTATTTATTATTATGTGTTTTAATATAAACCAATCAAATTATACCTACTAATTTTAACAAAGTTTTATGGTATGTCAAAACATGTTTAGTATAAAGAGTTTACACTGTATATACTATTTTTGAAATATAATGTAATGTTGTTCTTACCAGACTTCTTCCCCTTCTCTTCTCCCTTACGCTCTATCATAGAAGCTACAGTTTTTTTAGACTTCAGAGAGTCTTCAAAAGTTTTCATTTGTTTCGGAAGCTTAGCTTGTAATTTGCCTGGAATACAAATAGGTAGTTAATTGTAAAAGCATGATATTTGTCTGTCTGTTTAAAGTTTTGTAATGCATTACAGCAAAGTCACGCCTGAATTAATTATCTATAAAGTACATGATGTTATTACATATAATATTCATTTACAAATGTGTTACAAAATCAGCATTAGTAGAAGAGGTTTCATTCATGATAAGGAAAACGTTCAAAGCAATTATTCTATGAGGAAAATTATGTTATTAATAAGATAGTTTAATTCATAATTGAAACACCAATACATACCCCATTCTTCAGCATCCCGTAGCACGCGTTTGAAAGTTTTAATAAAATCATAGTCCACAAGCTGGTTACCTCCTGTGAGCTCATTTTTGTACTTATCCCTGAACTCCAAGTGTACATCATTAAGGAACTTGTCAATGTACGATAACTGCAGTATACGCTGGTACGCAACCACAAACACCAGCTCAAACTCATTGTCGAGTTTGTATTGCAACGTCAACGCGTTGTGATTATGACTATTGGTACCTGTACGCTCCTGCAAGAAAAACAAGGGTCATCTTATAATTACCTTGAACAAATTGTACTACAAGGATAGTGGATAGATAAATAATCTTAATATAGGTTTAATAAAGCAAATATTAAACCTTATCCAAGATGCATGTAATACGGGGATTTCCACATGTCTAAATCACTAATTTAATTAAAAACAAGCCATTAGCATGCTTACAATATGAACTACGTAACTCACCTGTAAAATAACACTACGTATCAAAGCGTTCACGGAGGGCGAGAACATCTCACCTGTGCTCTGGAAACACCATAGCACAATACCTCCTTTACTAAAGATGCTGAAAAGGTCTAACATTTTGAAAAAATAAGTTGTAAATTGCGTTTTCAAATAAATCGCCAACAGATGTTTCGCTGCGCAGGAAGGAATGTGAGTGATTGTGTGTGTGATTGTGTTTGACTTGACTGACAGACTGTCTGTCTACGTTGACATTTAGATGACAACTCACTATGCCTGTTCTGAAACCTACTGTACTGATTCAGATATTTTTTATTTTCATGGGAATGTTAGTACTATGAACATTTTAAAATATAATGTAGGTACTGAGTTAAATGTGCTTTTTTAGTTTGACATGTTCGTAAATTATTGTAAATCCTTTAATTATTTCATACATAACATATATACTTGATTTAGAATGAAGTATATCAATCAAGTTATGCAACCCCTTTACAATGTACAAATCTAGATGACTTTTTGAATACTTTTATATATATTTAAATACATACATATTATAATTTATAACACCCAGACACAAAACAAACATCCATTTTCATCACACGAATAAAATCCTGGAAGGGAATTGAACCCTAAACTTACAGCGCAGAAGGCTACTAACGACTACCAAGGCTACCAACTGAGTTGACAGGCTAGTCAATGTTTATTATATTAAGCATTATTTGTTATTGTGATTTAACATTGAAACATGTACAAATTAAATAACCAAAATACATTAAATTCGTAATATAATATAATTCAAGTTTTTCATGAACTTTTACATACTGTTAATTTTCCAATATATCAGACTCCGAACGTTTGAAATTGAACTCTACTGTCTATGAATTCTATGTATCGATCAAGTGTTTCCAGCATGTGTTTCCAGCTAGCTGCTGTCTGTATACAATTTACCTTGGATTCACCAAAGTTGTGTGTTGTGCTTAGTATTAAGATACTCAGCTTGCGCTCACAAGCTCAAATTAAAATACAGTATAATAAAAGAAAATCACTATAATTTTTATGGCATAAGACGTTTTGAACTCAATATGTTTATTGTTTTGGATAAAAATAATAGTACTGATTATTAGTACTGCATTGTGAACAATACTCTACTACTTGAAAAATTTTATGGTACTCTTTAGTTTTTAGTAGTGGGAACTCGTATATCTAAATTCTATGTTGTCTGTGGTTATTAGAGAAAGAAAATTGTCAATTCATCTCATCGTATTATTTTTGTGTGTAATCATTACGGAAGAACTTATCAAATTGTAGAAGAATTTCTTTAAACTGAAGAAAGGTAACAAACTATTACGATGAATATTACATCAGCCGCGGGGATAATCTCCCTGCTGGACGAGCCGATATCCGAAGTGAAGGAGTTCGCTTTGAAGAGGTTGGACAACATAGTCAATGAATTCTGGCCCGAAATATCTGAATCTATTGAAAAGATTGAGATTTTGCACGAAGACAAGGTATTTTCGCAGCATCAGCTAGCTGCCTTAGTCGCCAGTAAGGTGTACTACCACTTGGGAGCGTTTGAAGATTCTTTGACGTACGCCCTCGGGGCAGGTGACCTATTCGACGTGAACGCCAGGAACGAGTATGTCGATACAACTATTGCGAAAGCTATCGACTTCTACACACAGAAAAGGAAGGCCCTGTTTGTGGACAGCTCTGCAGAAATCATTGACCCTCGTTTAGAGGCTATTGTTAACCGGATGTTCCAGCGCTGCCTGGACGATGGTCAGTACAGACAGGCCTTGGGCTTGGCGCTGGAGACCCGTCGGATGGACATCTTTGAGGAATCCATCATGAAATCAGATGATATAGCTGGTAAGTGCTTTGTTTTCTTCAATCTCAATTTAACATACTCAATACATTTAATTTGAATGACTCAATTGGTTACACGTACTAAATTGTTATATTTCTTTGTTCCAGGAATGCTTATCTATGCTTTTACCGTTGCAATGAGCCTGCTCCAAAACAAAGGCTTCCGCAGCACAGTCCTTAGGTCCCTGGTAGGTCTTTACAGAAACCTTAACATCCCAGACTATGTCAATATGTGCCAATGCCTGATATTTCTCGAAGATCCTCTATCAGTTGCTGAAATCCTCGATAAACTATCACATGGACCTCAGGAATCCGTTCTCATGGCATATCAAATTGGTTTTGACCTGTATGATTCAGCAACACAGCAGTTCCTAGGCAGAGTTTTACAAGCACTTCGTAGCACAGCTCCAATTCCTTCTGCCCTTGGTGGAAAGCCCCAACCTCAAGGTGGCCCCTTTCCTGATGCAACTGGAATGGAAGTTGACCAAGTACCAGCCACAAGTGAAGAAACACCTGAGAGAGGTATTGACAGTTTGAATGATGAAGAAAAGGAACACCAGAAGAGAGTAGAAAAACTTATATCTATTTTAGGAGGTGAGGTTTCTATAGGATTACAACTACAGTTCTTGATCAGATCCAACCATGCTGATATGCTCATTCTTAAGAACACAAAAGATGCCATCAGGGTCTCAATATGTCACACAGCTACAGTCATAGCTAATGCGTTTATGCATGCAGGAACTACCAGTGATCAGTTTTTGAGAGATAACCTAGAATGGCTAGCCCGGGCTACAAACTGGGCTAAACTGACAGTGACAGCTTCTCTTGGAGTCATTCACAGAGGTCACGAGGGTGAATCCTTAGCTCTAATGCAGTCTTACTTACCTAAAGAAGCAGGGCCATCATCAGGGTATTCAGAAGGTGGTGGTCTCTATGCATTAGGGTTGATTCATGCCAACCATGGTGCTAATATCATTGATTATCTTTTAACTCAATTAAAAGATGCTCAGAATGAAATGGTGCGCCATGGTGGGTGCCTAGGTCTGGGATTAGCAGCGATGGGCACCCACAGGCAAGATGTTTATGAACAACTAAAATTCAACTTGTATCAAGATGATGCAGTAACTGGTGAAGCTGCAGGAATAGCTATGGGAATGGTCATGCTGGGGTCAAAACACGCTGCCGCGATCGAAGACATGGTGGCATATGCCCAAGAAACACAGCACGAAAAGATCCTACGCGGATTGGCTGTTGGTATCTCATTCACCATGTATGGTAGGCTCGAGGAGGCAGACGCCCTCGTACAACAACTATTAAGAGACAAGGATCCGCTACTGCGACGCGCTGGATGCTACACTATCGCTACTGCGTACTGCGGCACCGGGAACAATGACTCTATAAGAACTCTACTCCACGTCGCTGTTTCTGACGTTAACGACGACGTGCGTCGCGCGGCTGTTACTGCACTAGGATTCTTACTATTCAGAACTCCAGAACAATGCCCATCAGTGGTATCTTTACTAGCTGAATCATACAATCCTCACGTGAGATACGGCGCAGCTATGGCTCTAGGTATCGCTTGCGCCGGCACCGGAAACCGCGAAGCCATCGGCCTACTGGAGCCTATGGTGAAGTTCGATCCTGTCAACTTTGTCAGACAAGGAGCTCTGATAGCATCTGCCATGATACTCATTCAGCAAACAGAAACACTCTGCCCCAAAGTTACATACTTCCGACAGTTGTACTCTCAGGTGATTTCGAACAAACACGAAGATGTAATGGCGAAGTTTGGCGCTATTGTGGCGCAAGGTATCATTGATGCCGGTGGTCGCAATGTGACGGTTTCTCTACAGAACCGAACAGGACACATGAATATGCTTGCTGTAGTTGGTATGCTGGTGTTTACTCAATACTGGTACTGGTTCCCTCTGGCGCACTGCCTGTCATTGGCCTTCACGCCTACCTGTCTGATTGCTCTGAACAGCGATCTAAAGATGCCTCAGCTAGACATTAAGTCTAACTCCAAGCCGTCGCTCTACGCGTATCCCGCTCCTTTAGAAGAAAAGAAACGCGAGGAAAGGGAACGCGTCACCACTGCAGTGCTCTCCATCGCTGCTGCTAAAGCCCGCAGGAAGGCGCACGGAACCGACGGTTCAGGTAGCAGCAGTATCACGTCTTCGACAACGTCTAAAATGGATGTTGATGAAGAAGAAAAGAAGCCATCTAAGACGCCTAATTTGAATATCACCTTCCATGGAAAGTACGATAAAGACAAGGATGCTGCGACATCCAAGGATGGAAAGAAGGACGAAAAAGAGGCAGAAGAAAAAGAAATCAAGGAGAAAAAAGAACCAGAACCAACCTTTGAAATACTGAGCAACCCCGCTAGGATTATGAGACAGCAGCTCAAGAACATTACCGTTGTTGAAGGATCAGGCTTTAACCCATTGAAAGACATAACTATTGGAGGCATTGTCATGTTGAACCATTCTGGCGACGTAGAACAGGTTCTGGTAGAACCAGTAGCGGCATTCGGCCCGAAAACTGAAGAAGAAAAAGAGCCTGAACCCCCAGAACCTTTTGAGTACTTAGATGATTAGTAGTATTTAGAAATGATTAACATAATACCCATTGTACCCTTACTACAAATAAAATGTGTTGATCAAGTTAATAATGCCTACTTAGATTAATATTAAAGTACATTGATTGCTAACAGATTACAAATAATTAGGTACCTATCAAATGTACTTATTTCAATTTTAAATAAAATTATTTAAACTCACCCATTTAGATACTTTTATTTACAAATACCTAACTGCAGATGAATGAAATGAATTGCAATTTTAAATCAATTTTATCATTAAACTTATTAGTTATTCTTGTTATGTCTAATATCTTGTAATGGCTTAGATTTAGTCTAAGAATCTGAAGATGGTATCTACAGGTCTAAAGGAAATGTAAAGTTGGACAACATCTGCATACATGTGATCTAGTGTTAAATTCAAGGTCTGAGGTGCACTTTAATCCTTTCACCTCACTGGTTCGAAATATCTAGTAACATGATAAGAATACAGGAATTTAAAATAATAAAAGAATAACTCTAGTTACATAATAATGGGAATTTAGAATTAGGTTAAATAAACTTCAATAGGTAGGTGCTTATATAATTATTATCGTCTACTCCCACCTGTTCTGTTGGTAGAACTATTGGGATTTTTTTACCATTAGTTCTGTGACTTATAAGACTATGCTTTACATCTGGCTTCAATCTCATCGACAGACGAACTATATTCTTCTGGCGCTTCGGCGGCCGCTGCCGCGGCACTCTCCCTTCGCTCGCTCGCCTTGCGCATTGTTTTCTATACTCTAACATAACCTAACCAACTGGTTTCGATCTGAATTTCATGTCACAAGATTCGTGAACATAACTACTGGGAATTCTTATCCCATTTGTTTGTAAACAGAACTAATGGTAAATTATAAAATATGATAGACCCTTCACAGTTTACAAAAACGTTTACGTCCTTACAAGTGTCTATGTGTAGGTAGGTATTCAAGTTTGTAATTATAAAATATCACGCCGATATGTGATTAGGCAGGTACCTATAGGTACAATTCACATTTGTTGGTAGGAATGGAGTTGTTATTTTAAAGACGATTTAGGTAGGTACAGGAGTAAAGGAAGTTACCTAATTAATTGAAAAATTTAAAGTTTTGACTAGGTGCACGTTTTTTGTGGTGGCTGATGTTTTTAAGTTATAAGATTGTATGCATGAATATGTCTATGTATAAAGTATGTATGTGTATATGTTAGTTTCTTTAGCTGTCGTTCTATGTAGCTCAAACGGCTAAAAGTATCTTGATGTGGAATGAGATAAATATGAGCTTGTATAGCGTGTTTGGACAACGAGTGAAACATAAATGTAAATGTGAGAATGTATAGATGGCTGGATGTTTTTTACTCCTTCACACAGAAACTAGGTAAGTACTGAATGAATTTTGTTAAAACTATAGTTTTATTGTAAATACATCATAATAACGCAAGCCATAATTTATTAATGTATCATGCGGGCGATGTTGTGAGCGGATGCTAGTTAGGTAGGAATAAGCTGGTAATAGAATAACTTCAGTTTGTTGGTAAATTCTAAGATTGAAGCCAATTAGATAGATACCTACTGTTTTTTGCATTGCTGTAAATATCTATTTTTTTTGTTAACTGTAGGTAAGTACCTACCTATTATAGATTTGTTTGTGTCGATTGGGCACTGTATTGCATTGAAGCGAATTTTGCTCTTGTTTTGTTCAATTAATCACAGAACGTACGTTTACTACTAACGAAACTCCGATCGAATTTTTTATAGTTTTGCTAGTTTTGAGGGTACACACCTACATTGTAGTAGATATATAGCTGTTTTCTATTTTCTAGCTCGGTTTGCTACAAGTTCGAGATGAGGATGCCAGGAAAGGTTTTTGTCTACCAAAATGCCCAAATACCGCGTTAGTCAACTCTTTAATGGTTTGGGCAATCACATCAGGGCAATTACAATAATGAGCATTATTTTAATGTTGGGGACTGGTTGTAAAGAGTCTCGAATTGAATACCTATGCTATGTAATTCGTTTTTGATGAATTGAGTGTGAGCAAGTTTATATTTCACAAATTAATTACTTTTATTATGTAAATTTCAGCGTGTGAATATTCCTCATTCCAGGTTTTACCGTAGAAAAGTAATGCTGTATCATCACCATAACAGATTTTTTTCCATTTATGAGTTGCATGTTAGTGAGTAGGTACATTTATTTAATTCAGAAACAGTGTCGGGCCAAGTACGCTGCCTTGCAAAACGCCATACTCGTGTAAAGTTTGATCAGAGCTTTAGAATAATTTGTTAGTTTGCACAACAGTACAAGCAGACGTACCGCTCAGTACCACCCATAAGTTGTAAGTCTACCATTCTTACGAACAAAGCGCTTTGCTTTCACACTTATAAATTATAAGTGTGGAAGCAAAGCATCTTTTATAATAAGTTATAATGCGTAGGGTAGTGGCACCAAAAGATGAACGATTAAGCGTTTTTGACAACTTTGAGTAGGTTTTCCTCCTTTACTTTATGATATTATCGCTTGCCAGTATTTTTTAATAATTACTTACCTATATACTCAAGATTTGACTGCTGAAAAAGAAAATTACTATGTCTACTAGTTTTTTTGCAAAATTACTATTTGTCGAAGATTTTGGATTTTCCCCTATAGATGAACGCCGACCCCTCATTATGAACGATTTGCCTCCAATAATTGAACTAACATTTTAAAAGGAATTTAGTTTTATGAATTTAGATTTTTATAAATTAGAAATGATTTCTGCATGCCTTTTCGTGATGTTAGGGTGCCTTTGCAAAAATAGCTGCAACCATTTTTTGCCTAGTTTCAGGTTCGAACCTTTAATTTCATCATTTGCGTTTACAGGAAAGCCAACTTTGGCCAAATTTAAAATCCAAGTAGCAATTTATCTTCTTCATCGTCATCTGAATACATGAACAGTCAATTTCTTTTTCAACAAGCTTAAAAATGTGAATTTATATGAATATAATGAAAGCTTGATTTATCAAGTTCTTATTACGTATAAAAGCCACTCAAATCGATCATTACTTCTTGCTTTAATCTAACAAAATGCTTAAATTAGGAAGGCACTTACCTTAAGTAGGTTTCCTAGTAAATCAGGTTTTCGGCGGGAACCACTCGTACAACAACTCGCCACGAGCGCATCAGTACTGTAGTAAATATTTTGATGTTTTGATTGAAAATGACGGACAAAATATTTCCAGCGGAAATATCGCACACATGACACATCGTAATAGCGAGATAGGTTTTTTTTTGTAATTTTGTATTGTCAGTCAACTTTTGGTGCCACTACCCTACAGGATTATAAATGTTTCCGAGGATTGGAATACTTTGCCGTCGTCTGTTTTTTTTTCTGTAAACTTAAATCTAGGTCTCTTCAAATTCAAATGACAAATCTTCCAGAAGAAAACATTGCTAACTCGACTGTAGATCAAAATGGACTTGGAGATGGCCATGCTGGTTTACTAAGTAGCCTTAATTTCGAAGATCCTGTTAAGTCAAACTTACAGGGCAAAGCAACAATTTTTTTTCTGAGCATACGGTAATAAAATTGATTTTTGGCAATGTTTAGGGGAAAGTGATATGACCAATTGTAATAATTTTCTGACAAACTTTAATAACCTTTTTGAACAGCACTCTACCAAGAATGATACCTACTACAAAAATTAACAAACTAAATCAAATTAATTGGGTTTCTAAAGGAATCAGAACAGCAAGTAAAATGAAGAGGTTTTTGAACTCAATAAGCAAGAAAGACAGTCAGGATTCAATTATATCCTATCGTAATAGATACTTTAAATAATATAAAAAGGTTATAGTAGCATCGAAAAAATGATAATAATGATAGGTTGTAAAAGAGATAAAACAAGCAGAAAATAGTACTAAGAAAATCTGGAATATTATAAACAGATATAGGAATAAAAATAATGTTAAGAACTGCGAAAATTACTTACCTACTTAAAATTAATGATACAACCATTTGTGATTACCAAGAAATAGCTGACACTTTTTCTAAACAATTTGACTATAGCGCTGAAACACTGATGTAAATAAAAAAATATAGCTTTGTAATATTATATTTATTTCTTTGCACTTCTTAAATGTGTTACATAATGATTTTATAATTATAATATTAAGACTAGGCTAGACTAGTCTAAATAAAATACACTCATATTTTCTTTAGCTAATTCATGTTTTTATTTTTACTTACCTTGGGTGAAAAACTTATTTAGTTCCTCAAACTATCTAAGCCCCGTTTTGGGTCGGGACTAAATATGTTACTTTCAGCCCTAGGTAACAATGTCCTATTTTATTTCTAATTAATTAGGGTTAGTGAAAGGTTTGTTCCGGGTACCTATGTTGAGATTTGATATTTTCTGGGGAACTTGAGTTTCTGCAGTATCCAGGGATCCTTGGGTGTATGTTGGAGACATCGATATTTTATTTGTCTATTTTCTTCAACTGTTACAGCATTTTTTTTGGATTTTACCGGATAATCTTTTGAAGCAGTGTTGCCAGATGGAGCTCGTTCCAAATCGCCAAAAAAAATACAAAAAGTAGCCTAAATCGCCCAATTTTTTTTATAGCAAAATGTAGGTTTATTTCATAAATTAGCCTACATCGCTTAATTCAAAGATACGTAATATCGAGCCTAATACGGGTAATAATACTATGATAACCTATTATTTGCTTAGACTCATCCTTGATAATTAAAATATTGAAGTTGAGTACTAATGTAAGCATGTAATGTTATTTTTTCCTGTAGAGCCTCAGTAATAAAACAACATAGATAAACCTACAACATACAACAACAACAAACATGTAACGCTTAGTTACAAAAGTAAACGACTTTACTTATTAACTGTTTTATAATTAATGATTTTACTATGTAGGGTTTAGAGCTTTTATTATAAAAAATATACCTATGTTATTCGTCGTCTGCTGACAAAATAACCTCATCGAGGATTCCTCTATTTATTGATTGGAGGATTTATTGATTAAATGTCACGATATATGCATCCAACCTACCACCACCATTTCATCCACTTCACACTCTATTAAAAATTGACATTTACCGAATGAAATGAAAGAAACGTTCTGGTTTACCCATTTTGAACCTACTTACCTATTATTGTAATTGTATAAAAAAATATGATGGACGTGGGCTAGTATCATTCATCATTTTTCATTTCTTAAATAGCCTAAACGGCGACCAGTCGCTGATCGCATTTTTTGGTCGCCCCGCCACCCGTCGAGATAGCCTAAAGGGCGATAAGTCGCCTAATCTGGCATCACTGTTTTGAAGTGTTGGGTTGTAGATAGTCTTCTTCTTCTTTGTTTATGGCATATGACATAATAATGTAAATCTTGCCAGTGTCAAGTGTTTATAGTCAATTTGTTGGTTAATGGAGAACACAAAAGGGTCAAAATGTTACACTAAAATATACCTAACATTAAAGCGTAGACTACGTATGTTATATTAGTTTTTATTTCATGTGAATACATGCAGTATTACCGAAGTTATGACTGCTAGTAAGTTTAGACACTTTTTAAATTTTCGAGATTTCGCGCGCTCCCTGCGTGACGTCACGGCTGCGGTCATGAATGTTCGAGACATACGTATTATGTTGCGGAGTTATTTTAAAATTATAATATCTCCTAAGATGTTGATTGAAATCAAGTGATGTGAAGGACAATTTTGTTCACAATGAAATGCTTGTGATTAATAACATATTTATTTGGATGAGGATTAATAAAATGTTGATAAAACTCCTTCACAAATAATGCATTAATTTCGAACAAATTTGATTACCATATATAAATGGTTATAGTGAGTAAATCTTAGTAGATAGACATTCGCTGTCGCAGAATAATTCCATCATAAATCATTGATGCTTCGCTCTTATTGGTCAGAGCGTGATATTATAAAGCCTAAAGCCTTCCTCGATAAATTAACTATCCAAAACAAAAAAAATATTTCTATACCTACCTATACCTACTATATTTTGCGACCCGCCAACTACTGTAGGTTGAATAGTACGGTCTTAATACAATCATACTTACGTTATGGTATACCTACTTTTGACTTGCAATTTAATTTACATCTTGAAAGACTGTACGTTCGGGTCGTGCAAAATAACATACACAAAAAAAGGAATTTAACCCACCGTTTTCCAACAAGAGATCAAAATTAACTAATACCTATGCCATCATCAACCTAAATATAGGGTAGTGGCACCAAAAGTTGACTGACCCCCAAAAGTTGACTGACAATAGAAAATTACAAAAAAAAAATACCTATCTCGCTATTACGATGTGTGCGATATTTTTTTCCGCATATGGAAATATTTTGTCCGTCATTTTCAATCAAAACATCAAAAGTTTTACTACTGACGCGCTCGTGGCGAGTCGTTGTACGAGTGGTTCCCGCCGAAAACCTGATTTACTAGGAAACCTTAGATTAATGCAAGAAGTAATAATCGATTTGAGTGGTTTTATACGAAATATGAACTTGATAAATCAAGCTTTGATTATATTTATACAAATTCTCATTTTTAAGCTTTTTGAAAAAGAAATTGACTGTTCAAGTATTGGGTACAATTTTATTTGCTTGACCCAAAAAATGACCGGTCCATTGGCCCATTCAACTAATGGAGAAATAGCATAATTTTACAGACCTTATAACTTAGAATCTATCGCTTTAAGATAAAAATAAAAACTCTCAAATTAGTTTTAGTTATTATAAGAAGCTAATTACCAAAAGCTGAACATATGTTTGTGTTTTTGATTATTTTGTTTTTTTTAGTATGAAATATTAATCTGTTCAACTTTAGGAATCATGTTCAAAACTTGAACTTATTAATATATTTACATTTTATTCGTTCAACTTTAAGGTGTTGTTCCTTAAAATGAACAGATTTCCCTAAGCAAAGCCAGGCTTCATTTTAATATCCCAAAGGGTACACACAAAGGGTAGAAAAGGGCCAAATAAACTGTTATCAGATGATGAAGAAGATAAATTGCTACTTGGATTTTAAATTTGGCCAAAGTTGGCTTTCCTGTAAACGCAAATGATGAAATTAAAGTTTCGAACCTGAAACCAGGCATAAAATGGTTGCAGCTATTTTTGCAAAGGCACCCTAACATCACGAAAAGGCATGCAGAAATCATTTATAATTTATAAAAATCTAAATTCATAAAACTAAATTCCTTTTAAAATGCTAGTTCAATTATTGGAGGCAAGTCGTTCATAATGAGGGGTCGGCGTTCATCTATAGGGGAAAAATCCAAAATCTTCGACAAATAGTAATTTTGCAAAAAAACTAGTAGACATAGTAATTTTCTTTTTCAGCAGTCAAATCTTGAGTAGGTATATAAGTAATTATTAAAAAATACAGGCAAGCGATAATATCATAAAGTAAAGGAGGAAAACCTACTCAAAGTTGTCAAAAACGCTTAATCGTTCATCTTTTGGTGCCACTAGGGTAGTGGCACACCACCTACGTTTTTATTAGAAGGTTGTATTAGCGTGTACCTATTCAAAAGATTAAATTAAGGGCAAAATCTATGCATATTTTTGGGGATATCGTTGTCAGAGGTAGGTAGTAGATATAAAATAATATATAAAGAAATGCACAAGTAGGTAGGTATTAGATAACGATGTGTAGGTATAGGTACTCACATCAAAATGATCTTCACAGCAGAACCCACCAGATTTAGGTCCTGTTGAATCAACTCTTCGTATAGCTCTCATCCACTCCAGAAACTTTTCGCGCGCGACGAAATAAGTTGTGACGGCATCGCATGATTGAGCGCCAACTGCTTTTTTAAATAATGTTGTACGAAAATGCACACTTTGATCTTCATTTTCTCAGCCATTTTTAAAGGTAGAAAAAAAGTAAAAACACAGTTATTCTTGTAATTTTTTTTAGATTACTATTGCATTGAAAAAAAAACGGTTTGTCTTCTCCATTGTTTTCTCTGTCTACGGTTAAAGTCTTAGTCAATGGTCAATTGTCAATTCTAGAAGTCATCCCGAAATGGCCGTCTAAAATGTTCTTGGGATTCCTAGGGATTCCTCGTCGGTCAAATCACATTGCACCATAATACACATATAATTCAATTGTTCATACTTATAATAATACCTAATAATAATAATAATAATTTATTTCAAGTAAGATATACATATTATACAAATACACATGATCTGTTACTAGGAGGTATAAAGTTATGTAGTAGAACTACCAGCGAAAACCAAACTAAGCGAGGAGCTTGTATCTTGGCCTTCTAGAGTGCATGTTACCATAATTAAGAGTACCTGACACTTGTGTTTGAGGGAAATATGTGTTACCCGTGCATGTATAATGGCAAATTAACAAAAGACAAAAGTGAAACATTAAACATAATAAAATAGAAAACTAAAAAAGTGTTGGACTTTGTGTGATGTGTGTGTGTTTGAGTGTGTGGTGTGTGTGTATGTGTGTGTGTGTGTGTGTGGGTGTGTAAGGGTTTGTGCGAGGAATGTTTGTGGACGTGTGTGTGGGTGTGCGTGTATGTACGTGTGTGTGTTTTGGCGTAGCAGGGGAGAGTTGGGTAGCGCCAAACGGGGTTTGACTGAATTAATTCTTCAGTAGGTATCACAGTATGTTAGAGTAAGTAGCCATTGTTGTATAATTTTCTTCCACATGAATATGGAGATGTGCTTTATGTCACACGACTTGCAAATCTTATTGTAAGTGCAAGGCAGAGAAAAAGCAGGACTACGTCTAGCCATAAGCGAGTCCGCACGCGGGAGACGAACTCTGTATGTGCGTCTGGTTATTAGTTCGTAATAGTCTGGATGGTGTTTGATGACTCGGTGTGTCTTAATACCTGCGCTTGAGACAAAGAGCTGTAGGACTCTGAGAACGTTAAATTCATTGTACAGAGTGTCTGTAGAAAAACGAAAATGCTTCTTCAGGGCAACCTTTATGAGTGCCCGTTGAGCTCTCTCTAGCTTGATGAAGTAGCTTTTTCCTGCACTTCCCCAAACCGATATACAGTACTGCATGATAGACTGGCACAAGCAGATGTAAACAGATTTTAAAATATCTAGGGGGCTACAATCTCTCAGTGTTTTCATTATGTAAATAAGTTTTCTTACTCGGCTAGATAAATCAGAGATATGATATTGTCATATCATATGAGTCAGTGGAATGGAGATTTATCATTTCTATTGACAGCTGTCAGTGGAAAACGATTCTCGATAGGGCTAAAAAGTACCACTTTTAATTTAACCCGCTCCTCAGGCAAATTCAGGCCTACTTTCATATGTAATGAATAATATTTATTTGACACAACACAACACAAAATAGACTTAAATGTAAGTAGCTATTGATAATTATATTAGGAGACAAGGGTCGATTATTAGCTGAAATCATCAATAATACATTTAATTTAGTCAATTCAGATAAATCCCATAAGTACTTACTAGAAACATTTTAAGAGAAAACTTAATAAGGTTGCCGACCAATGTCTTAGACGTACCTACCCATTTTTTATTCAATTTACTAAACTACACAATTTCCGTTAGTATATGTACCTATGTAAAACGAGTAATGTTTAACATATAAATCGCAAAAAATAAATATACTATGAACCACGGGAAAGACTTTTTGTTGAGAAATATGCTGTTTTATGTCACAACCACATAGGTACCTTATGCCTCAAACCCGCGGAAATCCCGGAAGGAAAACCCGTGCGTAAACAAAAATTCTTAGCTCTTCAGCTGGGACTAAGCAGAACAACTATTAAAAGGGTTTTAAATCAAGACCTAGGACTACAGGCTTATTGAAAAAAAGACCGGATATATTTTGGATGCGCGCGTCAGAAATGGATAGGTACCTACTCTATTAAAAAAATAGTGTTCAGCCAAATCGACCCAAAAGAGCGCATATCATCAAATACCTACCTATCTTAGAAAATGAAAAGATATATACAGCTTTCGAAACATGTGGCAAATTGTACCCGTTTACACGCATCCCATTTGGCGTAACTAATAGAGTTGCAGCTTTTCAACGAACCCTGGACTTCATCATAACGGAAGAGAGACTAGAAGGAACGTTCGCCTACTTAGACGATGTAACCGTCTGCGGCAAAGATCAAAGGGATCATGACCACAATCTAAAACGCTTTATGGACGGCGCTAATAAATATCATTTAACTCTAAACGAACAGAAGAGTGTTTTCAATAATACTAAAATCAACTTGCTTGGGTATACTGTTGAAGATAATACAAACAGTCCTGACCCGGAAAGACTAAAACTACTTCTGAGCTTCCCGCTCCAACTAAAACTAGTGAACTAAAACGAGTCCTAGGGATGCTTGCTCATTATGCTAAATAGTTTACGTGTTTCTCCAAAAAAAATAAAGCCACTTACATGCGTGACAACTTTCCCGTTGCCACCTGATGCGCTCAAGTGTTTTGAAGAACTCAAGCAAGATATCAAGGAAGCCGCTCTAGTAGCCATTAACGACAATGAAATGTTTACAGTCGAAACAGACGCTTCGGAATTCGCGCTAGGGGCTACGCTGACCCAACATGGAAGACCAGTTGCCACACTGTGGACACTGAATAACTCTGAATGCAAACATTGTTTATTCGTTTTATTGCATGTTTTATTCAGTAATAATGGCGGAATTTTAATGAATAAATTGTGACTGGAGGACGGGTATGGAGAATTGAATTAAATGTGTGTTGTGATGCAATGTGATGTGAACGACGAGGAATCCCAAGAAAATTTTAGACGCCATTCCACGTGACGTCTAAAATTGACAATTGACCATCGACTAAGACTTTATTAAACAAATTGATCATAAACAAATAAACACTTGACACTGGCAAAATTGGCATTATTATGTCACATGCCATAAACAAAGAAGAAGAAGAACTAAGAGGTGAAAAGCTAAGCCGGGGCGGGTTGCTAGTATTACTATAAATTACTTATTATTTCCATGTGCATTTTGTGTACCTACCTAGGTATTCTCTCGTTGTTTCCTTATATTCCTTATGGTATTTATTTTGTAGGAGGGTGGGTACTTGTGTTGTGTAAAATTGTAAAAGATCATACAAAAAAGTGTTAGGACCAGACAAGTTTCTTGCCGGATTCTTCTTCCTCCTAACCCCAGTTGGGTTAGGAGGAAACGGCACCTAGATTCACTAGCATGTAAGAAGACGATTCAAAGTGGTCCTTGTGATTTTATTGAATAAAGAAAAATGAAATTCATTTTTCTTTTCAGAGTCGTCTGGATAACGCAAAAAAAACGTCCTATTTTCTTTGCGTTATCCTTGCCACTACAAAACTAATTTAAATACCATCTTAGATAAGTAACAGAACTAGTAACAGCCCTATTTTAGCATTATTCATTCTGCAAGAGTCACAAATTCAGTTTGAATTTTACAGATTGTCAACTTTGAAACCAAATTTTACAGAATGCCGCTTTTGTAACTGAACACGGCGCAGATAACCGTTTTTGATCCCAAACACCTGCTCCTAGAATAAGGGTTATCACATTGCTCGGGTTGTAGAGAAACGTCCTGAGATATGGGACATGACGTCGCGGCAACGCGCGTTCAACGCCTGACATGCGCGTGTCATGTGAACACTATACAAAAATTTAGCGCGCGTTCAACGCGCGTTGAGCGGTTGTCATCTGAACGTACTCCTAGTTACCTAAATTCTAATTGGTCCGCTCGAATAGACAGAGACATATCGGGCGGTTGACAGAGACAGAAAATAGCAAGTATTGGTTCTTTTAATAAAGGCGCTTGGACGACGACGCGTTGGCGGGGAGGCCCAAAAATTGTATATATATTTCGGCCAGACCGAGTAAAAATCAGTTCCCTTCGTGCATTTCAACAAAGAACAAGTCGTAACGCTGCCCCACCGCCAACTCGCCGCCTCGCCCCGTGCATAACCCTGCATACTGGAGTTTTATTCTACCTACCTACCTACCTACCTACCTGCCGGCCTACCTACCTGCCTACCTACTTCAGCGGAATCAAGCCATACAGTCCACTACCTAACAACGAGAGAATACCTAGGTAGGTACACAAAATGCACATGAAAATAATAAGTAATTTATATTTAATAAATCATTAAACAATACATCAACAATTTGTAAACACAAGCAGAAGTCTATTCATTTGTATACTCTAAATCTTAAACTTAAAAAGGAACAATATTTAATAAGTTATAACTATTTGACAAATCATTATTAGTTTAAACAATACAATTTTATCTTAGATACTGGCCTCAATTCTGTTGGCACCAACCTAACTAATTTTAACTAAAATTAGAGTTAGAACTGTCAAATGAAACTTTGGTATTCTGCTGCTAGGCTGCTTCCTACTTATCCTTATTACATTTTATCATATTTAATTAAGTGTTCCTAATTTATTTAGATGGTAACAACCGAATAGGTTTTACAAATGCATAATATATTTTGAAGTATTCCTAATTTTAGAAATGAACCAACCGAATTGCCACCAAAATGTCATAGAATGTAACAGTAAATAATGTCACATAACAAATTTAATAACAGTTTATTGATATTTTCGTTCAGAAATTGACTAGGACGTTTTAGTTGACGTTTTGTGCAAGTGTGTTGAAGTTTTCAACACACTTGCTCATAAAGTGGCTCTATGGTCACCGCAATTAGGCACAGAATGACACCCATAATCAAACTGTGACTTTTTCATTGCTATAACTCACTAGTGAGTTATAGTTTTTTTTATTTATTTTATTGGTTGAGGTGCTTTGTTCTTAAAACAGTTTTTATTCATAAAAAGATCGTGTTTAATAGAACAAATAAATTAATGTTCCTATTGCTTGCTCATTTCATGCAACTTCTTATTTAAATAGATAATTTTAACTCGTACGTGTTTAATAAATAAAACTTTCACTCAAATATAAATTTTGTTTTCTCTGTAATAAAAGAAAACTTTAATTCCCCATTTTGTACGTGGCAGAATAGGCGCAAACCCTATGCGGGGAAAATAAAAAAAAATACCTCATCCCATTAGTCTGTGGCTGATCGCAATGCGCGCGCATAGGAAAACTGATTAATTTTTCCCGCCATAGCGAATCATTTTTCACAACTCGTTTTCACTGTTGAAATTAAACTTTTTATCTAGTAATAAAAACTCATTTTGAGTTTTTATTGTTATTTTATTCACAAGTGTGTTGAAAAACGTCGTATGGTACACGTGCGTATTGATGATTACCGTCCTCGGCTCTCTTAAGACCCTCACCTAACGGCTCGGGTCTCAATGGCGCCTCAGCGGTAATCACCAACATTACACACTAGTACCATAATGTACTATTCTACAACTAGACATGTGCGCCGCGTTATACAATCTCGGCGGCGGCGCGCCACACATATTGGCTCGGCGGCGGCGTGGCTTGTTTTTGTTTTTAGTATTAGGATTATATAATTATGGAATTATGCATAAATTATTTACATAGATTCGTTTAAACTAATGTTTCATGTATAAAGATTTGCAAGTTTTATAATTGTCGATTAGAGGATAATTTTGTTAACCGTAATTGGGCTCAAGCAAGATCTTTTCGCTGAAATTAAGAACCTTGGTACTAAAAAACCCTCGCACTGATGCTTGTGGCAAGCACACTGTAAAGCAGACAAGGGCAGAAGGGTGTGGAAATACATTTTTCTTACTATTTTAATAGAATAGCAAATCCACATTATTTTGGTTTCTCTGGGTCGGCAAATGCTACCTATTGTCAATCTATTGGATCGTCTTGCATTTTCTGGTCTCTCTCGGGTACCTCAGCACACAACATTTTCTCGACATTTTCACTAACGTACCCGTTATTCCCACCAACATGCTGTATTCCGCGGATGTAATCGACATTGCCATCACCAACAACATCCGCTGCCTTATCCAACTCAATGTTCTGAACGACTCTGGATTAACGCTGGAATCACGCTCGGATTGACTGCGGACTTTACCGCACCATGGCGTGAAAACGGATTGGGACACCTTCTTAAGAACCCTGGAATCAGTTGATGTAGGCAGTCAGTCCACCCCCGAGTTGAGCTGGAAGCCACAGGACTGACGCCGAAAATACTGGAAGCCAAAGAGAAGGCCTCTACGGAAACGACACGCCCGCATATGTACAATCTGCCAGGGCACATCAAACGAGAGCAAGAAGCAAAATAGAGAACTGCGCCGAGAATAAGCGCGCTCACGCTGCCCTTGTCTCAAAGCTGACCTGAACGCCCTGACTGCGGAGGCCCTGAAATCGGATGCCGTAAAGGCTTGGCGTGGGGATTCGAGTCCAAGCCTCGGAATACGAAACCAACCTCCACGCTCTTAGGAATCAGAAGCACGTACTCCACAATGCTCCTGCTGACGTGGGTGCTATATCACTTGGCATAAGAGCTCTTCGGGGAAACTGTGGAAACTGCCAACTCCGGTCTGCGCACCATCACTACCATCCCACAAGGAAGCTGCCTATTGCCCGCGCTCTACGCGCTCTTCACCGACGATATCCTGACCCTGGAGACCTGACCCTTATCTCCGGGGAAAGGAATGTGACGTTAGCGCTATTCGCAGACGACAGCGCCTGCTTCGTCTCCTCGCGCTGCCCAATTATCGCCAATAGGCGCATGCAGCGCCTCTTAGACATCCACCCACTCTGGTTAGACAAGTGTTGCATAGCCGTCAACGTGGGGAAGACAGCAGCGCTCTTCTTGATAAGCCATCGTAAGCCCCCGCAACCACTACCACTTCAGGGCCAGGATGTAGAGTGGAAGTAGTCAGTTCGGTCACCTTGGAATCGAAATCAACAGGTCGTTGAGGATGGGCCCTCGGGCAAACCACGCGTTGCCCGTGACTAGCTCCTCCGACCTGTCCTCTCCTCGCATCTCCCACTTAGAACCAAACGACGAAAAATCCACAAGGTCTACATCCAGTCCCGATTCTCTGCGACCAACCGACAAATGCTGCAAACCGTGCAGAATGCCCTGCGGATGTGCACAGAAGCCGGTCGCTACGTCTGAGACGATGAGATCGCTCGCGACGTGATGATGAAGAGTGTGTAAGAGTACGTGGTGATGTTGGGGTGTCGTATCATAAACATCAACATTAAAACAAACAATATGATAAAAGTGATAATGATAATAAGTGAAATGATAACGCCCACAGCAGTGAAGAAGCAAGCGCCCATATTTAGAGGGTCCAGCTAGGGCATTATCCTTCGTGATTCATGGTTTGGCTGGGAATGTCATATTCAGGCCTAACAGATGTGCATTTCTGTCAGAAAGGTGTGAAAACTAGTGCTGTTGTGTACTAAAATACCGTCCTTACAAACATAGTGGAACCTCTTTCCCAATCAATGTTCGAAAACAGACCCTGGACTTTCCAGCAAGGTTCTGCGCCAGCTCATAGGACACGAACCACTCAAAACTGGCTGACCAGCCGTGAAATCGACTTTATCAAGCATGAAGACTGGCCCTCGTCTAGCCCAGACTTAAATCCACTGGACTACAAAATATGACAACAACTGACAACAACAACTGTACAACTGATAAATGACAACAACCGAATTGAGGCCAGGCCTCAATCCAGTTGTTTCGCTAGAGTAACTAAAATTTTCTAAAACAAAAACGATCTTATTTTGTTTGAATTAAAGTCTGAATTAGAATAACATTTTTTAGTGACACTTACTAAATTAACGTATAACTGACATGTTTTAGCTCAATTTAATCATCATGTAAATTAAAACGTGTTCGTGTTGATTCGTGTTGATTAAAACTACGGCTATTTTCCGCAGTTTTTATCAATACCTCTATACATTATTTTCATTACAGGAATTAATTGAAATAAAAATTATAGCAATAAAACTAAAAATAATTTTAACTTATTTTAGAACTGTGATTTAAAATGGGTACTCTAATTTGAACTTTATTGGTAACAAAATAAGGTTGTCCATATTTTAGAAAATTTTAGCTAGTCCGGCGAAACAACAGAATTGCCAGCAATGGCAGCATTTAGAGGAGAAAGTCTGCGCTAAGCCTCAAATTCGGAATCTCTCATTCAATCTCATTACAATCTCTGGAATGTAAGTACAACTTTAAAACAATAAACACAATTTATATAGTCTTACGCACCTTACAACATAGTGTGGGTCAAGCTGCGGGGAGCTCAAGTAGGTACACCCTGCAGCTTGATAACAATATGTAACTCCCGGCCGTGCGTACAAAAAACATCGTCAGTTAAAAACTACTAGACCGATTCTAACTATGTAAATTGTATTGTATTTCTGAATACTTGGTAATGTAAATAAAACATTTCCATAACAACTTATAGGTCATTTGTGTACGAAATTTAGCCATAAAGTCAACGTGGCATTCTAAAGCTACTGATGCTACTGGAACTTGAAAATTATTCAGAAAGTAATCTAATTGAACCAATCTTTCATATGAGACATAAAAAAGAACAGTTTCAATATAAACATCTGAAAAATCGATTGTAAACAGGACCGATGCGACACTAGAAACCGCTAGTAATGCGCATCGGCCGCCAAGATCCGAATTTATCGATATAAAATATTTTTTGCTACCCGAGTCTCAAATGTTGGATTTCAAAATGTGTTTGCATTATTCTAAATTGGAAATATATATTATAAGTCATGTTAAATGAATATGTAACTTTAAATAAAATATATGGTACCTACCTAGTTATTTCCGGAGAGTGAAACAGGAAAGGAGACAATTATTGGTAAAATCAAACTCTTTACATAACAAGACACTGTATTACAGTACTATTATATATACAACTATTGTATTAGGTACCAATTTACATTACACACAAACCATAAAAAATACTCGTATCTTTGTTCATACGTTCCAAAACATTTATTATTTTGATTCCAAGTTACTATAATTTCTGCGATATGATAATAATAGTATTACACATTAACATTACACACAATCTGAAAATAAAATACAAGCTTGCAAAAAAAAAGTACGCCGCGAAGTGGGATGTCTTACATAAATGCCTTTGTACACACATTCCAAAACATTTTTTATTTTGATTCCAAGTTACTATAATATCTGCAATCCGATAAAAATAGTGTTACAAATTTACATTACACACAAAATATAAAAAATACCTATATATGAAAATAAAAATACAAGCGTGCAAAATTAAATGTTATACATTACGAAATGGGGTGTCTTACATAAATGCCTGTGTTTATACATTCCAAAACATTTTTAATTTTGATTCCAAGTTACTATAAATTCAGAGATAGGTACTAAAAAAAATAGTAAAAAAAACTACTGTAAAGAAAGTTCTTATTTCTTGGAGTTCAATGATTGATTGGATATAATCGATGCGATTTGAAGTGTTTCTAGTTGATTTTTCGGCTTTTTATGTATGATCTGTTTTAACAGAACTCCTCAACAACTGCCGATTATGCTGAAACTTCGCATAGGTACGGGCCAAGTAGCTTACTATATCAAATTAGTAGGGGTTAATCGAAGTAAAGTTCAAAAATTATGTTTGACACACCATGCTTACTCATAAAAATAGCTTACAATATACGTGACAGCTTGCTAAAAATTGTTACCAGCAAATGACTTCACGGGACTAGTTCGGGGCAAACTTATTACAAAACATTTCCCTCTATCGGCCTCCTTCCTTACTTACACAATCATCTTTCACACAGTTCATACTTTTCTACATACTCAGACATTTTTTCAGTTCGAGATGGACCACTAGCTACAAACTATATAAAGAAAAAGCAGAAGAAAAGGCTTAACGGTTTAAATGGAATGTTAGGAGGAAATAATCAAGAAATTAAACATGAAATTAATACGAAAAATGGGCAAAACTAAACATGAAATTTTTTGAAACAATCAATGCACAAAGGCACGTCACAATGCTCGCACTTGTACATTGATTTGTTGTCTTTACGACCAAATTTCATACAAAGCGCGCATCGTGCGCATGGCGCATCGATGATGCAGCCGTTTGGGTAATACGAACGGGCCAGTGTGCAAAGGTAGAAATTGATGAAACTGCTGATGAATCGCTCGGTAACTGCCTCGCTCTCGCAACATTCACCAGAGAGAGGTGGTTCAAAATAATCGAATCCAAAAGAGAGAGACGGCAGGCCAGGTGGTCGAATTTTTCCTGTTTGGAAGCTTCCAAAAGAACTTGCGAGTTCAGTATCGAGCAATTCAGCAATCGTTTGAAGAGTTTCATGTACCACTTCAAGTGTCGCTTCCTTTCTACCAAATAGGGCTCTAACATTTGGTCTTTGCAGTCAACACCCCCCATGTTCTTATTGTAGTCAAAGATGACTTGGGGCTTCCAGATCGTGGAGTGGCGATTACCTCGGTCGGTGGTGACGGAGTTGGCCTCTGATCCGTGAAACGTGGATATGGTCATGATTATTTTTTTATCTTGCCACGCTAGAACCGCGACGTCAGCGGAATGAATCGCCAAAAACTCTCCTTTCCGCAATTGTGCCAACGACAACAGCGGTGGAACTCCACGCCGTGACGACCGCAAAGTGCCAACGCAATCGGTTCTGTGACGCTTCAAAAACCTCGCCAGAGGGGGGAGTCACTATAGGGGTACTCTTTAGCACCGACGGGGAGTTTTTCTCATTCTCATCGTTAGTGCTACCTTTCCCTGTGTACACTATAAATGACCACAAGTAACCTGTTGAACTTTCACACAATTCAAAGGTTTTGATGCCATACTTCGC
Organism: Lampropteryx suffumata; assembly: GCA_948098915.1. Lineage (NCBI taxonomy): Eukaryota > Metazoa > Arthropoda > Insecta > Lepidoptera > Geometridae > Lampropteryx > Lampropteryx suffumata. The sequence continues at coordinate 14,961,984 of OX402558.1, read as the reverse complement.
AACTTTACTAGAAATGTATTGCTTGGAGAGCAGCGAACGCTTCCATAGCGTAAGAATTTCACCTATACTTACGTCCTGTGAAGGAATATAGTTTGAACTTCGTGTTCAGGTTGTCGAGAACAGGACCAAGGAAATACAGCCTAGATGCATTGGGAGGTCTGGCATCATTGTTGCGAAAATGCAGAGCGCGGCAGAGGTTATAATAACGCCTGGAAGTAAACATCCTTCTAAAAGCCGATGTTTTTAGTAAGGGTTCCACGGAGAACAAAGATTTGATGGTAGTCATCTTTATAATGCCCAACATCATCCAAAAAGCAAATAGTACTAAAATCTCGTGGATTAGTAGGATACCATTCTTTTCGAAACGAATCAGACTGTATGGACAAGGCGTACCGATTGGTCTGTATTGTGATTTGCTCTAAAATAGCGTCATCCCAGTACGAGCGAAAGGCATCGTACAATGAGAGCCTTGGAGTAACAGAGCCAGTCTGCTCGAGATTGAAGGTTTCACGTGTACCTTGAAAAGTTCCCATTGGCAACCATTCAAATCGGGAATCCTCTTCATCTAGTAACACCTGGTCCCTACCGTCGTCCGCTTCATAAAACACATCATCCTCATCATCCACACGTTCTACCATACCTCTTTCTTTTACTAACTGCCGCTCCCTCTTTGTTCTCTCCACGGTCTCTTTAGCCTCTCGATTTCTAACTATGTCCAGGACATAGATCGAAGGAGAGGAGGCATGTCGGGATCGTCACCGCGCGTCTATGTGTGGTGCGATGTTGATGCGGCATTAGCCCGTCCACTGCGACTGCCGCGTCCTGTGCATCCACCCCCACGACCTAAACGCCCTCGACCACGGCTGCGACCGCATGAACTCTCTAGAATGGCATTCGTCGGTATTCTATCACTCTCGTTCAAATCCATTCTTACATCTTTATCCAAATCCATTTTTACATCTTCATTCAATTCTATTTTTATATCACCATGCACTCCCGCACTTATAAAATCCACCAGCGGCTCTGGAAATACCATCGGTAGTCTGAAAAAGAAAATTGTAACTGAATGAGAATAGAAATGTAATTGGGTAAGAAATGTAAAGAAGAAAGAAAGAAATGTAAAAAATGTGTAAGCAGGTGTACCTGCACTGGTATCAGTTAGTAGTGTTCAAAGTTGCTACAAGGCAATAACATGCTTATGGCTATTTGCTTTCTTCCGTAAGCATGTTATTTTACTAGCTTTTTTCTAACATGCTTTTTTTTTACGGCAAAACAGCATAGAAATATTACAATCACTGTTTACACTGAAAAACCACAAAGCAAAATTAGTAGGTAGGTATACCTACCTATAACGTGAGCCGGCCGAGATCGCGAATTTACCCATGGTGAATAAAACACACAAAACAACAACACTATTTCTCGAGTCTCAATCAATTGTCCTTTATTACACAATTATAGTCAATACTGCGTGTCCAATCACTGTTTACACCGAAAAACCACAAAGCAAAATAGGTAGGTAGGTATACCTACCTATTACGTGAGCCGGCCGAGATCGCGAATTTACCCATGGTGAATAAAACACACAAAACAACAACACTATTTCTCAAGTCTCAATCAATCGTCCTTTATTAAACAATTATAGTCAATACTGCGTGTCCAATCGCTGTTTACACCGAAAAACCACATATCAAAATAGGTAGGTAGGTAAGTTGGTATACCTACCTATTTATTACGTGAGTTGCCCGAGATCGCTAATTCACCCGCGATGACGCGCGCGGCCGATCACAATCGTCAGTCTCATCTCAGTCGTCGCATACGACTGAGATGAGACTGATCGTGCTTTTTGCTTTTTGCTTTTATGAATGATGTGATGAATGAATGATGCTTTGCGTTTGCTTTTGCTTTGCGAGTTGCGACGGACAGATGATAGAGAGAGAGAGTGTTAGTTATGCTATTGCTATTAGATAAGCAAAAGCATAACATAAGCAAAAGCAAATAGCAATAACTGAGCACCACGATATCATTTGCTATTTGCTATCTACGATAAACACGGTGCTTTTTGTTGCTATATGATATATTAACCACCACTAGTATCAGTAGTACCAACACTAAGGTAAATGCTCACAATAATTGGTAAAAATGCTTACTCGTCTGTGTCTGGTACGCTGGGGTCTACTGCCAGAATAGTTTTGACTACGAGTCTGCAAAGGAAAATATTACTGTTTTTTTTTTTCCGTGTGATGCGTCCACTAAAACCCCTACCTGTTAATATAGTGGATAACTAGATAGATTGGTGATAAATATAGTGGATAACTAGATAGATTGGTGACAAATTAGAAATAATGCTCACTCATTCATTTCCGGGGAGAGGGGCGAGAGGCGGCCAGAAAACTGCGACCGAGGGATTGCGATGGTTACAGACGGCGCAGTCTCGAATTTATCCTCCTGAATTATAAACTAAATATGATATCTAGGCAAGAAATGCAAAGAAATCAAATTATTGTCGTGTCAGAAGAAATCAGTAGCTTTGAGTACCTATAATGGTAACGCAAAACAATAAGGTCTGGATCTTGAACTAAAAATAAAATGTAAAGCAGGCGGAATTTAACCCACACCTCATCACCAAATAGCTACCACCGAAAGTTGTTGTATACTTTATAATTTTTTTTTGCATACACTCCTACAACTTCTTACATCTGTATCCAAAAACACCTCATCCAGGTACGGATCTTCCTGATCCGAGTCCTGGTCATCAACCCAGACTGGGTCCTGATCCGGGTTCTGGTCCTGCAAAACGATAAGGTCTGGATCCTGAACTAAAATTTAAAGCAGGCGGAATTGAAACCACACCTCTTCGCCAAATAGTTACCACCGAGAGTCATTGTATACATTTTAATATTTTTTTATTGTATACCCTCGTACAACTACTTACATCTGTATCCAAAAACTCCTCATCCAGATCCTGGTCCAGATCTAACTCCTCACTATACAAGGCTGTGAGAAGTGATCCGGAGCAATGATGCTTTGACCAGGACGCCAAGACATCTAAAAATATGGAATTGATATTCAATTATCAGTAACTAAAGATAGGGGCCAAACGTTCGTCTATAAAAAATATATATTCAGAGTCATTGTAGACTACCACCTCACTCAACTTGACCTTTACATACCTACATTTTCGAAAAGTCATAGTACCTATGGTGTGCCTTTGCCACACCAACCCAATATTTGGTTAAACTTTAGTTTCCGGTAGCACGAAAATGAAGGAAAAAAAACCTTCATTTTCGTACATTACTACTACCTACATCTTTTTGAGCAGCAATAATCAATTTATCATATTGTCGATGTCTAAAATCGACTAAGTCAATCCCTATTTTGAACAACATTTGCAGAAATAACCAGTCATAAATGGAACCTATAATCGAAGACATAAGTATGAAAATCGCTTGCACACTTCCAAATGCAAATAACGGGCAATATTTTAGTATCAAAATTTCGCTCATTTTACAAATGTTGTTTTTACAAATCAGAATTGGATTATTACTTGGTTTTTACTAATATTTTAGCGGAAATCAATAAAAATGATGTGAATCTAGGTTATTTAACGGTCGGTTTTTCGAAGACAAAAATAGCATGTATTAAGTATTTAAACTTCTACGTAGGTACAATACCTATTGTACACTGAGATAATAAGCAAAATAAAATAATTGTGGCGGATTAGGTTGAGACCGCCACAAGCTGCGTAGAATTCTTCCTCGACGATCCGATGCGTCCTACCTAGCCTACCTAGGTAGATAGGAATCCTTCTAGCCTGCCTGTTCCGGGTCTTCTTTGTTCCTACTTCGCCCAGCCTACTCAGGGTGGTCTTCAAGGAGGTTTCAGTAAAACACTACTTCTTTCTTCAGATGTCCAGATTCGTGTGCACTGTGCGACGTCGCTTCGGTGAGTGACGGTTGCGTGGAAATGCGTGAATATTTATAGAGCGATCGCATGGTGCAACGAAGTAGTGGCGCGAAAAGCGTTTTATTAGCATAAGTAGGTACGAACATTCAATATAGGTAGGTATAAAGTTACATAGACAAGTTCTTATTATAAACAAAGTAAGTACTAGATAATTCCTATACAATTCTTATTTCTAGGTAAATAGGTGTATGGTATGCTAGGTAATTTCTATGTAAGTTATACATTTATTTAAGTAAGTGGTTTCTAAATTTAAATGTTACTTTTACGTATGGTATAGATGCCTATTGAAATGTACGCTATTTATTATACTTATGAAATCTATAGGTAGCGGTGTCCGGATGTTATTGATGATTGTCAACAATAATAAACACTCCACTTGCCTTGAGATAGCTTTATATATTACACATAATTTAGTTTCGCCTCACACCACAAACTAGATAGAGAATGCTTATTAGTTGCTTACACACACAAAACACTCACAAACAAAACATCAGATGCGAAATGCGAAGATGTGTTATTTTTCGAGCATCCTATTGCATCCTATCCAATCCTATCCTATAGTTTGTGAGACTAACAAACAAGTGGCTTGTAAAACTGAATTTGATTGTTTGAAGTTGCTTGATGCGTTTGACTAACGCAAACTTGTATAGGAATAGGATAGGACGGTTCAAAATATAGCTTTAACCTAAAGATTACAAGGTGAAATATACCCTATTTCTAAGCCAAGGCAAAATGTTCCGCTCGGTCGCTAGCGACCGTCCTCAGCACAACGTTCAGTCGCTCGCGACCGAAATCAACTCTAGACGAAGTGCAATCATATTAGCATAGGATCCCACCATAGAACGACCTTCACCGAGCTGGTTAATAAATATTAAATTAAATATGTCAATAAAGATATTGCAAATGGGTTAGCAATAAAATGTTAGTCTAGAATATGCACAAACTATAGGATGCTAAGGCATAGAATAATGATTAAAAGTTTAAAATAAACGGAACCTGCTTAACTTATGTGTCTGCCAGTGTCAAATTGTCCCTGACTGACTGACAGTGACAGATAGTTTAGTTATTTTTCAATGGCCGACGGCTTTTTTTCCGTAAGAGAAATTACAAATCAAAAAACGTGGGTTTGATCGATTGATGGGCTTTGGAAAGTTGTATCCTGCTGAATTATAGTAGGTTTTGAAAGAATAAACAAAAACATATTGCGAAGTTGCGGTGAAAAAGCATATCTGATCCAGCATGGATTGGGATCTGAAGTACGGTGAGCTGACGAAGGACATGGACTTCGTGAGCAAATGCGATAATTTAAAGGAAGGATTGATTGGCGTACAGAAAGTACTAGATCAGTTGCTCCCGCTGAAGGCCCAGTACCACAAGCTGACTCTACCGGCGCAGATTGAGCTAGATTTACTCTTGGTGTTCATGTTGAACTCCTTGCATTGGGTGAACTTGCGCATTCAAGGCGTAGATCCCATGCAGCACCCAATCAAAGGCGAGCTACAGCGGATAAAAGCGACGATGCTTAAGTGGCAGCAAGTCAAAGATAAGGATAAAAGACCAACTGTTGATGTTCCTGCTGCAAAAAGATTTATCCGAAGTGGCTTGTTTGATACCAATGACAAAACTGCAACACCTCCCAACAAAAAGATTCATTTTGCAGATAGTGATGATGAGTGAATGAGCTTACTCATTATGTTATTTTAAGGCTGAAGTCACTAGATGCATACACTTTTACTTCTTTGTATTTTATCTATTGAAAGTACTTGAGTACCTAGCTAGACCATAGGAATGTTTGTTATTCAATAAGGCTATTACTCTTTAGCACTAAGTGAAATAGTTTTCTGAGTTTATAACCTTTAATTTAGGTACAGTACAAGTTTGACAGGCTTAAAGTATACTTGAATTATTATGACCACTATTGACCATTAGGAGTCCTTAGCCTAACTCTAAAGCATACTTTATACTACAGTAAACTCAATATCACCATTATAATTCATACATTCCTTCTGTTGATATCTGGTGTTATGTTCATTTTCATGATAATAAAATTGCAGTTCCGTGTTACCAAACTTGTACTGTTATTGTTTTAGTTTTGTAAGTGTAGAAAGAATCTTTTTGTTTTATTGTAACTAATTTTTGCTTGTATTCTTTAGGACTCTTAAATCAGAAAAACACATATTCTATCGTAAGAAATGTGACAGTTCCGAATGAAACTGTTGTAATATTTATGTTCTTTATAATGAGTTTTGAGTTTTGTTCTGAAATACAGACCATGGTATTTAGTCTGATGAGTGTATCTTGTATTTACTTTTATAATAATAATTGGTGAGATATTAAATATAAACAAGCTTATATAAGTACATAATATATTATTTGCAACAAAGTAAAATTTCCAAAAATTATAAATTAATTAGGAATGTTCCACAGGAATACCATAAATTGGTCATAATTAAAATTAAATAATAAGGTTATCCATGTCCAATCTAAGACTAAATTAATATTGCTCTATTTTAAAATGATCAAAGTGTTCATAAATATCACTGTGATAAAAATTACTAAAATTTAACACATTGTACATTATGTACTTTGTTCATATCTCTACTTGCAATACAAGTCCAGCAGCTGAGATATTATCTCCAGCTCCAGCTGTCAAACGTGCTTCCTTACAAACCAACACGGGTGCAACACAGATCTCCACGTTTTGATCATTTACTTCCTCACCCCAACACGCAATAGGTTCTGCTGAATCAAAATAAACTCTTCTGCTATCATTTTCGTCTCTGGTCACTGCAAAACTTCCATCGAGTAAAAGATTGCATTGCTCTAACTCTATTTTAGGATTGTCACATACATATCTATGTGCAGTCAGTGAAGCTTTTGCCGTAGCAGCTCTAGTACGTTTCCAGTTTGAGTCCTTGACAGTCAGTATTGCTTGGTAGGCTAATGTGTGGACATGAATCCGAGTCAAGTTCCTGTTACTGCCATGCTCTTGATTCAACTGTCTTGTCTTTGAAAATATCAATCTCATTAGATCCAAAGCCATTGCAACTCTAGGATTAGAATCAGCCACGAAACTCACTTCTCCGTATTCTAAGACACTCCGCAAGTTAGCGAGTTCTTGTTCATTCATACCCACAGAGTCTACATAAGGCAACACTTTAGTGGTGAGGTGTAGGAGTAGTTCTATGTCCACATAACTTGCCATTTCAAAATGTACTAGGGTATTTTTTGGTTGCTTTAATATTTGTTCATTGACTAAATCCAGTCTTTCTTCTCTGAGATCTGAAACAACATATTTCAATGAAGATGCTTGTCAAGATACGTATGGATATATGTTACTGGATTGTAAAAACTGTTACCTTACCCAACTAAATAGTTGCGGTTGATTATGTACATCTTAATGCCTATTTAAATTTTTTGAATCGGAGCTTTATTTATGAATTTATGAGGGGTATAAAAATGCTAAAAGTGTAAGTAAAATAAAACTCTTTACTGCTTCGTGCGAAGACAAACTTTAGCTTAGCAAACTTTATTGTGAGTTCATGTACTAACAATCTTAGACACATACAAATATTCATTATAGACATACCGACTCCATCTCCATGGAAAGGAAAATTATCCATCATTTGTAATCCACTTATGACTAGCAAATTGGGTTTAAACTCTGGCAAGCTTTCACCAAACTTTTCCAAGGAGCTCAACAGGGGGTTGTTCTTGTCATTATGCATGATGTACCTGTTGGCCCTGGGTGCTTTATACTCTCCAAACTCTTCATCAGCTTTGTACTCTAAAATCATGTGAACATCATCCTTCACTTTCTCATTGGCCTCATCACCAACTATTTTTATTTGTGGAGAGATGAGTTCTTTTAGTTTTTTGCTCATTTTAGCAGCAAAGAGCACATCCCAGCCTTCGTTGTGGAATCTCTTGGCCATCAGCGGTGCATTGCCTCCTATTGCCCACCTAGTGTCAGGCAGTTCTAAAGCTTGTTCAATGAGATCATTGTAGAGTTCCGAGTTAGACATGAACCTCCTGAAATCAGAAGAAAATGATTTGTGAACAATTCTCTACTAACATCGGCTGAAAATCCCATGCTCGGCTAGAGCTGGCTTCTATCTGGTCCACCGTATTAGCATTACGATTCAACGTAGTAATGGAGCCTGTGTCTTGCAGATGCTGACTTTTGGTAGTGATCTGAATCAGTTGTGCTATCTATAGATCTTTTAAATAGTAGATAACTGTTACACATGTATTTTATATTATTCTGTACTTATCTGTAATTATTTTAAAATTATATTAAATTTAAATTAAAATTAAATTTAAATTTATATTAAATAATTAAAATTATACTACAATAAAATGTGGATGTCTAAATGTTTATGTTTGTGACTCAATTACGAAGAACAACTAAACAGATAAAAGGATGAAACTTGGTAGGTGTTATCTATAATCTGGAATAAATAATTAACACCGGACATTTCACACAGCATCATCTGGCCCCAAAGTAGGCAGAGCTTGTGTTATTGGTACTACATGACTGATATTACAACTTAAATACTTTTATACTTATACATTTTTGTAAATACATACATAATATACATAGAAACACCCAGACCCAAGACAAAAACTTGCAGATATTAAATGAATGATATATGGGTTACTTTTCATGTAAGACACGCGTGCGAAGCCGTGCAAACCTGCAGGCAGCTGCCAGTTGTAAATAAAGTTTGAATTTATTTGGTAGAAAAGTTAGCTTACTCAGCAGCAGCGCCATGTTGAAAGAAATAGGTAAAGCTTCTTAGTAACTCTTCTTTGTTTGTGATTTCATTGAAATGTTCCGGTTTCCCTTTTAGCGCTGTGTAGTCCAAAAGGGCAGTAGCATTGACGAATAGATCATGACACCCTCCATAACCTAAAGCTACTTTTGGTTGCAGACTACCAACACCCACAATGTTCTCCTTCTCAAGAACTAACATATGTTGCAGAAGTGATTCTGAAGACAACCGTACATCAATAAACCTCTGCCCTATGTAAAAGGCACACACTAAAATATTAATTGAAACTACCCATTTTCGTGCCATTTCACTGAACATATTGAAATAAACTTGCTAGCTTAACTGGAATGGAGCAGTACCTAGTTGTGCCTTGACGACACCTACGTCATATTACAATAAAGACATTAACTAAGCAGCTAATTTTATCAGTTTCTGATAAAAATCAATAAATAAACACGACGATACCGCGCACGTCGATGTTGATGGCATTCATTCTTTTTAAAAATATTTCTTGCTTGTTAGAATGTATTCTCTTTGATTGGTACATACAGTTCACTGACCTCTATACTACTAGTACGCTGGACTGGCTATACCATACAAAATGACAGCTATTTTCTGTGCCGATTTGAAGCGCCTCCCTTGAGTGTACTGAGAACTAAATTTGACATTTATTGCTCAATAAGCGAATGGCCGTCGTGTTGTTTACATTGTTTCCGCGATCTTATTAACGTTTTAAGTGTTTAATATGTGTTTAATCTGGTATCATACAGTTCAATTTATAGTTATACTAGCATAATACTTATTTTCACCGGCAATGAGAGTGTGTGTGTTTTGCAAAACTCGTTACGAGAAGGGAAGCGGGATAACCTTCCACAAGTAAGTGAATTTACAATAATATTCTATAAATTAAAATGTTTTGTAAAGATAATACCGTCACTAGTAATATTACATGCCATTATAACATATTTGACTTGATATTACCGAGTTTTGATAAACATAAACAACACAATAGTGTTGTCGATATTCCATATCGATAATATTTGTCGATGTTTTTTCTGGCATAATTTGTATCATTCAATGAACGGTTTGTTTTTAAATTACAGGTTCCCAAAAGACTCTTCACTAAAACTGTGGCTTAAAGAGATGAAACTTGTTGATCGGCGTCCCAAAAAAAATGATCATCTTTGTTCGAAACATTTCACACATAACTGTTTCATCAAACACGAAACACGTACTTCTTTGAAAAGAGGCAGCATCCCTACAATATTTAGCATGGGTAAGTTTAAAAAACATATTATATGGAGTAGGTAGCTTGGTTTACCGAAGTTGCATGGGTACGATCATTTTAATCCCTGATTAAAACTGTGTTTATTATCTTAGAAAGTTATTACTTGTGTCTTTTCCATTATGAGATATGGCCTTTGCTTACAGGGTCTTCAGGGGCGACAACTCGCCCACTATCTACTCACAGAGGTGATCTGGCGACTAATGACATACGAATGGACTGCAGTACATTGTTCTCTTCCGAACACATGGTTCTACCAAAGCATGGAAGTCTAGAATCCGATACAACATCCACCGACCAAGGTGACTCTGTGGTCGAACAAGGCTCCATGCATTGTGATACTTTGCAACAACCAGAAAACATGGAGATTCTGGACCAAGATTATTCATTTTCAAGTTGGTACCTTCAGACCTTGATTTTTAGGGTTCCGTACCTCAAAAGGAAAAAACGGAACCCTTATAGGATCACTTTGTTGTCCGTCTGTCTGTCTGTCAAGACCCTTTATCTCGGAAACGTGTAGATGTATCGAGTTGAAATTTTAACCGAATACGTAGGTCTATGGTCCCTTTAAGCTCTGAAAAAATCAAACTTCTAAGTCAAGCAGAAAAAAGATACGGCCGTTTATGCAGCAAAAAACGTACAATTCGAAACTCGTGGAAGCCTTATGTTAATCTGAATTGATCGGGTTCTTTCCTTTGACCTAGAACTATGAAATTTGGCAAGGAATAAGGTCTTGAACTGTATGTACAGACAAAAATCTGAAAATCGTATATTTTTAGTTAAATCACAGAAAAAATAGGGACTCTAAAAGATGTTTCACGCTTGGTGTTAAATGTGTTTATCTCAATTAATATTGTTTGAGATTGGTTTTTAATAGATATATATATATATCAATTTTGTTTATAGGTCTCAGCAAAAGCTGCAACCAGGAACAGACAACTACTCCAATGAAGGCTAGGTCCATATCTGAAGTCTGTGTTACTATCAAGCATGATCATCGCTATGAAACCACTCCTAGGACATCCAAAAAGACATGGCAAAGAGTTAAAAAATCTTTGAGATCTACACAAAGTCGTGTAAAAGTCTTATCTCAACATGTTAATCGCTTGAAAGCCAGCGTCTCTAGTTTACGAACTGTAATTACTGAATTAACAAAAAGGAAATTTATTGATGATGACTGTGCTGCAATGCTAAATCAGTATGATGATTTTAAACCACAATTGTTTAAAAGAATGTTAAAAAATTCAGTTAACAATGTAAGTCATGCCAAATATGCTCCAGAATTAAGATCCTTTGCTATAACACTCCATTTTTACTCTCCGAAAGCGTACGCCTTTGTAAGAAAGAAGTTTAATTTAGCATTACCACATCCGCGGGTAATACGATCATGGTATAGTTCTGTTGACGCAAATCCAGGATTTTCAGTTGAAAGTTTTAATGCTTTGCGACTTAAAAGTAACCAAGCAAAACAGAATGGAGAAAAACTGATTTGTTCTTTAATAATAGATGAAATGAGTTTAAAAAAAAGTTGCACTCGCAGCCGTGATGGTATAACGCGTGGTCACGTTGATTTAGGCATCGATTTAGAAAATAATGATTTACCTGATTGTAAAGATGCATTGGTTTTTATGATTGTCCCGTTAAAGGATAATTGGAAATTGCCAATTGCCTACTTTTTCATCAATGGGTTGTCTGCTGAGACAAAAAGTGCCCTAGTTAAACAGGCTTTAATTCGCTTGCACGATGTTTCGGTAGAAATATGCTCCATTACTTTAGATGGACCACCCGAACATTTTTCGACAGTTGCTAAACTAGGTGCCGTCTTGGACGTAGGAAATAAAACAAAGCCTTATTTTGAGCATCCTATGGATAAAGATCACAAAGTTTATGTAATTTTTGACCCTTGCCATATGCTTAAAAATATTAGGAATTGCTTAGGTGATTTAAGGGTGCTAAAAGATCACGAAGGAAATTTAATAAAATGGGAATATGTTGAAAAATTGGCAGCATTGCAGGAAACTGAAGGTTTGAGGTTAGGAAATAGACTGAAGAATTTACATATTAATTATAAAAAAATGATAATGAAAGTTTATCTTGCAGCCCAAACTCTGAGTAGCAGTGTTGCAGATGCAATTGAGTTTTGCGACACAATTTTAAAACTACCAGAATTCCATAATTCTGCTCCAACTGTAAGGTTTATCAGAGCAGTTGATCGTATTTTTGATTTTTTAAATGTCAGAAACCCATGGGGTCGTGGGTATAAAAGTCCACTTAAGACTACAAATGAGAAGAGGTGGAGGTCTAAAATAATGGATGAAATCAATTACCTCAGTCAAATAAAACTAATCGATGATAGATTTGTAGTGAAATCACGCCGTAAAGCAGGTTTTTTAGGGTTTTACAATGCTGCTATTTCAGTTCTTCATATCTACGACAGATATGTTAAACTAAATAATCCGGAACTGAATTACTTGTTGACGTACAAATTTAGTCAAGACCATTTGGAATTGTTTTTTTGTGCGATTCGTAGTCGAGGTGGTTGGTGTCCAAACCCAACAGCTGCTCAGTTCGTGACTGCATATAAACAATTGTTGATTCACCATGAAATAAGCAGTTCCACTGGCAATGTTCAGGAAAACGACGTAGCCATATTAACGGTAGCATCTGGTTCTTCAAAAGGGGCTAAAATTGATAAATTTAATGTAGATGTCTATAGTAATGCTGAAAACATACGTACAACAAAAAAATATCGTTTAGATGAAACAGAATATCCGACGCTGCAAGATGAAATGAGTGAATTTTTACACTTATATTGGGCCGTACCTGACTCAAATGTAAACGAAACGTCTAAGCAGTGTGTTGGATATATTGCTGGTTTTGTTGTTCGAGCGTTACGAAAAATAATTAAATGTGACGATTGCTTGATTGCTTGTGAATCTATACCACAAGATCCGGTATTGAATCGCAGAAATGGGATTGCTCTTATTGTGCAAAAAACAAGAGGAGGTTTAACGATACCTTCTGCAAGTGTAGTTAATATTTGTTTTTTAGTGGAATCATTATTCCGTCATGCTTGCCAAAACAATAATGGAAAACCGCCAATAGAACAAAATTTTTCTGCAGTATTAACTGTAAAGGCGTTAAATGATCTTACACATAAAACGGCAACATTGTTTCCTGATCTACAAGACCATTTTAAGGACACTTTGGTATCAGACAGTTTTAACAGTCACTTTCACACTCTTGTAAAACAAATTATCATCAAATATATAGATATCCGTCTATATGCAGCAACAAAAATATACTCCTTGAATATTACAGGCGTTAATGTACGGAATTTCTTATCTCGACAAATTATATGGGCTCGCCAATAATTCGTTGTCATTAAATTTAATACAATTCAAACTTAGAGCTGTAAATAAATTGCTTTTAAAGTAGGATAAAATATAAGAACATAAAATTAGATTTAATAGTATCGCAATAGGTATTAGGTAAGTTTTCTTCGTTCATTAGTATTTTTTTATTTTTTTCACTATTCTAAATTTAGTCACTTACATAACAATTGAAGGTTTATTTTAATTTCAAATTTAAGTTCGTTATATTCAACAATGTATAGATTTTTTGTCCATTTATCTGTATGTCTGTTTCTCTGTGTCTCTGTTTGTCTGTTTATTTAGACGCTCATCACGCAGTATGACGTCCCGGAAGTGTCATACATAGGCTTTATATCCCAAAATAATGCGAGTGAAGCCGCGGGCGTCTACTAGATATTGTATATATTTTTAATTATGTTGTTTTTGTAATTATATATTTTTTAGCAAAATCATTCATCGTTTTATTGGTACCATCCCTAAAGTTTTTCAAAGTACTTAATAGCCTATGTTCACCACAAATCATGCAGGACCCTTAGTAATAATATTTATTTGTTGTCTGTTATCAGTGTTAGTCGACATTATATATAAAATGTTAAAAAGGGATAGAGACGTACCTATAGGCTAAAAGTAGATTTTTTGTCAATATAATTTGTTACATTGTCCCGTCCCTATTATTAGTTCCGTGGACGTTCACTGGCGTTGTCAGCGCCAAAATGGCGAAAATCAAATAGGCACAAAACGATGCGGCGTATAGCAAGTCCAGCGTACTAGTAGTATAGAGGTCAGTGATACAGTTCTTATTTTCCATGCTTGCTTGCTTGCTTTACTTTTCTGGACAAAGGTTGATTGCCTGCAAGTGTTACCAGTTGTTTATTTACGAGTTGGAATAATGTATGAACAAGATAAAATAAGGTTTCTGTGTTAATCTTATTTGACTTAAATTTGAATAGTGCAACGTTAAACATAAAAAAATAGTATTGTTATTTAATGTCCTTTTGTAGTATGACTGAGAAGAACGTAGTGATGAGTTAATTTATGGAGGAATGCATTCATCTATCTATATAATACTAGCTGTTGCCCACGACTTCGTCCGCATTTTTTTTATGAATTGTAGCCTAAAATTTTCCCCAGGATGCAATTTATCTCCTTGCCAATATATAAGTTTCAAACCAATCACACCCACCAACCATCAAAAAGTTTCCATAGAAACATTCACACCCCATTTCACTCTTTTATGAGGGTTATTTTGAAAAATCCTGAAACACGTGTCCATTTATTTTGCATTTTAATTACATATTCAAGTCAAGTTTCAAGTAAACATATATTCGTTTTCACCCTCTTTTTTTAAATTCGGCCCGAATTTAAAAAAAACCCGCCTTAGTGGGTGGTTTTGCAATGAAAGGAAGCTACCTTCCAAATTTCAGCATTCTACCTTCAGCGGTTTCGGCTCGGCGATGATGAAGCAGTCAGTCACGTTAAGCTATTTTATAGATATATTGAAGATTATAAATGCGAAAGTGTCTCTGTCTGTTTGTTACGTTTTTACGCCTAAACGGCTGAATGAATTTTGAAGAAATTTGGTAAGAAGATGTATTGCATTTGGGTAATGAACATAAAAAGATAAAACTTGGTGTAGGGGTTGTCTATAATCTGGAATAGTATATAGGCTACTTTTTATGTAGGTACCACGCGTGCGAAGCCGCGGGCAGCAGCTAGTACGGAATAAGAAAAATAATTAATCCAGTTATAGACTGGAATTTGAGGAATTGTGATTATAATCCGTTGTATTCTTTGCTGTCCGCACCTTCTTGGACGGAGACTTTGTAGGCCTAGGATGTTGGAATCGCCAGCTAGTGTTTTGAAGAGATAACTTTTGGGAGAGTAAACCGCTTCGTTACGTAATCGTTACGTCTGGTTTCCCTTTCTCTCACGCATACGGCAGCGGTAGGCAGGCTTCTCCTCTCTCACTCTAACCCACAGTGCTAGTTAGATTAGTTTAAGTTATAACTTCTGTTGGGCGTCCCGAGACGCACACGTTTTTTTATAACATTATTTAAAACATTTTTGATTTGTGTGTGCCTAAAAAACGCCGTGGAGGCTCTGCAGGTAGGCGCTACTTGGTTTGGTTTACGTGCGACATAATTCAGGACATAAAGCGAAATTTAAAGTTGCATTCAGTTTGGAAACATCTTGATTCTGTTGAAATCTACCAATAATCCGGCTTCTCGCAGACTATCTCTGCGATCGTAAGCAGTTTGTCAGACTCGGCATGTACGAGTCTGACAAACTGCTTACGATCGCGACCCTATCAAACGCGTTGTGGTGTTAGTCAGGGGTCTATCCTCGGGCCTTTACGGTTCTTGATTATGTTAGCGATCTACTGGGAATTGTGTCTCATAGGTGTCTACTTTATGCGGATGTCTTAAAACTTTACTCAGAGATCAAGTCGGAAGCGGATTTTATGGCACTACAAGGTAACATTAATGCAGTCTAAATGTGAAGTAGTCTAAATAAAAGGGGTGACAGACGTACGAGTAAGTACGCTTACATATGGCTCGACGACCTTTTTCGCCTGTGTGTCACTATAAGTACGCGGACTTTAAAACCGCACGCGGAAATCTTCGATCCAACCGGTTTGAAATCTTGCTCGTATCTCGTCTAGGCTCGTACGTGTAGCAGTACTGCGAGTCGCGAGGCGACATTTTTGCCAGTTCGTGCGTTATGCGTCACGCTTGTAGTGTTTGACGTTTGTGTAAATTTTGTTAAATTTGGTTCACACGTCTAATAGGTAATTATTTAGTTTAAAATGAGTGACTTTCGAACTTATTCGCACGATTTGCTAAGTAACGAAATTTATAGACGCTTTTCGAAATAATCCTTGTTTTTGGAAAATTAGAAGTAATGATTACAAAGACAAAACTATGAAGTTTCAAGCATACAATAATTTATTAGAAATTATACGTAAGGTGGAAAGTGATTTAAAATGTGTTATGATATAATTCCTAAATAACACAAAGCTTCTTCTGTCGACGACATCGCAATACATTGTGAGCAAGTTTCACATGTGTAACTGACGTCGAGCCGAGTAAGTTCGCGATCTTAAAAACTGAGTACATACTTTAAGTTCGTACGTCTGTCACCCCTTTAAGAGGAATTTAATGCCAGTAAGTGCTACGTGATAACTTTCGATTGAATGTGTCACCCAACCAACTTTGTATATCAATCATCTTAACAATATTCCTATTACTAGTTCTAACACAATAAAAAACTTAGGAGTCACTTTCGATAGTAAGCTCAATTTTCACGATCATGTAACCGCGCTGGCTAAAGAGTCTTATAGGCGCTTAGGGTTTGTCATCGGGAACGCCTGTGACTTTCGAAGCGATCGTATGTTCTGTTTACTTTACGGTCTTCTAGTAACGAGCATGTTGGAATCCAGTGCCTGCGTGTGGAACCCGTATGAGGGCACATAGTATATGCACTCTTGCTGGAAAAGGTCCAGAAGCCTTTCTTGCGGGGCCTCTACTAACGCCGTTATGGGGACTACCCTTACCTATATATATCCTACTACTTTTGCTGGGTTGTCTGGGATACAACTCGTTGAAAGCTCGACGGGCTTGTGATCAGATTCACACGGCCTGCATAAATTTAAGCGGCAAGATTGACGATCTGGACTTGAGCAACGAGCTGTGTCGATTCTTTGTACCAAACAACTATTGTTGGGGGCGGAATCATAGGTTGTTTGCCGAACCATCGGCACGTAGATCTTCGTCACCTATATTCGTCATCTACGCCGCGCACAACTGAATCTTAGTGCTGAATGCGATTTATTTGCGGATGGATGGGCAGGATGGGCAGGGCAGGCAGCATGAGTGCGTTTTTCATAGAGGAGGGGGTGGTAATTTGGAACCCCACATTATTTTTTGAGTATTTTAAGAAAACTATTTGACTAATCATCACAAAACTGTCTCCTTATAATTAAAAACCTATTAACTTTTATATTAGAAACTAATTAAAAAAAAAACACTCATTATAGGAATAAAATTGCTTTATGTTATGTATAATATGTGTGGTATAGTAGATATGGTGCTGGTATTATGGAACCCGGGTTCCAAATTACAAGTATGAAATAAATTTACATACAAAAATCACAAATATAATTCTCCGCGTCACATCCTGAGCATTCAATATGTGCCAACAACCTACATGATTGGCACTGAATCCTTTCACCCTTTCACCCTGTTGATCGTTGGAGTAATTTTCAGAGCAAAAAATGCAACAAGCGTCATCTTGATTTTTGGGCTGGGCATGCGTGGTAACATTTTCTGACATTACAGTGTCACCTGAAGATACAGAAGATTCAGAATCCGAAGAGGTCGAATCCTCGCTGTTTAGAGAAGTTCTAGAAGACTTTGCAATACTCTGCCCACCACTACGCCCACGAGATCTTCCTCGACCTTTTCCCCGACTTCTTCCTCTCTGCGCTATAGACTTGATTGACTCCTCAAGTTGCTGTTTGTAAGGAGACCCGGTCAATAAAGTAGCGCCAGATGACTTACGACATGGTGACAGTTGAGTTCGAGGCATGACTGGAAAAAAAAGGTTTAAATGCGGGTAATTTGGAACCCGGTTCTATATTACTTGCACCTATCGGGTTCCAAAATGAAAACCTTACTTTGTTACCAAATAATCAAGAAAACAAAAACTAGTTCAAATAAATCTTAAAACTTACCTCTGACAATGTAAACTTATGCGTATATACTTCGTGTAACACCTACTGTATTTACTTTTAGACAATTTTTTTAGACAAGAAATAAAAGTAAAAAACATTTGCAGGTGACACAAAATTTAAACTTCTTATGACAGGTCGAAACTCGATGCAAAAATGGCGCCTAGTGGCGCTAATATGTTCAATGACATCAGTTTGACGTAATTTCATAGGTTTTCAACAGATGTCGTTGTCTGTTCCTGGGATATTAAGGGGTTCCAAATTATCAGCAGGTACCAAATTACCACCTCTTCCTCTACTACTTTTATTGAAGTGAAAACTTCTTTAGCATCGTTGTGATTTGAAAATCGATAAAACGAAAAAGCGACAGTAAAAAGAGACAGACACAACAATTCATAAGATTTAACGTGGGAGAAAATGAGATAGAAAACATTATACATTGTTTTTTATATTCGTAGTTCTCAAATTTTTGAAGGTTTCACTTCTATCACGTGTTAATCGAATCAAAATACATATCAAAAAACATGTGTGCAACATGTTTTTTTATAATGTATTTTGATTCGACATTGATTGCTAGGTATTGGTGGCAATTCGGTTGGTTCATTTCTAAAATTAGGATTTGTCTAAAGTATATTTAGTTGGTCATAGCATTTGTAAGACTTATTCGGTTGGTACCATCTAACTAAATTAGGAACGCTTAATTAAGTTAGATAAAATTAAATTAGGATAAGTTGGTAGCAGCAGAATACCAAAGGTTAATTCGACAGTTCAAAACCTAATTAGCTAGCTAGTTAGCTAAAATGAGTTAGGTTTGTGCCAACAGAATTGAGGCCATTATTAATATTATTGACCGAATTATATTGACTATTTGTTTGATATTGTGAAAAAGTATTTATAATCTATGTATATTTCAACTAATTTATATTTAGAATTAGATTCGACTTTCATTAATGTAATTGATTTATCCATGTTAATTAAGGTATAAATAAATAAATAAGAGGGTATTCAATAATTAATAATCATTAAATATATTCATGAGTGCAATAGGTTGTGTGTGTTTATTTGATGCAGTTTAGTTTATACCTACACTGATGCCGTTCCGTATGCTTTAAACGATAATTTTAAACAATAACATTTTGTCTCCGGCTTACAAAGATTCGCCCTGTCACTATTTATCATTTTATTAAAAAAGGGATAACACTATATTCTTCTTCCTCCTTGGTAATGGCATGTGACATAATAATGTCAATTTTGCCAGTGTCAAGTGTTAATATTTGTAAATTTGTTTGATAATAAAGTCTTAGTCGATGGTCGATTATCGATTGTCTCTAAACGTCATCGCGGAATGGCCGTGTAAAATTTTCTTGGGATTCCTCGTTCAAATCACATTGCACCATAATAAACATATAATTCAATTGTCCATACTTGTCCTATGTACCTAGTCACAATTTATTCATTAAAATCGCTATTATGATTACTGAATAAAACATGCACCGTAAAACGAGTAAAAAATATTAGATTAGCAGAGCTATGTTACCTACTTCATGAAATGACAAACGAAGAATCGGGATGGCACTATTTATAACAGTGGTTAACTTTTGACAGAAGTTGAGAGACATTTTTAAGTAAGACCGCTAGTGTATAGATGCATTATTAATAAAATAAACAAACTAGATATAGGGTGGCAATGCTACCCTATAGTTTTTCTTTACCCAAATATCTAGGTAATAGATAATTACCTAGGTACCTAACACCGCTATATATCTAATCTAATAAGTACCTACCTTATACGAGCAATTCTTCCTTCAACGATTTTCATGAAATTTAGAGAGGTTTCGGGGGCGAATCATTTTTAGAAAACGTCATTTTATACGTGTTTGATACCGAGCAAAGCTCTGTCATCTAGGTACCTACTTACTTTTGTACCTACCTCTAATTGTCGTTATTACTACCTACACATTACTTATTTACCAAAATCTACAAAATAATTCGAAATGCATATGAACCAGTATTTATCTACGAGTAATTAGGTAGATAAATTCTTTGACTTTTTTGTTACTTGTAGTAGGTACTTATGTACCAAGATTTTAATAAAAAACCGTGAAGTAGGCTATAGTGAGATAACAGAGAGACGATGCAAGAGACGATACCTCAGTGCAAATGTTTTCGAAAGCCAAAAAGTGTTCCGTAAATGGTGCGACCGGTCGCGACCTCCTAATATGGCAAGAAGCTTTTATGCGCAAAGTCTGTGTCATGGTGTAATGTAATTATTTTTAAGTTCACGTTTTGCAATTTATATTTTTATCTCCTTTTGCCCTGTTGTCCTCATACCAGCCTACATCCAGTATGCACCTACTTATGGACTGAATAAATAAATAGGTTATTATATACCTATCTACTCAAGAAACATAATTAAGTACCTACCTACCTACTTAAAAGGATGGAATAATAAATAAATAAATAATCCCGGACATTTCACACAGCGTCATTTGGCCCAAATACCACATAAATGTTTTTTTTTTTAATTCATACATTATTAATATTACCTATTATACATAAAAACACTAAGACCCGAGACAAATACTTGCAGATCATACAAACATTTGTTCCGATCGAACCCGCAACCTTCTGTCTCTCAGCCGGACCTTAGCCCACAACGCCACAGATGTTGTTAATGTTAATAAAACACAAAAATGCCAGCTTACATCATCTAGTTTCAATAAATTTTTTAAAGAATCAAATATCATAAACTAAAAACTAGGTAAAAACTAGTAGATATATACCTACCTACTTATCTATATAGGTACCAGCTATAAATAAAGTACCATAATTACTAAATAATAATTAACCAAAAACACCTAGTTATTTAAATAAGCAAGGAATTATTATGTTTAGTTATGGCTATTTAGGGTAAGTATCCCAAAATGGAAATCTTATAGTCTTATCTCACCATAGAAGTCAAATCTCCTGGCTGATTAAATTGTACCTGCAGCGCCTTTGCTTATTTTAATGTAACAATAGACACTAAACCGTTCCATATCGAGTGAAATGTAAAGTTCAAGTTAAAAATTCAGGCTTAAAAGGCACAAATGGCGCCCGTTAAGGAAGTCATGATATTGTTGCCGCCAAAATAACTTAAAGATGAAATCTGTGGTGTAACGTAACCGACTGGCGCCGGTGTTGGCTAGTGTGGCTACACAAAGTTTGAACTTGGGCGCAAACTTACTTATTATTTGCTTCAACGTTTGAGTTGAAAAAGTAAATCAGGTTAGATAGCATAGAGGTATTCATTATTATTATCCACAACATGTCGACCCATCTTGATAACAATGTGCTAATTATGTATGTACGAACTCTTTAAACTTAGGTACTTGAATTTAAATCTTGAACGTACAATGATAATAACTGGGTGTGTGTGCCTATACCTATTGGTACCTATATTATTTTTCTTTCAACTACGTAGTAATATTATCATTAATCACTACAAAACCGATCACAAAGGACGTATTTTTTGCTTAGAACCAAAACAGTGCAGTAATGTTTTATGAAATGTCATTAATTATTGCACTGTTTTTCATTATTGCACTGTTTTTTACTTTTTATTTAGGTAGATATAAATTTACCACAGAGGTTTAATATCTTCCATTAAATTTTAATTTAAAATGTTTGCATTACATCAAAAAGATACTGGCTGATAATAAAAATCGGCTGAATAAAACCGACTTGGTGAAAAAATTACAAATGGCGCGCATTTTGTACCATTGTAAAACTTTAATTCTTCATATTTTTAGTTTGACTAGGTATATTTTATCACAGTAGTAGATTGGTAGTTGAAAGAAAAGTAAATTACGCATCTTGCTAAAGAGAGTAATTAATGCACTCGTGTTAATTCAGTTACATTCAGTTCATTCCAACATAACACTCGTGCATTAATAACTCACTTTGCGCTCGGTGTAACAATCTACTATTTTCTGTCCTTACGTATCTTTACTTTCTTTTCTTTATGTGTGTACCATATAAACGTCTATTCTATCCTATTCTACTTTATTATCCCACTGAATTTTGACAGTTCGTTATTTTGACACGTCGCTAACTTCGAAAAAACATATTTCGACAACATTACCTTCGACATAATACTGCTCTAAAATTTAACAAAACTAAGAGTTAAGTTAGGTTAGGTTAAGGTGTGTAGGTATTTTTTATTTGACGTCTCGAAACGTCACTACGAAGCGATGCCCTCTGTCGAAGGTATGTTTTTGTCGAACTATGTTTTTTCGAAGTTAGCGACGTGTTGAACTAACGAACTGTCGAAATTCAGTAAGACAGTCTATAGTTTCATTACATTGGTCCCACTTGGAAATAAAGTAATTTGTAGGTGTAACGAGTAACATACGAGTAGTTGTAAGTGGGTTGTTAAATTATAAATTAATATTATTAAATAAAATGGATTCGAATTAACTGGATAAGCCATCTAAAAGTTTCACGTGTACCTAAAAGTTTCGATTCATTTAATAATTGTTTTTTTATATGGGCTGTATAACTTTTACTATTGTTGTCTGAATTTAAAAAAAAAATTTATAACAAAGTGTAAAAGCGAAAAGCGAAAATTTGTTTATTTGACAACACATTACAGAGCGGATCAATTAAAAAAAAGAAAAATAAGATAACAATATAAAAACAACAAATAAAAACAAAAGATATGAAAAATTTAAAACAATAAGCTATATAACACAATCTACATCGTGTAAGCACCAACTAGTGCCGCTCTGAGTGCGCAGCCAAACAGGTAGATAGTGGCTACCTACCATGTAAAGCTGCGCTGGTTTTCAGTCAGGGCCTGGAAATAGTGACATCACAAATACAATAATAAAATAATATATGAAGTACTTATGACTGTAAAACCAGCAAGTTTGTAGTTATCGCAAACTTTGCAGGTCGCATGATTCACGTTGAGGTCAGGATATCCAGTTCGAGTAAAATGAGTGGCGTCGTATTCCAAGATTATTATTATACTGTTATTCTATTTTTTTTATGTACTCGTACTCGGAGTTACTCGTAATTCCATAAATAGAATCTGACATCGACTTTTGCGAAGCGCTATACTTACCTACCTACCTACCTTAGGATTAGGATGCATACAAAATATTCATACTGAGTCTACTCGGTGTTTGTCATCAACCAGATTTTATTTAGAGTTTCGTTCAGACCAAAATTGGTATCCCTGTCAAGGACGATCGGGCAGTCAGACACTGAGGTGTTCTGTTTTGCCAATTATGTTTATTATGCGGAACTATAAAAATATTAGATAGGTAGGGTACCTCCGAATTACTTGTTGACCTATGGGGAGCAGTGGGCGAAGGCCCGCCTTAGACGCAGAAGGTTGCGATTTCGTTTCCCGCCGCGGAACAAGTAGGTATGTGCATGCCAATGAAAACAAGACAGATATTTCAAATTCAGCCATATTTTTTTTTAATATGTAAGTACCTATGTTGCACTGTCAAAAGATCAGACCATGGGTTATGATGAAACAAAAATATTTTGGATAAGTATAGGTAACATAAAATGGTATCTAATGGCGGTCCAGGGTAATATTAAATTGCAGTTTTTTGTAAAAATACTTCAATACTTCTAGTGCGGTATAAAATAATTTATTTATAACTTGTTATTTGTATTTATAAATACACGTGAGGGGTGCTCTGCGGGGTAGATAGACATGCATGTGGAATTACGGAAATAGAATTTAATATCTTCGTAATATAAATATAAAAGAATTTGTACTTTTTTTATACGCTTTATATTAGCTTCACTTGTATGTATGTTTATATGTTTGTATGTTTGTATGTTTGTATGTTTGTATGTTTGTATGTTTGTACGTTTGTATGTTTGTGTGTAACCGACTCCTTAGGACGCGATTTTGACCCACTTTAAACGGCCAGATTTCATTCAAATTTTGCACACCTGTCAAAGACCGATGACAATGCAAAAAATAGTTTGGTTTTCTATATAAAGCGTGTTTTTTAGTTTTTTTTAACTATTTTAACTAAAAGAATAAACCCTAATTTAAAATTCTGTAAGTACACCTTAAATAATATCGGTACTTATTGAAAATATGAGTTATATTGTGTACTTAGTGATATATGTAAACTTATATGTATTTATATAAAATTGACAAAAACAGAACAACTCGGTGTCTGACTGCTCGATCGTCCTTGACCGTCATATACAGTTATAAATAAATATATAAATATTCGAAGAAATGGCACACGACACCAATCTAGCCCCAAACTAAGCATAGCTTGTATTATGGTGATCGTGATGTGATTCATAATAGAATATATTTTTAAATACATACATTGATACTTTATAAGACTTAAACACAGATCAAACAACTGTGTTTATCACACAAATGTTTGTCCTGGGAGGGAATCGAACTCCCAACCTACAGTGCAGAAGACAGAGCTACTACCAACTGAGCTGACAGATCAGTCTCAGTCTAACTACGTCTTCATTAAACATCCGAATATCGTTCAAAGATCTATCTAACGATAAACTACACAAAGAATCAGCAAAATAAAAAAAAACCGCACAATTAATACCTTTATTTGTAAAGACAATTAGATAAAAAAAACTAAACGTGTCCTCGGACACCCATATCTCTTCTACCCTTCTTAAATTTGATTATTCAAAGTCAAAGTCAAGTCAAAGTATGAATAAAGTATCTTTTGACTTTGACTTTTGGTAAAAAAATAGAGGATGAAATTTTTAAATGCGCTCGAATTTAATATCGGCTCAATTTTTTATTTAACGATAGTTAGATAGATAACTCTTTATTGCTATACCACACAGAAAAATGCAAAAACAATTATTTTACAATAAAAGCCAATACAATGTGTGGCCTTATCGCTAACAGCGATCTCTGCCAGGCAAACTTTGGATGGATTGGTCTATAAATAAACAGAGAAGGGTGTTGTTGTGGTGTTTAGGTACATATAATTATATACTTACATAATCTTTAAATAAACTAAATATAATACTGATAAAAATAAATACATAATAGGTTGGGGAAAAAGTTTCTTCGCATTTTTTAAGAACATTCAAAACATTTTTTAATATAGTTTATTTACATTTAACTAAAGTATGTAGGTACCATTTTGTTCGATAACTTTTTGCCATCTTGTAGGTTGAGACATGATCCCATTGCTATAGAAATTTTGAGACTTCTGATCAAAATACCGCGACAAATGGTTTTGGCAGTCCTCTCGTGATGTTAACCTGACACTGCCTAAATAATTCTGAAGAGACCGAAACAGGTGGAAATCTGAAGGTGCAAGGTCAGGACTATACGGCGGATGCATTAACACCTCCCAGCCAAACTCTCTTAATTTTTGCTGAGTGGCTAAAGATGTGTGAGGTCTAGCGTTATCATGATGAAAAACCACACCCCTTCTGTTGATTAATTCCGGCCGCTTTCAACTTCTTGCTTTAATCTCATCAGTTGTTCGCAGGAGGTTTCAGAATCGATGGTCCTGCCTGGTGGTAACAGCTCATAATGAATAATGCCCTTCCAATCCCACCACACACAGCATCACCTTGTTGCGAGTTAACCCGGGTTTCGCCAGTCTGTGAAGCCTGACCGGCCTTTGACCACGACCTTTTTCGCACGTTCTTGTCGTACGTGATCCACTTTTCATCACCAGTTATCAGCTTCTTCAAAAATGGTTCGGTTTCATTACGTCGTAATAAAGAATCACAAATGAGTAAGTACACGGTTCATTAGGTTTATTTCAGTGAGCTCGTGAGGTACCCAAATATCGAGCTTTTTTGTGTACCCAGTTTTTTCAAATGCGCCAAAACTGTTTTGTAGTCAATTCCCAGTTCTTCAGCTACGTCGTAACTACTGATATGCCGATCTTGCTCCACTTTTTCAAAAATGGCATCCATTTTATCCGTAATAGGGCGACCAGAGCGACGTGCATCTTTGACATCAAAATTTCCGGATTGAAAACGCTTAAACCAAATTTGTGCTACTCTCACAGACACTGCACTAGGTCCATAAACAACGCAATTTTTTTTCGAGGCTTGCGTTGTATTTTTACCTTTTTTGTAGTAAAATTTTAAAATGTATCGATTTTCTTCATTAGATTCACTCATCTTGACAGTGTGAAAAAGAAAAAAAAGTCACACATTTTCCTAATTTGGAATTATGTTCTAATTTAAACTTTTAATGATACCAAAACCAGCCAGATACAAATAGTATAGCCAAAGAGATTTTATTACAAGTTCATACATACTATAATGCGAAAAGACTTATACCCCAACCTAATACATCATGGCACAAAAGTGGGTACAATATAAGATATAAACAATACAGAAATAATTAGGTATAATTAGGTAATAGTGTTTCCATGACCATGTTCTTGAAGATGGGAGAGACGAGAGACTTGGCCTTTCTAATATCTACAGGCAACGCGTTCCACAAGCGGAGAGCCTGCACTGTAAACGACTTTCTATAAAAGCTAGAGGAATGAACGGGAATTTGAGTAGATTGGTATCTGAAGAGCGCAAGGACCCAATCCCGGTTAGATATATGTAGAAATTCAAATCGTTCTTTGAGATAAAAAGGAGTTATTGGAGAAAATAGAATATTATAGAGAAGGTTGAGAGTGTGAGCATTCCGTTGAAAACGGATTGGCAACCGAGTTTATTGCGCAATTCAGAAATGTGGTCATATTTGCGCAAACCTTGGAGACGCTCAAGCTTATAAAGTTGCTCCTCAGTGATGTCAATATAGCAGGCGTCAGCATAATCAAGGATTAGAAGAAGGAAGGATTGTGCGGTAGCGATAGGGAGGAAATCCGAAGCCTTCTGAGAGAGGCACCAGAAGCAAACTCCTTCCGACTGACTTCAGCCAGGTGCAAAAGTTGCTTGTCAATGTGTACGCCTAAGTTTTTGACCGAGTCACTCAGCTGAATGCATTTTCCGTCGAAGATCACCTGAGGGATGTCGGTTTTCTTTTTAGTTTTTGAAACGTAATTATTTAATTAAGATAATAATGATTGCATTTGCTAACCGTACCTATCTATCAAATAATAATTGGGCCAGCCAATTGAAGGTTTGGAGTAGGTGGTAGATACTTTCTTCGATCCTCTATAATTATTTAATTGGGGACAATCCATACAATAAACGTGGGAACATACAATATGGGAGCATTTAGAATGAAAAATTGATCCGACTTCCTACAACTCTGTCATTATGGCCTATTTTAGAAGTCACGTAACATAAGTCTATGAAATACCTCAGTCTGTAAAAGATAGCTCTTCTGTAAAATAATAATACTCCACCATCAGGGACTAGCACAATACAAATACGTTTAAAACAAAATTAAAACGGTTTCTCCTTGATGCACAGATGGACTTACGTGAAATTCGAGATAAACATAGATTCGTAATTTAATAAACAATTTTACACGGTCTTGTGTTTTTTTTCTTTTTTCATTACTTTTGCTGCACAGATTAGATTAGACTGACTAACACAGACTGGTTTTATTTAATTGTATAGGTGTATAGTTTTGTATATTTTTTAATTGGATTTAATTTAATTTAATTTACTTATATTATTTATTATAAATGTACTACTTTATTATTCATTATTATTTCTTCTCGGGATTGTATATATTTTATATTATATTTTTTTACGTAGAAGGAACTAATTTAGCTCAACTAAAATTAGTATAATGTATTTCACTTTCAAAACTTTCGTGAGTTGTACTATACATTTTGATAAGCACGAGCTTTACTCACGTATTATTTTGTCGATGGAGGCACCGACATTGTTTCGATTCATCTAGAGAATCTTCATTAGGGTGAGTTTGATCCGCGGTCCGTTGCCGCTCGAGTTCACGGTTCGCACTGATGAAGATTCTCTAGATGAATCGAAACAATGTCGGTGCCTCCATCGACAAAATAATACGTGAGTAAAGCTCGTGTTTATCAAAATGTATAGTATAATGTAATTTAAATTATTGTATATTATTCTGTAAATTTCTGTAATTACTTCTGTAAATACGCTTTATTATGTAGGTTAGGTTAGGTTTTTATTATTTCACTCGCTGACCCGGCAAACTTCGTACCGCCTCAA
The DNA here is from genome assembly GCA_948098915.1 of Lampropteryx suffumata. Taxonomy (NCBI): domain Eukaryota; kingdom Metazoa; phylum Arthropoda; class Insecta; order Lepidoptera; family Geometridae; genus Lampropteryx; species Lampropteryx suffumata. The sequence goes on along the minus strand of OX402558.1, from coordinate 14,933,721 downwards.
TAAATCAATAATTAAAAATAATCTTATTTACTCACCTTTTAAACCTGCCCTGGACTACGACAAACATTTCAACACCAAAATCAGCTAAATCAGTCAGTCAGTCAGTCAGTCAATCAGTTCTCGAGTTTTAGCCAGACTAACGAACGCAATTGATTTTTATTATATTTATGAGATATAGGTACGTGAAGCAAAAACTTTGTACCCTTTTTATGAAAATTGTGCGGACGGAGGAGTGAAATTTCGCACACTTATAGTTTATATAGAGAAGAAGTGAAGAATGCTAATATTTTATTAAAATTATGCATAAAAAATACATTGAATATTGAATAATTATAGTTGAATTTCGACCAGTGTACATAATTATGTAGTAATTTTCAGACAAATAAAAATATTTTCTTTCTTCTTTCTTTAAAATAGAACTTACTAAAGTACTTAAGTATGTAGTTGTTTTGTAATATATTTTACAAACCGAAAACAGACTTCTTCTTCTTCTTTGTTAATGGCCTGTGACATACTAATGTCAATTTTGCCAGTGTCAGGTGTTTATAGTTTATAGTCAGTTTGTTCGATATTAAGGTTTTAGTCGATGGTCAATTGTCAATTCTAGACGTCATGCGAATGGCGTCTAAAATTTTCTTGGGATTCCTCGTCGTTCAAATCACATTGCACCACAATACACATATAATTCAATCATCCATACCCGTCCTGTAGTCACAATTTATTCATTAAAATTCCGCCAAGATTACTGAATAAAACATGCAATAAAACGATGAAATGACAGACGAAGAATCGAAAACCGACTTATTAACCCTGAATTTTGATCTGTGATATCCAATACAATACTTACTCTACTTCTTCTCATAATAATGTCAATTTTACCAGTGTCAAGGGTTTATATTGTTTATAGTATTCACAAAGTCGTATCTTATCGTTCGTCACTTGTTATTTCATTTCATTTGTCGAAATCCATCCAGCCATTTAGAATATACGAGGTAATAAAGGAATTTGCAAATATATATACATACAAGATACGCGTGAAAAACATAACCCTTCCTTGGCAGTCGGGTAAAAGGAATCACTAAAATCGGTTAACAATTAGTGGAGATATCAGGTAACATACATGCGAAAAAACAGCCGAGTTATTGTTGAGCCGAGTATCAACAATATTGTTATTTATATTATAATAAGCTTTAGACACAAGACATATGTTTACATATGTTTATATGTAAGCTTTAAATTTCTTAATACTTAGGTCATTTTCTGAAAGTTTATTTTAGAAGCGCACCATGTTCCCCTTAGGACTTATTTACTTTTTCAAACCTATGGATGTATATTTTTGGTCTATTCCTATTGATTGATTGTAATTTTTCCACGAATATCTATATTTTTACGAGTGTATATTAGTATAATTATAATATAATATCTCTTCTCAGTCGGGCACTCTTGGCAGAGTGGTCGTGGTTATGAATGGGTTCTGATGAATGGCGGCTCTTGCTATGCGTCTTCATTCGGCTCTATTGGACGCATTGTGGGAGCGGTCGGTCATATTGGATTTGGTGATAGATTTTATCAGATCTCCCCAACTGGTCGAATAGCGGCCACGGAATCTCTTGCCCTCCATTCTAATATTTAAATATAATAAAATAAGATATAATTATTATTAATTTTTATAAATATTGTGAAGCTACCGAGAGAGAAAAAAAACTTTGAAACTTTGAACTTTGCTCTCATAGATTCCCACGGTTTCATGTTGTAAATGGCTACTGCTCTTTTAAAAGAAGAAATTTTGTTTGAATATCAGCTGATTTTCTGCAGAGAATAATGCCATATGACAACACTATGGAAGTAGCTGAAATTAACTAGTCTAACTGTAGCTTCATTAGTAAGACAACAAACCGTACGAATTGTATGTGCAGCGGAACTAAACCTAAACCTACCAGCAAGTGTTTCAATTCGTGATCCTCTCCGTAGCTTTACCAAGGAAAATTGTGGAATCAAGGTTGCTGATGCTGCAAGGTTATTTTCTATGCAGTAAGAGAAAAATGTAGATTAAAAATTCCTTACTCCTTTGCAGTAGAGTCCACTTGAATAATTCCTAATTGAAAACGATCAATTAGTCCAACATCGAAAGAAACAGGAAATGAAATACGACTGATTGCTTGAATCAAGAGCCAAGAATGTTCTAAAAACGTTAAAATGATACTTCATTCATCAATGAAACTCGAGAAAATATGATAAATACCAATTAGATAATGTTCTTAGTACAGCTGGTGCAGTTTTTGTTGCAATTTTTCTGCTGCTACAATGTACAAGTGAATCAGTTTGCTGAATTTTCAGCCTTATTTATTTCTTGATAAGATTGTTTACAGTTAGTACCTTGTAGTCGTTAGTAAAATAATACGTACGCCAGTGTACATTATTAACTCAAAACTTTACATTTGTTTACCCAATTAGCTGGAAACACTACTCCAACTGTCACGGAAATCCAAAATTTGTTTATTTGAAGTTTTTCGAATCACATTTACATTTATGTATCTAAGAGCCTGTCCAGATGGAGCGTATAACGCTCCATCTGGACAGGCGCTAAATTAGATAGTCAAAGGCGAAGTCAAAAAGTCAAAAATATTTTTCTAGTTATTATTTTTGACCTTTTTGCGGAGTACCTAAACATTGTGCTCATATATTATTTACCTTTCCCGAGCTATTTCGGGTTTTATTTGTAATTTAGGTGATTTTATTTAAATAAATCTAGAGGTTCTGACTCGGGTGTGAATAATTGGAATGAAAGTTTTGTGTTTCCTTCTGATTCGAGCAAAAATAATCTGAATAATTATACAAATATAAAAATACATAATTTTTTATAAAATAACTAACGACGAACGACAACAAACGACTTTGTGACGAACAATCTAAACATTTGACATTGGCAAAATTGACATCATATTATGGCACATGCCATTAACGAAGAAAAAGAATTCAAGGATCACTTTGAAACGTTTTACGAGTAGATACTAGGTGAATTTAGGTGCCTATTCCTAGTAACCCAAGTCCGATACCTACCCTCATTCATATACATACAATCTCCAAAATGGTATTTCTCAATGGCTACCCACGTGCGTTATTATTGTCCCGTGTAAGAGACACGTAGGTAAGGGTAAGTAAGTTTATTTATGTTGTACTAGCTGGAAACCCCGCAACTTCGTCAGCGCGTTTGTACGAGAAACCATCGAGTTTATATTATAGTACTAGCTGTTACCCGCGGCTTCGCACGCGTGGTACCTACATAAATAGTAGTCTATATCCTTCTCCAAAGTCCCATCTATCTCTATACCAAAATTCATCAAAATCGGTTCAGTGGTTTAGGCGTGAAAACGTAACAAACAGACAGACAGGCAGAGTTACTTTCACATTTATAATATTAGTTTAGATATATAAAACATATTAATATATATTAGTAAGGATCAACAGCCTAAAATTGTATGCTTCTAGTTCTGAAAATGACAATACTTTGAAACTTTGACACCTTATTTAACCCCTTTGTAAGAGTTTTTTTTTAAATCCTGAAACACATGTCAATTTATTTTGTATTTTCATTATTCAAATCAAGTTTCAAGCAAATCGCATTACGCGTTAAAAAGTTTCATAAATTAGTTTTCACCCCTTTTCACCCCTTTTCACTTTTCACTCTCTTAAGGGGTTGAATTACAAAAAATCGCGCCTTAGTGGGTGGTTTTGCTATAACAGGAAGACACCTTCCTAATTTCAGCTTTCTAGCTTCAGTGGTTTCGGCTCGACGATGATGAATCAGTCAGTCAGGCTCTATTGAGCTATAGGTATAATATAATATATAGGTCTATCTATGTTTAAGTTGTAGGTATCTATTAAGTTGGCTGTATTCTATAAATGGAGAATCAACATCAAACTCGCATGTGCATTGATTGATTGATTTTATCACGAAATAATGTAAACAGTGCCTACCTACCGAGCTTGGCTTCGCCTGACCTACTTGGAATTATCATGAGAGTTCTATATTCTAAGGTTTATGCCTGCTTTGGTTGGGTTATACTATAATACTTCGTTATTTGCAGAAAATATTTGTTTATTTTGACAGCGGCGCAGCGATGTGGTCAGCGCGTGTTGTTTGGGCTTGTTTCTGTGTCTGTCTGTTCTGTCTCTAAAATACTTAGTAGGAACGATGGGGCAAGGTAGAGGATCTGACCCACCCTGGACTCTTACTCAGAGCTAAAAATGTAGGTTTATTTAATATTAATAAAAAACGTGTGCGTCTCGGGACGCCCGACAGAAGTCATAACTTAAACTAATCTAACTAGCGCTGTGGGTTAGAGTGAGTGAGGAGGAGCCTGCCTACCGCTGCGCGAGAGAAAGAAAAGCCAGACAGACTGGTGCCGTAACGCGTTGCGTAACGAAGCGGGTTACCCTTGCATAAGAAGTTATCACTTCAATAATAAAAAGTTACATACTTAATATGAATTATTAAGTAAGTACGTAACTTTTTTGTTTTCCTAGCTTATTACTTTTTTTATGAGGGTTTTAATTTTTAAATCAGTTCAACAGAGCGTATAGCTTAATAAAATTAGGATGATCTATTAAAAGTTAGAGCGGTGCCTAATTATAAAGTTTTTTGACCCACGCGAGGCCAGGGATACGGTTAATAAATATACCGAAAACATTAAAAACTTTTCTATTTTTGTTTTGTAGGTATACATTTCGATAAACACGGGCTTTACTCACGTATTATTTTGTCGATGGACACTGTTTAGATTCATTTAGCGAATCTTCATCAGGGTGAGTTTGATTCACGGCCCGTGAGTTGCCGTTCGAGTGAAGTGAGAAACAGTATCGGTGCCTCCATCGACAAAATAATACGTGAGTAAAGCCCGTGTTTATCAAAATGTGTAGTACAACTCACGAATGTTTTGAAAGTTTTGTAGGTATTCAATTGTGCCTATTATGAGCTACATATGCTTGAAATATATGATTTTTATTTAATGTTACCTACCCTAAGTCAAATAGGTAGGTAATACTGATTGAGCACTGTGACGGTGTGCAAATCATACGGCTCGAAGGACCACCTCGCCTTTTAAGGCATTCGGCTACTGTTTGCTAAGTAGGTAGACTGAGTCATGTTTATATCAGCGTATTCACCTGCTCATTATAGTTTTTGATATTTGCATAATGAGTCGTCCGTTCACGGACCAGTAGGTAAGTACCTACACATCTACGACTGTTAGCTGATTTAGAAAAACTTACTAACATAAATTTAATAATTATGCAGGCAGTACTTGCTCCACTGCCTACCTATTGTTCCATCACGTCAAAATTATTAAACAAAAATACAAAACCATTTTTAAAGCTTTCGTATGTTGAATTTTGAAAAACACGAGCTTTACTCACGTATTTTTTTGTCGATGGAGGCACCGACACTGTTTCTATTCATATAGAGAATCTTCATCAGGGTGAGTTTGACCCACGGTTCGCTTGCTCACATTCTCGCTATTAAAATTCCCACTTTGCCCGTGTTTCTCAAAAATATTTTGGGCCTGAACAAGATAAAGATAAAGAGATAAAGATAAAGATCATTTATTTGCATAAACATGTGTAGATATAAGATTTTACAAACAGGTGTGTATCAACATGTTTTACCGATTGCGGTGTACAAATTGTGAGAGATGGCATGCAACAGTAACTAAAATAATAATAAAGATATTCGAAGGAAGTAATGTCAAGTCCAATAATTAATTCTATAATAACAACTCAATACGTTTTGATTAGAAAATTAAAATTTATCATTTAAAAAATCGTCAATCTTATAATAACATTTTTCAATTAATAGTTTCTTAAATTTGTTTTTAAATTCACAATCATTAAGTTGCTGGTAGCTCTTTGGTATTTTGTTGTAAATTTTCGGTGCCATTGATACTATGCTCTTATGTAGTAATGTAGTTTTTGATGGAAATAAACAAAGCCTCTCTTCACGTCTGTTTCTTGGCGCTTTGTCTGACATACGCGGAAACAGGTGGGGGTTATTTCTTACAAAAAGAGCTACTTCGATAATATATAGCGACGGAAGTGTTAATATTTTGTGCTTTGTGAATAAAGGTCTACAGCTATCATTCATATGTATTCTGAACATGGCTCGCATACAACGTTTTTGCGCTTTAAAGATAATCTCTTTATCCGTAGAATTCCCCCAAAAAATTATTCCGAATCTCAGTATCGATTCAACCAAGCCGTAGTATGCTACAATTAGTGTGTCAATATTAAGGGTTAGGGATAATCTGAATAGCGCGTATGCCGAACTACTAATCCTCTTGGTTATGTATTCAATATGGGTTTTCCATTTTAATTTGTCATCTATTTGTAAACCTAGAAATTTTATGGAGTCAGTGTTTTCTATTATATTATTTTGAATTATTAAATTAATGTTGGGCTTTTTTTTTAATTGATTAAAATGCATTATCGTCGTTTTTTTAAGGTTTATTTTTAAGTTATTGTCATCAAGCCAATTAATAATAGAGGTTAGTGATTGATTAATGTCAGATTCATAATTTTTATTTTCATTACATTTGATTGTGATAGAGCTGTCATCGGCAAATAGTGTCATATGTTGATTTATTTTATTGATAATTAATGGGAGATCGTTTATGTATATTATAAAAAGTAGCGGACCAAGTACGCTTCCTTGGGGAATGCCATATTGAATTATACGTTCATTAGATTTATAGGTGACATCAAACTTGGTCTTAAAGTTAAAACGTGTAATTTCTGTTACTTGTTTCCGATCTCTTAGGTATGAGGCAATTAAATTTAACACGTTTCCTCTAATACCATATACCATATGGCATATAACATAATTAATGTCTTAAATATAATAAAGAAAAATGCCGGACATTTAACACAGCGTCATCTAGCAGCAAAGTACCTAAGTAGAGCTGTGTTATGGGGACCACATGACTTATTTACTACATACTGATATTATTTTTTGTAGATCATACTCGAAGCCACTTCGAATCGAATACAAATGAATAACAGAATCAAGAAACTGTTTATGATCTCCATAGTATCTTTGAAAGACTTATCGAACGATGTGTCATACGATGGCTAATACGGTAATAAGTAGTCTGTTAGCAGAAAGATTGACAGACGAAATGGTCATGGCGAAACTAGCAAGCACTAGCGTATTAATCCGCGCGGTTATTATTCTGAGGTATATTCTGATGTATGAGGTTTTCAAAGCGGTTTTTTTCCGCTAGTGCACTTACGGTTAATTCCATATTCCACAAAGTAGTGCAAAAAAAATTGCTGCGGGTTAATCTACACCGCGGGCTAGGACTAAAGCGAAGTACCTACTGGCAAGTAACTTCCACAATTTCTTACAGAAGTCAATTGACAACTGTTTCCACTGACTGCAATTTCTCTATCTGCAAGTCACTTGTAGATGTGTGTAGAAGTTAACTTCCTGCAAGATCAAGTAGCACCGTTTCGACACAAATTGCATACAAATTAGTTGAGCAAGAGCGGTCAAACAAGATGCCTAGCTGCAGAAAAATACGAGCTGCGTCTATTATGTTAATAAAACATAAACATTATTAGGGTTAAACAGACTTTGAAACCCTAAACATTATTAACAGATGAACTCCACCCGTCGATCAGTTTATCGAAACAAATGTCGATATATTTGCACTTTTCGTAGACTCTCGTAAATTATTCGTAGCTTGCGGCGCGCGTTAAAATCTTTCGTATGGAGAAATAAATTTCATACCAATTGCTGAAAAGTCAAGTTTGCGTAAGATCAATTAGGTAAGTACCTACATATTATGTAGTTAAGTACTTACCTACCTACTTATTTTTCTGTAATGGTTTTAATATAATATTGGCCCTGATTCTGCAGTATTGCCAAACTAAGTAAAATTTCATAAAATACGAATTACCTTATTATCTAAAAGACAAAATAGATTAAAACTTTTAGTTGAAAGTTCTAAAATAAAATTGACATTAGATTTCTTTATGTAATTGATTTTCTAAGGATTTTCCGCAGTTTTATTCAACACCTATTTTTCTTCTGCGTTAATGACATGTGTCATAATAATGTCAATGTTGCCAGTGTCAAGTGTTTATATTGTTAATAGTATGTCACAAAGTCGTACCTTGTCGTTCATTTGTTAATTTATATAAATAGCCTTTCATATAAAATAATTACGGATTATTTTTGCTCGAATCACAAAGAAACAAAACTTTTATTCCAATTATTCACACCCGAGTCAATAACTCTAGCTCTATTTAAATGAAAACACCAAAATAACTAATAAAACTGGAAATAACTATAATAAAAAAAAAAAAATATCAGAGCGCAATGTAAGCACACATGCGCTCTCAAGACGCCAAAAATAATCCTATTCAACTTTACATGATGACATATAATTATGAGCTAAAATGTCAATTATGAGTCAAATTAAGAAATGTAATTTGTTGCTCTGAATTTGATTATTTTTTTTTATTTTTGGTCGTTTTTTGGCGAAGTAAATATTTATTTATTTATTTATTAAATTCACAAAACAGATTACAATCAACACAGCGTTTTAACTAAAATTCGTTTATTTATTTATATTTTATTACTCTTATATTATTTATTTTTCTCGAGTTATTTCCAGTTTTATTAGAGTTATTAACTCTAAAAAAAACGGTGTGAATAATTGGAATAAAAGCTTTGTGTTTCTTTGTGATTCGAGCAAAAATAATCCGTAATTATTTTATAATCATCATCATCATCATTATGACACATATGCCATTAACGAAGAAGAAGAACTCTAAATTTGGACTTGAAAGGATCAAGTGTGCAAAATAAAGTCGTACAGAATCAGGGCCATTGAATAAGTAGGTACATGTTTTATGTAAGTACGTACATAAAAGTAAGTATTTTCTTGTTTATTAACGCACTGAGTCATTTTATTAAAGTACAGGTTCTGTAGATACCTATACCTACCTAGGTAAAGTAGATAAGACAGCAAGGCCGTGTCACAATGAGGTCGACCGATTCGCATTTGACCTAAGGGTTACAGGCCAAGGTTCAGCGAGAGAAAAACTTACGTACTATCTAAGTACTAAGTAACTAAGGTATGTGCGACTTATCTAACAAGCGCATAACGAGTTTTTTGACATCGAGGTGAGTCGTCCAAAATCAGCTCAAAAAGTGAGTTTCTCCAAGTACCTGGTTTTCGAAAATGTATCGGTAGCTGTAAAAGATCATCTCGAACTCTTGGGAGTTTCGCTTACACGCATTCTCAAATTTAGTTCCTTTAACGAGTCTAAGGCCTGCTGCCATGAAGCCTGGCATCCTCAACAAGGTGAGGCGATACTGAGGCGGACCGCTTTCCACTTTATAAAACGCTCAAGTCCGGTCAGCTATGGAGTATTGCTGCCACCTATGGGATGATTCAGCCAAACACCAGCTGGCTGCCTTGGAATCGATCGAGCGTAGAGCATTGACGCTGATGGGTGAGCAGCTGAACGTTGAGACTAAGTTCCAGAGCCTCGAGCATCGCCGCAAAGTTGCTTGCCTTTCGATCTTTTATAGAATTAATTTCGGAGAATGTTCCCAGGAACTGCTAATTCCACCATCTTCTTTTCACAACAGGACAAGTATAAATACCGCTCAGTTTATCCATACCTTACCATCCATACCTTGCCAGTCTACGAACCAACCTTACGAACAAAGCTTTGCTTCCAGATTTATTTAGACGATAGTTTAACGTGACAACGTCATAACAAAACATTGATGAAATGATTCTCTACTTTTATGAAAACTTTTTATCTATCATGAATTATATATGAATCACCATATTTTTTTAGTCAATTGTAACATCACCTATTATTACTGCACTCGCCAACCGATGCTACTTTTTTTAATAATAAAAGAAGTATAATTTAAAGTATTTAACTTTAAATTATACTGGTAATCAGATTTTTAAAATGCAAGAATAATTTACCTTTATTGCCACAATTGTTGTTGTAATAAACAATGAAAAGCACATTAACTTTTCACTTCACTTTATACACAGTCGACGAAACAGTTCACGTGTAGATGTAAGTTGTGTGCTGCCCAATGTGCTGCCGCTGTCTTTCTTCTCCTCAAACGAATAGGCCAATCGAGTGGAAGAGAGATAGATGCGGCGCAAACCGAACGCTCAAGCCGATCGTGCCTTTCGCTCGCTCGTGTAGCGTTCTCGCTCCAAACGTAACGTTACAATGAGCGTAACGTTATCCTTTTTCGTGCAGCCGGCGTTCATCGATTTATTAGACGTTGTCACGTAAAAACTATCTTCTTTAATAACAGTAGTTCTACATTGCGTCCTGTGGCGCAGTGGGAGAAGGCCCGCCTGTGACGCAGAAGATTGCGGGAACGATTTCGCCGCGGGACAAATGATTGTATGATCAATTTAACAAGAATACTACATCATTCAAAAATCTAAAACAATCGGTTATTTTTTTATATTATTCCTAATTAAATTCAAACATATACCTACCTAACTTATGTTAATATTTTTTTGTAATCCCATTTTAATTTCCTTTATTTTGATACTTGATAAGTTTGGTAATTTTTGTTATTTTCGTACACCTATTAAGTATTTCGAGCCAAAAATACGCAATTAAGTATATATTTTTTTCAAACACCTATCGAAGGAAACTTGTTTTTAAGACAAACGATATTTTAACTGTCGATGTTGTTTGGAAGATACGAGGTAAGTAATAAAGAAATTTACAAATATACATACAAAATACGCGCGAAAAACATTAGGTATGTTTTTATTTGGTTAAAAATATAACCATACTAGCTGCTGGCCGCGGCTTCGCACGCGTGGTACCTACATAAATAGTAGCATATGTCCCCAAGGTCCCATCTAACTCTATACCAAAATATTTCAAAAACGGTTCAGCACTTTAGGCGTGAAAACGTAACAAATATAATATTATAGTAGTATATGTACCTACATTATGTATTTTATCAAATTATCAGTCATCTGGTCATCATAATGCAAGCTAGAGGCTGCTAGTTAGGGGCTCGAAGGTGTTGTGTGCATTGTCCACCAATATTTATTTATTTATTCTTCGGAGCTCCGCGTAATTATTTTCATCATTCAATCGAGTTTATTATTTTCTTATCCTTCGCCTAGTATTTCGATACAATCTAAAATAGGTACCTACCATATTTGTTGGTAACTTATTATGAAGCTTATTCATAGACTGTCAAAGTTAGTAGTAGGTAAGAGATTCGACACATTGTATGGCTTGACAGGTCTAGGCCCCTTCACCACTCCTAATACGACAATGTCAGGTGGAAACCACGACATATACCAATTCTTTACAACACAAGTAAACCTATTTTCAACCTTATGGATAGACAGCGAGAAGGCTTGAGAAATATCAAAAACACGTCCGAAAGCTCACATTCAATAACTCATTGTATTTCACTGTAAAAGCTAACAAAAATGAGCGCAGCCTTAAATGTATCGAAATTAGGTACCTACTATATATAGTACCTCCTTATATACCTACAACATACTCAAACCGTACTCAAACATGCCATTTAGAAATAAATATGACAAGTGTCACGTTCAAGTTCCTAATGAGGGTTGAGTATTATCAATTATCAATAACGATAGAAATATTTATATATAACTAGCGACCCGCTCCGGCTTCGCACGGGTGCAATGCTGATACTAAATATACTACAGAATGTCTAATGTGATTAGAAAACTAAAATTATTAGTGTCTCTCTACTATATTATGCATGTATTAAACATATAAACCTTCTTCTTAAATCACCCTATCTATTAAAAAAACCGCATCAAAATCCGTTGCGTAGTTTTAAAGATCTAAGCATACATAGGGACAGACAGACAGCGGGAAGCGACTTTGTATTATACTATGTAGTGATAATAGAGCATTCTTTTATTTACAGAAATGTTTAGAATAATATTAGATCCATCTTCTTGGTCGTTACACTCTTGACAGAGTGGTCGTGGTCGTCACTTCAGGGGGCTGTTGTGGCTCGCTTGACAATTTTACGCCACTCATCTCGCATAGCAGCCTTCCTGGTGCATTCGTGCAATGGACCATCCAAAGCGGTCTTAATTTGGTCCAGATCCATACCTATGATATATTAAAATACATTTATTTACAGAAATAGCTAGGTACAAGTATGTACAGAATAATATACAATAATATATAATTACGTTTTAAAAACTAAAAAAGAAACCGACTTCATTGAATGAAATTTGAGCCTATAATACATTTTTAGTGGAAAGTAGATGTATTTTGTATATATATAATATGGGTAGGCCAAATAAACGCACCGCTGAATCCAATGAGACAACGAGGTATCGAAGTGCATGAAAACATCAACGAAGTATACAATTTTTAAATTATTGTTAATTTTTCAGCTCGACCGATTTTGATAAAATTTATATGGGACCACCTGTGAAGTATACCCTTTCAAACACAAAAAGAATTTTCCAAATCGGTGTAGCCGTTTTCGAGTAATGGGTGAACATAAGTAAAAAAAAAAAAAGATTCCGACGACTTGAGAACCTCCTCCTTTTTGATGAATTGAGTGCGCGCCAGCATCAACAGCATCCTATCTACTGTGGGTGTGGCAGAGCGGTTAGATGGACCCATTCTAAGGCACCAATATGCATGTGCTGCCATGCAACGCAATGCGTTGTGCTAAATGAATGGTATTTAAATGAAAATTAAAATAGATTTTGTTCTTATTAACATGATTAAATTATTATTATTATCCAAGCTATTTATATGTATTATTAATTTTGTTACATATTAATTTATTATGAATTATTACGTGATCAATATTTCTGTGAATTATATTTTTCGTTTTCGTTCGTTTCGTTTTTCGTTCAGATATATCAAAATCGGTTTGCAGAGTAGACGCCCAGCATAGATTGATAATGTCGTAAGTACTTACTTTATCTTATCTCGGAGACTGCCACGGGCCCTAGTGTCTACAGATAAATATAAAACCTTGAAAACTACGCCTAAATTGAAGTGCGCTGTGCTGTCAGTTTTTTATGTTTTGTATTCACTGGTCAGTCTGGGTCAGTCGGACGACGTCACGTAGTACTAACTCATAGCAGTAACTCACCTTTGAAGTACAAGTAGGTGAGGGTTAAAGATTTCTCACACTATGTCTATTAGTTGGTACCGAGAGCCCTTTATAGAACTAGGCTTAACTAGGTTCCGTAACCCGCTAGGCGCCGCCCGCTGAGCTAAACGTGTGTCGCTTTACGCACATACTGTTCGTAACTTCGTACTGTTGTACATACAGTAAGAAGTTTTTACTTACAGTTCTTTATTACGTATATACAAGCTGCTGCCCGCGGCTTCGCATGCATGATACCTACATAAAAAATAGCCTATGTCTTTTATTTTTAACCGACTTTATCAAAAAGGAGGAGGTTCTCAATTCGTCGGAATCTTTTTTTTTTTTTTTTATGTATGTTCACCGATTACTCGAAAACGGCTGAACTGATTTGGAAAATTCTGTTTTTGTTTGAAAGGGTCCCAGGGTCTTCACAGGTGGTCCCATATAAATTTTATCAAAATCGGTCGAGCTGAAAAATAAACGAATATATAAAACTTGTATACATCGATGATGTTTTCATGTATTTTCATACCTCGTTGTCTCATTGGAGCGTTGCGTTTATTTGGCCTACCCATATTATAATATATACAAAATACATCTACTTTCCACTAAAAATGTATTATAAGCTCAAATTTCATTCAATGAAGTCGGTTTCTTTTTAGTTTTTAAAACGTAATTATAATAAGATCCGTTCTGTCGTTTAGCCGTGAAACGATAACAATCAAACAGAGATATTTTTAGAATTTTAATAACTAATATGGAAACCTACTGAGTTGATAGTAGGTACGTACTTATAAACAGGAAATGTACATAAGTTATGTAATTCAGTTAAAAATCAATCCAGGAACAAAAACCGCTTATGTTGATTGTGAAGACCCTACTAGCTGACCCGTGCCCACTTCGGTGGGCGGTAACAACTTCACAAAAAACATTAAGGTACTATTATCGCTATAAAAAAAAGATAGTTATTCAAGTTAAAATAATAATTACAATAGTACAATAGTTACAGAGATTAAGATTATTAAAGTTACGGATAAATATTGATAGGTGGCGCTAGCGGCCACCCGCCCGGTCCCGTTCACGCTGTTTTTCCGGGATAGAAATAGCCTATATCGTAATCCAAGTTACTAACTGTAATCATTTGAAGTTTCATCTAGATCGGTCCAGCGGTTCTCGAGTTATAAGTGGTGTAACTAACACGACTTTATTTCTATACATAAATATATATAGATAAAAGGCGATGTATGTATGTATCTATGTTCCCCATAGAAACGGCTGGACCGATTTCGATGAAATTTTTAGGAAACCTTCAGGTTGGCCTATCGGGTGATCCTGTGTAGTTTGGTAGCGATCGGATCAACAGAATTATTTTTTTGCATCAATCAAATTTGGTATGGATATAGATTGTATCTTAGAAGCGGTCATAGGCTACTTTCTATGAAAGTATGTAATATGCGTGCGAAGCCGCGGGCAGTAGCTAGTTCGCTATAAAATTTTAGTGGCTTTCATCCATTACCAAATCACGAAACCGTCTTACAAGACACCTGAGTTACTAGAATTCCATAGAATAAAAACTAGCAAGCTAATAGCTGCTTTATCGCCAATGTTATAACTAGCAGAAATCCGTAATGTTTAAAGGCGTTTCACAAGAACTGATGGAATGGAAGAATGGAATGAATATTTCTTAGAATCAATGAGGAAATTAATAATATAGGAGATGGAGAAAGGCACAAATAGATAGCGCAACATGAAAAAATTAACGTGTCGCGGGACACGCGTTTGGAACGAAGTCCCTTTCGTATGCAGGGTTGGCATAATTCATCATTAACGTGCCAGGCTCACATTCCCTCTTGAATTTTGATGCAATATGCAATTCATAAATATATACGTATAAGTATATATATATATATATATATATGAAGTGGTTCCCATAACACAAGCTCTGTTTACTTTGGGGCTAGATGATGTTGTGAATGTCTGGCAATATTTATTGGGACGAAGTTCCTTATGGCACGGACTTGGTGGATAGTAAGATGGTGAAAGATTTTTCCGTCACGAATTTTCGTCACGACCCTTTCTTTAGTGTAGGCGGTTATCCATAGGATGACACAAATTAATTAATTAGATGAACGAATGAATTAGATGAATTGAATGGTGTACTTGCAATAAAATGTTTATTTTCACAAATCGAAAAAATAGTAGGTATAGACTACCAACCTACCTTATACTTATACTTACCCAATTAGACCTACAATCAAGATTTCTAACAATGTCTTCAAACGAGCGTATCCCGATAAGGCGCTAAATATGACTTGCAGCAATTAACTGCAAAGTGACACTTCGTTCCAAGATCCAGGAACGAAACTAGGACGAGACTAGAGAGGAGTGTCTCCATTATCCAAAATCCATCGATATGCACGCTATCATCGATAGTCAAGTCAAGTCAAAGTCAAAACATTATTTATTCAATATAATCACGACCACTTTACATCGTCTTTTTACATGTTAGTGAATCTAGGTGCCGGTTCCTTTTAATCCCAGTTCAAGAAGAATTCGGCAACAAACTAATCTGATCTTAACAATTTTTGCAAGATCCTTGGCAATTTTGTTAGGAGCCAAGCTGGAGCAGATTCATCCCAAGCATTTTTGTCATATAAATAATCTGATATTTAATAATATGCTTTAATATACAGTTTCTGTTTTATTACGTTTAGTTACTATTATAATATCGATGAGTATGATATAGCCCGGTTAAATAGGCATTGTTTTAGTAGGCAAGTACACGTCATTTCAATTTACAATACTATTGGACCGTTGAGTGTGTACCAGCCAGTTCAAGTAAGTATTAGAGAATATCAAAATAGTTTCTAGCTAATTATAAAACGGGACCTTGAGTCTCTTTTGTGTATGATCCTTATTTAATCCACCATGTCTACGAAATATTTAGTAGTATTCTACCAATCTATTCTAAACAAATTAGACACATTGCAGACACATGCATCTCAATTGCCCGCAATTGAAAAGCCATGCAAAGCGTTCGCGCTCCGCACTGTAACGAAAAACAAAGACTGCAGACTTGTTGCTTCGCCGAACGCTGGAATGAAACTGTTACATAAGTAACAGAAGGTTACCTAAGACGAATTTGCTTCCAAATTTCAACTAACAGATAAAAATTGTAAATCTGTCAGTTAGCTGTCAAAGGGCAAAGCAACATGAGGCTCTTGAAATGCCCTTGCAACATCCCTGTGTCACTGTGGAGTATATTAACTCTACGGACTGCAAACGATCAGCTTTTATGGAAACTTACACACCTAACCGTTATTAGCTAGCCAAGTTTTTTGTTTCAAAATTGATACGGTCTTGACCCTATAAACACCTAGGGTATTTACGTGGTCTACAAATCGCAGATTATGAGTTTTACTGTTCCTCAATCGAGATGAGACTATACGATCGATCGTGCAGTCTCGATTACAAAATTAGCTGAGCTGTGCTTGGGACTTTTGCATAAATATTAATTAAGCGTCCCTATAGCAATTAAGTATATTTATTTAATTTATTCGAAGATATACATTATAAACTGGTAGTACTTTTAGTTACTAAGTAGCTTCGCACATATTAAAAGATTTTGAAAAGCTATACGACTATCGAATTTTACAAACTAAATCGATTCGGCCACAGCACTGGCCCTGCCCTATTCAAGACGTCAATCTTTTAGAGATTATTGAGGCAAATGCAATATATTGGGGTTGGTCTAGGCTGGGAGGGCCCTTAAATCTTCCAATATATAACGCATATAATATTGATCGAACTTCAGAGAAGTTCTTTTGATCACATAATACACAATACATAATACACTAATGCGAAGCACTGCTGATTTTGGTCGGGACTCCTCGATTCACCTCGATTGAGGAACTGCCGTAGATCAGTAGAGCAAAGTAAAGTTGTGTTGGATGTGAAATAAGTACCTACCTCCCAAAGTAAGTACCTACATAATTACGTTTTAAAAACTAAAAAGAAACCGACTTCATTGAATGAAATTTGAGCCTATAATACATTTTTAGTGGAAAGTAGATGTATTTTGTATATACATATATAATATGGGTAGGCCAAATAAACGCACCGCTCCAATGAGACAGCGAGGTATCGAAGTGCATGAAAACATCATCGATGTATACAATTTTTAGATTTTCGTTGATTTTCATTTAACCGATTTTGATAAAATTTATATGGGACCACCTGTATACCCTTTCAAACAAAAAAATATTATTCCAAATCGGTTCAGCCGTTTTCGAGTAATCGGTAATAAAAAAAAAAAGAATCCGACGAATTGAGAACCTCCTCCTTTTTGATAAAGTCGGTTAATAAATTCTCCAAGAAAACCATTGCGTATCCAAAGTAGGTGTAGGATAACCGCTTTACTTTGTAGTGATTTTACCAACGAGAAAAGCATTCTTGTTGCCAAAATAAGTTGCAAATTCAAAGTAAAGAGTACCACACGATCCCATCCGCATTTGTCAGCCAAAATCGACGGAGAGTTAGCCCAATATAAAATTAAGATTTTTAGGGTTCTTTAGTTTAAACTAACCATCGAGATATACAACTACAGCAACCCTCCTCTTTCTTGCGTCAAACCTATGATAAAGATTGGAAAATAAAATGACGGTTTTTTCGAAAGTTCAATATTTTCGAGATTCATAATATGACATATTTTTTGAAGTACCTTTTTTTTTTTTTAAGTGTTATGCAGATTATTTTTGGTCGTCCTGCGAAGCAAACATTGCGCTCTTATATTATTCATTTTCCTCGAGTTATTTCCGGTTTTATTAATAATTTTGTGTAAATAGAGCTAGAGTTATCAACTCGGGTGTGAATAATTACTTTGTGAATAAAAATATAAACATTGGTAACTCTGAATTTTGATTTAAATAAAAATCATTTTCTCATTTTTTTCAGAACGAACGATAAATGAGTTTATCTTGATTTGATTTGAATGATTTGAATGATTTAAATGATAGACGCTAGTAGGTTTTTTGACCTCGTTACCTTACGTTGCCGCGACCTACTGCTGATCTTTGGATATAAATATAACTAAAATATGAAACTAACCCTTTAACCTATAAGCACATAATTAGCGTGGCGCTTAGGTAATATGCTCTGTCCTTGTTATTCTAATGTCAATGGATATAATGTTATATAATGTTATGTATGATAGACTCTATGTTAGCAACTTAAGAACGGTTTTTAAGTATTTTCCATCCACTATCGTTTTACACACAACGTTTAGGGTGCTCATCAGTTCATGGTGAAAGATCCTTTTTAGTTTCTCTGCATGCATCATCATCATCGGAAGAACCCATGACGATTCTTCCAACTAGTTCATAAAAAATGATTGAATACAAGTAGGCTAGACTCGTTGGTTTTTTCAATTTTTGTATTACACGAATCTACATCAGTCAAATGACTGTCAGTTATGTCAAATGCCATAAGGTTACATTAAAAAAGTTTATATTGTCAAAAGCGTTGAGGTTACATTAGAAAAGTTAATTCCGTCGTTAAGTTTTCTTAAATTTTCTAATTTATTTCATATCGAGCGAAATAAATTATTATTATATTTATGTTCTGTTTTATATGTTTAACATTTTATGAATTATGTGAGTAATTGATGATTGTCGTGTTTGTAGCTGTTTCTATTGTAATCTTGACCAATGTAATGTTTGACTGTTACTTTTTTGTCTTAAATTATAACTACTTATTGTAAATAGTCTTTGTGCCGTTTCAGTTAAATAAATAAGAATAAATAAATCATACAAATGTTTATCCTGGGAGGGAATCGAACCCTCATCCAGCAGCAGAGGGAGCGCAGAAGGCAGAGCTTCTACCAACTGAGTTGACATGCCAGTCAATGGTATCAATGTTTTTGTTATTAGTGAGTTCAATAATCGCAGCTAAGATTCGCATACGGGACCCTTAGTCAATTCGTCGAGTTCCATAACCAGTTATTTTGGTCGAAAAAACGCGTTCTGCCCACGTCTCGCCCTCGCGATTTGCACAGCCTCAAAAATGTCGCACCAGATCCAAGCTGCAGGCGTGATGTCATTCATTATACACGACCTTGTATAAATGCTAGCATATATTTAGAATAGTTAAGGTTGTCTGTAAGTTATCGCCATAATAAGACCGTCGGTCGTTTGCAGTCGTTGAATGTAGGGTCGAATTCAGTCGAATTGAAAATTGTTTCGTTAGCAATTTTAAATCGTCTGTTGTGAAGGATTTCGACATTGATTGTCAAAAATAATGACAGTCGTTGCTTCGCTCAAAACGAGTCAAAGCGATGTAAATATGAGTACCTAGGGTTTTCCATGATTATTGTTCCAATATATCGTTTATTGATTTCAAGAGTAGATCCCCAGGACTACTACAGTCGTTGTATTAATTACAAGCTGTAGTTACTTACCTGCCTAAAAATATATGGTATAATAAAGTTAAGGTACACTTGCATACCGAGATTACCTCTGTGGCGCAGTGGGCGAAGGCCTGGCCGAGACGCACCAAGTTGCAGGTTCGATTCCCGTGGGACAAATGTTTTTATGATCTACGAGTACTTGTCTCGGGTCTGGGTATTTCTATTTATTATATATAGCATATCAGTTATATATATATATAAATATAATACCTTTAAACGAGCAATTCTTGTATATATGTAAGTAGATATCATACAATCTAAATCTCGGAAACGGTTCCAATGATTTTCATGAAATTTAGTATGCGGAGGTTTCGGGGGCGATAAATCGATCTAGCTAGGTTTCATTTTTAGAAAACGTCGTTTAATCCGTGTTTTATACCGAGCAAACATCGGTCATCCAGTTACTATGTAGTATATCAGTCATGTGGCACCCATAACACAAGCTCTGCTTACTTTGGGGCTAGAGGATGCTGTGTGAATGGTCCTATTTTTAAATGGTGGAATTTTTTATTTATTAATTTACCTAGATAGTAAAGAGCATGTACCTAGTAAGGATATAGGTGCAATTCGTGTTACTTGATTTGATTTGAATTTAAATTATCCTTAATGACTCACTTGGGCTAATTGCCAACTGGAGTGCTTAACGTATTTTTTAGTATACACTAGTTAAGTTAACTCACAAGATAGTTAACAGAAATGGTTTTTTTGCGAACAGAAAATCCATTGGTGCACGACCGGATTCGAACCCACGACTTGGTATCGGAAAGCGGGACCACCACTAGACCATCAGTCCTCATTGTCCCCAGTTCGTAATTATAAGCATTAATAGATTGTTTGTTTTCCTGTGAAAATATAATTACGTTTTAAACATTTAAAAGAAAACCGACTACGTGTTTAAAAATATTAAAAATATCATCAATATATAAAATATTTAGATTTTTGTTAATATTTTAAAAACCGCTCGACCGATTTCGATAAAATTTTAATGGGACCACCTGGGAAGTATACCACGGTTCAGGCGTCTTTGAGTAATCGGTGAACAATTATATACAAAAAAGGATTCAGACGAATTGAGAACCGCTTTTCCTTTTTTGAAGTCGGTTAATAATAAATAGGTTCCCTAGAATCCACATTTGTTCCAAGTAGTTAGGTTCTAAACTTATGAGGTGTACCTACTTGTTTAAAGTAATGGTACAGGTAAATAGGTAAATTGGTCGTAATAAATCTGGTCTACATTATGGGTATCACGACATCTCCTCAGATAGAGCACTGAGATAATGTTATGTCATAACACGTAGGTGCGCTATGTAGGCAAGTACCTTATCTAAAGAGATATTATGTATAGCAATAGTAGTTTTGTAACAGACATTAAAATCCTTAGTTACTATATGCTTACTTAATATAATCCTACTAATATAATATTATAAATGTGAATGTAAGTTTGTTTGTTACGCTTTCACGCGAAAACTACTAAACCTATCATCATTAAACTTTGTACACATATTCTTGGAGGTATTAGAAGTAACATAGGATACTTTTTATAAAAAAAAAAAAATTTTTTTACGAAATATATTTATATGGCAAAACAACGTTTGCCGGGTCAGCTAGTATCCTACTAATATTATAAACGCGAAAGTTTGTATGTAGGTATGTTTGTTACTCTTTCACGCAAATGCACGCACGAATGGATTTTAATGAAACTTTACAACAATATAGCTTATACATCAGAATAACACATAGGCTATAATTTATAAAGATATTGTGTGAATTGTTCAAAATATAACGATAAGTGTCTAGTAAGTAAAAAAAATTCTGCCATCTGCGAGCTATTCTGGCGTGCGCTGCAAAAACCGTTAGAATAACACGAAGTACTAATCCTGCGCAGACGCAGTCGCGGGCTCAAGCTAGTATATAGTCAGGTTGCGGGTTCGAGTCCCGCCATGGGAGAAAGGTTGTATGATCTGCAAGTGTTTGTCTTGAATCTAGGTGTTTTTCTATGTATAAAGAATTTGTATATGAATGTATTTAATATATTATATATTTGTAGTAAATCGGTCATGTGGTATCTATAACACAATCTCAACGATCTTATTTAGTTTGTAGTACTAAAGTCTGAATCAGAGTAACATTTTTAAATGACGATTCTCAAATATTGTGATTGACGTGTTTCAGCTTATTTTAGTCACCATGTATTAGAAGTGTTGCTTAAAACTGCGATAAATCCTAGAGAAATCAATTCAATATAATTACGTTTTGAAAACTTAAACGAACAAACCGACTTCATTGAATGAAATTTGAGCCCATAAAAATACAACCGAATTTAGAACATCTTCCTTTTTATGTAGACGGTTAAAAAAATACGCTTTTTAATACCTTTTTATCATTCTTCGAAATTCGTAAACAGCACCGAAAATCCACAGGAAAGCCATATCCGAATTTTCGTTTACATAAATGAAATATTTTTTCCAGCTATTTTGATTTACCTAAAAACCAAATTACTGAACCGATTTTGATGAAATTTATATGGGAAAAATCGAGAAGTTTAATTTTCCGATTTTAAAATAATCTAGTCTAGCGAAATAAGGAATACAGAATCGGGGCTATTTGTCTCATGGCTACTTGAAATCCTATGATAAGAGAAATAGGCTTAAAGCCGCGCATTGCAGATTAATTCGATTGGCGAATTTAATCGCGATATTCTGAGAAACATGGAATCACGCACTAGCGCAAAAACAGCATTGCACGCTTCAGAATCGCGCGGTTGAATTCGCTAGTGCAACACGCACTCAGGCCTGAGGGTTTATGGCCACAGTAAGTACCAAACCTTTAAGGGTGAAGGAGTTGATTTTATTCATCAAGGTGTGGCAATTTCCATACTAGTCCATACTTATATATAAATTTAATATCGTCTCTGTCTGTTACGTTTTAAGATACGGTTAAACAGCCGAAATTTGTCAAAACAGATAGATTGTATTTTGGGAACGGACATAAGCTTTTTTTAATTTAAGTTCCACACGTGCGAAGCCGCGGGAAGCAGCTAGTATAGAATAAGCGCATTATCACTGATTGACAGTCACCAAAGTGATCCAATCCAGGCTTAGTTTCCAAGTAAGGTCCTCGCACTCTCAATTTGGCAAGCGATAGTTTAATCAAAGCTATTCAACAGTCCAAAGTCGCATGAACTTGATGGACGGTTTCATGCAACAACTTCACCAAAATAAGTATAATTTGAAATTGTAAGTCCACATGTCAGCTTGTCATTTAATCACACACATATCACATAATTCAGTGAACTGTCAGTGTGCCTTATTTGGTGAGAAAGCAATCCGCTCGCCGAATTGGGCATGTGCCGAGGACCGCTTGGCTCTTTATTGCATTATCCGTTGCTTAAGTTTGCATTTTTAAAAAGTTACTCGGACGATTCTGTACCTAAATAGGTAGGCACCTAAGGGTTATAAGAATTCGAATGATTGAAGAGCATAAAATAAGGAAAAAAGGCATACGAACCCAAAAAACTTTTTTTTTATCATTAACATCTCTTTCTGTGTAGGTAGGTAAAGTACTTAAACTCGAATGAACTCTACATCCAAGAAAAATAATAAAAATAAAAAATATCTAATAAAGCAAAGCACAAAAATAAGGTATTTCATGTCCAAATTTATTTTACATAAGCATCGGTTCGCAGCTTTGCACGCGTGATACCTACGTAAACAGTAACCTATGTCCATCCCCAAGATACAATCTCTTTACCAAATTTCATCAAGATGTTCCGTGTTACCGTGAAAAGGTAACAAAGAAATAGCAAACAGATGAACATACAAACAGACTAAGACACTAAAAATGTATGTATGGTCTAACTTCTCCCCGTGGCTTCGCGTGGTTTCCTTTATAAAATGTAGCCTCTAGGCTATACCAGGTCATAGACTACCTACATCTATAACGAGTTTCATCCAAATCTGTTAAACCACATAAGCGCACATACATTATATTAGAAAACTTTCGCATTTATAAAATTATAAGTACGGTTATTTTTTTGCAGTGTTTTGACCAAACTTTTTATAACGCTTTATATAATTACTAGCTGAGACTCGGCCACGCGTTATTGTAGCTCAGTATTTCTAATACGTTGAACCAATATTAGCTAACCTCTAAAATTATCAGTGTTTCTCTACTATATTATGCATGTATTATACATATAAACCTTGAATCACTTTATCCATTAAAAAAACCGCATCAAAATCCGTTGCGTAGTTTTAAAGATCTAAGCATACATAGGGACAGACAGACAGCGGGAAGCGACTTTGTTTTATACTATGTATAAGTAGTGATATCGATATAGCGTAAAACTTATAACGTAGAAATTAGTTTAATTTGGCTGGTTTACATCCATACAGTGATATACTCTTAATAGCGAACATTCATTCTATTACGAAGAAGTATGTTTATATTTAGACGTCAGTAATTAAATTTTATCAGCAATACTTTTTACAAAAGGTTCCGTCTCAATCGTTCAAGTGCCGACATTTCTTATTATATTTATATGTGTTTTTAGATAATCATTTATTTTATGGCACATCTAATCAAATCAGAACTATGGAGATTTAAAAACTTTACAAAAACTCCGAGGTTCTTGTCTGAGAAGTAGTTTCACAAAGAATATTACTGTCGATTTATTTCTGGCTTCGAACAACAGAACACTTCTTTATTACGACGCAAGAACATACGTCCAATAAAAGGTCTAATCAAGGAAGTAACAATAAATCGAAATCAATGATCCGTAGCAAAAAGTAATCGCATGGCAATACCTAGTAACTCGAGACAATGGGAAGCGCGTGGGCAAGCAGATCGAGTCCTACTTCGAAAGATGTCACAGAAACGTGCTTCAATCCACCACCAACATATAAACGTTGGCGTTGTTGCAATGGTACAATAATTAAATAAATAATATTGGTGGATAAACCATACAACTACATCCAGCCACCATCCATACAACATCAAGATGACTGATATAATACTTGATTTTTAATACTTTATAACACCCAGACACAGAACAAATATCTATGTTCATCACATAAATGTTTATCCTGGGAGGGAATCGAACCAAGAAACTGCAGCGCAGAAGGCAGACCTACTACCAACGGTGCTTAGAACTACCTATGGATCAAAAATGAAAAGAGTAAGATTATCATGATTTAGAAAATCATGAAATCATACGGTTTTTAGGGTTCCGTAGCCAAATGGCAAAATACGGAACCCGTTTCGGATTCGGATTCTGGATTCGTCATGTCTGTCTGTCTGTCTGTCCGTCTGTCTGTCCGTCTGTCTGTCCGTCCGTATGTCACAGCCACTTTTTTCCGAAACTATGAGAACTATACTGTTGAAACATGGTAAATAGATGTGTTCTGTGAACCGCATTAAGATTTTCACACAAAAATAGAAAAAAAACAATAAATTTTTGAGGTTCCCCATAATTAGAACTGCAACACAAAAAAATGTTTTATCAAACCCACACGTGTGGGGTATCTATGGATAGGTCTTCAAAAATGATATTGAGGTTTCTAATATCATTTTTTTCTAAACTAGACTAAACTAAACTGAATAGTTTGCGCGATAGACACTTCCAAAGTGGTAAAATGTGCCCCCCCCCCCTGTAACTTCTAAAATAAAAGAATGATAAAACTAAAAAAAATATATGATGTACATTACCATGCAAACGTTCACCGAAAATTGGTTTGAACGATATCTAGATAGTAGTTTTTTTTTAATACGTCATTAATCGTAAAACGCAATTTACCATTCATTCAATCAACTCAAATATAAAAATATAAAACAAACATTTAATTTCATAAACATAAACCTTATGCATAAACCGTGAACCATTATTTTCTAATAATAAATCTGTAATAGGTGCATAAGTAAATAATAATTGCGTGGCGTGGCTTGATCTGTATCGCCCAGATGTACAAACAAAACTTTCATGGAGTTCATAAACAAAAATGTTATTTGCAACAACAATATGCCAATATTACTTTTTGGAGACTTCAACGAAGATTTTTAAAAGACAATTGTATACTGTCATTCATGCAGAACGCTGGATACAGGACGTTATTATCACCTTGTCCAACTACACGAGGAGGCACACAAATTGATAATATTTTTAGAAATATTTCATGTCAAACTGGAATATATTATTAGCTTGTTTAGCTATCGAAAGCCTTTATGGGCTCGCATACAGTTAGATCTTAATCCCATCATTTAGGTACCTAATTATAATGTCTACTTATCAATAACTTAATTAAAAATTATATACAATATTATTAAAACATCGATCAAAGTTACAATGAACTACAAGAACTTTTATATTATGTTACTTGCTGCTACGGAACCCTTCATGGGCGAGTCCGACTCGCACTTGGCCGCTTTTTTTTGCAAGTAATCGTTCACCGAAATACTTTGTTGATCAACGAAGAGAATAGCGTCACAGAGCAAGGTATTTTTTATGCAATTATTGCAAAAAACACACTTTGGAGCTACGAAATAGTCTACGAGAAATTGTATCTTAGCGTGAAGCTAGGTTGCCTAGTTCTGAAAGATTCCGTAAGTAGATATGTTTAATGGATAACGTAAAACGAAGCCATAACCACGTAGGTAGGTGCGAAGAAGTCTTATGCGAATTTAAGCCATAAAATTATACCACCTTATATAAGACAGGGAATAGAGAAAAGAAATGGTACAAGTAAGTCAAGAGCTTGCTGATTGAAAACGCTTTCGACTGATCTACCTTGATGATACAGCTTGAGATTTAGCGGATTCGATTCTTACATTATAATTATCAATGTCAACTTTGGTGTAATTTATTTTATAGAAATTGAGATCTTTTATAATCGACTGCTCTAAGGAGACTAGTATAAAATTGCAATTAGCAATATCTACTTATTATAAAACACCATTCTTCACAATGTTACAAAAAGAAGGTTCACTGGTGTCTTTCGCTAAGGGATTGTCAAGCCAGTGGCAGTCAATCGACGAGCCCACGCTTCCGGAGGCATTTGCATAATCGACATCATTCCGCACCAGTGGCCAAGCATATATTCATTTAAGCCAATTTACTCTACAACTAAAACAATCGGTAGTTACGTATGTGGGTGGAACAAAGTGACTACTCTAACTAACTAGTTTGACTCAAAACCTACATAACACTAAAGCTGAAAAATCTCTTGTATGACTAATAGGATCTACGAACTCGTGTCGAAAATATTTCGTAAGTAGAAATACAGAGAAGGTAATGAAATGCACGGATAAAACGATAACAATTAAAATTTATTAAAAATAATAAATAAACCTCAAAAATAGTCTACCTCATAAACCTAATATTAGTATGGCAGTTGCTGAATTAATACCTAATTTAGCGCTATAAGTCCGACACGATCACAACTCACAAACAACGCACTGTCACGCGAAAGTTCTGTCAACATAGTCGCAGTCGAACTCCGCGAAAAACGAATCGAAGGGTGATAGGGAATCCTCGGCGAATTCGGACGGAGTCTCCCGATCCAGCTCCGCGGAGAACTCCGACAGCTCCGAACAAAGGGGTGACGACCATCTCTCCGGCCGCGACTCCGAGTCAGAGCTAGGCTCTCGTAAGGCAGAAGATAAAGCCGTGATGTATTTCATCGCGAGCCTCAAAGTCGTGATTTTGGTGAGTTTCTCGCAAGGTACAGGTGTCCCCGTGATGGCAGCGGCGGGTACGGCTCGTCGCAAGGCTTCGAAGGCGTGGTTTATCTCTTGCATTCGGCTACGTTCGCGTGCGTTAGCAGTTTTTCTCCGGTACTTGCTGAGGGGTTGTGGCGTGCGTCGCGCGCGAGGCTCGCGACTGCGCGCGGCTCGCGGCCGCAGCTGGTACGCGTCGTGCTCGGGCATGGCGCGACTCGGAGTGCACTCAGCCGCCGCGGAGCGACCGCGAGTGCCGACGCACTGACAAGACAGACACCCCACGCACGCCCGCGCGTGTTACCTCAAATACGCTCACTCCGCCCACTTGCC
This sequence comes from Lampropteryx suffumata, assembly GCA_948098915.1. Lineage (NCBI taxonomy): Eukaryota > Metazoa > Arthropoda > Insecta > Lepidoptera > Geometridae > Lampropteryx > Lampropteryx suffumata. Next base: position 14,906,038 of record OX402558.1, on the reverse strand, counting down.
CAATTCGTTCATGTACAATTGCAAAGAACTTGCATTGCATTGTTCCAGATGCTTATGCATTAAAATAGAAGCTGAATATGGGAAGTCCTTAGCAAACAGGACAATGTAGGGACCTACAAAAGTTAGTGCATGGTGTATGCAAAGTCAGCGCAAAAAGAAACGCGCAAAGCTTTAGTTTTTCATAAACTTCTTACATTTTAGAATAGAATAGAAATCTTGCCACGAATTTGAATGAGTCACTTTACTACGCATTTGTACCTGCGCTGCGGTTACAATGAATGAACAAGCAAGGTTCTAGTAGGTACCTTGCTAAGTCATCATAAAGTTGGTTTATAATTGGAGGTGCAAGTAAAGTACCACCTACCTATAATTTAACATTAAATTCTAAGGTAAGTAAGTATGATGTATGTATCTACCTGGTTACTAATATAGAAGGCATTGGCACAACGATTCTGATTTCTGCTCTAAAGAGTCGCCGCTGCCACGGCTCATTATTGACCTTCATTTCAAAGGGAGCCAACGTTTGTCCTTTAAAAAGACGTGGGTCGCCCTAAAATGTCTTGTGTAGGAAGGCTGCAGCAATTTTCGGTGTCGCAAAGATTAACCTACACAATTTTATAAAATATTAATGTACCTACTAGCTATATAGGCAAGTATCTAATACGATAAATATTTAGATAGTAGGTTGGTATACCTAAATAAGATAATTTTAATAATGGTTAAGTACAAAAAAGTCATGGGACTAAATTCATAAACCTATGTAATCCGCTTGTAGGAAGTAAAGCCTCAATTATGTTCTTATTTCAAAAAAACTTGAAGTTTCCTATTTATTGCTGGCCGAATAAAAATTAGTTTAAATCACAAAATGAAAAAAAAACATATAAAAAAATTGGCGGTATGTTTGCTCCAAGGTTTGGTCAAAATCGGTAGGTCAAAACCTGCATTTAACTGAAGTGAAGCTAATAATAATAATAAATTAGTGCGTTTTAAGGAAATTTATGTTTTTTTGATACAGCAGAGTCATTACGAAACTTGTAGCAATGGAGTTGCAATGCCAATTGTTGCTATACTTTGATAAAAGGCGTCATTTAGATGAAATGAAAACTGAATGCGAAAAGTTTTCAGAGGAGCAATTAAATAAGAAGACCACAGATAAGTTTCCTCCGCTTAGATTCCTATTAAAAGTAGATGTTATGGATCTTTTAGACGCATTTGTTAACGTCGGAATGTTTTTACTGCAAGAACCTTTGAAATGGCAGAGAATGTGTAACGAAATTTTGTTTGCATGTCTACAATCCACTACGGTAGAGCACGAGTGTATTAAACAAGATCAATGTCTTGTTTTGGTAAGACTACAATGTTTACCAAAGCTGCTAGTACAAGCCAAGTCACACAGTGGTCTCGTGCTATTTGAAGGCATACTAATTTCAATATCCAAACCAACGAGTTACGTTCATCACACGGTATGGTGCTGCATAGAGGAGTGTGAAGGAAGCGAAGTTGTTTTGTCCTACATTCCGAAAGTTCCTCCCAAATGTTATATTTGCAGAAGTGTTCTGTTTGAAAACAGTGCCTTGAGAAGATGTGGTGAACAGGTTATAGCCACTTTTAAAATGAAAAATCAATGGTTTTTAAAGAATCTCGCAATCACTGACGACTTAATCCCGAAATTAACGCTGGGTTTGAAATATTATATTTACGCAGTCGTTCTGAAGAAGCTGACAACAGTCTGGTCATTGGAAAAAGTAATGCCACTGCGCGCTTCTTTAACTTCTCCTGTTTTGAAAGATATTGAGGATTTGTACCATACTTGCGACAGGCTGCCGTGGAAGTTTGTCTACTGTATCGCTTCGGGCATCGGCGTCAGTGTTTGTCCTCTCAACTGTTTCATGCACCTAAAGATAAGCCTTTTGATGAGTCTCTGCAGCGTAAAAGCCAGTCTGCTAACTGATTCTGAGATTGTCCATGTTTTGGCAGCGGGATACGACACCAGCTATGTTGGTAAACTTATGACAGAAGCTGCTAAAATCGCTGACCGATCTATTTTCCTAGGAACTAGCAATTCTTCGGTGTCCACATCCCTCATAGCAAGTTCTGGCGGGGTCTGTGTAATGTCATTGCCCCTCCACATTTACAGTCACAAGCAAACGAGCAATGTTTTGGCAGCCGTGGAGAGCAACACTGTGACTACTGAATCTGATAAAACAAAGCTTCGCAGTGCCGTGTGGGCTCAAGGTATGGACTTTAAGAAAATTGTACTTTACAACGTCGCCACCGTTTTCGGGACAGTTTGCCGCGGAGATTTCTGCGAGTACAAAGATGAGATTATAGACTTCTACTTGGAACGGGCACGCAGTCCAGAGGAAAACAGCGCTGAGCAGTTGCAAGCATTGAGGGAACTGGCATCGTATATTGACTTGGTAGCCGGTATTGAAGTTTCCCTGGACTTTCCAACAGAGAATCTTTTACGGAATTACTTTTTAGCTGCTCGCAAGGAGAAACCGAGAGCGGTGTCTGTGGGAAGCATGAGAGCGCTGGCAGCCACATGTTTGACATCAGCAAGACTATGCCGAAGATCAATCGCGAACATCGATGACGGGGTATTAGCTGTCTGGCTTCACGTAAGCGGCAGTCCAGAGCCGAGGTTTGCCCCCGAAGAATACCTTCAAACTCCGGCCGATCTAAAGAAACTCCATAAAATGATGAACAGCTTCAAACAATGGTTGGAACAGTTCACGGGAAGCGTGATATTTAATTGATACGTTTTCATACCATTTGCTCGATTACGTTTTTCATTTTGAATAGGTACCTTACACTAAGTAGCCTATCTGACTCTGCCTATATCAATATTTACTATTTAATTTTATAAAACAAAACAAAAACATTTAAATTAAATTTATTCGAATTGCATATAATTTGACTAGAACTATTTATATATTAATTATCTAGAACACAAAAACAAAAATACATATTAGTGTTCTGTTAATCAATTCATTAATTTAATTTAAACTTAACACAAAATAAATTTTCAATCAACCCACTTAAGTATTTTTAGTACCCACAATGTATAATCTAAAACCATCAATACAAAATACATACATATTGATGATAAAAACAATAATTATGCTTAAATAGTAGTAGTTGAATGATGTTAGCACAGGACTACTTAAGTAATTATGGACACAGCTAGTTGTAAGTACTTACTAATAAGGCACAAAATAAAGCAAATATTAACCTATTAATCCTTTAAAAAGCCAAAATCAAATAAGGACTTGTTCAACAACTCTTTTTGAGAATTCAATTTTTCAGTTAGTTGCTCATGATTTTTCCTTATTTTCATACTCTCTTCAATAAGAGACTTCAGTTTGTCATCTTCCTCTACTTTGTTTACCATTTTGATGCAATGATCAGACACTGATTCTCCAATCTTGAAATCCTTCTTCTCGTAAGATATCACACTGTATGGGAGATCAGACAAGCTCTCAGCATCTTTTACAATCAGACTTATTGTTGACCATGTGCAGTTGCTAAGCTCCTCAAGAACATTAGCCAAATCTACAGCCAGCTTTTCAGAATGTTCAAATGCATTCTTGACAATGTCACCGATTTTAGCAAATTCGGTGCTCAGATCCATCAGTTTCAAAACAAAAGGTTGGTGTTTTATCTCAGTTAAAATCTTGCTTCTGAGTTTAAGGCAGTCGTAGCACACTTTCATAATATCATGGCATTGCCTTTCTCTTCCTCTCAGTTCATTCATACTCTTCTTGTAAAATAGGAAGACTTTATAGGCATTTGTGTAAATAGTTGTATAGTTATATTTAGCTACAAAGTTATTGAGATCAACTGTTATAGGTTCATTGCATCTCCTGGTGGCAGATTGCAGTCTGACAGTCACTTGGGACCAAGCATTTCTTAGCTTACAGATTTTGTCATTCAAATCTTCAGCATTCTTGAATATTTTGTCAAAGCCACCCAGCAAGTTGGTTCCAGTGGAGTTTTCTCTCAAATCTGTGATGTGTCTTTGGCCTACTTCTTTCATCTTTTTGAGAATTTCATCTTGAGCTAAAAGGTTACTAATGCCTTTGTCCACTGAATTGTGTTTCAGAAGCTGTTGATTACCTTCATACTTCAAAGACTCCGCTCGCACAAATATCCCTTTTACAAGCCAGTCATATAATTCCATTTGGCATTGGACAAAATATAATCCATTTTGGTACAAGTTCTGGCTATTTTTAAAATTGTAAAGAGCTTTTGGGTGTTCCAAGCATCTTTGAACAGACTTTGGCACAATTGACTCAACACTGTCAGTCATAAAGATAGCTCTACTAAAAAGAGACAGCATGATGTCATTATTTCCATTCCAATGTTTAACCAGTAGGTCATCATTTGCAAGTTCTACATAATTTTGTTGAGATATTAAAATCTGTTCTTGGGTAGTAATGTTTGTATCTTTATGAATCCAGGCTTTAAGAGTAGATACAGTAGTGGTGTTGTCAATTTCATATGCAAGTTCAGAAAAATTTACCACAGAGAATAGTTTAATGATTTTTTTTGACAATATGTCTCCAAGCTGGTCAAAAATAACAACATTACTGGCTTTTTCCTTTTCTTCTGCGGGTATATTAAATGTAACTCTTGAAGGAGCATTTCTGCCTCTAAGTTTAGGATCCCATTCCAAAGCTATCCTCAACCATTCCTCAATTAATCTTTGGAAAGGCTTCGATATGTGATTTTCTGGGAAAATTTCATCATAGTATTCTATGTCTTCATGGAAAGTTTCATAAACACAAATGTTTGAATGAGTCTTCTTTTTCACATGCGGCATCCATTGTACGGGTGCCATAAAAGGCAGGAATGGTCTCTTGCCACAAATGATTTCAAAAGCAAGCAGGCCCAGTGACCAGAAGTCCACAGAATTACTGTATGTTTTGCTGTAAAGAATTTCTGGAGCCAAGTATTGCAAAGTCCCAACAAAACTGGCACAGATTGAGTTAGAGTCAATTTCTTTGGCATATCCAAGATCTATAAGTTTGTATGCCAGTTGTGGACCTTGTGAACTTATCTGTCCTGCATTGTCGAGGATACACATTACAACGTTTTCAGGTTTGAGATCGCGATGAGTAATTCTGTTATGATGAAGGAACTGCATGGCATTTCTGATATCGGTAAGTATTTGTCGTGCTTGCTGTTCTTTGAGACCGGCACAACACTCGGGTTTGTTGAGTAACTGTCGCAGGTCGCCTCCGCTACAGTACTCCATACAAAGGATCGGCAGCCCCGACGGGTTAGCGCGCTGTAAACCATTGACGAACTCCGGTGGTAATTCTTTTGTACCAACTATATTCGGGTTTTGGCAGCTTTGTAGCATCTCTACTTCTTTTGTCCATCTTTCCCTGTGCTTGGCAGTGAGTTCATCACCCCATTTGCATGTTTTGATAGCGAGTTTTTCATCGGTTCTTTTGTGTTTCCAAAGAACTACGACACCGAAACTTCCCGATCCTAAAAGTCTGTCTTTAATCCAGTCACCAATAAAAACTATATCATCCATTTTAATTGCTACTCAGTGGAATCAGGTTTTACTATTTTTACATGACATGGAGCTCATCACTGCTCAAAATTTACAAAATTGGAGACGTACAAAAATAACTCTGAAAAAATGAAAGATGAGGAAGAAAATAAAATAAATTAGCAAATGAATCAGTCTGACTGAATCAGTCAGTCAGACGAACACACAATAATCTAACAAAACGTAGACAGAAAAAACAATAGAGACATGGTCGTAGACAGAGAAACTAATAGACAACTAGATAGCATCCGTCGAACTCATACAAGAAAGAGAACAACTTATGTGCATATAAAGAAATACTGTAAATACTGTAAAGAAACGAGATGGAATGGTTTGATTTTTTGTTTCATATCGCGTGCCGGTTTTTTCAAAATCGCACCTCGATGTGCAAAGCAACGTTTGACAGTTTGCCATTGTTTGGATGCTTTGTGTTCGCTTTGTGTGAAATAAACTGAAAAAAAGACTTAAAAATAAATTGTGAACACGGTGAATTACATGCGAATTCCTTACTAACAAATTCCTTTACCGGATTTTGTAAAGACAATAGTTCGATGTATCGTTTTAGTGTGTAAAAGTGATAGTGAACGGAAACACCCCGATTTGTCTTTTTACTCGTAAGTACAAGTATTTTTGAGTAGTTATTAGCTTTCAAACTGTTTTTTTAATAATATACACAATAGATAACAGCATTTCGAACTGAACTTTGTTTCGCTACAGCATAATTCGTAAATCATAACAAATAATTTATTTATTTTGGTGTTGCCTGCATTCGACCTTAACATTCCCCAGACTAGGTACATAAATTTTACATAAAATATGTTTTACATTTCGTATGAATTTTAATAATTTAATTTAACGGAAGTATCGTACAATGTTGATAGATGAATATATGGAGGCATGGTAGAGGCAAAAGCTGCTTAAAATCGGTCTGAGGAAACCTTTCATACATTTTGATGTCAATTGATTGTGAAATAATGTCCTGTCAGCGACAATAACCATACCGGGCGGTATAAATAAATAGATTAAAATGATTCTTACATTGTAAAATAAAACACCTCGCTATTAATTTGTTACAGTTTTCCATCAAACGATAATGTACGTTTGTAGTGGGTTGAAGCCACAGGCCGAAAAATCTGGACACCCAAAAACTCTTCGAGGATTTGTAGTACGCGTTTTGAGAAAAATGTCTTGTTTAAGAAGAATAAATTAACTATTCTGTATCCTAATGCTGTTCCACTGGTGGTTAGTAAATATATGATTTATGAGTTTTTATTCTGTAGGTAGGTAGATACTGATTAATACTTTTCTAGTGCTTTGCACCAGATTGTGCAAAGCACAATCTGGTACGGATCTTGAAAAAACAGGCACGCGACATGAAACAAAAAATCAAACCATTCTATCTCGTTTCTTTACAGTATCTGCACATAAGTTGTTCTCTTTCTTGTATGAATGCGACGGATGCTATTTAGTCGTCTATTAGTTTCTCTGTCTACGTAACAAAACATGCCAAGCAAAAATTTTTTTTTCATATATTTTTCTTTCCCTTTCCCTTTCCCTTTCAAGCGTAGACAGAGAAAACAGTTTGTTAGTTTCTCTGTCGACGCTTTCAAGAGTATACACATGGTGTTGGTTTTATTTGATGCTAGTTTGATCAAGCTTGTTTGGTTTCGATTGATTGGGCTTATGTTAGTTATAAGCAAGCAATGACAGTGACATGAAAATTGTGATTTTTTGGCATGTTCAATCAATGTTCATGTAGTTATTTTTTTATTCTGTTTATTGTTTGTTTCATTGTTTGTATTTTTTGGTTGAGATGAGATTTCTCTTCCTTCTATTAGATTTTTGTGTTTTAGTTTTTATTACGTACTTTAGAAACCACGTTTGCCGATTTTCTACTCCCGAAGATATCATGAAAATAAAAAGCAGTTTGTTCTAACCATTCAAACAAAATGCTGAACTTCAATTCATCGTGCAGGACGTGTATGAAGAGTAATGCCAATTTAGTACATTTGTACGAACCAGTAAACATCGATGAGAACAGTAATATTCAATTAGTTCAGCTACTATTAGACTGTGCCGCGATACAGGTAAGTAGACCAATTTACAACCACTCAAGTTAGTAAAGTTAGTATCAATCTGTATGTAGTATCTAATCTAACTAAATAGGATAGTCATTGACCGCCAGAACTAAGATGGACATGGTTTCAGGTTAATCAAGATGATGGTTTACCTCAAAACCTTTGCGAAGATTGCATCAAAGTGCTCCAAATATCATACACATTCCGTTGTCAAGCTATAAAGGCAGAGGAACAGTTCAAAATACTCATAGAAAAGAATGTGAAGCAAGAAATCAAGGCAGAAAGTGATCCGGATTTCTTGAATGAGTATGAGGTAAATTTTGAAGATGATCTCAAATCTGCATTTGAAGATGATCTTAAATCTGAACCGGAGGAAAAATCTGATAACAAAGAAATCAGCCAAGAGATTATTAAGAAAACCTTCATGTGCCCTACATGTGACAAAAGCTACACAAAAGAAAAAAAATTTCTGAAACACATTGGGCTACACTCATTAGGGTCACAATACCCATGTGGTTATTGTGAAAAAAAATTCATCCGAGAGGAAACTCTCCAGAAACATTTATGGAAACACAATATCAATAAATGCCAAATATGTAGTAATATATTTACCGATGAATCTCAGTTGCGTGAACACCTTACATCCCATAATGATCCAACCATAAAGAATGAGAAAAAAGAAGTTGAGGAACCAAAACCAACACCCTACCCTTGTGATCAATGTGACAGGACCTTTAACAGTACTAGATCCCTAAAACTGCATAGGAGGACTCACACTAAAGAGGAACCTCTCCGATATACCTGTGGAGTTTGTGAGAAAGAATATAAATCAAAAGCGCTAGTAAAACGGCATTTGAAACTTCATGATCAGGATAAGACGTTTAAATGTACAACATGCCCGAGGAGCTTTTCAAGATCAGATCATCTTAGTATACACATGAGCACACATTTAGAGAAGAAATCAAAAGTTTGTCCATATTGTAATAAAGGTTGGTATTCAACTATATTCTTCTTCTTATTGTGCCTCTAGTTAGTCAAACTGATGGGTTTGAATCTAGTTCTGCACAAATGGATTTTTCTGATAAAAAAATGTATGTGCACCATACCAGTACCAGTACAGAAAACATGAGGAAAATGGCATGTCATAGAACCTAAAACATTCGAAAATACGGAGCCTCGAAGGTGTAGTTTAATCCTTTCAACACACTTTTTCTTATTGTGTCACTAGTTATTTTGAACTAGTGTGGTGAAGGGATTAAAGTGTGCCTCAGAGGCTCGTTTTGTGCTCTGTAAGCTGTATTAAAACATATTAAGCACCTTGACTGGGATCAATCCCCATCCATGAATAGCATTTCGTAAAAAAAAGCTATACTTGGTTGGGGCTGGATGATGTGTGTAATAGGTATATATTATTTTATTGTTAGTAAAAAAGTTTACTGTATTTCTAATTTTTAACTGACTTCAAAAAAGGAGGACATTCTCAATTAGACAGTTTATTTTTTATGTTTGTTACCTCACAAGTCTGTCATTTATGAACCAATTTGAAAAAATCTGATTTCGGGGGACTTCCATCCTTTTTTTACTTTTTATGAAATTTATATGGGATTGGTCCCATATTTTTCCCATATTTTATTAAATTTCATAAAAATCGCATCAGTAGTTAAGTTTTAAAATGAAACAACTGAAAAATTTATGGATGACTTAGTTTTTGGTGAGTTTTTGGATGAAACGAAATTTTGATATTATGCTTTTTTATACATGAGTGGGTTGTCTTTTTTGTTTTTAAATCGTAATTATAACGTCAATGAATGACGATGCCAATTTTGCCAGGGGAGTAAATTTTTTCATTTGAAACTTTTAAAATTATTTCATTTGTCAATGAATAACGATTAGGCAATGGCAGTGGGCCAAGTTCCGGCTGAGATGCAGCAGGTTGCGGGTTCGATTCCCGCCGCGGTACAAACGTTTGTATGATCTAGATTTTCTTATGCATATACAAAAAAAACAGTATGTCAAACATGTGGTACCCATAACACAAACTGTACTTAGTTTGAGGCCAGGTGATGTTGTGTGAAATATCCGGCATTATTTATTTATTAAATGTTGTGATTTTGGGATAGAACTGTAGTGTTCAAATAGTAGTTAACAAATAGCTCATATATTTCAATAACTACACTCGTGAGCAACCGAATCGAATCACCCCTACAAAATTTACAAAGTGTAACTTTTTTCCAAAATGACCTGAGTAATGCATATAGAATATATATTTTTTTGAAAGCTTGATCTTTAAGCTTCAAAATTACACCATTATTTTGAAAATCTACACAGTATTTTTTTAATTAATCAGTTTTGAATGGAAACACAACAAAAGTGAAGTTAATTTAAGTTAACATAGGGCTAATCAAAATTAAAATAAAACAGAAAATTTATGTTTAATACTCTTCATTTATTTAATCAATATTTGGTGTTGCCTCCTCTAGCTCTAATAACACTTTGAAGGCGGTTTTTCATTGATTTAATAAGTTTTTTAATCAGTTCTTGAGGTAGCCTTTCCCACTCCTCTTCCAGCGCTATCTTTAGCTCTGCGATGCTTGTAGGCGCCGGATTTCTGGCTCGTACCCTCCGTTTGAGTTGGTCCCATACATGCTCAATCGGATTGAGATCAGGACTTAATGCTGGCCAGTCCATGGTCCGAATGCCAACTTCATCCATGAACTGACGAGTGATTCGTGCTGTATGACACCGGGCATTGTCATGCATTAACAGAAAGCCGTCCTCGATGAAGCCTTCATAAGGCAAGACATGATCCAGAAGAATGTCTTCCACATATCGCGCAGCAGTCAGACCGCCTCCTCGGCCTCCACCAGGGATGAAAACGAGCTCCGTTTTTCCTTCCAGCGAAATGCCCGCCCACATCATACACGAACCACCCCCGTAGGACACGGTTTCGGCAAAACAGCACTGCGCAAACCGCTCGCCTGGGCGCCTGTAGACCCGAGCTCTCCTATCACTGCCATGTAGACACACTCTGGTTTCGTCAGTGAACAGGACTGACCGCCATTGCTCAGCACTCCAATTAATGTGTTCGCGAGCAAATTCAAGGCGCGCTTGTCGGTGAGCTGTGGTCAATTTTGGGCCTCTGGCAGGCCGTCTTGGAACGAGGTTAGCTTCTTTTAATCTTCTTCTGATTGTCCATTGACTGACAGACACTCCTCGAACTTCTCTCAGCTGCTGCTGGACAGAAACACCGGTAAGATGGCGGTTTCTGAGACTCGTCGAAACGATAAAACGGTCGTCTCTCTCAGATGTTACCCGGCGCCGACTGGTATCTGGCGTCCTGGAGTAAGAACCAGTCTCTTGGAATCTTCTGTACACCCTAAACACAGCAGATTGACTCAGGTTTAGTCGACGAGCGACTTCTCGCTGGCTGAGATCCTGTTGCAGCAAAGCAACAACTTGAGCGGCTATTTCTGGTGTTGTATCCATAGTGGTTGTGAATCGGCGATCGTAACTTGCGTAGGTGTGTTCAGGTCAACGTCTGATGAGCGACTGATAAGTGTGCACTGCTTGCACGGGGGTTTTATAGGGGGTTGGAACGCGCCCGCACAGCTACTGCACAAAGCGCATTTTTGATGCTTGCACTGATACAGCGCTATTTTAAAAAGAACTGAACAAATTTAAATGATAGTAGTGTTATTTTAAAGCCTAAAAATTAAGCATCCAAAAAATATACTATTTTATATGCATTACTAAAGTCATTTTGGAAAAAAGTTACATTTTGTAAATTTTGTAGGGGTGATTCGATTCGGTTGCAGTGTATAATGTGTTAATGAAACCAATCTTAAATGAAATTTTTAGTTATGTCTCACTCCCACAATATTGGTATTAGTATTGTGCGAATAAGAAGACATGATTAAAACCATTTCGTTTCGATTGATTTATTTATGAAAAAGCATATACAAACCAAGTTATTATCTTTCCAGCGTTCGTCCAAGTGTGCAGTTTAAAGGACCATATCCGTACACATACTGGCGAGACTCCGTACCTATGCTCGGAGTGTGGCCGAGGGTTTGCCAACAGCTCGAACCTTAAACAACATATGATGAGACATACTGGGATGAAACCTTACTCCTGTAAACTGTGTCCTAAAACATTCTGCACTAAAGGTATGAGAGATTGGAGGATGATTTATGCAACTTTGCGGCAAGCAATGAGGACCCGTAACGTTTTTAGCTGAGAATGCAGATTTATAGAGCTAAGAAATCCTTAACATGCAGTGCAAACATTTTTGTTGTACGACAAAAATTTACGAAGTTATGACGAAATTACTAGCAAAGTTACTAAGTGGCCGTCTCGTTATAGCAAATTCAATAGAACTAGTGCTTATCCACGTTATTCTTTATGACATAAGAATATCTTTGACAGTGACATGAAATCAAAATCGGACCATTACTTACGAAGATATTAAGTAATAAACATTATACCGTTCCTGCCGGTAGAATCAATGTACGCGGGTGCGTGTGACGTCATTCTTCCTCTGCCCGATAAAGCAATAAATAGTGCTCGATAAGGGGGGAATACGTCATCTTATCACTATTTCCATCATCACAACATCACTACTTTCCTATTCATTCCATCTCTCACGAAGTCCAATATGGATCTTTTTAATAATAATAATAACGTTTATTTCAGGCTACACTAGTTTAGTACATGATGTTAAATACTTACAAACTACGGCCCATATCAAATATATACCTTAAAGTCTAACATACATAAGTAATATTATAAACCTAATTACTAGCACGTAGAGTTTTTTATAAGCCTGCCCCACTACTACGACCGAGTATAACCATCCATATTCAAATCTATCACTCTTCTTTTAACATAACTTTCTACCCTCCACTTGACCATACCACGTTTTATGATCGCCTTCTTGATTTATAAATCCCCTTTTAATAAGTAAATAAATAATGCCGGACACTTCACAAAGCATCATCTAGCCCCAAAGTAAGCGGAGCTTATATGGGAACCTCATGATTGATATACCTGATTGAAAACCAGCGCAGTTTTACATGGTAGGTAGCCTAACATGGTAACTATCAACCATGTAGACCAGCTTTATGCTGAGTTCAGGAGCTGTTTGGCTGCGGACACAGAGCGGGACGAGTTGGTGCTTATGTTTGACCTACCAATGGGGTGCCTAGTACCTACCTACTTGATTCGTAGGAACCTAGTCTGGCATGATAAGTTCCTAATTATCTCCATGACGTAGATTGTATTATATAGCTTATTGTCTGCGCTGCTCTCTAATGTGTTGTCAAATGAACATATTTTCTTTCTTTCTTACTTTCTATATACTACTTATATACTTTTTTGTAAATACATATTTGCAGACCCGAGACAAATATTTGCAGATCATACAATACATACTATTTAAACTATTTAGATGACAAAAAAGCTTGGGATGAATCTGCTCCAACTCGACTCGGCATCCGTAACAAAATTGGCAAGGATCACACAAAAAAGTGTTAAGACCAGACGAGTTTCTTGCCGGATTCTTCTTGAACTGGGGTTAGGTGGAACCGGCACCTAGATTCACTAGCATGTAAGAAGACGATTCAAAGTGATTGAATGCCCTTGTGATTTTATTGAATAAAGAAAGTTTTGTATAAGTCTCAGGCTTGTCTTTGCCCACTGCACCACAAAAGTCATCTAATATCAAATGTTTGTAATATAATACAATATTTCAGGTCAAATGACAGCGCACATGATCACACATACAGGCGAACAACCGTACAAGTGCGATAAGTGTGGTGCCTCCTTCACCAAGATCACATCCCTCAAGAAACATGCCCTGATCCACACGGGGATCCGGCCTTACGAGTGCGACACCTGTTATATACGGTAAGTACAGCATTGTATGCACCTAACTTATTAAACTTATTTACATAAAAACAGTCATCTCTAAATTGTCGCATCCTCTCAAGGCGTATATGTATACGCCTTGTTGAGAGGATGCGACATTCACATTGTATGAATACAAATGACACATTTTTTGCGAAAGAGAACTAGCTACCCATAACACAGGTTTTCCTAGGGTGGGAGCTAGGGCACTTTAACACTGTTATAATAAGTAATTAGCAATAATATTTATGTTTATAATAACTACTTCTTTACTTGTTTTGTATCTCATATGTGATTTTTTTTCTCTTTTGTACAAACAGAAATAAAAAGATATTATATTTTATATTTTAAATATTTTCTTATATTATATTCTTATATTTTAAAATACTTTATACATAAAATTGTGACTGTTTCCCGACGGGTTAGGCCATGGTTGTGCAAACTTTTTGATGTGTAACTCCTTCGTCTTGCTTTCCTGCAATCTGTGGGAGTGATTTTGTGAAAAGGGACAGAAATGTGTAACAGGAATCCGGGAAAGCGCGCGCGGTTGATTTGACTAATGAGCGCGTACGGTGGTAGAGTTGGCCGTCAGATGGTACCAACCCATTTTCCGAGATGTTGGTATTGTCAGTTAACATTTGCGTGTGTGCCAGAAAGCGAAAGGGAAATAGAGAATGATAACGCATCAGCTGTGCGCTTAACTTACAGTGTTGTGTATAATGAATGCTGTTATATGAACTAATTCAGGATTTATTAATTTATTAATTGGTAATAAGCAAGATTGTATTACCAAGTTGAGATGTCAGTTGTTACACATTATATGCGACTACTGTAAAGCTTGCTCGTTTTTTATCCGTGGCTTTTTGTTCGTATCCGTAATTTCACTTTGTCCATCTGTCTGAGCGTCTGTCTGTCTGGCAATCAGAGATTTTGCTAGAAGACTATTAGTCTCATCGTAATCGATTGTCGCTTGGCCTATATGGGCTTAGTAGACTCCCCCAGTGTCTCGAGCCAAATTCATTTAGTCCAAATGCTATTCCTATTGCTATGCTATTAAATTTCTTATAGCCTTATATTTCAATATTTACAAAACTACACCACAAGAAGTCTACGTAACGCTAATAGTTGTTCAGGAATGAACCGATACCTACACGTTATTGAACCGATTCCTGACGGTTTTGATGCGTGTTGCATACGGGCATCATACAGTTTACATACGGGTTGCAAACTGGTCTAGAACGTTGTCGATTCATTTCAGTGTACATAGTGGACCGTTTCGTGTTGTTTTCCGTGCCTGACACGTTCCTACTACGGTCATGGTATGATACGGGATAGTGGGCAAACACCTTTATTGACGTTCCGTGCATAGCACGTGACAGTGCTGGTCGGTTACGGGACTGTCTAGTAGGTATGATCTCATACTTTTCAATACAAATAATATTTTTTGCCTGACATATTCCTATTGCGGTCATGGTATGATACGGGATAGTATGCAAAAGCCTTAATAGGCATAAAAGTACAAATTATGACAGGAACTAAATATGGCATGATGAAAAAATACAATATTACGAATTTTGTCCTGAAATTGATGACATGTTACTTTTATAAACATTTATTTAGATGTTTCACATCAAAAACAAAAAAATGAATTTGCAACCATAAACAAATCATCCACTCCCGGTACTTTTTTGACAGAATGTACATATAATAAGTAATCTATCAGTATGGTTCCCATAGTACAAGCTATGCTTAGTTTTGGGCTGGGTGGTATTGTGTGAATTGTCCACCAATATTAACTTATAACACTCAGACACAAAACAAACAATAATCATAACACAAATGTTTGTCCTGAGGATCGAACCCACATCCTACAGCGCAGAAGGCAGTGCTACTACCAACTAAGCTGAGAGGCCAGTTATATACTTATTAAAATTAGTTTTATGTTTTCAGGTTCACGTGTAAGGACCATCTGAAACGTCACTACCGCATACATACGGGCGAGAAGCCGTACAAGTGCAGTTACTGCGAACGAGCCTTCACTCAAAGCAACGATCTAGTGAAACACACGCGATCACATCTCGGACAGAATATATACGAGTAAGTTTTTATTACTACTGCCAGCTATATACCAAATGAAAGCAAGCAAAACGTTACACATTGGGATATTTGACCCAAAAAAATACGTCATACATTGGCCCTAATTTTGTAGTTTCGCCAAACTAGCTAAATTTTCCTAAAATTCGAACGACCTTATTTTGTTCTAGCTAAAGTCCAAATTAGAATAACACTTTTAAATGACAGTTTTAATCAACACCTCTGTACATGATGACTAAACTTAGTTAAAAATCATATGTCAATTTAGTAAATTTAAAAACTGTAATTTATAAGTGTTACTTTAATTTGGACTTTGGTTAAAACAAAATAAGGTCGTTTGAATTTTAGGAAAATTTAGCTAGTTTGGCGAAACTACAAAATGAAGGCCAGTGTATACAAATTTTAACTCAAAACGGAATAATTACCATGATAATGCAAGTTTAGTGCTTTCCCGATGTTTCCGCACAGTTATCTGATCTGATAAAGTAATTTATCTCGTGATCATATAGCGCATAGCGATATAGAGAGATCATATAGAGATATAGCGCATCTACTGTGCCGATATATCGGGAAGAAATAAATCTCACATATGATTGTAAATATCCCGTTTTGAGTGTAAATAATCTATAATAATTGTAGACAGAGAAAACAATAGACACATGGTGAACGTGCCGCGTGTGAGATAGAGCGATAGGTGGATGGCGTTGCCACATTAAAACTTTTACCCTAGTCCTAAGTAATCCTAGATTTATTAGAGATGTTGTGTTGTAGTAGAAATCTCTGTAGTAGTGTCTCTATTACAAAACTCAACCTTTTATAACAGATGTGTGATATAGAAAAAATATAACAACATTTGTGTACCTTATTGTTTATTATTATTAAAGCTAAGCATAACATTACAGAAATAATAAAACTATAAAGATAATACAAAGTCTCTAAAGATAATTTATTCAATACAATCACATTCATTCATCAATAATTAAGTTTAGATTATGTTTTTTGTGTACAATAAAGAATAAAGAATAAAGAAAAGGATCACTTTAAAACGTCTTACATGGTGAACTAGGTGAATTTAGGTGCCAATTCAAAACCCAAGCCCGAGAAGAGAAACTCCTAGTCCTCCTGGTCCACCTGGTCCTCCTCCTGGTCCTAGCGCATTTTTGCATGATACATCTTATAACTACCTTAACTACGGAATACTAATACAAGCGAGTTTATACATTTCAAGTGTAACTCTCTGAGGGCAGAGCGACATGAGGCCATGCGTTCTTATCAATAATATAGTCATAAGCTTTCTTCAAAATAAAAATTTTTATGTAAGCTTTTTTAGGTAGTTTAGTTGCATTTTCAGGAAGCTTATTATAAAACTGCACCGTGTTCCCCATAAAGGACTTATTTACTTTTTCTAGTCGAAAAGTATTGATCAGTATCTACCAACCTACAGAATAAAAACTCATAAATCAAATATTTGCTAACCACCAGTGCATTAGGATACAGAATGGTTAATTTATTATTTTTAAACGATACATTTTTCTCAAAATGGGTGCTACAATATGTCGAAGAGTTTTTGGGTGTCTTATTCTTTCGGCCTGTGGCTTCAACCCACTGCAAACGTACATTATCCTTTGATGGAAAACTGTAACAAATTAATAGCGAGATGTTTTTTTACAATTTGAGAATCATTTTAATCAATTTATTTATACAGAGCGGTATGATTATTCTCGTTGACAGGACAATATTTCACATTAAATTGACTTCAAAATCTTTGAAAGGTCTCCTCAGACGGATTTTAAGCAGCTATTAAAGTTAAGGTGGCTGCCCTTGCTATCATGAATTACCTTGTCTCCATATATTCATCTATACAACATCGAACGATACTTACGTTAAATTGAATTATTAATATTCATACGATATGTAAGACATATTTTATGTAAAATTTATGTACCTAGTCTGGGGAATGTTAAGGTCGAATGCAGGCAACACCAAAATAAATAAATTATTTGTTATGATTTATGAATTATGCTTTAGCGAACAAAGTTCAGTTTGAAATGCTGTTATCTATTGTGTATATTAATAAAAAAACAGTTTGAAAGCTAATAACTACTCAAAAATACTTGTACCTACGAGTTAAAAGACAAATCGGAGTGTTTCCGTTCACTATCACTTTTACATCCTAAAACGATACATCGAACCATTATCTTTACAAAATCCGGTAAAGGAATTTGTTATTCGCAAGTAATTCAGCGTGTTCACAATTTATTTTTAACTGTTTTTTTCCGGTTATTTCACACAAAGCGAGCACAAACTATCCAAACAATGACAAACTGTCAAACGTTGCTTAGCACAATCTTGAAAAAACCGGCACGCGACATGAAACAAAAAATCAAACTATTCTATCTCGTTTCTTTACAGTATCTGCACATAAGTTGTTCTCAATCTTGTATGAATGCGACGTATGCTATTTATTCGTCTATTAGTTTCTCTGTCTACGATAATAATAATCAACACTGTCATCCCAATGTCAATGTCATGTAAATGTTAAATTGGTGCGGTGTTTATTTTAAAATTAAAAATGTTTTTATTTCTCTTCACTAGTCTCTTCAAGTCTTCTCTTTGACCAATGCTTCCTCGCTCAGATTCCCGAAATGATAATGGTTTTTTTTTCTAGGTGTTCCTTCTGTCATTCAAAGTTCCGACTGCAAAGTGAACTCAAAAAACACTATTCGGTCCACTTCAACGACGACGGATCAACGAAGGAGCAAAAAGAGGAAACGCACGCAGACACAGCTGACTTGCAACCAAACACACAACCAACAGCAGCCAAGAGACATCCAAACACAGTCAAAAAACTTCCAACCACAGGCAACAGACATCCAAACGCACAACCAATCACAGCCAGCCAATACACACAACCAAAGACACAAATTCAAACTAGCGTATTATGTAATTCTATCCCAGACACCAATGAGCATATACTGCCGGATATACAAACGCATATGTCGAATGTACATATGTTACCAACTGATACACATTTAGACACACAATCAAATATGAAGAAAATTGAAATTGATAAATTTATGATCACTATTAATGATGATAACGGTATGGTGGCTATAAGTATCGAGCCTGAGACTAGGTAGTACCGATTTTCGATACTAATTCGACTGGACTAAATAGCGGACCCTAATTGATAAGAAATAGTACCGACTTTCGGTACTCTTTGTTTGTAAACTGAGTAACGGACCTTAAATGATAAGAAACAGTACCGACTATCGGTACTCATTCGTTTGTAAACTGAGTAACGGACCCTAAATGATAAGTAGCAATACCGACTTTCGGTACTCATTTGTTTGTAAACTGAATAACGGACTCTAAATGATAAGGAACAGTACCGGTTTTCTGTACCTACTCACTTGTGGACTGAATAACGACCCTAAATGATAAGGAAGAGTACCGACCTTCGGTACTTAATCGACTGTGGACTGAGTTTGATATGATAGAATCTTATATAATAAGGAACTGTAGAAATATAAAACATTAAAATATTAAAATAATATTTTTTAATATAAATGTATTTAAGATATTTATTTTGTTACATAAGCGCAATCTTGAATCTCGTTTTAAACCAACGTTTTGTGTGTTTTGCATAAAATATGATTTCTAATAGCAAACTGATGAATTGGGTATACATTTGTAAAAGATGCATTATTTAAATCGTTCTGTAGGTATATATTTATATACATTATATTGTTTATTTTATAAACTAATGATTACTAGTGCTGTCAAAACATCTATGCTTGGTTCTGCTTGAGTTTTCTTTTAGAGCTGGTCTGGCGGCTGATTGTGCCGAGGACCTCAAAATGTGCAAATGTGCTCGAAAGAGCTTCTTGGGCTCACAGCGTCTGGTAGAAACAGCGCGTGACCCAAGAGCTGGCCCAGCGTATTAGCATTGCCATTCAAATTGGCAATGCCGTCTTGAAAACACTGCCCTCTCGCAGTGATCTGGATCAGGTGAGCTATCTATATATCGTTTAAAACGGTCCTTAGGTAGCTCTACTGTTTCATTTTAGATATTGTATATTATTCTGTACATTTCTGTAAATAAAACTTGTATTAGAACGCAAAATTTTATATGGTCTTTCGAAAACAATGAAGCCTATGTAAATGAAAAATGTGTTGATAATGTGCTATCGCGTTTATGCGAATTTAAGTGCCTTTTTTGTAATTTTACTCTATGGGTGAGATTTCCACAATAAAGTGAAGAGGGCTACTCGGCAAAACGGTAATCGATGTATCAGGACAATAAAATTGTAATTCAAATTTAAAATATTTTTATTCAATATAATCACAAGGATCACTTTTGAACATACATACTAGGTGAGATTAGCTACCAATTCCTCCTAAGAAGTCTGAGAAAAATTGACAAGAAACTCTTCTTATTGGTTAATGGCATGTGTCATTATGATGACAATTTTGCCAGTGTCAAGTGTTTAGATTATTTATAGTAAGACGTCACGAAGTCGTCGTGTTGTCGTTCGTCGTTTGTTATTTTATAAAAAATGATGTCTATTTATAAAATGTTTATAGGGATTATTTAATCACAATTATTTACACCCGAGTCAATATGTAACTCTTGCTTTACTTTAATAAACCGAAATTGCAAATAAAAACAGAAATAACTCGGGGGAAAAATATATAATATAAGACAACAATGTTTACTCTGTAAAACGGGCAAAAATAATCACGAAGACTATTCAAAGTGGTCCTTGATTTTATTTAAAAATAATGTTTTGACTTTGACTTTGAAACTGATAGATATTGACATTTCAAGAGTTCCTTAATCGCCATGCTGTTCCTGTTTAGGTTAGTTAAATAAAATAAAAGCACATGGCCTCAATTCTGTTGGCAGCAACCTAACTAATTTTAGCTAAAATTAGGTTTAGAAGTGTCAAATGAAACTTGGTATTCTGCTGTTACCAACTTATCCTAATTTAATTTTATCTAATTTAATTAAGCGTTTCTAATTTAGTTAGATGGTACCAACCGAATAGGTTTTACAAATGACTACTCCGCTCCGCAAAACGGCCAAAAATAATCTTGATTCGATTTGTTTTGGAACGATCGATGGAGCGGTCGACATTCCTTTTGACAATCGATGTCGTAATCCTCCACGAAAGATTCGATAATTTGAATTTCACAACGAAACCACATTCAGCGAACATTTCAACGATGTTATCGTTCCGATATATCATTACCGGTTTGCCGAACAGATGCTTTGAGCTAAGAATGGAAAGTCTAGGTAACTAAACTAGTTTGAACGTAGGTAAATCTGACACAGAACAAATATATACCTAATCTAATAATTTAAAAAAAAACTATATAATAAAAAGTTATGTCATCTGACAGTTGGTAGTAGCTCTGCCTTGTTGCTGTAGGTTAAAGGTTCAATTCACTCCCAGGATAAACATTTGTGTGATTAACATAGGTGTTTGTTCTATGTCTGGGTGTTATAAATTATTATAAGTATGTGTTTAAAAATATATAAGTATTCTACAGTCATCGGGTCACCATAAAACAAGCTATGCTAAGTTTGAGGCTAGTTGGTGTTGTGTACATCCAACAATTTGTTTATTTCTGTTGCTTGTGGTTTGACTCAAAGTGGTTATTATATAGAATAGAATAGAATAGAATAGAAAATGCTTTAACACACCACAAATACATTAGACTGTTAAAAGAAATGTTTAGCTACACGGTGGTACAATGGGCGGTCTTATCGCTAGATAGCGATTTCAGCCAGACAACCTTGGGATGGATAGAAATCAATATAGCTGAATATGGGATGATGAAAATAATATGAGTGATTTATGATAAAAGTAATATGTACATACATATTTACAGGATAACAAAATGTGAAATTCATATATACTTACGTAATATTACAAAAATAAGTAAATGAAAATAATATAATATAATTATATATAGGTATACATAAGTTGGCTGAGCCTGTTTCAATAGAGAAACGAATATTAAATGGCGGTTTTGGTTATGTACTCTCACTCGCACAGTATTGTTATTGTAAAAACCTGTTTTTTTTAAACATATTGCACATTTTACTACATTATATTTTAGATAAAAAACGTCCCAGGTTAAATGTTTAAAAATAAGTGTAAACTCTTTATAACGAAACTCAAGGGCCTACTTTTTCGTTATTGACCGAACGAAGCGAGTGTCTCCGTTATAGCTTAGACAAAAATTATTTCGTATGTCTGTCTGTCCGGATGTTCTCCTCTACAGGTCGCATTACTCAACCGATTCTCTAAAATTTTGTGAGTAGGTTCTATAACTATATTAATTTTTTGTCGATTCAGTTGCAATAGGCGGTTGAAAACGTAAAAAAAGTTATATATCAGTAATTTCAAAAAAAGTTTGCGAGGTTTACAGCTCACAGAGCATTAAGCATGTGCTACACGGTTTGAAACCGCAGTTTCTACCAAGGTGACCTTGGTAGAAACGTATGTTTCAAGCCGTGTAGATAGTGGTTGCAAACCAAATTTCGCATGACCTTTAAACGCCCTTGGTAGAAAGGCTTGCCCAGCAAACCACTGGCAGAAACGGTGGTTGCAAACCGTCTAGCCGCTTGTTTAAAACCACGCGTACCACAGTCGCGCCGCTGCACGCATCGGGCGCGGACGTATTGCGCGCACGCACGGTATTACGGAGAAAGAACGTGAGGTTATCACTGAATTCATCGAGTTATTTAGAGACCTACCCTGTCTCTGGGACTTAATGTCTAAGGAGTACAAAGACTCCACCCAAAAAAAATGTTTTTTTTCTTCAAATGCACACAAAAGTGCCATACAAACTCCAAACTTTAGAAATTTTGATAAATAAGGAGCCATGGCCTCTTTGCAAATTGTTATAGTGCATTACAAGCATTCTGCACACGTCAATTCAGCACGAGCGTTTTAAACACACTGAAGTTTGGGGTTTGTTTAAAACCGTGTAGACAGAAAACGTTCTACCAAGGTCACCTTAGTAGAAACTGCGGTTTCAAACCGTGTAGCGCATGCTTAAGTATAGAATGTTATCATAATACGAGAGGTGCCTAATGTGTTTAGTAACTGGGGCCAATGTTCCTATAGACAATGCGAGGATGTTTACAATCTCAGTTGTTATTCTTAGAAATTTTTCACTTCAAAGATTTAGTCGTTATATAATAATAATAATACCGGACATTTCACACAGCATCATCTGGCCCCAAAGTAAGAAGAGCTTGTGTTATGGGTATCACATGACTGATATACTACTTATATACTTTTTTTTTTATAAATACATACATATTATAAGTACATAGAAACACCCAGACCCGAGACAAATAGTTGCAGATCATACAAACATTTGCCCCGCGGCGGGAATCGAACCCGCAACCTTTTGCGTCTCAGCTCAGGTATATTTGTAATGCTGACAAATTTTCACCCAAAGCGGGATATTTACAACGATATAGGTGAGTTTTTCTGCTTCTCGATATTATGTTTATCTCGTGATCATGGCGCATGCAACTGTGCCGAAATATCGGGAAGCAGAAAAACTCATATATCATGTGGTAAATATCCCGTTTTGAGTGAAAGTTATGACGACCTCTGTGGCGCAGTGGACTAAGGTCCGGCTGAGATGCAGAAGGTTGCAGGTTCGATTCTTGTCGCGTGACAAATGATTTATGATCTGCAAGTATTTGTTTTGGGTCTGGGTGTTTTTATTTATTTATAATATATATGTAAATATGATAAAAAAACAATGTAGTATATCATTCATGTGGAATCCATAGCACAAGCTCTTCTTATTTGGGGGCCAGATGATGCTGTGTGAAATGCCAGGCATTATTTATGTTCGAAATCATTATAGTTTTTTAAGTTAGTAATGCTGATATAAATAACTTACTGACGTCTAAATATGAATTTCATTTTGCATTTCTTCGTAATGAAATGCTGAGACCTGAGCAGTGGCCGTTCCGCTATAAGGTATATCAATGTATATCTAGGTTTTAAAGTAATCCAACCAAATTGTACAAATTTTTACGTTATCGAAAGACGTTACAAAGAGTTTACACTTAATTTTATACCTATATATCTAAAGTTAAGCAAAGAAGTGATATTATATTCTAAGATTACTTTGGCCTCTAGGAAATCGTATATTTTATTAATATATCGTTACGTCATTCATTGACTGAATGAATGACTTACTTATATGACAATTTACAAATTTTTCGTGATAAGATAACACACATAAACACGGGTTTTACTCACGTATTATTTAGTCGATGGAGGCACCTACACTGTTTAGATTAATCTAGAGAAATTCATCAGGGTGAGTTTGATCAGCGGTTCGTGAGTTGCCGCTCGAGTTCACGGTTTGCACCAAAGAGTATAATAATAATACGGGAGGTTTGCACTGCGGGTGACGTATCCCGCGGCGCGGGTCGTGCGTGCAGGACAAAATAATACGTGAGTAAAGCCCATGTTTATCAGAATGTATTGTATGACAATGTTATAAATATCTGCTGGGCGGTTATGGAATTATGTTACTAACAAAACATTGATACTATAACAGCTTTCAGTTACTATTAATGAATTGGTATTACGGAAGGTTGATATTGATTTAAAAATATACTGTCCTAAGAATAGAAACGAATTAAAATAATAGAAATCCATAAAATAATGCCTATTGCTATTGGAAACAGTTAGGCTCGTTAAACTGAAAGTACATATACTTACTGAATCCCAAGCTTTTTGCCATTATAATTATCTAATATTTAAGGCTTTATGAGATGGTTCTTGTTTATTAGGTTTTTAAATTAGCTAATCGACAAATCTATCATTTCGCTGTTCTATAGTACTGTCTCTCATAAGCCAACTGACAATATCAGCAAGACTCGAAACACAACTGGGATTAGAAATTGTTTTCTTAAATCGCAAAAATGGACGTTGAAGCCAACTGTATAGAATTCAAACTCTTTTAAGAATCGGGGAGTATTTCCTGATAGCTCATACGTGATACGATGGTAGATCCGGGGATTTGTCTTAGTCTGGCGCCGGCCGAACAAATTTAAAAAGAAGTAGGTAAGTACTTAGAAATAACTTAGTGTAGGTAAGTTTGTGTGTGCTGCAGCACGACTAATAGGCCATAACTCAGTGAACTTTTTCACCCAAAACCTGAACCTGGTGTACCTAGCTACATAACATACCTAACTATTGTGCTATGAAAAGTTAGTGTGGGTGTGTAGCAAACTATTCATAAAGTTTTAAAGATTATTATAAAGCTTATGAGATGTTTCGCAGTCTTGTGTTACTGTTAGTATTTCTTTCTTTTCATTTAATTTTGATGATGCTATTTCCACGTTAGACAAATCTGAAGGTGTTGAGATCTGTTGTTCCGGGTCCTCGGTACCTATATCTACGAAAATAAAAAGTTAGGTAGCTATTAAGTTAATAAATCTATTAGGTATGTAGGTAGGTAGTTACCTGCCTAAAAGCAGGTGTTTCGAAATTTTCATTCAATGTACCTATGTGTACGACGAATGAGGTTACATACCATTTCCGTGGGGTTGATCATCCATTTGGTTGCTTCTTGATAATAGTGGAGCTACATTGCTTGATGAAAATGGTGGCGCTACATAGCCTCGCTTCCCTAATTGGGCTAACCGTTGTGCACGGTTCGCCATCCCAAACTAGAAAACAAGAAACTTAGGTAACAAACATGACTATTTTGAATAGCATACCAGAAACCAATAGATAGGTACCCATCATCAGATCAGCTCACTGTCATCATAATGTTGCATTGTCTTCAAAATTATATGGATATGCAAATTTCAGCTGAATTGTTTGAGGTAACTGGTTTTAATGGTAGGTAACGCCAAATGGTTATAAATAATATTGACATAAAAGTCAGTAAAGTAAGTATAGTAAACGATAGTTTGGTGAAACAACGACGAAAGTTACAGTTGCGTCGTTGTTGCCCTAGAAAAGTACAAAATAATTGTCACAATTACCTTTATGTCAACGCAGTCCCAGAAACAAACACTTTCTGCGGCTCCACGCGCGCAACTGACCACAAACTATCAACTGACCAATAAGACGTTCTTGTCACTAGCATTCGCGAAATTGCTAAAATTTACTGTTGGCATAAGTGCCCTCTGGTGGCTTGCAGTCAAAATATCAATTTGTCGTTTTTGCACCGGTTATAACTCGTGTTTTAAAATCTCATTTTTTTCAAAAATAAGTTAGGTAAGTATACTTATTTTTGAAAAAAATGTTAAATGCGTCGATATTGCACCGGATTTTCAAATACATACAATACCCAAACAGAAAAAACACCTATGTTCATCACATGAATGTTTTTCCTAAGAGGAAATCGTACCCTCAATTTACAGCGCAGAAGGCAGAACTACTACCAACTGAGCTGACAGGCCAAACAATAGGCACCTAGCCTACTACAACAAGCTAACTGTAGTAGGTACCGGAGGTTTTGCATTCTCAAAATGTTCTATTGTAAAATGTATCTTATCGTATAACTAGGTGTTTCGATCCACTGTGACTACAGAGGCTACAGAGGCTCCGTGCACTTGAGAAATTGATCCTGAACATATAATGTAATGTAAGACAATGAACCTGTAGGATGTAAGTAGGTATGAGAGAACATTTTTACTAGGTATAAACTTAATACATGCTATGATGCTATGTGCTATGGAGAGAGTTATGTTGGGTGTTTCACTACGTGATAAAATTAGCAACGAGGACATCCGTAGAAGAACCAAAGTAACCGACATAGCATTCAAAATTTGCAAGTTGAAGTGGCAATGGGCAGGCCATATATCTCGCAGAACTGATAACCGCTGGGGAATAAAAGTTCTCGAATGGCGACCAAGGACAGGAAAACGAAGCGTAGGACGACCACCCACCTGACGATGGACTGACGACATTTTAAAGATCGCAGGAAGTCGGTGGATGGGGCAGAGGGCTCAAAATCGTTCTTCCTGGAAATCTATTGGGGAGGCCTATGTTCAGCAGTGGACTTCTTAAAGTCCACTGCTGAACATAGGCCGTGGCTGTGGCTGATATGATGATGATGAATCATTATTGATGATAAACTTAAGTTTACCCTTCAATCTGATTTAAACAGAATGCCATCCGTGTGCGAGTCAGACTCGCACTTGTCAGTTTATAAGGGTTCCGAAGACACAACCTTTATAGTTTAGCCATGTCCGTCTATCCATAGACGAACAAATACATTCGTTTTTATTAGTTCGTCTATGGTACGTTCATGGTCTCACTGTCTGTCTGTCCGTCCCTAATGAGAGGTCTTGCTTGCAGACTATATCGCGATAAAATTTGTAAGGTAATACGTATTAGTGGCCCCTACAATGTTAAGAAATAAAAACATAAGTTCATCAACATTGACGACCTCTGTGGTGCAGTGGGCCAAGGTCCGGCTGATACGCAGAAGGTTGCGGGTTCGATTCCCCGGGACAAATGTTTGTATGATCTGCAAATATTTGTCTCGGGTCTGGGTGTTTCTATGTATAATATGTATGTATTAACAAAAAAACCTATATAAATAGTATATCAGTCATATGGTACCCATAACACAAGCTCTGCTTACTTTGGGGCTAGATGAAGCTGTGTAAAATGTCCGGCATTATTTATTTATAACTGTGCGTGAATATAAAGTAGGTAATTCTATCAGTCATCTGGTTCTAATAGAACAAGCTACGCTTGATACGGTAATGTGTCAATTGTCCAGCAGTGTTTATTATTTTAAGATATTTACATTAACGTTTTCGTTGTATGGGTCTGGGTCTCTATAGAACGGCAACTTCATAGGTCACCCATTATCATCTAGGTACCTCCGCAATATGCAAGAGGCTAAATAGTCCCAGCTAGTGTCGGTTGCTCGTAGCTTCAATTGCACTACATGCATAATCAACAGGTACAGTTAACTACGCAGCCTCCAGCGCCTTTCTGCGCATATCTGACGAAGGGCGGGAGCTGCGGCGGGCGTTATCAGTACGCTGCGAGCGGCCGTTGGCGGCAGTCTTGGTGAGTTGCTCTTACCGCTATTATAATCTAGTAATAGTCATAAGAGAAATCACACTAGTAAACTGTAGTCTTAGGTATAGGTAGATAGGTATTACCTAGGTTAGGTAATTTGCAATATTAAATTACGGTGTGGTTGATTTTGGTAGTTGATTGACTATTGATTTTATTTTGCTCAAACTAGTTTACCCGAGCTTCGGTTTTAATAGTAAAAGCTTACATATTTCCATCGAGATAAATATACTAGAACAAATCTCTTTGTTC
The DNA here is from genome assembly GCA_948098915.1 of Lampropteryx suffumata. Classification (NCBI taxonomy): domain Eukaryota; kingdom Metazoa; phylum Arthropoda; class Insecta; order Lepidoptera; family Geometridae; genus Lampropteryx; species Lampropteryx suffumata. The sequence goes on along the minus strand of OX402558.1, from coordinate 14,878,043 downwards.
ACGCGTCAAAAAACTATAGCTGGTTTTGATGACGTAGCTCTGACACTATAGCCATTTTGAATTAAACCGACCAATTGCTAATATTTTTATATAAATCTATGCATATTTCTATGCATATTGATCATTCATATGGTTTTTCATCTTTTTCTTTATTGGTATGTGTCATAATGATGTAAATTTTGCCAATGTCAAGTGTTTATATTGTTTATAGTATGATGTCTCAAAGTCGTATCTTGTCGTTAGTCATTTGTTATTTTCTATAAAATGGTGCCTTTTATATAAAATAATTATACAGATTATTTTTGCTCGAATCCCAAAAATAAACAAAGCTTTTATGCCAATTTTTCACACCCGAGTCTACTCTAGCTTTATTTAAATAAAAACAAATAATTACTTATAAAACGATAAGTAATTTGGGATATATCTCGAGAAAAATTAATAATATAAGAGCGCAATGATTGCTTCGCAAGACGACCAAAAATTTAATTATTAAATGATCATAAATTTGGATTAAGTAGATGCAAGTCGCAACATGACAACAACATAATATATCAAGGTTCTGTCATTCTCGAATGTATTGTATGTTAGAAGCGACTTGTGGGTTTCATGAAGTCGTTAAAGAGAACAATGGCCTTGATTGGAAAATGATTCGGTTATTTTGCCGGACCGGTAAAATGTTTAAATTAAAGTTCATTAATTTGCTAAATGATGTGTGATTTACGTGTTTTAGCTTAGTACAGACGCCATATAATTTAGTGTTGACTAAATCTGTGAAAAGTCCTAGGAAAATCAATTCTATAAAGGGACAAAATGATAATTAAAACTTTGTTTCGATAATTAAAATACTCGAAACAGGCGAGGGGACCCTCGCCTGTTTCGAGAGGGAGAGCCTCTCGAATTTGAAATTTGTTTTATTAAAAATAAAGTTGTTCGTACACGTAAATTTGCTAGTTCAGAGCAACAGAATCATCATCAATGACTCAAACTATGGGCTGTATTCCTGATCCATACTCTAACTCTTTTTCTTCTTCCTTAAATGGCATCGGTCTTGGTGTAAATTTTGCCAATGTCAAGTTATTTTGTTTTATTATTATTATTGTCGGTTATAATATCGTATCGACCCAAAGTAACAGTCGATAGTCATTTGCCTACAAACCTCATCGAAGAATGACCGTTTCAATGTTCTTGGATTCGTCGTACAAATGACAAAGCAAATATAATTGTGTTTGCTGACAAAAAGATAACCGACTTCATTGAATGAAATTTGAGCTCATAAAAATACAAACGAATTGAGAACCTCCTTTTTTTAAGTCGGTTAAAAACATTAAATAACATGAGAACGAATTCAATAACCTGTGTTCATAAAATGTCAAACGAAGGAACCTTTTTAAATTGTTCATTCAGTCGTAAATTAAAACTTTGAAAGCTCGTAAAATTTGAATGAGGTCACCTTGAGAAGGCTTTCTTACGATGAAATGTCACTGACCTAGCTAGAGACCAACACACCCAATCGAGAATTCTGAGTTTGTAATTTCATAAAGTAACCTATCACTTCTAAATTAATTATTATTTCTTGTTTTATTTTTCTTTTTCTTTGTCATTCAGTCATCTTAGCGGAGTTTTATTGAATTTAATGAAATGGTGACTACATAGGACAAGTATGGACAATTGAATTATAAGTGAATTATAGTGCAATGTGATTTGAACGACGAGAAATCCCGAGAATGTTCTAGACGGCTATTCCGCGATGACGTTTAGAATAGATGAATTACCATCGACTAAGACTTTATTATCAACTACCGACTCGCACCGGCTTCGTACGGGTGCAATGCTGATACTAAATATACTACATAATGTCTAATGTGATTAGAAACCTCTAGAATTATCAGTGTTCCTCTACTATATTATGCATGTATTATACATATAAATCTTCCTCTTGAATCACTCTATCTAAACTGCATCAAAATCCGTTGCGTAGTTTTAAAGATCTAAGCATACATAGGGACAGACAGACAGCGGGAAGTTACTTTGTTTTATACTATGTAATGATCAATCACTTGACACTGGCAAAATTATCGACAAGACAGATGCTATTATAGGAAGAAAAGAAGAAGAAGCACCCAATCGAGGGTTTTTTTCCCTTAATATTTCGCAAGGTAAAATTGCTCTTCCTAATTAATATATTTTTTATATCCATCTTTTGTATGATAATCTGTGTAATCTTTTGGGACATTTTAATTAATAAATTGAAACTTCTTATTAGAAAATAATTTAATTGTGTGTTGCTTTGGCTGACCTTTCAGCCCAGTTGGTAATAGCTTTTCGGTGCTGCAGGTTCTGGACTGGATTCCCTCTCACGAACAGAGGTGTTTGTTCTGTGTCTAGGTGTTATAAGGTATCATAAGTATGTATTTAAAATATATAAGTATTCTATCAGTCATCTGCTCACCATAATACAAACTATGCTTAGTTTGAGGCTCGATAGTGTTGCATGCATTGTCCACCAATATTTATTTATTTATATTTTATACGACGAGGAAACCAAGGCGGTCATTCCGCGATGATGTTTAGAATAGACACATGAGGATCAAACGCGACTTTGTGTCGATATTATAAGAAAACAATACCTGATCTTCTTCATTTCTTCCTATAACGGCATCTGTCTTGTCGACAATTTTGCCAGTGTCAAGTGATTGTTTGATAGTAAAGTCTAAGTTGATGGTTATATGTCAATTCTAAACATCATCGCGGAATGGCCGTCTAGAACTATCTCGAGATTCCTCGTCGTTTAAATCACATTGCACCATAATACACTTGTAATTAAATTGTCTGAACTTGTGCTATGAAGTCACAGTTTATTCATTATAATATAATAATAATAATACCGGACATTTCACACAGCATCATCTGGCCCCAAAGTAAGCAGAGCTTGTGTTATGGGTACCAACATGACTGATATACTACTTATATACTTTTTTTTTGTAAATACATAAATATTATACATAGGAAAACCCAGACCCGAGACAAATACTTGCAGATCATACAAACATTTGTCCCGCGGCGGGAATCAAACCCGCAACCTCTTACGTCTCAGCCGGTTCTAAGCCCACTGCGCCACAGAGGTCGTTAAAATTCCGATAAGATTACTGAATAAAAGATGAAATAAAACGAGAAATAAATATTAATTTAGAAGTGATATGTTACTTTATGACACGACAAATGAAGAATCAAAACAATAATTACGTGACTGGACAAAATTATTATCAAGACATATGTCAGCATAAGAAGCGAAGAAGAAGATCCACTTGCCCAGCCCAGCCCAGCAACGGATTGTTAAACGGCCTCCATATTCAAATATTTAATAGATCGTTTCCACCATTTTCATCATCAGTCTTTCTATTAATATTATTAAAGAAGTTTTTTTGGGTGTTGCATGTATAAAATTATACTAGCTGTTGCCCGCGGCTTCGCACGCGTGTTATCTACATATAAAGTAGCCTATATTCTTCCTCAATCTCCTATTTATCTTTATACCAAAATTCATCAAAATCGGTTCAGCGGCTTAGACGTAAAAACGTAACAAACACACAGACAGAGATACTTTCGCATTTATAATATTAGTATAGAATTGTTCGTGGCAATGGGCAGGCCATATAGCTCGCAGAACTGATAACCGTTGGGGAGTAAAAGTTCTCGAATGGCGACCAAGGACAGGAAAACGAAGCGTAGGACGACCTCCCACCCGATGGACTGACGACATTGTAAAGATCGCAGGAAGTCGATGGATGGAGAGGGCTCAAAATCGTTGTTCCTGGAAATCTATTGGGGAGGCCTATATCCAGCAGTGGACTTCATAAAGGCTGATATGATGATGATTGTTCGTGGCTCAATTACGTTTAACGGCTGAACAGATTTGAATAAAACTTAGTATAATTGTAGTCTGTGACCTGTAATTGCTTACAGGCTACTTTGTATGTACGTACCACGCGTGAGAGCCCGCGGGCATAAGCTATAATATAAATAAGCGGCACCCCGTTATCTATGATTTCGTTGGGTTCAGGGTTCGGGGCTTTAGAATTCTCTTCTATAGATAGGAGCTCAACTCAAGTGCACTTTTGTTGAGCATCTGCTCAACGTCTTCAGGGCTTTAAATGTACCTACGTAAGTCGGTACCTACAAATGAATGCGCTTTTGTGTCACGCTCACGTTGCTTAAACTGTGGAGTTTTATGATTTAAATGTTTAAAGAGTGATAGTGCCTACCTACTATTTAGCTTCAATATACAATAAAACTGGCTTCTGTACGCGGTTTCGCACGCGTTTCATTTATATAATAAACTAGCTGACCCGGCAAACTTCGTACCGCCTCAGAATCAATGAATACAAAAGCAAGCATTTTTTTCATATTTACTCACCTTTTAAACCTTCCCTGGACTACGACAAACATTTCAACACCTTAATCAGCCAAATCAGACCAGCCGTTCTCGAGTTTTAGCGAGACTAACGAACAGCAATTGATTTTTATTATATAGGTTTGCGAAATGCGTACTGGACACACTTTAGTCTTCCGAAGTAAGCAAGAATAAGAACACCCAAATTAATTGATTACCTACTTAAGCAAAAAAAACATAATTATTGGATTTTTTGGTTTGCAAATCTGACTAATTAACCCTGATTCTGTAGTGAGCGATCTTATTTCGTTTACACTAAAGTCCAAATTAGAGTAACAGTTTTAAAATAAGTTATGTTAAGACATTTTAGTCCGAGGAAACAACAGAATTAGGCCCAAATATAATACTACCCGTAATAAATTTCCGTTACTTGTACCCCTACCCTTATATGTTCCGTCTTTACAGCTCTATTGAACAAACATCTAATAGTGCAAACATACAAACCTCCTTTCGCATTCATAATAAAGGGTGTCTCAGTAAGAGTGCACTATTAAAATTTAATCTAATTTTTTTTTCCTGTATGTGGCAACTTTGAAATTTTACAGCTGTCACCTATGTTTGTTCCGATTAATATAAATGGAGCATGACACAAAAGAAAAACGTGTTATCATTGTGAAAACTCATTAGAAAAATGGAGAAAGTTGCGCTAAGACTTTTTGACAAAGATGTGGCTGTATCTCACTGATAACGCGTTGGATCTCGGCCTTGAGCTTAGAAATTGTTTTAGGTTTATTCGCATAACCCCGAGATTTCACAAAACCCCAAAGAATGAAATCGCATCGTATGATCTTGGTGGCCAGTTGACATCTGATTTTTGTGAGATGATTTGGTCTGTATATCATTGCTGCAATAAATAAATTCTAAATTGTTTCATGTTTTATAATATTAGTAGGAAGTAGTAAAACGCCCCGCAGCTTCGTTCTCATAACTTTGACGCCAATAAAATTCCCCGATGTCGATGTATAAAAGGGTTTCTCAACCCTCAATCCAGGTCATAATATATATAATTATACTATCGTGGATAAACGGTAATGTTACGGCATTTCAATAGCGCCCCAGATACGAAATCACGTCTTTAATAAACAGAGCTTCAATCGATTTTGAACGATGAAACTTAATAATAGATCGAGCGAGCGAAGCGAGCGATCGTCTCAGTTGTAACTTGAGAAAAATTGCTCAATTGGCTTTGTATATTTGTTTATTCGACGATCACTTTTGAGGCGATCCAAGCTGCATGAAATTAGGTATGTCGACAGATAAAGCTAATTGGTAGTATTTTAAAGAAAACGTATTATAATATAAATGACTATATTATTGATAAGAATGCATGTTGCTCTGCCCTCAGACAGTTAACTGACAGATTTGCATTTTGCAATGTATAAACTACTGTTATCTTATATTAGTTTTTTCGTAGTACATAGTTTCGTAGATGGATCATGTCGCAGCGCGACATCGACTAAAGTATCGATCGGTAATCGGTCTATACATCACTAGAAACTAGTTCCATCACTAGTGGCGGCGCTAGTGTCGCCGCTGTCTTACGATCGGCGCGGACGCCGTTTCCGCTTCCTTCTTTTTTTTGTCCCTCATGTAATGGCCGCAAGTTTGCGATATCATAGTCTTATCTTTATATTTTAATCACATTTTTTAACTGTGAAGAACAACAATAAATTAATTTATACAAAGTCAACCTGCATTCATATTGAAGAAGCCCCAACAGAACATACAAAAAAGCGCTAGGACCAGGACTAGTTTCTTGCCAGTTCTTCTCGGGCTTAGGTTAGGAGGAATTGGCACCTAAATTCACCTAGTATGTAAGACGTTTCAAAGTGATCCTTGTGATTGTATCGAATAAAAATATTTGATGCTGATTTTGATTTCGATTAGAATTGATAAATAAGCTTGTATTGAACTAAATTAGACAAGAGGTTCTAGATATAAGGTTCGAAATGAATTAAATAAATAAGGTTCTACAAATGTACCAAGTACGGTGTTAAATTGAAGTGCTTTGTTTGAAATAAACCATTTTAACTTGAGCTCCTATCTGCTAAGAGTTTCGTTGACTACATAGGTCTGAGCTAAAACGAGACTGGTCGTTCCTGTTTGATTTGAAATATTTCTGAGTAAGTAGGTATGTAATTACAGTGACATCGAGCTGATCTAATGATGGAGTCAAAAGCTGTTTAATGGTAGGTACTTCTTAGGTAAAATACCCGCGTTGAATTTGATATATGAACTCATTTGAATCAGCTCGCACTTAGTAATGAAAATTTAATTATTTAATAAAAAATGCTTTGTATGAACCTACTTAATTACTTCTTCATAGATTTTAAATTTCATAGAAAATCTACCTACGGACTTATTGATTGATACGATACGGGCATCGCGAAATGTCCGATACAGGTTTCGGTTGATGCTTGCGATCTATTTCCGACACAACGAATCATAAGCGCAGATCTGCTACAATCGATAATAACCACTTACAAAAATAAACTACAGTACACCAAAACTCAGAGTCCCTCCCGTTCAATCAAAACCATACTCTATTACCAAGCTGAATAGTTTATTTTCCAAAACATGGAAATTTCATCTCCTGTTACCGCCCTCTGAAAATCATCTTTATGGCTATAAACTAGAGTTGTGTTTTGCTTGTAAATGAGGTAATAATTTAGTGGATGTTATCGTTTGCGTTTTCTTTCCCCACGCATGAGGTCCGAAACCTTGAAAGCGTCACGTCGCCGGTCGTAGACTCGTAGCTATATCGTAGCACCTAATTGTATGCCTCGTAGCAATGGGTGCTACGATGCTACGAACAAAGCTAAAATTGATGCAAAATTTGTTGGTAGTTCTTTACACCTACATTTCCAATAAAATAATTTGATTCTTAGATTTTTCTTTGTTCGCTTTGATAAGGGAATTGAGCTTGCGTCCCTTCGATCCTCTGATATATTATCCTATCCTACCTATCCTACTAATCTTTATATATATATATAAATCTTCTGTGCGTGTGTTTGTAATTAAACTCCTCCTAAACGGGAAGACCGATTTTTTTATGAGTGTTCAAGTAGATTCGAGAATCAAATGGTTTAGATTTACAATTAGTTTTTTTTTTAAAAAAACGCAGACTAAGTCGCGAACGGGACAGCTAGTATAAATGTAATACTTTTTATGGATTTTGTGATATTACTGCTTCTTCTTCTTTTTATACGCTTTATATTAGCTTCACTTGTATGTATGTTTGTAACCGACTCCTTAGGACGCGATTTTGACCCACTTTAAACGTAGTCCATTAAAATGTTACATTTTTTAGGCCTTAGTGTGCATTTGTCAGAGGACGCAATTTTATTTTTTTAATGTGTAGGGGGGGTCAGTAGAAGCTTAAGTTCAAGTTTGTGGGGTCGGCACCCTTGTCCCCCGGCCGCCATCTTGGAAAAGGGGGTGCAAAGGGTTTTCGCGCTGTATCTCGTAAACTAGTTACCTTACAGAAAATTTAATCAAACATAAAATGTAGCAAATTAAATTTCCTACAATTTTATTTCTATTACTTTTTATCGTCAAGTGACCAACAAAAAAGTTATAAACAAAAATAAATGAAAATTTTGTTTGTTTGTTCTAGGTTTTACAGCGCTCCAAACTTAAACGGATTCTCGAATGCTCATAGGGATGCAATAAAAACTAAAAATTAGGCTTACTTTTCTATCTATATTTTTTTTATTTATACAATTTATTATGATCTTAACATTCCTATGCTATTATTGAACTATGTTTGACCCTTTTACCCACCACCTATGAGGTATAACATGGGCAAAGTCAAATTTATAAAAATTTAATGCATTTTTTAATGCATTTTTTGTCACTGTCTTAGCAAATCGTTTGTATCGCAGAGTGTCTAGAGTATCGTCTTTATTTCCGCCATATAAAAAGACGAAAAAACGTTCGCCAACAACACTGAGTAACGATGACTCGACTTTCTCACTCATAAATAATTTAGTTCCACTTGCTAACTCTGGATGCTTCTGCAAAATTTTTATAAATTTGACTTTGCCCATGTTATACCTCATAGGTGGTGGGTAAAAGGGTCAAACATAGTTCAATAATAGCATAGGAATGTTAAGATCATAATAAATTGTATGAATAAAAAAAATATAGATAGAAAAGTAAGCCTAATTTTTAGTTTTTATTGCATCCCTATGAGCATTCGAGAATCCGTTTAAGTTTGGAGCGCTGTAAAACCTAGAACAAACAAACAAAATTTTCATTTATTTTTGTTTATAACTTTTTTGTTGGTCACTTGACGATAAAAAGTAATAGAAATAAAATTGTAGGAAATTTAATTTGCTACATTTTATGTTTGATTAAATTTTCTGTAAGGTAACTAGTTTACGAGATACAGCGCGAAAACCCTTTGCACCCCCTTTTCCAAGATGGCGGCCGGGGGACAAGGGTGCCGACCCCACAAACTTGAACTTAAGCTTCTACTGACCCCCCCTACACATTAAAAAAATAAAATTGCGTCCTCTGACAAATGCATACCCAAATGTAACTTTTCAATGGACTAACGGCCAGATTTCATTCAAATTTTGAAATTAAAAAAAAAAAACCGATTTTCCTAAATTTAAACTAAAAAGTAGAAAATAAATTATAGTTCAAAAAAACCAAAAAACACGCTTTATATAGAAAACCAAACTAAAAAATTTAAAATTAATTTTAATAAATGTAAGTAAGAAAAAAATGTTTTATAAAAAAAAAGCGATTTTTTAAGATATTATCGAAATGATAATCCTTCTTCTCATATCTGCCAATGAAATATTTATAACTATTGACACCATGCACCCCACGCTTTTTTTTAAATAAAACATATTTTCTTACTTACATTTATTAAAATTTATTTTCATTTTGGTTTTCTATATAAAGCGTGTTTTTTAGTTTTTTTTAACTATTATTTATTATTGTGTCACTTGTTATTTCGAAACTGTGGAAAAGATCAAAGTGTGCTTCAGAAGCTCCTTAAACTTGGTTTAGATATAGCCGTGGATCTAGATTTACCGATCGTTTTTACTACGTACCTCGCGGCAAAGCCGCGTGCAGCAATTACTACTTTTATCATGAAGTCCATTGTTAAAAATATTGAAACAAAAATTCTGTTGGTAACTATTTTCGGGTTCTTTTTACTTAAGCCAATTATTTAGCAAAGTCGACAGGTTTGTGAATGTCATGCTTAAAATTCCCAGCTCCGTTTCAGCATTAATTGAGAGGGCTCTGTCAAAAATTTGTGCGTAATGGTCGGTAATATCGCTAGAGAGGAATTCCCTCCCCCACCTCCCTGGTAGCTCGGAGCCTCTCTTATAAAGGGACCTGGGAGCCGGGAAACTTTCCTTTTAGATGCGGCACCGAGTTTTCAACATTTAACATGATTGGGGTTCGTAAAGGGTTAATTAATACGAACCTTACTTATTAATATCTATTTTTTTTTCTTCTTACCGTGTGCTATTTTGAACCAGTGTGATGAAAGGATTAAAGTCCACCTCAGAGGCTCTTTTCGTGCACTCGGCACATGTCTTTGAACTTTTTAGGTTCTACGACATGCCGGTTTCCTCATGATGTTTTCTGTCACCATTGGAGAGTATTAGTATATCGCACATACATTTTTTTACCAGAAAATCCATTTTCCATTTTTAACCTGATATAATAATTTTGTTTTATAAACTAAAAAGACAACCGACTTCATGCTTATAAAAAATATCATAGATGTATCCAATTTTTTTATTTTTGCTGATTTTTTAAAAACCGCTCGACCGATTTCCATAAAATTTCATTGGGACCACTCGGGAAGTAAACGCTTTGAAACCAAAAAGAATTTTCCAAATCGGTTCAGGTGTCTCTGAGTAATCCATGTACAAAAAGATTCCGAGTAATTGAGAACCGCTTCTTTATTAACCGACTTCTAAAAAAAGATGTTTTGAAGTCGGTTAATAAAGAAACGATTGGTAAATGGTAGTTTTAGTCAATACATCGTTTTGTGCGAGTGACAAGACATGACTAGAACCGCTATTAAAGATTAGTTTTTTATTAAGACATAATATCATTAACTGGTCTCTCAGCTCAGTTGGTAGTAGCTCCGCCTTCGCGATGCCGGTTGCGGGTTCAATTCCCTTGACAAATATTTTTGTGATAATCATAGGTGTTTGTTCTGTTTGGGTGTTTTAAGGTATCATAAGTGTGTATTTACAAATATATAAGTATTATATCAGTCATCTGGTCACCATAGTACAAGCTATGCTTAGTTTGGTAAATATATTTAACTAGCTGACCCGTGCCTACTACATTGGACGGTTACACCTTCACAAAAGTACTTTAATATTAAAGTACTAATATCGCTATTAAAAAAAAGATAGCTATTAAAATTATTGTAATAATTAGAGAGATTAACAAAGTTACGGATAAATATTAATTAATGGCGCTAGCGGCCACCCGCCCTATTACCGTTCCCGTTCCCGTATTTTTTCCGGGAATAGCCTATATCTTAATCCAAGTTACTATCTATATTCATTTTAAGTTTCATCTAAATCGGCTGACTTTGTTTTATATTATGTAATGATACTAGCTGCTGCCCGCGGCTTCGCACGCGTGGTACCCAAAAAAAGTAGCCTATGTCTATATAGATTTATTGATTATAACTCCCATTATCTAACCAGAAATGATCACCCGTAAGTGTATTAAACTCGATCAATATATGCTTTCCGGCCTCACAGTACTTTTTTTTTATCATAGGTAGACCTACGTTTGACCACGAACTCGCCTGATGTTAAGCGACGATGTGGCCGACGATGGGGCCCGCAGGTCTAGAAGATATCTATTCACTCTTGACTTGAAGAGACACAAATTGTAGTTTTCAGGAAAGACAGACGACGGCAAATCGTTCCAATCCTTGGCTGTACGCATTATAAATGTGGAAGCAAAGCGCTTTGTTCGTAAGGGTGGAGACTGACAAGGCATGGATGGTATTGAGCGGTGCGTCTGCTTGTCCTGTTGTAAAAAGGGATGATGGAATGAGATCATGTAATTCCTGGGCACAGTACAATTAATAGTAGCTCTACTTTCTAGGCCGTATGTACATTCGATCGATCCCTATTCAGGACAAATTTGTGTTATGATCACAAGTATTCTATCAGTCATCTAGGTCCTATAATAATACTCTAATTGTACTCTTTTTTGACCGAGCGAAGTGAGTGTCTCCGTTTCAGCTTAGGCGAATATGCTTTCGTATGTCTGTCTGTCCGGATGTTCTCCTCTACAGGTCGCATCTCTCAACCAATTCTCGTGAAATTTTGTGTGTAGGTTCTATAACTATATAGAATTTTTTGTCGATTCAGTTTTTGGATTTTTTTCAAAATGGTGGAGATATGGGGGTTGAAAACGTAAAAAAAGTTAAATTTTAGTCATTTCGAAAATAGTTCGCGAGGTCTACAGCTCACAGAGCCATTAGTTCTATTGTTATTATTTTTTCATTACCCACTTATTGATTTTTAATAAGTGGGTCATCTGAGAGACAGAAAGTTGCGGGATCAATTTCAGCTGTGGAACTCTTAGTATCACCTGCATGTTTTATCTCTGGTCTAGGTGTTTTGCTATGTATAATATGTATGTGTATTTAAAAAAGGGAATGGAATAAAAAATAACATAAGTAGTATATCAGTCATGTGGTACCCCATAACCGAAGCTCTATTTACTTTGGTGTTAAATGATGCTGTGTGAAATGTCCATCAATATTTATTTACTTGTCTTGATTTTAAATTATATTTTGCAGATACTGAAGCACAGCGTGTGTTGAGACATCATGTATGACCCCCGTGAGCCAGTGCAGTGTAAGTTTCCTTGCATCTTAATACCTAACATATAAGAGTTATTATTCTCTATTTATCCTTTTTAAATCATAAATAGTTAACTAAAAATTTGCAATGTAAAACCTTTCAAAACTTTCGTGAGTTGTACTATACATTTTGATAAGCACAACCAGTTCAGTGGCGAACCGTGAACTCGAACCGTGAACCGTGACTGCGGTTCAAACTTACCCTGATGAAGATTCTCTAGATAAATCGAAACAGCGTCGGTGCCTCCATCGACAAAATTATACGTGAGTAAAGCGTGTTTATCAAAATGTAATGTATAACCTACTATTACCTTGTATTCGTTTTTCGTAGTTGGATCATACTAGAAGGATCATACAAATAAGCACTAGGACCAACACGAGTTCCTTGTCAATTCTTCTCGTGCTTGGGTTAGGAGGAATTGGCACCCAAACTCACCTACTTTTTCTTATTTAATCTAATGGCATGAGACATAATAATGACAATTTTGTCAGTGTCAAGTGTTTATAATTTGTTTGTTAATAAAGCCTTAGTCAATGGTCAATTGTCAATTCTAACCATCATCGCGGAATGGCCGTTTAGAATTTTCTTGGGATTCCTCACCGTTCAAATCACATAGCACCATAATACACAGTTAATTCAATTGTTCATACTTGTCTCATGAAGTCACAACTTATTCATTAAAACTCCGCTAAGATAACTGAATAAAACATGCAATAAAACGAGTAAAAATATTAAATTAGCAGAGCTATGTTACTTCATGAAATGACAAACGGAGAATCTTCTTCGTTAATGTCATGTGTCATAATAATGTAATTTTTTCCAGTGTCAAGTGTTTATACTGTTTATAGTATGTCTCAAAGTCGTATCATATCATGTCAACGAAACACAAAGCTTTTATTCTAATTATTCACACCTGAGTCAATAACTCTAGGTCTATTTAAATAAAAACACTAAAATTACTAATAAAACCAGAAAGCACTCGAGTAAAATAAATAATTTAAGAACGCAATGTTTTCTTCCCAAGACGAAAATAGAAACATATTTGAGTTTGAGAATTAAAGTTCGAAACATCAGAAGAAGTTCCGACCGCTATAAGTATTCACTACACTTTCGTTTGAGTCAGCTTACAACTTTGGTCCAATATAGGCCGGCGGAAGCCTTTCTTATGGTTGAACAAGTTTTTAAAAGCCGAGATACTATAATGACTTTTAAAAAACAAAAAAAAAACCTTCATGTATGTATATAAAAATCATTTTTGATATTAGATTTTTGTTGGTTTTTTAAAAACCGCTCGACCGATTTTGATAAAATTTAAATGGGACCACCTGGGAAGTATACCCTTAAAAACAATAAAGTATTTTTTTTAATTTTGTTCAGGCGTCTTTGAGTAATCGAAGAATATGTTCTTCGGAATCTTTTTTTTTATGTATGCATAAAAAAAAAAGATTCCGATGAGAATTGAGAACCTCTCTTTTTGTCTAGTCGTTTAAAAACAACGGTACCTGACGAAAAAACAGCACTACTAGAGCGTGCTACCAACAATTCGCCAGCCGTGATAATTTTCGCGCGAATATTCGCCGCGCAGAACGCGCAAGGCCTTCGTGTACAGAGCACAAAAGCGTTTAGCTAAAAATGTCACTGCGGTCACCTATCTAGTTACTGAGCGTTGCTTACGAAGTTAGCTATGCCACGAGCACTTCAATGCTAAGCTATGTTACATAATTACGTTTTAAAAACTAAAAAGACAACCGACTTCATGTATTTAAAAACAAAATATCAAAATTTAGTTTCATCCAAGTAGATGACATATATTTTTTTTTGTTTTTTTTTTAAAAAACCTAACTACTGAACCCAGTTTTATGAAATGTATATGGGACTAATCGGAAAGTATATCCTTTCACATGAAATCAGATTTTTTCAAATCGGTTCATAATTGACGGAGTTATGATGTAACAAACAAAAAAAAATACAGTCGAATTGAGAACCTCCTCCCTTTTTTATGTCGGTTGAAAATACGACTTCGTGTAAATGGGGTAGAAGAGAGGGAATTTATACATCGTACGTATGCCTCCTCCATAAATAATTAATTTCGTTCTGTGTCTGTCGTGGCAGCCAGCGAGCTGTGGAAGCTGATTAATTATCCTCCAGACAGTGGTCGTGATTCAGTTGTTTCGCCGGACTAGTCTGGATTGGTAGATAAGCAACACAACACCATCTAGCCCCAAATTAAGCATAGCTTGTATTATTATGACCAGATGACTAATAAAATACTTATATATTTTTAAATACTTATGATACTTTTTAACATCCAGACACAGAACAAACATCTATGTTCATCACACAAATGTTTATCCGGGAGAGAATCGACCCCTCAACATACAGCGCAGAGCTACTATCGCCTGAGGTGATAGACGAGTTAAAAAACACTTCTTCTTCTTCCTATAATGGCATCTGGCTTGATGACATTTTTGCCAATGTCAAGTGATTTTGTTTTGTTTCTGGTCCCAATTTCGCAGTCTATCTTAAACGTCACATTCGTAACAAGAAGTCACGATTGATTAACATTCCGCTATTATTAAGATTCCGCCAAAACAACATGAAATAACACGATATAAATGAATTAATCTCCAAATGCTACTCCAAGTTATATGTTAATATATCAAACAAAGAATCAAAAACTATACCTACTTAAATTTACTAAATTGACGAGTAATTGACGTGTTGTAGTTCATTTTAGTCGCCATGTATATTGATGTTGGATAAAACTGCGGAAAATCAATTCAATAAAAGATCAAAATTACAATTTTAACTTATTTTATAACTCATTTCAAAATGGGTTACAATAAATATGATTTGACTACAAAATAACTGTCAACTCGACTGAGTTCGACGTTAATTTAAACCACTTTATCGTATCGATATATCGATATCGGCGCGCAGAGTAGACGCTCAGACTATGGTGCAAACTAATTCGTTCGTTACGAAATGTCAGTCCGAAACAACAGAATCTGAGCCAGTATTCTAACGAGATACAGCTGCTATAGTAGTTATTGCTTGCCAGTCTGTGTACTTGTTGGTATAATTATAGTTACAATGTAGTGTAGTCCTCATTCCAGCTCTTGTTTGTAGTCCTTTGTTTGGTTTCGTTGCTTTTAGAAGGCGGGACTGCTCGACCTACTTGCTAGGTCTAGTACGAGTTTACAAATAACGTAAACTATAATTTTTCGAGTAAAGTTTTCGAGGGCTCGCTAAATTAATAGTTTTCATTTCATTTAAATGTACGTGTCAAAGTATAACACGTATTTATTTAAAAAAAAGATAAAAATAATGATATATAAGTAGTATATCAGTCATGTGGTACCCATGCTTAGATGGGCCAGATGATGCTGTGTGAAATGTCCGGGATTATTTATTTATTTAATGTTTTCGAATGCAGTTTACACGATCGCAGCTTATCAAGATTTTATAACTTTTAAATTGATAAAGAGCTAGGGGGTTTCACGCATAGTGATGACTTTCGAAGTCGTGATAGATAAGAATGACTAGTGGTCACGTCTAAAACGAGCTCTTAACGCTCCTCATCAAGACGGTCGGCTTCTTTAGCCTCCGTGGCTAGCCTCCACGCAAGATACGTCTCGTCGTTAACATCACTCAATGCAATCAAAATTAATACTCTAACGATTCAATGAGAAAAATGGAGTGTGTTTGTAAGCTCTCGCTAAAATGCAGTGACGAAAACGTTAAGGTTTACTACAGCCTACTTGTCAAAGTTGGAACTCGTACTGTCAAAACGTACTAATTCTGTTTGTACTATATGTTATATAATCTGTACGAACGTTACAATCTCTATCTTATGACGACACGGAAAACTTTTTGATTGTTATAAAATAACACACACCACACACTCATGTCTGTGGTGTGTGTTATTTGACAACAATAGCTGACTAAACTGAGGGTGATAAAGCTCGAAATCCCCAATAAAGAGGTGTTCACGACGCGGCCGAGCCACAAAACATTTATCTCACACCCGGACCTCAGGGTAAATACCAGACGCGCCGGGCGTAGTCGTTCGATCGACCTTGGCCCGTCTTATCTGGATGAGCGACCAATAGTGATGGGAAAGTACCTTTGTTTAAATATAGACGGATTGATGTGACGCTTGAAGAAAGAAAGAAAAAATATTTTGTATAATCGTTAACTAGTCGTCACTCAGCGTTCGTTATACTCATTATAATGTTATCTAGGGCTAGTTTTGTCTATTGGTATATTTAAAAACTTGATTCGAAAAAAAAATGGTTGTCTGTAAAGTCGGTTTACGGACGATAATTTTACATGATAACGTCATAAAAAAACATTGATGAAAAATTGCATACTTTTAACCTATTAAGATGCGTCACAAGCCGAACGCTTAGCCCGATCTTGCCTCTCTATCGCTTGTTCCGCGCTCTCGCTTGCACGCTTGGCTCAAGCGGAATGTGACAATTTTTCGTGCGTGCAGCCGGCTTTCATCGATTTATAAGACGTTATCACATCAAAAAAAATATCTCACAAAGCTCTAACTCGACTCGGCATGCGTAAAAAAATATTAAGAATTATAGAAATTAGATTTCAGACCAGACGAGTTTCTCGCCGGAATCTTATTGAACTAGGGATAGCAAAACCCGGCTCCTAGATTCCCCTAGCTTGTAGGAAAACAATTCAAAACGGTCCTTTTGATTTTATTGAATAAATAATATCTTCTTCTACTTCTTCGTTAATGTCATGTGCAATAACGATCACGATTTTGCCAGTCTCAGGTGATTGTTTAAATTCTTAGTCATTAGTCGATCGTCATTTGTATATTCTAAACGTCATCGCGGAATGGCCGTCTAGAACTTTCTCGGGATTCTTCGTCGTTCAAATCACATTGCACCATGGTTATACTGTCACACTTATAATTAAATTGTCCATACATATGCTATGAAGTCACAACTTATTCATCAAAACTCCGCTAAGATTACTGAATAAGACATGCAATAGTGCGAGAAAAAATAATTAATTTAGAAGTGCTATGTTACTTCATGAAATGAAAAACTGTATTGCTAATCATTGTTTTTTTGTGTGTTCTATTTGTGTACAATAAAGTATATTTATCTATCTATCTAATAAATAAATCAAATCAATCATAATTTAATTTGATTTGAATCCTCAGTGACAACTGTAGGAAGGCTGACACAAGTCGACTCTGTCAAACAGTGGCTTGGCCTGGCCAATAGTGGGTAGACCGAGCCTCTCTCGAGCACTTACGAGCGCTATTCACGTTCCCTCTATCTTAAAACCACATAATTAGTTCTTATTATGATTAATTAGCTAGCTTAGCATTTAAGAATGGTCTGTCATTGTCATTCTTATATCAACGAATAAAATTGGCAACGCATTAAATAATGTGTGATAGACACATAGAGTAAGTTCAAAGATTTGTTTTTTAATTTTGAATATCTTTTCCTCCTACGGGTTGGAAGTTTCTACGGGTGGGTTATACTTTTCACCTGAACCGCCATCTTCAAATCCACCCTTCGCAATCGGATGGGCCTTGGTTGATGCCGATGATATATCATCTGCGAGATCTGTGGATCAATGTGAAAATTCAAGTGAAAATATATTTAAACTACCATGACACCTAGAGCCTCAAAGCTCAGAACAATTAACAAAAGTAAAGAAAAATCTACATATTGATTCCAAGCGAAATAAATGATATACGTCTTGATAAAAACAGGCTTTACTCACGTATTATTTTTTCGGTGGAGGCACTGACACTGTTTCGATTCATCTACTAGAGAATCTTCGTCAGGGTGAGTTTGATCCGCGGACCGCTCGTTGCCGCTCGAGTTCACGGTTCGCACTAAACTGAATTTTGAAAGTGAAGTAAATGATGTTTTAAATGAAATTTAAAATTATACCTACTTAATAGGTTACTTTAATCTTATAGTTAATGATTATTATTGTGAGATTGTGAATCTATGTGCAGCAAATATTCCGGCTTAAGCCGGGTGCCGGACAGCTCTGGATGAATAAGCTCAAACCATTTGCCGGGATTTAATAATGCCAGGGTTTATTAAAACTTTTAGGATATTGATTCCTTTGTTCGTTTCTTTTATATTGTTGACTAGCACTCCCTGTGGCTTCACTTGTATAAGTTGTTTAACCTTAGTTACTTACTCCATTGGCGCAGGGACCCTAAATGAATGTCTCCGAAACGAGAAATCTCCACCTACTCCTTTCCTTTGCAGTCTCCTGTCAGTTAACAGCTTCATGCTCAAGGTTCAAGGTTATTTAACCTAATGTTTTTTTCTCTCCACATACATTAATAACTTTATTAAAGTGTACAGAATAATAAACAATAAAATAATAAAATGAATGAAACAGTTCAGTTATCTGGACCGTTTAAAACAATCTACAGATCTTAACAGACCAGATCACAGCCAGAGGGCAGAGTTCCCAAGACACTGGCGGCATTGCCATTGAATGGCATAGTAATTCTTATACGAGAGGCTAGACAAAAGCCATCTCTTGGGAAGCTCTCTCATTATACCTAAATACAATTTCGGAAATTACTTTCACAAAGCACCATTTCTTAAAAGTGAAAAGTAGTAGTACCCGGTTACAGGTCTCGAGGGTATTAGATTCTGTAATGATTGTCAATTGGTAACATTTGGATGAGTTATCGCTAGCAGCACTTACATTTGAGCACTCCTGTGCTTCAGAGGGCACGTTACGCTCTCGATACAGTTGAAACAATTGATGGGCTAAATTGCTGAGGTATTCGATTATTCGCATATTCGCGTAACACATGCTGAGTTTGAATCTTTTTGGCCACGCTATAACGTTGATAGGTTCGCGGGAAGGGCGTATTTACGACTAGCTGGTGCCCGCGACTTCGTCTGCGCAGGATTAGTACTTCGTGTAATTCTAACGGTTTTTGCAGCGCACGCCAGAATAGCTTGCAGATTGCAGATTTTTTTTCCAACTTACTTGACACTTATCGTTATATTTTGAACAATTCACACAATATCTTTATCAATTATAGCCTATGTGTTATTCTGATGTATATTATTATAAAGTTTCATTAAAATCCATTCAGTAGTTTTTGCGTGAAAGAGTAACAAACATAAATACAAACTTTCGCGTTTATAATATTAGTAAGGAATTGGTTGTAGGTACTTGTGTTTATATAAATATCACTTTAAGGCCTATTTTTTAGTCAATTTTCCGCTCTTGTTTACTCGATAGTTATGTGTGTGTTTTAAATACATGTTTTTCTATCAGTAGACTCGTTGGTCGCCATTTTACTTTTACTGGGACAAAAACAAGTCTCAGTAGGTTTAGATTTCGATCTATTTATTTAACTATATAGTAACATAACATTGGCAAGACAATGTGTACGATATTGTTTTTCTTTCTTCTCGCGTTTGTAAATCAGAATGAACTCATTTAATAAGTTTAAGAGTAATATAGAAGAATGGGTGATATGCAAAAAATCTTACGTTTGTGTTTGAACTCATTGATTTTTAAGGCTAAGTAACTAGGTACCTTATACCATAGCTAGACTTTAATGCTCTTGCTTGTATCATAATAATAATGCCGGACATTTCACACAGCATCATCTGGCTCCAAAGTAAGTCGATCTTGTGT
This sequence comes from Lampropteryx suffumata, assembly GCA_948098915.1. Classification (NCBI taxonomy): domain Eukaryota; kingdom Metazoa; phylum Arthropoda; class Insecta; order Lepidoptera; family Geometridae; genus Lampropteryx; species Lampropteryx suffumata. The sequence goes on along the minus strand of OX402558.1, from coordinate 14,858,051 downwards.
TATGGGTATCACATGACCGATATACAACTTATATAATTTCTTTTTGTAAATACGTATTATACATGGAAACACCCTGACACGAGACATATACTTGCATATCATACTAACATTTGTCCCACGGCGGAAATCGAACCCTACCTTCCTTCCTACCTTCTCCTACCTACCTTAGCTACCTTCTGCGTCTCAGCCAGGCCTTGGCCCACTGCGCCACAAGGTCGTCAGAATGAACATGTACTAGGAACGCAAAACCACCAAGAGGTGAAGAGGTCACCTTAAGCTTGGATTTAGTAAATTTGCATTGTTTGACGCTTGGACTGGTGCTGGTGGTGGCCTGAAACAGCACAAACAGTGCTAGCCACTAGCTCATACTTAGATTGTTCTACTTTTAATTCCAGTGGCACCTCGCTTCATGCTCATAACTCCAGAGCTATGCGATGGAGTGATCCGGCACCTCCGAGACAACTTCTTCGCTGACGAGCCCCTGAACAAGGCTGTTAACCTCTGCAAGCGCGGAGAACCTCATGTTCAGCTGGAAACTCTGTGCCTCGCCACCATGGCTGATGGCCTCTCGATCGCCGCTGTCCAGGACGACCAGGTACATAAACACTTGTTTATTTTCAGTTCCTGGTTACTTCAGCAAGAGTCCCTGTTGGTCGATACCACCACAGTTCCATGTTACCTCCTAGCAGTATTGTGCAAGCGATACTGGTTTTTGGTTTTAGTAGCAAAGGAAAGTACTTCTTTGATTTTTTTTTTATTTAACAAAAAATAAATTGTACCTACAATACCTAAGGCAGGGCGCAAACGTGGACAGTTTTGTGTCTTGTGTCAGATACAAGCTACCAATGAATATTTGATTTCTATAGAACCAGTATGAAATCATCCACTTGTGTCCAATTGCTACCACTTAACACATACTCATTGAGGATCAAAAAGTTTTCGGTGTCGGTAACTGGAAACTAAAAGTCGTCAGTTGACACAAGCAACATTAACAAATTTCCTAACAATTGTACTGAGCTGCGCAAACGAATTGTATTGTAACTGTACAAGCAACGAATTGTACCAGTGGCCGGTAGTAGCAACGGGCAACTGTGTCTGACCACTGCTACAGGACACAGCAACTTCGGTTCCCAGTGATGGTGTGCCGTGGCGGCAACAAAAATTGTCTACGTTTGCGCAGAGCCTTAATTATCAAAAAACACCTAAATGTGGTTTGTCTTAAATGTAGTATTCCTCTATGACATAATAGTAAAATATATTATTTAAAATAATCGTAGTCGCTCAAAGTTGCGCACGTAGGTATCTAACAACCATTGTGGCTGCCTCAAACCTATCGCGACGCGCTCGCTCGCGTACTGCTACCAGTGCGCCGTGATTAAACCAATTGCCGTGGTATCATGAGGAGTGCGTTAAACAAATAAATTGTTGTTAATTTTAAGATTTACGCATGATTAAAACATAGTTATGAATTATTGATCTCAATTACCAAATGTTAAAAGCCTATTTTGTTTTTTTATGTATTTAAAAATCATAGGCCTTAATATCTTACTATAGTTGAATGAGGTCTACTGACAAGGTTCTTAAAAATATTTAATGCTGTTTTTGTTAGCGGCAGCTTGTATTAGTTTTTCGTTGTTAAGGTAGGTACTTATAAGACGGATCATGCAAAAATGCGCTAGGACCAGGACGAGTTTCTTGCCAGTTCTTCTCGGGCTTGGGTTAGGTAGAATTGGCATCTAAATTCACTATGTAAGACGTTTCAAAGTGATCCTTGTGATTCTATTGAATAAAATATATTTTAACTTTGACTTTGACTTTTGTTTTGTCTTTCAAAGATATGACGAGGTGTTTTTGAATACTTTTCAATACCATAAATATTATTAAGCATAAATTAAGGTTTTCGTCGTCAATTTAGATAGAGTCCCTCCTTCTACCACTGTTTGAAGTAGTTACTTAAAATTTGTAGCATACTTACTGATATTTTAAAGAAAATTATCACGGCTTATTTAGATTTACCTAACTTGTACCCAAAATACTTTATGGTTTTAAATTGGTTTTGGACCTAACCACTAGTTAATCTTATCCTTACTAACTTCGGATGCCTTCAGTGTGCATGGTCACATGCGTTTGGGCAATTTATTTAGACCATGCAAGAGTTACGAGTTGAAGCAAGTAAGACAATTGTTAAAAGAAATTGTGAACGATAATACACCTGCGACCATTTTTAACCGTCTTCAAAAAAGAAGAAGGTGCTAATTCGTCGGAATCTTTTTTTTTATCTATGTTCACCGATTACTCAAAGACGCCTGAACCGATTTGGAGAAATCTTTTTTTGTTAAAACAAAAAAATAATTTTCAAAATCGGTGGTATTTTCCAGGTGGTAAACCTTTTAAATTTTATCGAAATCAGTAGAGCGGTTCGCTTACTCTGAATTTTTTTTCAATGAAGTCGGTTTTTTTCAGTTTTTAACCGACTTCATCAAAAAGGAGGTTTTTTTATGTATGTTCACCGATTACTCGGAAAATTATTTTTTTGTTTCAGCTTTCAAGGTTGTCCCATTAAAATTTTATCCCAATCGGAAAAATCAACAAAATTCTAAAAATTGTATACATCGATGATATTTTCGTTTACTCCGATGCGTTTATTTGGCCTACCCATATTATATATGTATATACAAAATACATCTACTTTCCACTAAAAATGTATTATAGGCTCAAATTTCATTCAATGAAGTCGGTTTTCTTTGTAGTTTTTAAAATGTAATTATTAAAACGTATTTATATCTTGCAGATTTTGGGGGTGGTCTTGAACGGGAAGTTATGACCCGGCGAAATCGAGATGGCCCTCGAAGACATCAAGAAATGCAATGACAAAAGCTACACCAAGATCTTTAACATCCTCTACAGCGTCAGCCACGGTTTAGACCTCTTCAACACTTTCAAAGTAAATATAGACAATACCACCCGTAAAATGAGAAATAGATAAATAATGACGGACATTTCACACAGCATCATCTAACCCCAAAGAAAGTAGAGCTTGTATTATGGATACCAACCACATGACTAATATATTACAAACATACTTTTTTTTTGTAAATACATACATATTAAACATAGAAAAACTCAGACCCGAGACAAATACTTGCTGATCATACAAACATTTGTCCCGCGGCCACTGCGCCACAGAGGTCGTCAACATCGCACGTGGCAGAGTTTCTCAATTCTCAATTCTCGATCAAGCTGACAAATCAACAAAAATCTAAAAAATTTATACATCGATGATATTTTCGTTTACTCCGATACTACTACTGATACTGTCTCATTGGAGCAGTGTGTTAAATTGGCTAACCCATATCATATATATACAAAACTAGCTGTACCCCGCGACGCTTCGCTGAGGCAAAAAAAATTAGATAAAAACAATCCTTGATGCGGATTATATATCATACTAAAATTTCAGCTCGATCGGTGCAGAACTTTTTGAGTTTTTGAAGCGTACACAAACCAACATAACATTTATATATATATATAGATACATCTACTTTCCACTAAAAATTTATAGGCTTAAATTTCATTCAATGAAGTCGGTTTTCTTTTTAGTTTTTAAAACGTAATTATTATACCTATGTATTTGAAAACAATATTTTAATAACAAGTAAATAGTATGTTAAGTAATACTGATTTTAAACACAATCAAACCTTGTGAGATTTATAATATTCTTAGGGATAATGCAACCTATTCTAATGCAAATTTTGGGCTAAAGATTAGGTTGGCAGAGCATCGATCCTCATTCTTGGCTGCATACATAACAGTGGTGAGTCACGTTAAATGTTGGTATTACAGGTGGACGTTCTCATGGAGTGCCGCATTGTGTCGGTAGACGGGGTGGCGCGCGGTCGTGGAATGGCTAAGGAACTCATTAATCGGAGCATGGAACTCGCCAGGCAAAAAGGATTCAGGGTAAATAGTTAATGATTATACTAGCTGCTGCTCGCTTGGTTAATAAACAGTAGCTTAGATGTTAATCCACGTTTTCTATTTCCATTGAGTAACAAATAAATATCGAAACATCTTCTAAACATATATTTTTAAATTTATAATATTAGTAGGAAATTATTGGTGCTATGAATATTTCAAAGATATGTACTGGGTGTCCCGGAACATACTAGTTATCCCGAGGGGGGCTATCCATGGCACTTACGAAAACAACAAATGTGAATTCAATGGTTTTCATTGAAGAAATTTGCAGCAAAGCTTGCTTTAAAACTGGTAGAAGTAGGTATGTATATATGTCTACCTATCTTAGTATAGCGATAACTTAGCACTTGCGCGAGTTTTTGTAGTTAGATAACGTGCTTGAACACATTGTTATCAAACTAAGGTTGTCAATTTTAAATATTGAAATGAAATAAAAAATGTTGTATCTAAATTTTACTCCATACATCATCATCACCTTTCATTTTTATGGTAGGATTCACCTCGTTCAGACTTTAAATACTAGTTCTGGGATTCCGGGACATAGATTTTTTTAATGTATTTATCATTATAAACTTAATTAACAGAAGTAGTTATTAGAACACTATTCTTCTACTTTGTTAATGGCCTGTGACATACTAATGTCAATTATGCCAGTGTCAAGGGTTTATAGTCAGTTTGTTGGTTATTAGAGTCTTAGTCGATGGTCAATTGTCAATTCTAGACGTCACGCGGAATGGCGTCTAGAATTTTCTTGGGATTCCTCGTTGTTCAAATCACATTGCACCACAATACACATATAATTCAATTCTCCATACGCGTCCTGTAGTCACAATTTATTCATTAAAATTCCGCCAAGATTACTAAATTAAACATGCAATAAAACGGGTAAAAAATATTAAATTAGCAGAGCTATGTTACTCCATGAAATGACAGACGAAGAATGAATATAACACTAATAAACCACTGAGATTTGGCCATGTGTGTCATTAAAGTTTTACATCGATCGACATAGACAAGAGTAGCTGGTAGATGTGTTGGTAAAAAGCTAGGTAGATGCATTTCTAAGGTAACTGGTAAGTAAGACAAGAAAAAATATTTATCTAAACATGATAATATATTGGTGGACAATGCACACAACACCATCTAGCCCCAAACTAAGCATAGCTTGTATTATGGGAACCTGATGACTGATATAATACTTATATATTTTGAAATACATACTTAAGATGCTTTATATCACCCATACACACACACCATGTTCATTACACAAATGTTTGTCCTGGGAGGGAATCGAACCCTCAACTTACAGCGCAGAAGGCAGAGCTATTACCTACTGAGCTATGAGGCAATTCAATTATGGTCTGCGTCTGGGTGTTTCTATGTATAATATGAATGTATTTACAAAAAAAAGTATATAAGTAGTATATCAGTCATGTGCTATCCATAACACAAGCTCTGCTTACATTGGGACCAGATGATGCTGTGTGAAATGTCAGGTATTATTTCTATTATTATAGCAAAATGTCGAACGAATCTTACTCTAGAAATTGTTAAGCCAGGAACACTATCATTGATGTGGACAATGAAAATACGAAATACGATTTGATACATTATAACACTAGACACAAAATAAACACATTTATCACAGATGTTTAAAGAATAGAAACCACAATCTATAGCGCAAAAGATAAGCTAATACTCATAAGCTGTACTCATAAGCTCAACCATTGACAGATTTGACACTCTTATGTTCCAGCTGTTCAAAGTGGACGCAACCGGGCATTACTCCCAACGAATCTGCCGCTCGCTAGGTTTGACGGAACTCAAGAGGATTAGCTACGACGACTACAAGGACGAGCACGGCCAGCCGGTGTTCAGTATACCGCCGCCGCACCACTCGCTCTGCATCATGGTGAAGGAGCTACCCTGACCCGCTGTCGACGGCTTCAGCGTCGGTCGCCCAGGGACGAGTTATCCTTGCGCATCGCGAACTATGTAGACTAGTGTTTTAGAAGCAGCAACATTATTTTGATGGTCGTTTTAGGGCGAGTATCCACAAAAACGGCGAGAAATGAATTTATTTCAGCAAGAAATGTTTGGACCATCACGTATAATCGATACTTACCTCCTTGAGAAGTTTTTTTTTATGTCACTAGTTGGCTTATCACGTATAATCGATTAAAAACCCCAATAGAAAGTACAGATGAATTGAGGAATTGGTTATGTAGAATGGTTGTAATTTTGTTGTTGCATTTCTAAACCAAAACTAAAATACATAGTTGTTGTCCTTTTCTTATTGTCTACCTAAGAAAGGGACCACGATAGTGAATTCGCTGCTGTTGCTACGTTTAAAAAACGGAATAAGTTTGTCGAAATCATGTGAAACCGTCAATAAACATTTGAATGTTTGCCTCAATCAGGTGCATATACTTAATCTAATATGTAAGTACATAGGTACTTACATATATATATTACATGCTCGTATATATAACTTAGATACAAACTATTTAATCATTAAAATACAGATATACTTGGCGTACGCTACCGTAAGAAACGCCTATGTATTACGATAAAATAAATAAATATCGCCGGTTTCTATAAAACCGTTTAATTTCAAAATACTCATGAATATCTAATACTCTACCATATAATCGTACGTTTGTCTAAAAACTAGTATCAATGTTGCTTCATTCTTCATTCATTCATTCATTCATTTCGTTCATCCATTTCATTCATTCATTTCATCTCTTTCATTCATTTAATTCATTGCTCCATTCATTGCTTCATTGCTTCATTAATAATTAGCACAAAATCATGGTGGTAGTAGAAATACCATAGTTAATAAGATTGTATTCTTGTTGACGTAGAATTGTTCTTGTAGACGTAGAAAAGTATTTAATGTTGATATAAAATATTATAACATGAATATACATAACAGACACATTATACTGAATAGTTTAGTTGTATAAAACATGTCTGCGCGAGTTATAATTTTAGTCTAAGATCCGGCTGTAGAATTGGTCTCTATGAGTCGAGAACATCGAGTGTTTGCTAAAAACCAATGCTTGAGAACACTAGCATTTGACGCATGCGCAATGGCTTTAAAGCGTCCATCGTACAGCTGGCAATCGCTATCCTCGTCTGACTAATAATTACGCGCTAACTCTCTTTCACTTTACCTCAAATATTTACCATCTTTAACAGCCAGCCAATAGGGTTCTATTTGCGACCAGAATTAAATAGGCAACCGTATATCATAATAAACAGAAAAAAAAATGCTTTAATTTGATATATAAATAATAAATGTACTTTATGAACGTATAAATGTATCGCATCATACATGTTTACACCTGGCTCCGAACAAGTGAATGAATTTTTTTTCCAAAAATCTATTACCAATTATATAATTAAAAATACTAGCGGCCACATTATGATAGACAAGCTGGTATATTCTCCTTATCATAAATATGCGTAAAAAATAGGTTTTTAGCAAACATTCTATGAGTACACTAATTCTGTAGCCGGATCTCGTACTATTTATTAAATATTTGCAAGAGAATTGTGAAAGCTTATTTTATGAAAATATGTAGGTATTATTTTTATACATTATATATTTATATTTATTTACAACTTTGAAGCCATTTAAAAGTATTTTACAACTAATTGAATTGTTAACTGATACTTAATAGTAGAACAATGTAGAATGTAGTTATTGTATACCATGTAACGTTTATTACGAATATATTTATTAAAATCTGCGTAATATATATTGTTTCAATACCCCGCAAAAATGACACAACACAAGACACAAAACAAGACAACACAACAAAAACTTTTTTATAATCATCGATAGACCTACGTTTGACCACGATCTCGTTTGATGTTAAGCGATGATTTGGCCGACGACGTTGGGACACGCAGGTCTATGAGACCTGCGTGCACGAGACTTGAAGAGACACAGATTGTAGTTTTCAGGAAAGACAGACGACGGCAAAGCATTCCAATCCTTGGCTGTACGCATTATAAATGTGGAAGCAAAGCGCTTTGTTCGTAAGGGTGGTAGACTGACAAGGTATGGATGGTATTGAAAGGTGCGTCTGCTTGGCCTGTTGTGTGTGTTCAAGTGGATTCGAGAATAGTTTAGATTTCCAATTAGATCATCTTTTTTTTATATCTTTTTCTTTTTAAAACTTGTGGACGAATTCGCGAACGGGACAGCTTATACTAGTATAGTAGCTACATATATAAAAATGAATCCCTATTTCATTTGGACATGGCAACACGCGTGAACGGCTAGACTGATTTCGCTAATTCTTTTTTGTTGTCTTTGTTATTGTCATGAGAAGATTCTTATGAAAGAAATAATTAAGAAAATTGCGTGGAAAATTAGAAAATTTAAGAAAACTTATCGACGATATTAACTTTTCTAATGTAACCTTATGTTGTTTGACAGTTATTATTTAGATTATACCAATTCGAATTCAATACAGTAAGACAGATGTACCATATTATATATTAATGCAATATTGCGCCAATCTAAAAAAAATTTGGGCGAAATAGTACTAAATATATGCCTATTTGTTTAATGTTTTGCAATGGATTTCCGCTAAGTCTATAATCTATTTCTACTGCGAAACTTTAAGTTTTTTATGTAATCCTATCAATAGATACCATATTATTTACTCCTTCTACAATCCTATTAATATTATAGATCTCCTAATCAGGTTAAGTATCGCAAGAAAGATATAGAAATTCCAAAACGCTACGATAGCGCGTTCTATTTTTTTCTGTGGCGCCACAATCAATAGTTCAGCTACAAAAACAAGCTTTCCACGCCTCTACGAAAGTACATGAGAGTTTATTTTTATAAGGTAGGTACCAACTTATTAATATGTGCGTACTACCATTATGTTGGTCATTACTTTGGCAAAACCCAAAAAGTTAAAGATATAAATATAAGATTAATAAGCTGAAATACTAATAGACATCCAGCGACTCAAATCACTACATAGTATAAAATAAAGTCGCTTCCCGCTGTCTGTCTGTCCCTATGTATGCTTGAATCTTTAAAACTTCGCTAGTATTTAATAATGCTGATAACCACATAATAACTGGTATGTATTTATAGTGCGACATCTATTGGTCAATTGAAGAACATCGTTATAACATAACATAAGTGAAGTGTGTTCCCGATTTCCTCGGAAGGTTCTAGGACTTTCAGAATTTAATCTCAAGGCCAGAGGTGTATTCGAGTATGTCACCGGAAGATTATGTGAGCCGTTAGACAGTAAGACATTCAGTAGATTAACAACAGTCGTACGTTATATGTTATCAAAGTCAAAAGTCAAAAGATGATTTATTCAATACAATCACAAGGATCACTTTGAAACGTCTTACATACTAGGTGAATTTAGGTGCCACTTCATCCTAACCCAAGCTCGAGAAGAATTGGCAAGAAACTCGTCTTGGTCCTAGCGCCTTTTTATATGATCCATCTTATAACTACCTTAACTAAGAAATACTAATACAAGAGAGTTTATACATTTTAAGTGTGTCGGTTAACTGTCTGACGGCAGAGCGACATGAGGCCATGCATTCTTATCAATAATATAGTCATCTATATTATAATAAGCTTTCTTCAAAAGACTACCTTTAACGTATGCTTTAAATTTCTTAATAGGTAGTTTAGTAGCATTTTCAGGAAGTGTTGTGTAGTTAAAGTGCAAATTTTATCATGAGTGTACAATAAAGAAGAAAGAAAATGTTTTTATTTGAACCCAGCATCTAGGGCACTTACATAGTATTAAAAAAAAACAAAATATATACTTATAATAATAAAAAAAATAAAAAACTAATTTTCGTGTGGGGCAAATAGATCCCCGTCTCAGCATGATGCTCTACCGAACCAATGGAGGATCGGGGCAGCGCTGATTTTTTTTTTCAATATTCTAGTTTTTAATCTCAGTTAGATTCAAAAAGTTTTACCAAAACTGACTGGCCTACCAGAACAGTTGGAAGTACCTCTGCTTTCTGGACTGTAGGTTGGGTTCTATTCCCTCGCAGTACTAACATTTGTGTGATGAATATAGGTGTTTGTTCTATTTTATGTGTTATAAAGTATCAAGGTTTTTAAAATTAATAAGTATTGGAGTCTGCGAGTCGAAACTGTCATTTATAGCACAGGATTTCCTAGTTTAAATGACAGTGTTTTTATTATTGTAAACCTAATTACCTGAGATCAATAAATAAATATCTTATCTTATCTTATCTTATCTTATCTTATCTTATTGGATCAGTTATCTGATTACCATAGTCCAAGCTATGCTTAGTTAGGGGTTAGATGGTGCATTCTCGGGTGTATCCCACTATTTCGATTAGGTATTTCTATTGATAGAAATACTGGGACTGATTCCCCCACTGTTTCCATTGCTGGCGGCGGCGGCAAAAAAATCACAGCATTACCTCTTATGACGGCGTGCACATTTCCGTGTTAAGATTGACCGCTCCAAGAAAAAAAAAATCAGCTGTCCGGGCAACCGAACTATGGAAAATAGTAATAATATTCCTCTGGCGCTTCGGCGGGCGCTGCCGCGGCACGCTCGCTTTGCTCGCTCGCCTTGCGCGTTGTTTTCTATACTCCAACGTAACCTAAACAACTGGTTCCGACCTGATTTTCCTTTTTCATTAAGAACTACTTACTATTCTTATTGAAAAAGTTAAAAAGGCACGGGAAAAAAATCAAAAGTTTTTTTGGCTGCAATAGAAATAATGGGATATAATTTGGAAAAAACGTTAGTCCCACTTTTTCTATTTTGTAACACCTAATTATTGAAATTTTTCAAAATGGCGGAGATATGAGCTCCGCCATTTTGAAAAATTTCTAAATACTGAATCGACAAACAAATTCTATATAGAACCTGCTCTCAAAATTTCACGAGAATCGGTTGAGAAATGCGAGAGGTTGAAAACGTAAAAAAAAAGTTATATTTCAGGCATTTCGAAAAATGTTCGCGAGTTCTCCAGCTTACAGAGCTACTAGTGTATCTTGTGTAGCTCATCCTAGATGTCGAGCATGACGCGCTCCATAACTCTTCCGTATAAGCTATGAGTCTAAAAAAGGGTCTGTGGTATGAATATAAAGAAGCAGGATATTTCAATTCATTTGGTTGAGGACTCCGCACATCAAATTGTTACATTCTGAAACTTGGTATAGATACATATTTGTACATTAATTAACATAACGGCTACATTTTACGGTTCCAAAGTGTACAGGGAACACTTTTTTAATAATAATAATAATAATCCCGTACATTTCACACAGCATCATCTGGCCCCAAAGTAAGCAGAGATGGTAGATTTACTACTTATATACTTTTTTTTGTAAATACATACATAGGTATTATACATAGAAACACCCAGATCTGAGACAAATACTTGCAGATCATACAAACATTTCCCGCGGCGGGAATCGAACCCGCAATCTTCTGCAGCTCAGCAGCCCATTACGCCACAGAGACCTTGTTTCGCTAGCTCTGTATGTCTGTCTGTTAGTCTGTCCACCCCGATTAGTAGGAAAGCCTTCAAAAAAATATTTAGGGCTATATATTTTTGTTTTGTTTACTAGAGGGTATTTTCGAGTCATTGTTAACCATCGGAGGCCAATACATATGTAGGCCAATCTATAGACTCCGAAATGGCTGGATTGATTTAGATGAAATTTTTAAAAAATCTTTATTGTCCTAGCGGGTGATCCTGTGAAGTTTGGTAGCGATCGGATCAACAGAACTTTTTTTAACGGAACGGCCATAGGCTACTTTTTATGTATGTACTATACGTGCGAAGCCGCGGGTAGAAGCTAGTTTATTATATTATTACCACGCGGGCAAAGCCACGGGCATATTTGTGAATACCTTGGTAGGTAAGTAAGTGAATATATCTAAGATATCAATACATCGAATTGTGGTAAAGTTTGCGTAGAAATGCTGTGTCAACAAAACGCATAGAAGACAGCAGAGTAATAAAATAACTGGCGCCGTCCTGGCGGCCAAATAAAAACGGCCAGAGATAAAGTAACCGTTCAGACGCACTATTTTATCTAAGTATTGTTACAAAAGTACCTACTTGAATAACTACTAACGTTCCACATATTCCGGCTGACACGCAGAAGGTTGCGGGTTCGATTCCCGCTGCAGGACAAATGTTTGTATGATCTGCAAGTATTTGTCTCGGGTCTGGGTGTTTCTTTTTATAATATGTATGTATTTACAAAAACAAAGTATATAAGTAGTATATCAGTCATGTGGTACGCATAACACAAGCTCTGCTTAATTTGGGGCCAGATGATGCTGTGTGAAATGTCCGGTATTATTATTATTATTACTATTCATAGAAACACCAAAATTACCGTTTCTTTATGTTAACCCTGTCTTTCACCCTTGTATCAAGGAGGATAGATTATTGAACTTCTGGATAATATTCTCGTTAATGCAATGTATTTAAATATCTATACAAAGTCAATGGATTTACGGGTTAGCTTTTGTGAAATCGAAAAATAACAATCCGAAGACCAAAATAAGAAAATAATACAAGAAATAATATATATATTAAATCAAAACTTAATGATTAAATATATATAAAAATCGTAATAAAAAAGGTTACGTGTTTCGTAGTATATTAAGAACTTCGTTTACAAAACATTCTTTTATTTATAGGCGTTACTTTTGACGGGTTTGAACGAGTCTGTTGGGGCAACTTACCTAAGTTTATTTTTAGAATATAATAATAAGGAAAAATATTATTTTGTATCTCATAACTTGAATGCTAAATATTTTGATGGCAACTCTTCTGATATTATAAATTCGAAAGTGTCTTTATATGTATTTATCTTATTAGTTGCCTTCTCACGACTGAACGGATATTGATGAAATTTGGTAAGAAGATAAATTGTATATGCAGTAAAGACATGGGCTACTTTTTAACCGACTTCAAAAAAAGGAGGAGACATTTGGTTGTATTTTTATTTTTTATGTTTGTTTCCTCATAACTCCGTCGGTTATGAAGCTTCATTTGAAAAAAGATTTTTTCATGAGAAGGATATTGGTACTTTCCGATGGCCCAATAGAAATTTCATCAAAATTTGTTCAGTAGTTTGGGTTTTAAATCAAAATAGCTGAAAAAATCCAAGGGTCATCCAAGTATTGTTTTTCTACTTTACTTTGTTTCCTGTGACTTTCCAGTGGTGTTTACGAATTAAAAAACGCATTTTAACCGACCTCAAAAAAGGAGGAGGTTAGGTTGTACTTGTATGGGTTCAAATTTCATTCAATGAAGTTGGTTTTCTTTTTAGTTATTAAAACGTAATTATTATGTAGGTGCCACGCATGCGAAGCTGCGGACGGAAGCCAATCAGTAATACATTTCGTAGGCAAATTTAGCACAGTGATTTGGAACTGGCACATCTGGAATACCTCTGGGTGGGTGCCAGACATTGATTGAGACGCACTGCGAATGACCTGCCGTTGTCTCGGAAAATTGGGATATCATTACGTGGGTGCGATAAGGTTTGACTTTATCGAATTCAGACATGTATGATGAACAAACTAAGTACCCCCTGAGTGTTTGAAGATTGGTATTCCGAAAAACGTATACTGTTATACATTTTTCCAAAATAAATAATAATATATAAATAAATAATGCCGGATATTTCACACAACATCATTTAGCCCCAATGTATGGAAATCACAAGACTGATATAATACTTATATACTTTTTCTGTGAATATGTACATACATATCTATATAATAAAAATCAATTGGTGTTCGTTAGTCTCGCTAAAACTCGAGAACGGCTGGACTGATTTAGCTGATTTTGGTGTTGAAATGTTTGTCGAAGGAAGGTTTAAACGGTGAGAAAATTTGTGGCATTGCAACGCATGCCGGGTACAGCTAGTTATACATAGAAAAACAGATAGACCCGAGACACATATTTGCAGATCATACAAACATTGGACAAATGTTGAGGCGGCGGGAATGGAACCCGCACCGAGGTTGTCAGCTAGAACATGTCTTGTTATACTCAAACAATTCGTATATTATTGACTATCTTTATATATATAATTGTACTGTACGTGTGTATGTCACTGAACTCCTAAACGGTTGGACCGATTTGAATGATTTTTTTTGTGTGTTTTCAAATGGATTCGAGAATGGTTTAGATTTACAATAAGATTACTTTAAAAAAAAAAAACGCTCAGACGAAGTCGAGAACGGGACAACTAGTATAGTATTGTTACGAGCCGGGTACTGATAAATTATAAAACCGCTTGATTTTACCAAATAATAACTTTAATTTCAAAGTTGCCACACACAGAACTTAATCCACTGATTCTATTAGTTAACTTCCAAATAGAACACTGTAAAAGTCACAACACTATAACACAACTGATAACACTTCGAAACTATCGCACTTGTATCACTTGCTTAGCCGAGAATAGACTGACTACATCCGCAAACCACCGCTGTATTTATACGAGCGTCGAATAAGTCGCGTAAAACCGCGATGCTACTGGAACGTTCGAGAACGCACCGGAACGCGCTCAAACGTTCGATTGCAATAGAGAGATATTGCTATCTCGTTCGCTCCTATGCATTCGATACGTGTACTTTGTAGTTTGCATCTACTCGATACCAGATGGCGTTGTAGGTGAATATTTAACGCGTCCGCCTGCCAACAGATGGAGCTATGTATCGGGCGTGTTAGATTCATATAAATACCTGCTCTAATTAGTATAATATATTACACCTAATATCAAGATTTAGAAGTTTATAATGAAAGTTAGTAAAATTACTGAAGTTAAATACCTACTTCTCACATGAGGAATTAAAGCTAAATGTAAGCAAGGATAAATTCAATAAGAAGAGAGAATAACAAATTTACCATAGTATATTCAATTTTCTTTATTCAATAAAATTACAAGGACCACTTAGAATCGTCTTCTTACATGCTAGTGAATCTAGGTGCCGGTTCCTCCTAACCCCAGTTCAAGAAGAATCCGGCAAGAAACTTGTCTGGTCCTAACACTTTTTTGTATGATCCTTTACAATTTTACACAACACAAGTACCCTCCTACAAAATAAACACCATAAGGAATATAAGGAAACAATGACAGAATAATTCACTGATACAAATGTATGTAGTTCACAAAGATAATATAGTTTTAAAGTTACCAAATAACCAAACAGAGAATAACACAAAAAGTTAACGGTACACATATTAAATACACACAAATATATTTTAGTACAATATTATTGCAAGGCACTTATCTTTCTAGTTCGGTGGTCACTCCCAATCTACCCGTCTTAGGCTTTAACCTCGCCTTTTATACATTTTTGAAATATATACAAAACATCACACCATATTCATTATTCAACCAATCACAGAAGCCTATTAAGAATCTAAGTATAATAATGAAAGTTATTTACTTAATAACAATAAAAAGATGTTAAAATATAATTCATGAAACAATGGATTCATAGTTTTGCTATATATGTCTTAATAAAAGAATTATAACGAATTTACCGATTTAGTAAACAATCAAATGAAGGACTATCAGAATAATGAGAACAGAAAATAATAAAGTGAAACATTCGTTAATAAATCCAAACTGATTAATAACTAAAAAATAGTAAGAAAGTATGTATCGAACAATTATATTTACAATATATAACAATCATTGGATACTTTCGTTCTGAAATCCTAATTTCGTTCTCAAATGTGTGTGATGGTATAATCATTTTTATTACAATAATATTTATTAAAGCATATGTTAATTTAAACCAACTATAAAATAATAATATAAGTATAAAACTGTTTAACTGTTTATCAAAACACCATCTGTGTTTTTAGCTGTGAACTAATTGAATGACAGGTGGATTTTTATTGAATTCTTACGAGTATAATTTCAATTATTCTGTCAGGCGCAACACTATCCCCTCCTAAGACATGCTCGTCCCGAGCATCGTTAGACCCGTAATATTGCGCTAGTCGATCCACATGGACAATCTTAGGCTTGCCTCGTAGCCCCTTTTTAATCCGGTACGTGACATCGTTGATCCTGTTCACAATTCGATATGGCCCGTCCCATTTCGCCTGCAGTTTAGGACACTTTCCTTTACTGCGTACAGGGTTATGTAACCACACCAGTGATCCTTCACTAAAGCCCAAGTGGTTTAATTTTCGGTCATATCGAGTCTTCATCTTTTCAGACATTTGTTGGCTGGATTGGCGAACGTGTTCGTGTACATCGTTCAATTTGTTCCGAAGGTCACTCGCGTACTCTGTTATATTGCGCGGAGACTGGGGAGGAATGCCTGTTATAAGGTCTGCTGGCAACCGTAGTTCTCGTCCAAAGTTCGCTAAAGCTGGAGTGACACTTGTACTTTCGTGAACTGCACTTCGATATGACAGTAAAAACGGTTGAATGTGCTTGTCCCAATCGGTCTGCTTGTTTCCAACTACTTTTGCTAGATATCTTTCCAACGTTTGATTGAACCTTTCAACCATGCCATGGGATTGTGGCCGATAAGAGGTGGTTCTTGTCTTATAAGTACCCATCACTCGACATGTTTCCTGAAATATTTGGGACTCTAAATTCCTCCCTTGATCGCTGTGAATTTCCAAGGGTACTCCAAAACGACAAAAGACCTCATGGACTAACTTATCGGCTACTGTCGACGCTTCTTGGTTTGGGATTGCAAAGACCTATGGCCACTTTGTGAAATAATCCATAACAACCATAAAATACTTGTTTCCATTTCCTGTAGCAGGGTCCCGCAATGTCTAAAGCTATCCGCTCCCATGGAAATCCCACGTTATAAATTTTTAATGCACCTCTGCTGCGTGTATGGAGTCCTTTCACTGCTGCGCAACTCGTGCATTTTCGGCACCAGTCTTCCACATCATCTCTGCAATGGATCCAGTAAAATCGCTCACGTATCTTCAACAGAGTTCTCTTTACCCCCATATGCCCCCTGGAACATCCTTCATGGTAGAGTTTAAGCACTTTAGATACTTTAGCCTTGGAACAACCATTTGCAGATGACAAAGATCTCCGCGAGCATTTTCCCATTTACGGCACAATACTCCATCGTGGATAACCAGACTGTCCGATTGTGCCCAGTAGCTTTTTGTTGTTGTGCTCATTCCAGCCACATCACTCCATACAGGTTTAGAAGTTCCAGCTCTTATCCATTCGATGATTGCCTTAATATCTGAGTCATCTGTCTGCGCTTTCTGCAGGGTTTCCTTCCACTCATCACTTAGATCGGTGCTTAACATTCTGACGGGTACCACTTCTTTGGACTCTTGTTTTACACAATGTTTACATTCTCCTGGACAAGGTCTTCTTGACAATGCATCCGCATTACCGTGAGATTTTCCACTGCGATGCTCAGTTTCATAGTCAAAATCCTGTAGCTGTTCAATCCACCTTGCCACTTTTCCTTCAGGATTGGATTTTTGAACTGTAGCAGCCATTTCAATGCAGCATGATCCGTGCGTAGATGAAATTTACGCCCCAGCAGATATTTACTGAAATGCTGCAAAGTTTTTACTACTGCCAATAGTTCCCTTCTTGTGACACAGTAGTTTCTTTCCGGTTTGGATAAAGCTTTGCTGAAGTAAGTTATCACGATCTCTTGATCTCTTTTACGCTGGGACAATACACCTCCAATACCAGTATTACTTGCGTCTGTGTCTACGATAAACTTGTTCTCGGTGTCAGGGAAACCAAGAATAGGTGTATCACATAGACGCCGTTTTAACTCTTGGAAGGCAATGTCGCATTCTTCGTCCCAGCCGAACAGTCGTTTCTCCTCGGTGAGTTTATGCAAGGGCTTAGCAACATCAGCAAAGTTTCTCACAAACCGTCGGTAATAGGAACCTAATCCTAGAAACGCTCGGACTTGTGTTTTATCCTTTGGGATCGGCCAATCCTTAACAGCGACGATTTTCTCCGGATCAGTTTGCACACCATCTTCTGAAATAACGTGCCCTAAGAAGCTTACTTGTCGTCTGAAAAACGAGCACTTCTTCGGACTCAATTTAAGATTGGCTGCACGAATTTTAGCTAGTACTC
This sequence comes from Lampropteryx suffumata, assembly GCA_948098915.1. NCBI lineage: Eukaryota > Metazoa > Arthropoda > Insecta > Lepidoptera > Geometridae > Lampropteryx > Lampropteryx suffumata. The sequence continues at coordinate 14,839,938 of OX402558.1, read as the reverse complement.
GTTCCAGATATTAAAGTTGGTCTTCAAACGTACGTCCCACTATAACAATGTCATCTAAGTAGACAAGGCAGGCGTCTCCCATTAATCCAGCTAGTACCATTTCCATCAACCTTTCAAAAGTTGCAGGGGCATTGCACAACCCGAACGGCATTACATTAAATTGCCACAGACCCTTTCCCGTAGAAAACACCGTTTTCTCCTTATCTTTAGGGTCTATTTCAACCTGCCAGTAGCCGCTTTTCAAGTCAAGGGTTGTAAACCACTTCATCCCTGTCAATGTGTCCAGTGTGTCGTCAATCCTTGGAAGTGGATAACTATCTTTCTTCGTTACGTCATTAAGTCGACGATAATCCACACAAAAACGCAAGCTTCCGTCCTTCTTCTTGACTAATAACACAGGAGAGCACCAGGGACTGGAAGAAGGTTCTATCACTCCGGCTTTTACCTTTCCTTCAATCATAGCCTCTACCCTACCTACCTTTTCTCTTGCGACAGGTAATCTTCTTGGTCGTTGACGAATCGGTGACTCGTTACCGGTGTTTAAGGTGTGCTGAACCAGCCCAGTCTTTCCTATGTCAGCATCATTCGAAGAGAAAATATCAGCATATCGATGTAACATCTTCTCAGCCATTGCAACTTCCTCTTCAGAAAGATCTTTGCGACAATCTTTCAGCAATGATGACACATTGTAATTAACTTCTAATTTATTGTCACTGGATAATTCTTGACATCTTCGCATCCAGGTTACTTCTTCACAATTGCCCATTAACATTCCTTTCTGAATGAGATGTTCCTCATTACTCGGGTTCAGTATTCGCACTGCTGAGATGGTGGTTGCCTTTACTAGAGTTCGTGCCATAATCCATGGTAGGTCACTGTCTAACCTTTCTATCAATACACATCGATTTTTTCTGATGTTTGCAATAAGCGTACTTGTACCATGGTTTCTGACCTTGGAGAAAGGACAATTTCCTTCAGGCAGTAGACTTTTCCTGAGGATCCTCCTTCCATAAAGACTTCTTCTGTACCGCATTTTAAAATCCCTTGCTTTACGTCGATCTCCGCGTGGTGTTCTCGCAAGAAATCCAGACCCAGAATGCACTCATCAACTATGTTGGCAATGATGACGTTGTGATGGTAAGTGGTCTCCTCTAATTTCATCTTCACCTGCATCTCGCCTATGTGCTGGCCGGTTGCTGTCACGAGCTGAACTCTGTTACATTTGCGGGAAAAGTCCCCAAGAAAGCGATTTGCAAGTTGGGAACTCACTACTGTACGAGAAGCATCAGTATTCAAAGTCATTTTACAGGTCGTTCCATTTATTTGGCCTTTGATGATCAGGCTGTTCCCATCGTGGGCTTGTGAAATCGAAACTCTTAGGGCTTTTTCAATACCAGCCAGTACCTGCCCCGCGGTCCTGGCGTTTACTCGATTCCCTGCTGCTGGGGAGCGGAGGTGCTCACCACCAGTCCTTCTTGAGATCTGGCGTTACTCTCTTTGTTTCGTTTCGGGCAACTGGACCTCAGATGACCCTTTTCTCCACACCCATAACATTTCGGACTAAACTTTGGAGGACCGTCGCGGCTGTACTCCACTACTTTGTAAATACTTTGTACAATATCAGCTAAAAACTTCTATGGAGAAAGAACTACCAACTACATATTACCTAGATTAAAAAATAAAATTCCAAAAGATATACATGACAAAATTACCAAAACTAATATCAAAAGTTTAATTATGAAACTATTTGATACAAATACCTGCATAGGTAAACACTATTAGCTTACCGTCAATCACTAAACAAAGTACTTAACTCATAAAAACTAAATTCAACCTGTATACGACATCGGAGATAGGAGTGTGCATTGTACTGTATGTAGGTATGTAAAGGCAGCCCAGTGTTATGGAAGACTTCTTTTTGTGTACCTACCCACTTTACCATTATTAATTTTATTTATCTTTATTATTAAGATTACTATTAAAGTTAAGTTATAGTTAAGTTTATTAAACCTAATCGTACCCTTGCATCTTTATATTAACCTTAATTTTATTGAGGAATGTATTTCTTTTTTTGCATCTTTGTCAAACCTAACAAGGTTTTTAAGATGTTTACAATTAAAAATATGTATTTACTTTAATATAAAAAAAAAAAAACTTCTCTGATGCGATGTGCTCGAATGTCCATCCGTACAGCTTCCACTTCCAAAGCATGGGCCAAGGCGTTCTTTAAAGACTCGTGATGGCCAAGTCTCACCGTAGCTTTGACTTCCAAGTCACGTATCCCATCGACGAATGCCTGAACCAAGTTCCCATCGATAAGGGCAGGTGAAGATTGGAAAGCCTTCTGAACCAGCTTTTCTATTTCCAGGGCCCACTGCTGCAGGTTCTCCGAATTGCGCTGAGTCCTGTCCTTTAATTGGGCGCGGAAAACATGTTCTAGATGCGCGTCACCGTATCGAGATTCTAGTGCCTCCAGCAGCTGCTCATAACTGACGTTACTTCCCTGGGCCTCCAAAACAGTGAGTGCTTGGTCACGCTAGGCTAATGTTAGTGCAGTCAAAGCCTGCGACTTCGTCCATCCGTTTGCGTTTAGGACAGCTTCGAACTGAATTTTATAGGCGGACCACGAAGAACCTCCATCAAATGGTGGCACCTTAAATACTCGCGCTGACGATGAAGAGACCACAGGAGCAATATCTCTATCTTCAGATTTCAGCAGATCCACAGCTTTTTTTACACTTGCAATCTGGGTTTCTGCTTCAGAAATTCGGCTATCATGGTGCTGGATTTGCTCCTTAACATCCAACATGCAGGTCCTTTATAAGGCGAGTCTGTTCTTCTTGCTGGCGGAACAGTTCCTCCTGTTGCTGGCGAGCTTGGTCCTCCTGACGACGAGCCTGTTCGTCCTGCCGGTGAACCAGTTCCTCCTGCCAGCGTTTCTGTTCTTCCCGTTGCTGGCGAGCCTGTTCCTGTTGCAGGCGAGCCTGTTCCTGAAGCATCGCCATTAAGGCAGCAAGGTCCCCTGCAGCAGGAGCCTGAGCCACAGATGATGATGGAACTCCCGATAACTTACCAGTTGGCTCCATTGTTGGCTGAAGAACCAATTGAGATTCTTGTGATGGAGAACCCCCAAACCGTCTCTCATCCATTTCCTGTTGACGCTGACTCCTTGTCCGGATACCGTATGTGTCGTCCTTTGGTAAAACCGGCATTTCTTTATCTCCGCTTCTGTCACCAATTTGTTACGAGCCGGGTACTGATAAATTATGAAACCGCTTGATTTTACCAAATAATAACTTTAATTTCAAAGTTACCACACACAGAACTTAATCCACTGATTCTATTAGTTAACTTCCAAATAGAACACTGTAAAAGTCACAACACTATAACACAACCGATAACACTTCGAAACTATCGCACTTGTATCACTTGCTTAGCCGAGAATGGACTGACTACATCCGCAAACCACCGCTGTATTTATACGAGCGTCGAATAAGTCGCGTAAAACCGCGATGCTACTGGAACGTTCGAGAACGAACCGGAACGCGCTCAAACGTTCGATTGCAATAGAGAGATATTGCTATCTCGTTCGCTCCTATGCATTCGATACGTGTACTTTGTAGTTTGCATTTACTCGATACCAGATGGCGTTGTAGGTGAATATTTAACGCGTCCGCCTGCCAACAGATGGAGCTATGTATCGGGCGCAACAGTATATGTATGACTATATATCTATTATATTATAAAGTATTGACTGGCCGGTCAGCTCAGTTGATAGTAACTGTAGCTCTGCTGTCAGTGCTGTGTTCGATTCCCTCCCAGGAAAAATGTAAAAAGTTGATTGATGTTCTGTGTCTGGGTATTATATGTATGTATTTAAAAATTGTCTCCATAATACAAGCTATGCTTAGTTTTGGGCTAGAGGGTGTTGAGTGCATTGTTAACTAATATTTATGTATTTACTAGTTGACCCGACCCAACTATTTATTTACTAGTTCACAAAAACGTTCTCCTGACAATAAAGAACACAAAAAAAAATATTTGCGAAATCGGTCTAGCCGTTCACGCGTGATGCCGTGACCAAGGGAAATAGGGATTCATTTTTATAAATGTACTAGCTGACCCGGCTAACTTCGTACCGCCTCAGAATCAATAAATAAAAGAGCAAGCATTTTTTTCATATTTACTCATCTTTTAAACCTTCCCTGGACTTCCACAAATAATTCAAAACCAAAGTTAGCCAAATCAGACCAGCCGTTCTCTAGTTTTAGCGAGACTAACGAACAGCAATTGATTTTTATTATATAGAAGATTGTTCAAAAGTTTAAAGTGATTATACCTATAGCGGGCAGGCTAAGATGGTGACACGACATCGTTGATGTAGCTGAGAAGACTTGGACTCGACTAGCACAAAATCGATCACAGTGGAATCATATGGAAGAGGCTTACGCCCTACATTTGGTGCCAAAGTAGTAAATAAATAAATAAATAAATAAATAATGCCGGACATTTTACACAGCATCATCTGGCCCCAAAGTAAGCAGAGCTTGTGTTATGGGTACCAGATGACTGATATACTACTTATATACCATATTTTTTAAATACAAACATATTATACATAGAAACACCAAAACCCAAAACAAATACTTGGAGATATGCAAACATTTGTCCTGCGACGGGAATCGAACCCGCAACCTTTTGCGATTCAGCAGGCCCACTGCGCTACAGAGATGGTAAAAAAAATATATATAGAAATAAGATAATGTAACACACAATTAAGATACATAAGCTTTGTTATTATTAATAAAAAACATTAAAAACTGCTATAAATAGCTGTACATGCGGTACAGAATATAAATTGGCCAAGCACATGTGAAAACGCAAACGGAAGCCTATTCCGAATTCAGGATTAAGGATTAGAATCTCTAGTGTCAGCTCCCAAACCAATTAAACACCATCACCATCACTATAAATAGCAAGCTAAATTATGGAACATTTATTAATGTGTTATGGGTACCACATGACAGATAAACTACTTATATACGTTTTTGTTCAAAATACTTACATAAAATATTACACATAGAAACACCCAGACCCAGGACAAATACTTGCAGATCATACACACTTTTGTCGTGCGGCGGGAATCGAACCCGCATCCTCATACGTCTCAGCCGGGCCTTGACTACAGAGGTCATCAATGTATAATACAATACTAATAAATTTAAATGGTTAACGTTATTGTAGCCAAAACACTTCAAAAATTTCAAAATAACCTTTTTTATTTGATTTACCATAGTTCTACCTTAGTCTGGTGTTTCTATGGTACTATGGTAAGTCTCTAGAACTGATTTTTTTAGCATCTATGGTGATAGATTCTAATAAAATAAGTTCTAGTGACCACGGTGGTTTTTATACCTAGTAGAGGCATAAGTTCTGTACTCTTCATAACAACACAAAATACAGAGAGTGGTGGCAATTTGGTTGGTTATTTCTAAAATTAGGAATTGTCAAAAATATATTTTAGTTAGTCATGGCATTTGTAAAACCTATTCGGTTGGTACCATCCAACCAAATAAGGAACGCTTAATTAAATTAGATAAAATTAAATTAGGATAAGTTGGTAACAGCAGAATACCAAAGATTCTTTTGACAGTCAAAACCTAATTTTAGCTAAAATTAGTTAGGTTGGTGCCAACAGAATTGAGGCCATTATATAAAATAGAATACCTAAAATTCGTAGTTCTTTGTTTTATAATCCTGTAAGCGGCAACGGGATTGAAACCTGTCACGTACGAAATACAATGCAAAATGTAGTTATGTGTCATAGTATTGTTTGGACAGGCATCTGACTACCCCTTTAGATATTCTCGAAGTAAGTAACTGCAAAAAAGAGAAATCCGTTCTATTTTGCTTATGAAAAGAGAATCGTGTAGGCTAAAGTTTAAGGAATTAGAAATTATGACAATGCTAGGAGAATACGTTTTTCACAATCTGATGTTTGTCAAGCTAAACCCTGGTTAATTTTACCTAAACTGTGACATTCATAATTATAATACATGAAATAAATATAACATTTGTCTTCCTAACCATAGACCATAGAAAATTGGTAATATAGTTTCTTATGTATAAGCATAAAATTGTACAATAAACTGACGCCTGAATTACAAAACTCTGATCTTGAATGTTATCGTATAAAGATAAGAAATATATTACAAGAGAAATCGTTCTATTCTCTAGACGAAGCACTTGCTGATGACCATTTTACTCAATGAATTTATTTAGAATTTATGTTGCTAATCTATTTGTAATAAATTATAGTTGATTAATTTTATAACCAAACAGTTAGCCCGTAATATTATATTATAATATTATTATTAATTATTTTTGTACCTGACTTTTCCATATGTATCTTAGTGGAATAAATAACTTTTAAATTTGAATTGAATTAACGAGAGATCTAAGAAGATGTCTACCAAGCCTAGAGACAAAACGTTCATGACTGTACATGAGCGTTTTCTGTAAATTAGTTCTTACACTAAGCATTTCATCATTATCATCCACAGCCTGAATCCACCCACTGCTGGCCTCATCTTGCCAAAGGTCTTGCCAAATTTTCTATAACCATTTCATGGCCATCATTCAGTGATGGCCAAGAATCCACCTGTCCACGCCACATCCACCACGCGTCATCATATCTAAATAATAATTAATTCAAAAGAAATGCCAAAAGTATACGCAACATGTTTTTCCACAAAATAATGATTTATACAAGAGCTATTTTCTGAAAAATACGAAAGGCTAGATGCTAGAATTCCCAATATTTTCCGACAGCCAATGGCTTTGTTTTATTTTGATACTAGCTATTGCTTGCAGCTTTGCATGCGTCGTACAAACATAAAAAGTAGACTATGTCCGTCCCCAAAATACAATCTGTCTGCATACCAAATTTCAGCAATATCCGTTCAGCCGTGAAAAGGCAACATACAGACATACAGTCACTTTCGAATTAATAATATCAATATGGATATGAATTAGTCCTTGGGAGTCGTACGTACTTCTGACCTTTTACGAAACAAGCCAATTTTATACAGTCTTCTCTATTTTCAACAAAAATATGTGCATTAGTAAATGTTAGTATCCAAACATAGATTTCATGAATAAGATATCAAAGAGCCACGAGATAAAATACGTCCTTAGGTTGACATTTCGACTTATCTAATAAGGGTTCAACTTGATAGTTAATTCATATATTTGCACTAGTTTTTGCCAACAGCTACACGCGCTGTATAATACCGGACATTTCACACAGCATAATCCGGCCCCAAAGCAAGCAAAGCTTGTATAACAAAACTTACACGTTTTTAGTTCCATACCTCAAAAGGTAAAAAAACCTATATCTTTGTCTGTTGACATATGTCAAGACATTTTTTGTCAAAGACGCGTGGACGTATCAAATTGAAATTAATACCAAATACGGTTTACGGTTTCCTGGAGCTATAAAAAGTCAAGCTTTTAAGTCAACGCAATCAAAATATACAGCCATTTATGACGCACATCTTTTTTTTATCATAGATACACCTACGATTGACCACGATCTGGGGCACGAACGTTTATAAGACATTTATTTACTCTTGACTTGAAGAGAGCCAGATAGTAGTTTTCGGGAAAGACAGACGACGTCAAACCTTGGCTGTACGTATTATAAATGTCGAAGCGTATATATAAATGCACAATATCCAAAATGTATTCTATAAAGATCGAAAGGCAAGAGAATTTACGGTGGTGCTCGAGACTCTGGAACTTAGTATCAGCGTTTAGCTGCTCACCCATCAGCCTCCATGTTCTACGCTCAATCGAGTCCAAGGCAGCCAGCTGGTATTTGGCTGAACCATCCCATAGGTGGCAGCAATACGTGGAGTATCCGACCGGTCCTAAGCTTTAGGTATATAAAGTGAAATGCTGTCCAGAAACTGAACAGGTGTGAAGGTTCGTTTCACCTCGTTGCGGATGCCAAGCTTCATGGCAGCAGCAAATCACTCTTATAGGAACTTGCCTGTATTTAAAAACCTAAAGAATAATAATAAACAATAATATCACAGAAAAATAAACAAAAAATACATGATTCCAGACATTTAACTGTCTATTCGATGTTTCTTTGTCCATGATGGTGAAACAAGCAGGTAAATACAGGTAGGTATGGGACCCTCTCAAGCGCGATTTTCGTACTTGACCGAGTTATCCTAACTAGATACTGTTTTACTCTAAATAGCTTTTTGATGATATTCTTTTTATGTTAAATTGAATACCAAAGTAGGTAAGAGATGGCGAATATTCGTCTAGATCATTCATTTATCGTATGTAAATTACAAGTGAGAACACTAATCATTAAAACAGTTAATTCAAGGTACCTCTAAACTTATCTAAAAAGTGTATTAAAGATTTCATAAAAATATCTCTAAACGACTAAAGCCGCGGGCGTAACACTAGTTAGATCATTCATACGCCTGGGAGAAGTCACAGGATGCAGTTGGGGTATTCTGTTATCTATCTAAGGCCTACGACTGTGTGAGTCATGCAACCCTAATCACAAAACTAAAATGCAAAAAATGCTGTCTCTTTCTTTGTCTGTTTGTTTTGTTCTTTTCACGGCTAAGCGGCTGAAACGGATCTTGATTAAATTTGTTATGGAGATAAATTTTATGTGGAGACGAAAATAGGTTACTTTTATAGGTACGAATCTTACGAAGCCTGCGAAACCGTGGGCAGCAGCTAGTTATAGATATTTTGTCCTTTCAATAGCAACGTACTAAACGAAAGGCGACCCAAGGAGATAATGTTCTACGCCTCTTCTACGACCGCTACGCGCCTACGCGTCTACGAGGGCCTACGAACTTTGATTTAATGCATACTTTCCTTATTTTGAAACTGTTTTTTGTTTAATATATTTTCTTAAGAACTTTGGAACAAGTACCACTTATTTTTTAGTCTGAGCACAGCTCTGCCCACGCAGAAATCGTGAAATGTTTTGAAGAATCAATTTATTAGAACGCGAACGAGATAAAAATTGAGAATTTTGTTTAGGGCATAATTTGTTCATACTTTGTCGCATTTCAATAAAAGGGAGTTTCAATGGGCTATTCATTACTCCAGTGACAGTGTTTTAGACTGGCCCCAAGGCCACCGTCCATGTTTATATGGTCGGTGTTTCTAAACATAACATTGCTTTTTAAAAAGTTACTATATACCTACGAGTGTATCATGATGTGATTTTATTGATTGGCAACGCCGCCAGTATTGGGGACGCTGACTCTAGCAGGTGATCTGGATCTGTTGAGCTATCTAAAGATCGTTTTAAACGGTACATAGAGTGATCAACTTTTTACATATATTTTAATAGTAGCTGCTGTCGGTGGCTTTGCCTCCGTGGTATCCGTGGAGATATGTTTCCGTGGTAGCCATATGTTCTATTATTGTATGGTTGAGTAACAAACCTACATACAAACATTTTTAAATTAATAAATAAATATTAGACACAGACACAGTAATATCACACAGATATTACTATTTGCTACCCGCGAAGCCAATGTATATAATAATAATGTTTTTTTTTATTATTTTGATATAACACTATATATAGTACTAGATGTTTTTCGCGACTTCGTCTGCATTTTTTTTTAAATAATTGTAGCTTAAATCTTTTAAAATATATATAAAATATAAATCTTTTAAATCTTTTCAAAAAAATTGCAACCTGGGAGGTTGCAATTTTTTTCCTTGCCAAATTTTATTAATAAAATTAAACTAATCACACCTACCACCCATTAAAAAAGTTCCATACAAACATTCACACCCCATTTTACTCCTTTATAGAGTTATTTTGAAAAATCCTGAAACACTAGTCCATTTATTTTGCATTTTAAGTATCCAAGCCAAGTTTCTAATAAATCACACCACCTGTGCACAAGTTTAAAAGTTCCCATACAAACTTTGACACGTTATTTTATCCCTTTGTAAGGGTTATTTTTAAATCCTGAAACAAGTGTCCATTTACTTTGCATTTTAATTATTAATATCAAGTTTCAAGCAATTCGCAGTACGCGTTAAAAAGTTTCATACATTCGTTTTCACCCTCTTAGGGCTTGATTTTTAAATAAAACCCGTCTTTGTTGTGGTTTTGCTATAAAAGGAAGCTACCTTCCAAATTTCAGCTTTTTAGCTTAAGCGGTTTCGGCTTGGCGATGATGTCAGGTAATTAAGCTCTTTTATAGGTATAGATAAGTAAAATTCTGAGTAGTTATATAATTAAAATGACCGAGCGAGCGCGAGTGTCTCTATTTCAGCTTAGGTGAAAATGCTTTCGTATGTCTGCCGGCCGGCACGGCGTCTTTCGGAAGTTCTCCTCTACAAGTCGCATTTCTCAACTGATTCTCGTGAAATTTTTTGAGCCGGTTCTAGTGTAAGTGTTAAAAATGTTACTAGTATATCAGTCATGTGGTACCCATAACACAAGCTCTGCTTACTTTGGGGCCAGATGATGCCGTGTGAAACGATCAGGATTATTTATTTATTATTATTATTATTTAATACTTCAGTTAATAAATAAATAATGTTGACATTTCACACAGCATTATCTGGCCCGAAAGTAACGGAGCTTGTGTTATGGGTATACATGACTGATATACTACTTATATATATTTTTTTGTAAATACATACAAAGGAGACCTGCCTCTGACACTCAAGCGCAAACTCATTGACATGTGTATCTTGCCCGTCCTAACCTACGGTGCTCAGACCTGGACGCTGACCGAGCTGCAGGAATCCCAACTTAAGATTTGCCACAGGAGGGCAGCATTCTCGGATTCAAACGCACCGACCGAGTACGAAACAGTATCAATCATGTGCTCTAATACAGGAATTGCTGATGCGGGTAAACGGCCAGGCTTATTTGGACTGGGCAGGTCACGTATGTCGCATGCATTTAGACAGATGGGCCAACACACTGGCAGCTTGAAGGACAGCGGCGTCGCAACGTCGGCCAAAAAATCGTTGAAGGGACGATCTTGACAACTTTAAGAGAGAATGGTGGGCGATCTTTAAGGATTGAAATAGTTAAAAGGATTTGTGGGAGACCTTTGTCCAACATTGGAACGATGTAGGTTAAATAAAAAAAATACATAAATATTAAAAGTCAAGTCAAAGTCAAAAGTCAAAAGATGATTTATTCAATACAATCACAAGGATCACTTTGAAACGTCTTACATACTAGGTGAATTTAGGTGCCAATTCATCCTAACCCAAGCTCGAGAAGAATTGGCAAGAAACTCGTCTTGGTCCTAGCGCTTTTTTATATGATCCATCTTATAACTACCTTAACTACGAAATACAAATACAAGAGAGTTTATACATTTCAAGTGTGTCGGTTAACTGTCTGACGGCAGAGCGACATGAGGCCATGCATTCTTATCAATAATATAGTCATCTATATTATAATAAGCTTTCTTCAAAAGACTACCTTTAATGTATGCTTTAAATTTCTTAATAGGTAGTTTAGTAGCATTTTCAGGAAGCTTATTATAGAAGCGCACCGTGTTCCCCATAAATGACTTATTAACTTTTTTTAGTCGAAACCTAGGGATGTATAATTTATGTTTATTCCTAGTGTTCATTTTATGAAGGTCACTATTTTGCTGAATCCCATCTCTATTTTTATGTGTATATAACAAATTTTCATATATATATTGTGAAGCTATTGTGAGAATATTAATTTCTTTGAATATTTCTCTCAAAGATTCTCGTGGTTTCATTTTATAAATGGCACGTATTGCCCTTTTTTGAATTACAAATATTTTACCAATATCAGCTGCTTTCCCCCAGAGAATGATGCCGTATGACATAACACTATGGAAGTAACTGAAATAAACTAGTCTAGCTGTAGCTTCATCAGTAAGCCACCGTATCGCACGAACTGCATATGCAGCGGAACTAAGCCTACCAGCAAGCGTTTCAATTTGTGGTCCCCACTGTAGTTTTGAATCAATATTAAGACCTAGGAAGATCGTGGAATTTACAAGATTCATTGCCTCTCCATTTATTTCAATGTTGGACGGGCTATGAATAACATTTGGCAAAGTGAATTTGATACATTTAGTTTTTTTGGAATTAAGCAAAAGATTATTTACAGTGAACCAGTTAAGAACTAACGATAAGGATTCATTTACGTTATCGCATATACTGGTTTTACCTCTATCAACTTTAAAAATTAAAGACGTATCGTCTGCAAATAAAACTATATCACAAATATTTTTTACAAAAAAAGGTAAATCATTAACGTATACTAGGAATAAAAAAGGGCCTAGTATCGATCCCTGAGGTACCCCTATATCAATAATTGATCCCAAAGACCTCTCACCACCCACGTCTACTTTCTGGACTCTATTGGATAGATAAGACTGTATGAGGTCAATCGCCCGGTTTTTAATGCCATAATATTTTAACTTTGTGATTAGGGTTGCATGACTCACACAGTCAAAGGCCTTAGATAGATCGCAGAATACCCCAACTGCATCCTGTGACTTCTCCCAGGCCTCAAATATATCTATAAATATATCTATAAATATATCCCCTTCCCCTTGGACCGCGGTAGCGTACAGACGTGTCCTATCACTTTCATTAAAAAATATTATTTAAATAGTGAGTAAATAAATTTAATTCCTCCAAATAACCAAGTCAAGTACCAGGCGTTCATGCATTGTAAGAAGCTCGACAACATCATTAGGCCCCGCCTACTACACTACGTCACCTCGCCGCTGCACGCATCACTTCACTGCGCGACAACACCGGTTTCAGAGCGCATCAAAACAGCGAATGTAACACACTGCGCACTCCGCCGCTCCAGGTAACTCAAAACCGCGAATGTGCTAGGATAACATTTTACTTCGCGCGTACACGACATTTTTTTGGCTGACTCACATACATACAAACACAAAATGTTACGCACTCCGGATAACAACTCGGACCCCAATTTGGTTTCTTCTGGGTTACTAGAAACTCCCCGAAATTACATGGTACGAGAACTAAAGCGTTTTCGCACTATGTCAGGAGAAGTCTCTCTGATGGATGAGTTTTCGGCTTTTCGAAATGAGATGAAACAGATGTTCATAAACCTACAAGCTGAGACCACCAAAGCAATTAAATCTCAGTTTGAAAGCTGGAAAAAGGATTCTAATGCGAGAATGGCCAAAATAGAGGTCTCTTTAGTCAACATTGAAAAATCGTATTCCGATATTGAAAAAACATTGGAATTCACCTCATCCCAATATGATGACTTAAAACAAAAAACTAGTTTGCTAGAGAGGGAGTGCAAAGACCAACGGGCTAATATTTTGTCCCTTGAGGATAAACTAGAGGAAATGCAAAGAATCTCCAAAATTAACTTCATTGAGATTAGAAATGTTCCCAAACAGGAAGGAGAAACCAAAGAACATATTGAAAACTTTGTGGGAAATATGTGCAAATCAATAAATATCAATATTCCAGCCTCGAGTGTCAAGGACGCCTTTCGTATGCCAGAAAAAAAGAGCACTAGCCCAACAATACTCGTGGAGCTAAGCAACAACTCAGCCAAAAATAGTATATTGAAGGGAGTAAAGGTTTACAACCAGTCTAACCATATAAAGCTAAACGCGACTCAACTTGGTCTCACAGGGACCACAGCACCAGTATACGTGGCAGAACACATTACATCAAAATCTAGACGATTGCATTTTGTCGCCAGACACCTTGTCAAGTCCAAACAATTCCAGTTTTGCTGGATTGCTAATGGCAAGGTATTCATCAAGAAAACTGAGGGGTCCCCGGCCGTACACATCAAGACCGAAGGCCAGCTGGAGATGATGTCGAAAACTTTGTGACTCCTTTCGAGCACTGAATTTACTGGATTGTGTTTCTGGTTTCAAATACTGTTAAATCTACGCGCAAAAATTCATATAATATTTAGTATAGTTCATCGAAAACACAATTCTTGCGAAAACACTACCACATTCACGCAGACAACATATACAAATAAAACACATCTACACAAAACACACACACACACACACTTTTATACCATATTTACAAAAAAAACACATACTTTCCAAACTTCACATTATAATATCATTACCCAAAATTATTTGCACATTTATTACATCTGTCAGCTATCTATTATTATATTGTATTTACCTTCTGGAACCCAACAAGCGCTTCCTATAACGTACTCTAAAAATGAGTTTGTAACTTTAAACATCAACTATGTAAAATCCTGGCCTTGTTTTTGGTACCATAAGTGATTTGCTAAACGACATTGACAACTTTTCTATCTCAGATACTATTCAATGCGATCCTGAACAATGTTCATCAACTATATCACAGCCTAACCGTTTTCTTAAAATTGTCACACAAAATATACGTAGTATTAATGCCAACATTGAACAGTTTCAACTACTACTCTCCCGTCTAAAGTTTTCATGTGATATTCTTATTCTCACGGAATGTTGGATGTCTTGTGTTCAACATGTCCCGGAACTTACAGGATACCGCAGTATATCGACGTCTACACATTATAACCAAAATGATGGTGTCATTGTATACATTAAAAATAATATAAACGCAACGATTACTGAACCTGCAATACAGGATGCAAATTGCATTTTAATAAAGATAAGTAAGGACCTAGCCATTATATCAATATATCGACCTCCTTGCTTTCAAAGTATTGAGGCATTTTTAAATTCTTTAAATGTTATCATCTCAAAGCTAACATCATTTCAAACATTAATTTTAATTGGAGATATTAATATTAACATTGCTCCTAATAGTATAGACAAAAACCTACCAGAATATTTAGACTTCCTCTCACATAACGGACTACTCCCTGCTTATAACATTGCTACACGATCCAAAAGCTGTTTGGATCACGTCATTCTAAAAACAAAGCTGCATGTAAACTGTTTTATTTTTGAGACAGCCATAACCGACCATAGAGCTGTTTTGTGTTGCATAGAATTACTAAACCCTCAAAAATATGTAATAAAAAAAATCACATCTAAAATTGACTATAATGGAATCCTAAATACATGTCAAAAAAAGGACTTTTCTTTTATCTACAAATTAGACGATCCAAATCTTGCTACAGATATTTTTGTTTCTTGGCTCCAAAATGTAATTATATCCAATTCTAAACTTTTGACTATTGCTCCTAAATATAGATTACTAAAGCCATGGATGACACTGGGACTAGTAAGATGCATACGAAACAGAGATAGAATGCATAAAAAAGTTAAACTAACACCTAATAATGACATTCTTATATTAACTTATAAAAGATATCGCAACTTTTGTAATAATTTAATTAAAAAGTTAAAACGACAATACGATCGTCAACAACTGTTGCAAGCTGGCAGAGACAATAAAAAAATTTGGAAAGCAATAAACTCCATCACAAATAGAAACGCCAAAAAGGAATACTCATATGAGCTGTTATCAACTGCAACAACTCCAGAAATTGCAGTAAATAATGCAAACAATTTTTTTGCTACAGTTGGTGAAAAGCTGGCAAGTGAAATTAATCTTCCAGATATAGCCCTAATAAACCATGATATTTCACCTCCTCTGAATTCATTTGTACTTTTAACCACCGACGAGCGAGAAGTTGACAAACTTATTATAGGCCTAAAAAGTAATTGTTCTCCTGGCGATGATGGCATTTCGTCAGATGTACTTAAGGTTATTAGAGCCCATATCCTGACCCCACTTACCTATATCCTAAATCTCTCCTTGAGTAAGGGAGTTTTTCCAAGGTCTTTCAAGGGATCTATAGTGCGTCCTGTTTTTAAGGCTGGGGTTAGAGACCAGGTCACAAACTATCGTCCTATCTCAATATTAAACTCACTCTCTAAGGTTTTTGAAAAAATTATAAATTACAGACTTATTAGTTATTTGGAAAAAAACAACCTTCTTTCTAATGGGCAATTCGGTTTTCGCCATGGAAAATCAACTGAGACGGCTGTAAGTGAATTTATAAATTTCGTTGTTAGAAAAATTGACTGCAAAAACAAATGTCTTTCGATATTCTTAGATCTTGCAAAAGCGTTTGACACGGTTTCTATCCCTAACCTCATACAGAAATTAAATAACCTCGGCATCCGAGGTGTTCAACTGGATCTCTTTAGAGATTATTTGACTGGAAGAACTCAAAGACTTAAAATTGATAATGTAACTAGCCATAGCGTGCCTATTACGCATGGCGTCCCACAAGGGAGTATCTTAGGCCCAACGCTATTTCTAGTTTACATTAATGATCTCGCATCATTAAAAATCGAGAACTGTAAAATAATATCGTACGCAGATGATACGACTTTGACATTCTTTGGGAAAACTTGGGTTGAAGTGTACAAACATGCTCAAACTGGTTTCAACATAGTAACCAATTGGCTTGCCTCTAACTACCTCTCACTAAACACTGCTAAAACTAAATATATACCTTTTTCTATTTATAATCCTCCCTATCCGATATCCCAAACATATAACATAATTGCACATACCTGTGACTATGTTTCTTCTCAAAACTGCAATTGTTCTGTAATATCCACGGCTTCTACGATTAAATATCTAGGCATAATTATAGATAACAACTTAAACTTTATGAGTCATATTGAGTATATATCTAATAGAATCAGGAAACTTATATATATATGTAAACAATTACGTCATTCTGCAGGCAATCGTATTATGAAATTAATTTACACTTCACTATGCCAGTCAGTTCTAACCTACTGTCTAACCTGTTGGGGGGGCGCAGCTAAGACTAATCTTATATGTGTAGAAAGAGCCCAAAGAATCTTATTAAAAGTAATTTACTTTAAACCAAAGCTCTATCGTACAACTGATCTGTACAAAGAATGTGAAGTACTGACAGTCCGCCAACTCTTTATTTTAAATACCATCCTGAAGCAGCATTCTTCTGTGGTCCAAGATGCAGATACTACACGTCTAGCCACTAGGAGAAACCACCAGATCCTACCGCTGACTAGTTGCCGCACTCGATTTGCCCAAAGGTTTCCATTGTTTCTTGGAGCTTGGCTTTACAACAAAATTAACAAGGAGCTGCTAATTTTCCCATTGAACAAGCGAACATGCAAACGTACACTTACAACATGGCTGTTATCATTAAACTACGATACTACTGAAGATATTTTTGCAATTGTATCCTAATGCGAAGCTTTCACCACGCATTGGGATATAATTGTAAAGATTCATTCATACAAACATACAAATGTCAAACATACAAACTTCTCTTACACACATACACACACACACACACACACACACACACACACACACACACACACACACGCACACACACGCACACACACACACACACACACACACACACACATATACACACTCGCAGACATACTTAACAGTTTTATTTTATTCTTTTTAATTTGTTTATATCATCATACTTACCTACATTTGAGTGCTTATTATTAATATGTACTTACCGCATAAGCTATTTGTTAACTTATCTAGAATTTCTCTAGCTTAATTGCACCTATATTGAGGGTGGGCGCTGATACCTATCATACAGGATTTTTATTATCTTAGTTTAGGTGTCAGTTGTATCACATTATGTACCTTGTAACTTCCTTAGGTTAAGAAATTATGTATATCTCTAACTTGTACTTATTGTTAGCTAAGGTGCTCAATAAACAATACAATAAACAATACAATATGCTTTAAGAGCGCTATACCTGCATCAGCTGTTGATCGACCTTTAGTAAATCCGTATTGTAGCATAGCATTACTATGTAGCAGGCCGTTAACGTTAAAGTGGTATAATAACTGATTAAGAATTATTTTTTCAAAGATTTTACTTAAAGCAGGTAATATCGATATCGGTCTATAATTAGCGAGATCACTTTCACTTCTAGACTTAAACATAGGAATGAGTTTACTGTGTTTCATGAGATCGGGAAAAACTCCGTCGTCGATACATCTATTAAAAATATAAGCTAAACATGGTGCAATATCTAAGATAATGACACCCAGCACCTTTGTAGACATTCCCCAAAGATCTTCTGTATTTTTTATATTAATTAACTTGAATGCTTTTACAATACTAGCCTCGTTAATGTAGCTAAAACTAAACTCATTCTTACATTTTGCAACACTAGATTCTAATAGAACGGAAGCTCTGGAGGCTGAAGAGTTTAACGATTTGGTCACTATTTTTGGTATATCTGAGAAAAAACTATCAAATGCATTCGCAACATCCTGTTCCTTTGTCAAAATTGTACCATTTATATTTAATTTGAACTGTATATTGCGAGCCCTTGATTTACCTGTTTCATTATTAATTAATTTCCAAGTTGCTTTTATTTTATTTGTTGAATTTTCTATTATTTTTCTCAAAAACAGTGACTTAGCCGC
Organism: Lampropteryx suffumata; assembly: GCA_948098915.1. Taxonomy (NCBI): domain Eukaryota; kingdom Metazoa; phylum Arthropoda; class Insecta; order Lepidoptera; family Geometridae; genus Lampropteryx; species Lampropteryx suffumata. Next base: position 14,821,470 of record OX402558.1, on the reverse strand, counting down.
ATGACAAACTTTTTTGAATACTTTTGAGTAATTCCTAACATATAAGATAAAAACTGGATCATCTAACATTGTCTCTCTGGTAGCATATAATTCATACAATGTATTCCTACTTCTATAAATACCCGGTGTAGCCCAGTCGACAAATCTAGCACAATTTTTTGTTTTGCATGTTTTTACTGTAAATATATCAGCATGTTCTTTAATTATTAAATTAGACAATGTGGTGAAAAGATCATTTGGATCATCGATGCATGGTACTAGGGAAACTTTGTGTTCAATTCTACTTTGAAATGTTTTGATGTAATAGGTCGGTGAGTAAAGTTCTGAGCTTCAACTATACGATCACAAGAAAAGGTGGCGCAGTGACCGTAATGGTCAGAACTAAAATGTTTTAGTACACACTTATGAACTGGTGTGCAACTGCAATAAATGTTATCTAGACAAGTGGCTGTTGTTAGTGTCACTCTTGTAGGTTCATCAAAAAGAGATTATACATAGAAACCCCCAGACCCGAGACAAATGCTTATAATAAACCATATATCTTAAATCATCTTCATAAATCACATTATGTATATTAAAGAAAATAAATATCAGATCCGTAACAACGAATATATTAGGTTTGTTATGATAATTTCAGTTAATTAATGGGTAAAGTTGCGAACAAGCCCGTTAATTAGAACCTAGTGAAATAATTAGGGAATCTAAAATTGTACATGTTCAATACTAGCATCTACTCACGGTTTGTCCGCGCGGTACCTAACTAATTTACCTCTGACTGACTGAGGCTGACTGACCTGTCAGCTTAGTTGGTAGTAGCTCTGTCTTCTACTAAGTTGAGGGCTGTAAGTTGAGGGTTCAATTCTCTCCAAGACAACTTGTGTGATGAACATAAATTTTTGTTGTGTCTAAATGTTATAAAAATATCAGAAGTATGTATTTAAAAACATATAACCATTATATCAGTCATCTGGTTCACATAATACAAGCAATGCTTAGTTTGGAGCTAGATTATATTATGTACATTGTCCACCAATAGATATTTATATTTAACTAGCTGGTGCCCGCGACTTCGTCTGCGAAGAATTAGTATTTCGTGTAGTTCTAACGGTTTTTGCAGCGCACACCAGAATAGCTCGCAGATGGCAGAGTTTTGTCCTACTTACTTGACACTTATCGTTATATTTTGGACAATTCACACAATATCTTTATAAATTATAATTTATAAATTATGTGTTATTCTGATGTATAAGCTATATTATTGTAAAGTTTCATTAAAATCCATTCAGTGGTTTTTGCGTGAAAGAGTAACAAACATACATACAAACATTCACGTTTATAATAGTGTATATATAGTATAGATTAATTTATTTATCTAGCCCCAAACTAAGAATAGCTTGTATCATATGTACCAGATAACAGATAGAATGGTTATATATCTTTAAATACATACTTATGATATTTTTATAATACCCGGACACATAATAAACATCTATGTGCATCACGCAAATGTTTATAACATAATAAATAATAGATGGTGTTGTGTTGATTGACCATCAATATCTATTTAATTTTAAGGCACCCATTTTTTTTATTTATTGACTATTAAATGAAATGAAATGAAATAAATTTATTTTGACACACACACACTGATAAAAGTTACGATAATATAGTAGGTACACAGATCCAACCAATACTAACTAACTAACTAATACTAAACCTACGTGTACCCACCTTGTTCCAAACCTAGTCTGCGTTTGTCAAAAAAGCACAGTCTCAGCTTTATGCTATTTCACACAGTGCGAAATAGCGCTGGTTTTCAGACTGCGCCGAACAAGGAGGGTGACATCATGCCGTGACAAAACGAACAATTTTAAAATTAGAACAGGAGTAAACAACAAAAAAAAAAATAAGAAAACTTAAAATATTACTTAGTTAAAAGGATAACAATACATATATAAATAGCAAAATACATTTATACTCACACAGCTAAAATAATTAACTAAAATGACTGGGAACAAACTGGACTACATAAAATTAAAATTGTTTTGGTGAAATGAGGTGAAAGAGGTGAGAAACGAAAAGTGAAATGCAATACAAGGTAATCGATAGTAGAATGAACGCTTCCCCATCAAAATGGACGTGCCGGGAACTTTTGGTAAGTTGGCTATTCGTAAGTAGGTATTTGGTACCTAGCTATGATTTCTGCGAAGAGATAAGAAGTTTCTTAAGGGTTAATTTAAAAGTATTCACTGTTTTAAGGGCACGAATTGGTGGGGGCAAATCATTCCAACACTTCGACGCCGCGAACCGGAACGAGCCGCGGAAAGCAACACATTTGTGACTTTGCGTAAGAAGAGGAGGAGCACACTGCCTCCTATGATAACGTGAGTGTTCACTAGCCCATTTTAATTTCCTGAAAAGGTATGTCGGCATTTGGTCATGTACAACACCAAAAAGAAGGGTAGCGAGATGCAACTTCCTACGATCCTTCATCTTTAGGAGGCTCTTCGAATTGAGGTAAGGAGTCACATGTGTGCGAGGTGGAATATAGAAACAAAACCTTGCACAAGCATTTTGGACTCGCTGAATCAAATTCTCGGTCCTAGCAAGAAGACATGGCCCATAAACAACATCACAATAATTGAGTTTGGACAAGACTAGTGACTCGCACAATGTAACTCTCACCTCTTCACTCAAGTATGGACGTATCCGATATAGCAGTCTAAGCCGATAGAAACAGTTCCGCACACATTCTGCCACATGGCTTTCAAAACGGAGACAACTGTCTATAGTCAAACCAAGACTTCTTGCCTCAGGAACACACTCAACATCCTCCCCACCCACTCGAATTTTAAACTGTATACCAGCGACCTTCTCTAGGCCAATTCTCGTACCAATCCTCATATATTTCGATTTCTTAGGGTTTAACACGAGAGAGTTTGATTCAGACCAAAGAAGAATCTGGGCTAAATCATGGTTTATTCCAATTACAGCTTTGGCCCACTCTGCAGGCAAGAAAGAATGGTACAATTGGACATCATCAGCGTACAAATGGAACTTACAGTTAGAGATAGAATTGATGATGTCTGCACTGTAGAGTATGAATAGGATTGGCCCGAGGATCGAACCTTGAGGTACACCTCTGTAGACAGGCTGGATGGATGATCTGAGCACGCTACCATCAGCCTGCAACACTTCTACACACTGATGCCGTTGATTCAGGTAACTAGTGAACCAGTTAATTGCCCTTTCGTCAAAGCCATAATAAACTAGTTTTGAAAGAAGGAGAGGAATGCTAATCGAATCGAAGGCACGTGAGAAGTCCAGCAGTACCAAAATACTGCACATACCCTGGTCTTGGGCACTGAGCAGGTTATCAACTATATCAAGTAGAGCTGTGGATGTGCTCAGACCCTTCCGGAATCCCGACTGAAACTCTGGCAGGATCTTATGTTCCTCTAAGTACTTAATGAGCTGTATGCTTACAACCTTCTCAAGCACCTTCGAGACACATGGAAGCAAGCTGATCGGCCTAAGGTCACCCAGTGTAGAGGGGGCACCAGTTTTAGGTATGGGTTTCACCACTGCTACCCTCCATGTCTCCGGAAAAATTCCACTAACTATTGATCCATTAATAATAGCAGTCAATGCAGCCAAAGACTGAGGCATTGTCATCAGAAGCATATCTAGAGAGATTCCATCTATGCCCTGAGCATTGGATTCAAAGCCCTGCAAAACTTTTAGGACAGTGTATTCGCTAACCGGATGTAGAGCAAAATTATGAGAGTCATAACGATTATGCTCAAAATAGGCCATCAGAGAGTTGTTGGGTTTACCATCACCAGGCACATTAAGGAAATGGGAATTAATCAGATTAGGGTCATTAAATTGTGGAGGTAGCTCTAGTGCCTGCCTTTTATTTGGTAAGATTATGTCATTTTTTAGATTACGCCAAAGTAACTTAGAATTTTTTATATTTTTATTGATACTGTGATTGAAAAAGGCTGTTTTCTCACTTTGAATGGCCGTCACAACTATCTGCTTCATTGATTTGTATGAAATTTTAAGATGATCAGTCCTGTGCAACTTAAACTTTGCATGATAGTCATCACGGATACTCATCATGGTTTTCACTGTGTCTGTAATCCACGGGTGCGGGGGTCCCTTAAACTTAGTTGTTTTAAGTGGAGCATGCAGATCAAAGAGGGACATTAATGCATTAGTGAAAGCAGAAACAAGTTCATTGACCTCCATAGGTATTTGGAAATAATCCCAACAGATTGAGTTAAGGTCATTAGAGAACAAGTCCAATATGATATTATTGAGGGGCCTATAAGAAACTAAACGGGGCCGTACCTTTTCTTTTTTTATGTTGAATTCGACTACTATCATGGCATGTCGTCCCAGATCCTCAGTGTGTTTCATGGCAATTTTGCGAACTGGAATATCAGTGCACACAATGTCTATCAGGGTCTGAGTGTGCTCATCCGTATAATGAGTAGGCTCAGAAACTACCTGTTCAAGATTTAAGGTATGCAAGAACTGCTTAAGTAATGGGAGGTTAACGTTTTTTGGATTTAAAATATCCATATTAAAGTCACCAGCCACAACAACATGATCACATCTAGCAAATGAGGCAATAGACTCAGTAACGGCATCAAAGTACTCACCAGCATGCTGCCACGGTGGCCTGTAAGCGGTCCCAATAATTATACTTTTGCCTACTACACTCAAACGCAGCCACATTTGCTCTACAGAAGGGGCAACCGGGTGGGCACATATACGAGCGTTGATACCTCTGCGTATATAGAACCCGACCCCACCCCCTCGTCCTCCCTTGACACTCTTCGACCTTGGCAAGTTCACCATTATATAACCTGAAATACAAGGGGCTTTACCATCTTGACCTTCCCCGATCCAAGTTTCGTTAATTGCCAGAATGTCAGGGGCCAGCTCCGCCACTGCTGCAATAAACTCGTCATGACCGGTATTCAATGAGCCAGAGTTAAAAAGACCAACCTTTAGATGATTCAAAGGAAGTGTATCGAGCTTGTATTACCATAGACATTAAGAGAGCAATATAAACTTATTAAAAGAATAGCAGATTCATGAGGTAATAAGACATAGTTAAATATACAATAATATAGGAAAATTAAATAATTGAATATAAATGGTACAACATCAATAAAGTTCATTAAAAATATTGTAAAGATCAACAAATTAAGAAATCCAGTATAAAACTTAGTATTGATCTTACTGTACTTTAGTATGTGGCGTATTAGAATAATATAATTAAAAACCTTACTTGTTACAATGTTGCTGACATATTTGACATACAATAAACAAAGAATTAACATTATATGCTTTTTAAACTCATTAGTGTAGAACCTTTCTATTATGAACTCAATAAGTTGTTCAGTTGGTACCTTATTTTTAGGAAACAATAAAGACAAGACATAGTTGACATACAATAAACAAAGAATTAAAATTATAGGTTTTTTAAACTCAGTAGTGTAGAACCTTTCTATTATGAACTCAATAGGTTGTTCAGTTGGTACCTTATTTTTAGGAAACCATAAAGACAAGTTAATTACAATAAAAAAAATCGTTGGTGGAGAAAAGGTAAAAAACAGAGTGGCTTCGACTAGCTGCAAATATACATAACAGCATTTTAAATTAAGAAGAGTATATATAAAAAATAAGTTATTAAAATAAGTAATGAAATAAATATAACTAAAGAGATAAATACATTTCATTAAACATAATTCTATAAATATCCATAATAGATACCTCGGTCGATTTACAGGTAAAGAAAAATCAAACGGTACTGGGTCCAAAAACCCGACACACATCCGCCTCACATCTGATGGGAAACGCCTGCTTGCCATCTCCTTGGCGGGCGTACACTCTGCCGCGCTTGGTCCACGCGTACTTCCACTGCGCCCGCCGACACTCCTCGCGGGCCCGGTAGAACAGCGACCGGTTTGCGCGCGTCAATCGTTCGTTAACGAATATGCGCAGCGCTGAAGAGGCAGCCGGGCCACAGCCAGCATCAGCCGCAGTTAAGGTGCGGCGTACTCTCGCGCCCTGCAGCAGGCGGTCGCGAAGGTCGCGGCGCGCCAAGCGCACCACGACGCGGCGCGTGCGCGGCTCATCGCGCCCCGCCCCCGCGCCCTGCGCCACGCCCACGCGCTCTGCGAACACCACGTCTCGGTCCTCCAACGGCACGCCCAGCTTGCTCGCAAGCACCATGACGGCGTGAAGCACGCTCTCCCCCCGCTCCTCCGGCAGGTGCCCGATCTCCAAGTCGGAGAGGAGAGCGTCCTGGTCCCTGTCGTTAAGCTCCTGCTGGAGCCGCACGACGGTCGACTGCAGGTCGGTGATGGCAGCGGCGTGCGGCGCGGGCTCCTCGGCTGCGGCGGCGCGCTGCTGCTCGATGACTGCGAGGCGTTCTTCCAGACCATCCATGCGCACTGTGACACCGCCCAGAGTCACGCGGAAGTCGGTCATCTCAACACGGACCTCCCTGAGTTCAGACCGTAAGCTCCGTACCTCCGACCTGAGCCCCCTCATCTCAGCAAGGATGCTGTCTTGCATCTTGTGGACTTCTTGAAGCAGCTCCTCCTTGCATGGACTCATATCATGCTGTGGCCTTTTCTCTATAAACTCGGCCGTGTTGTCAGCGGTGTTGACCAACAGCGTGCACTCGTCTCGGAGCACCCCCGCCACCGCCGTGCCCAGTACCTGTCGCTCAGCGAGCCGGTCGACCGCCCGCACCGCGCTCTCACCTGTGGGTTGGACGTCCAGATAGACTTGCGACACGCGCACCGGCGTAGAAGGATCCCTGCCTTTGGGGGAATTAACCTGGCAGTCACCACAGCGCCATCCGTTAGGGACAATAGCCCCTGGAGGTAATCTGACGCACTCGTTATGCGATTGAGAGCCGCATTTTGGACAGACAACGCCACCTTTTAAAAATTTTCCGCAAGCCGCACATTTAAGAACCATTTTTGTCCTGTTATTGAGTGAGACAGACGCGGTTCATGCGAAAGTTCACAGATGGCGTAGCTGCGCGGCTAAGCAGTAGGTGCACTAATCGACAACAGATGGCGCCAAACGTATAATCGATTCAATAAATAAGTTAATCGAGATCTACTCCACCTGCGCCTGCGAGATCAACACGGGGAATACGAGCGGGAGAGATTTATTTGTCTACACTCAACTTAGCGTAGAAACGACACTCAAATTTAACACAGTTCGACAATTTAATTTTAGTTTTTTATTAAACGTAGAGGGTATTTAACACTAATGTAAATGTTGAAGCTTGTTATAATTGTGAATAAAACTGTTATTACACTGATATTTTCGAAGAAAACAATATCAACACTGCACAACACTGCGATCCTTGTATTTCTTACATCAATGGTAGGCAACTCGACCAAAAAACTTTTTAAAACTCCGTAAACGGTACGGTCAGATGTTCGCTCGTCACGACATAACGCCACTCCTCCTATTAGTAATTTACGAATTAATTTTTATTTATTTTATAACTTTATAACTTGACTCGATAGCCGTCCTGTCTTAACTATGAATATTGAATTCGAATTGGTTTAATCTATAACTGTCAAACGACTGACAGTTATGTCAAACGCCATAAGGTTACATTAGAAAAGTTTATATTGTCAAAAGCGCTAAATTATCTAATTTCACACGCAACTTTCTTATTTTTTTCATTCATAAGAACCTTCTGATAATAACAAACACAACAAAAAAGAATTAGCGAAATCGGTCTAGCTGTTTACGCGTTACTCCGTGACCAAGGGAAATATCGATTCATTTTTGTATATGTATATAGATATAAGTATAATGTAAAACCGTTAGGTCGTTATTGCTTGACTGATTAACAAACAAACATCCCCACAAACGTTCACATTTATAAAATTAGTAAGACCTATTATTTTAGTCAAGTATATAGGTCATGTTTAGAGAACAAGGCAACGTTTATAATGATAAAACCTGGCACGTATAATTTGTGAAAGGATTGTGCACGAATGGGTTCTATCTAACCTACAACACATTAATTAAGAGTCCATAAATTCTAATAATTACTTGTTTTTACGAGTATGTTTGATATTTTTAACTTCTTTAAAATTGATTCCAACTTTAAGCAGCGAGCAGCTGTGATCTTTGTGACGACTGTGGCGAATTCGGCCAAGGTCCGGCTGAGACGCAGAAGGTTGCGGTTTTGATTCCCGCCGCGGGACAAATGTTTGTATGATCTGCATGTATTTGTCTATGGTCTGGGTGTTTCTATGTATGTATGTATTAACAAAAAAAGGTATATAAGTAGTATATCAGTCGTGTGGTAACCCATAACACAAGCTCTGCTTACTTTGGGGCCAGATGATGCTGTGTGAAATGTCCGGCGTTATTTATTTATTGATTTATATTTAAATAGCATGTCTAATTTTTATGTATATAATAATCATTTTCACGGCGTCCGTCTGTAAGATACATTGCGTGACCCAAGAGCTAGTCCCTATCTGGCTCAGTGTATTAGCATTGCCATTCAACATGGCAATGCCGCCAGTGTCTTGGGAACGCTGACCTCTGGCAGTGATCTGGATCAGTTGAGCTATCTATAGATCGTTTTAAACGGTCCTTAGATAGCTCAACTGTTTCACATGTATTTTATATTGAAGTGTTTATTTACATATTTATTTTATATATTGTAAATTATCCTGTACACATATATATATCTGTAATTGTTTATATAAATAGGTATATTTATAATTTTTTTATAAGAAATTTTTCACCTCTTCAAAATTGATTACCAACCTAATGTAATAAATCGTTTTTTTTTATTAAAAAACCTATTTGCTTTTTACGAATGTCCACATCTTCACGTATGTTTTAAGTCTTACATATTAGTGGAAACTATTAGTGGATTAGGTAATATTTTAATGATATTGTTTATTAGGTTAATTGTGCTGTACGTTTACCAAATAAATAAATATTTTATTGGAAGACTGAGAGCCTACTACTGTTTACATCATAGGTATTGGACATATGTAGGTATACCTTAATCACAAAATACATAGTTAGGGCTAATATTACTAATATTATAGATGTGTAAGTAAGTGTGGGTATTTGGGTGTCAATCACTAGAATCACACTGAATCACACATAATCCGCCGCGGGATAAATATTAATATAATCATTGTAATATATATAACATATAATATAAATTATTTGTATATTGTAAGTATTTGTTTCGAGTTTGGTTGTTTCTATGTATAATATGTATTATTTTTTTATTGTACACAAAACATTTACATAATATCAACTTAAACATAATAACATGGAGAAAAGAGAATGAGTAAATTCAGAAATACCAATACAAATATGTACATACTAACTTAATAGAGAAATACAGCTAAATCCTTACTAATATTATAGATTTTAAAGTAACTCTGTCTGTCTGTCACGTTTTATGCCTAAACCGCTGAACCGATTTTGATGAATTTTGGTAAAGAGATAGATGGGACCTTGGAGAAGGACATAGGCATACATAGAATAGGACATAGAAGGACATTTTTATGTAGGTACCACGCGTACGAAGCCGCGGGCAGCAACCCGCGGGCAGCAACTAGTAGTATATTTAAACGAAATATATACCTATATGTTCTTACTAAATATATACTATACTGTATATATCATAAAATATCTGATTATTTAGATGACAAAAAGCTTGGGATGAATCTGCTCCAACTCGACTCGGCATCCATAACAAAATTGTCAAGGATCATACAAAAAAGTGTTAAGACCAGACAAGTTTCTTGCCGGATTCTTCTTGAACTGGGGTTAGGAGGAACCGGTACCTAGATTCACTAGCATGTAAGAAGATGATTCAAAGTTGTCCTTGTGATTTTATTGAATAAAGAAATATTGAATTATGAATTTTGAATAATTATTTATTAAAGGTAGTTCTTGTACGCTGCAGGCTGTAAAGCTTTGGAATGAACTCCATGTCATCCGGTATGCTAAATCCATACCAATTTTCAAAAACATATTACACAATCACTATCGCACATCACTCTCATATCACTCATAGATATACATATATTTAGTCTTTAAGTATTTATGTATAAGTTGAGGATTTAATTGTATATATGTTTATGTATCTTAGAATGATGTTGTTTTGTTGCACAATATTTGTTTAATGTACGCCGTCCCGTCCACTCTAGTTCTTAATTTTTTTTCCATCCATCCATAAAATATTGCTGGACCTTTAAGTTTTTAAAACTAAATTATTAGTTAGTACCACGTGTAAGAAGCTGCGGCAGCTAGTAACTTACAAACTAAACAAGAATCATATGTTTTTGATATTATTCATAACTATCGCTATCGCATAACAAAACCTGTATTATTAATACAGGTAATCATAAAAACAAAACAAAACACTACCGGAGAAGAGGTTTTTAATCGATTTCCGGGTAAGTAATGAACAATCGATTGACAGTGTTTTCATTTATAGGGCTCCGTTCTTGGAAGGGAAAAAATAACCCTTTTATAATCACTTTGTTGTCTGTCTGCCTGATTGTATATTAAGACCCATTTTCCCAGAAACGCGTGGATTAATATCAAATATTAAGGTATCTCTTCGAGCTGTAAAATTTGTAATTTTTTTGTTTTTATTCAAATAAAGCTAGAGTTATTGACTCGGGTGTGAATAATTGGGTTAAACTTTAGTTTCGCGTCGCACGAAAATGAAGGAAAAAAAAAGGGGGGGGGGGAGTAGGGGGGGCCCCCCTCCCCCCCTGGTATTACGGGGGTACCTCCATAATAGGTATTGCCCCGTTCGCGAGATATTTGAATAAATGTAAAATCTGGTAGGGTTTTGCTTCCTGATTACATATTTACCACTTTTAACTTTAGGTAATCCTTAGTTTTCGAGAAAATAATAAAACATTTCTAACCTCAAATCTGATAAAACATGAAACAAAAATTGACAGATAATAATCAAATTTGTCGTATTTGTTGTCTGTGGTTTAACATGTTGTGCCTGCATTATTGCATGTGCAAACGCAAAGAATGTTACTCACCCCTGGAGGTCTACTCAGCAAAACGATATGCGTTAAATCGGGACTTTTTGCGCCAAACCTTTTGTACTTAATGTGGTTTAAATATGTTTTATGCATTGGGTTTATTACTTTTTAAATAAACTCGTAGTTGTATGGTTTCAAATCGTTTTGAATGATGGAATCGACATTACTTTGGCATTAGATCTCCTAATCCTCTATGATAATTTCATATTCATATCACAACAACTGTCAGTTCGACTGAATTCACATTTCAACGACAATATTGTTCCGATATATCGCAGTGGGTCTGCTGAGTAGGCGCCCTGATTTCCCCAAACTGAATCATGCCTGCGCTCGTATATAAGCGAGGGGTTTCCCGAGACCCGTCAGTTCACTGCCTGCTTTTATCGTGGGAGGCCGCGCTATGTTGCTGGAAAACTTTTTACGTATCACTCAGGATCACAATTTTCCTGTTTGAAAAGGTAAGTTATTAGTGTACATTTTAGTTGTACTGGTTCATGGGTGGTATTGAGTGTAATAATTAATAATTGTTGGCTTTGTTGTCCCTTTTAAGGGTTTTCAATCACTTTTATATCAACGTTGGTATTTCGTAGAAACTGTAGACAAAACCTGCTTAAATTCAATTCCGTGTACAAATTTCCGCATTTTCCGTATTTTATTTTTTTATCTGTGAATGGCACGACCTAGTCGCAATCAAATGTTTGAATACAGTCAAGTGTTTAGGCAGATTATTTACCACAAAACAATCGTGATTTACCTTACAGCTGTTTGTTTTCAAATTATGCCACGACAGAGACCTTCGAAGAACCAAAAACAATTAAAAATAATAGCGTTAACGGAAAATAAGACTTAAGAGATTCTACGAAAACCTTGTAAAAGACATAAAAAAAGCTTCTGTCTGCGCGCAGGGTATCGCACACGTGATACCGATATAATAAGTATCTTAGGAATAGCGTGCTCTATACCACTAATTATATTTCTACCAAGTTTCATCTAAATCTGCCCAGCTGCAGCGTGATTGGACCACACACAAACATCCTAAACTCTCACATTTATTATTAGTAGAATTATATCGATGAAAACTTTATATATCATAGTTACATCAGAAGGTCATACGGTTCCGATTTCCCTTCTACTTATAAACGTCTCTTACCTTTTGTCAAAAGAAGACCACTGATTAAAATAGTGCCATTTCTTTTTGTACGAAGGGCGAACCTTGAGCAGTGTTTTTTTAAGAATGTTGCAATACTATGTTGTTTTTTTGACACATCCATTTGAGAAATACTTACTAGCTACCAATATCAGTAAGTATTTTCATCAACCTTATTATAATGATATTCGGTCTTACTTAAACGCCTATCAACTTGAACACAACAAGCCATGCAATTTAAAAACATTGTTTAACAAGCAATTTAAATACATTGCTTAATGTTCGCCCTGTCACTATTTGTCACTAAATTATAATAATTACGTTTTAAAAACTAAAAAGACAACCGACTTCATGTACCTATACAAAAGCAAAATATCAAAATTTCCGTTTTATTCAAGTGGGTGACACGTTTTTTGAATTTTTTTTATTTAAAAACCTAACTACTTAACTGATTTTTATGAAATTGATATAGGAACAATCGGGAAGTATATCCTTTCACATGAAAACAGATTTTTTCAAATCGGTTCATAAATAACGGAGTTATGAGGTTACAAACATAAAAAAAAAACAGTCAAATTGAGAACCTCCTTAAAGTCGGTTGAAATGGGATGGCACTATTTTAAACAGTGGTTAAGTTTTAACTGATGTTGAAAGTCGTTTATAAGTAAGGCCTTATATAAGTAAGTCTGTAATGTGTCAATCGACTAAAAATCAATAATTCGAGTTAGTGATGCAGAACACGATAAAGAACCGTGTCAATTTAGAGACTTGTTTTCTAGCATAAATAGAGCCAAGTAATATTTATTTAGAGCTAAGTATTTTTGTCGTGTAAGTACTTCATCTTCTTCTTATCGTGTCACTAGTTATTTCTAACCAGTGTGGTGAAAGGATTAAAGTGCGCCTCAGAGGCTCCTTTCGTGCACTTAGGTAAGCCTTAATATAAGCTCTCGACTTTGCCGACAGGACCCGCAGGAAAGACGAATCAGTACATGCGGTGTCGGTTCGGTTACAGGCGTATAATGGCTGTAGGTATTTAAATCTTACGATTTTGATATGTTCATATAATTATTATTCATGTAATTATTTCTGTAAATAAATATTATGTTCATATATAATTATTACGTTTATAAAACTCAAAAGAAATCCGATTTCTTTTATATAAAAATACGAAATTTGATTAACGAATGACAATTTTTTTCCAGCTACTTTGATTATAAAAAAAACAACATACTGAACCAATTTAAATGAAAATTCAATGGGACCGATCGGAGAGTACTATTACATGATATATACTTTCACATGAAAAAATAATTAAAAAAATACAACTGAATTGAAAACCACTTGCTTTTTTTGAAATTGGTTAAAGAGAAGAAACGATAATTTGAGATGATGCAGAGCTTCTTCATAACTAACTTAACATTGCATATCAGTGTCTCTTTATGCATTGCTCTATTGCACATTGTACAACATGCTAAGATTAATTGTTTAATTATACAATAATTTTATCACACCGCTTCAACACGCGACACGGGCTGTATTTATAATCTGCGGGAACACCGCCTGCACCCGAGGCTCAGAATAGGATAGCAGAAGCGACACTGTCACATTTATTATGTGCACGCTGCTGTGAAAATCATCAGACTTTTTACTCTTATTTTTCTTATAAAAAATACACAATAAAATAAATCAATAAATATTGCTGGACAATGCACACCACACCATCTAGCCCTAAACTAAGCATAGCTTGTATTATGGTGACTAGATGACTGATAGAATACCTATATATTTTTAATTACATACTTATAATATTTTATGTTCGTACTAATTAAAAAATAATAAATAAATGACACCCAGACACAGAACAAACACCTATGTTCACACAATGGAAGTACCTAATTCTTTTATACAAGACCAGCTACGGGACGGCTTGGAACCTTTCTTGTTGACCGACTTCACGTCACAATGCCGTATACGCGTAGCTACTGGTTCTGTAAATTTATAGTGGAGTTTCACTTCTACATTATTAAATGTAATGTTCTATGTCCAAGCATAATTCGCTCGCAAAACTTAATCTAGGCTTTATTTCTGTTTCACTTATGGAAATAACTGTACAAGACGATAGCCGTTTGTAACGGGGTCAGGGCACAGTTTGCTAAAGTACCTTGAGTTTAGCGTTACAGAGCTTTTACACAGGGTGTAAAAATTTGCTACGCGCGTGGAATGCGGCTACGCTTGTAGTATGCAGCTATGAGCGTATTATGCGGCTACACGAGGAGTATGTAGTTATGCTCGTACTACAACAATATAAGTTTTTTATTCAGATAACAGAATTCACAAAGTGTTAGTAAAAAACTGAAGTATATGGATTAGTACTTAATACCTAAACCAGATCGTCCACTGGGAAAGCGTCCACACTAGAAGACATGCTTAATTGTTTGCAATTTCTTATAGGATGTTTTTGTTGCTCGCGCGCTGTCTATTTCCGCCAGAAGGTGTCAAATGTGTAAGAGCGCGCATTATCGAACGTGCCTTAAGCACAACAATGCATTACAACACTTCAAAATAAAATCAACAACCATTGTGTGCTAACTGCTACGCCCGAGCTACACGGCTACGCTCGTAGTATGTGGCTACGTTAGTAGCAAATGCAAGTCTGTGCGTGCTCTGAGCGTAGCTGTACTGTACCTGCGTAAGCGGCCGCATACTACGCGCGTAGCACATAGCACGTGCATAGCAGTTAGCACACAATGACAGTTGTTTTCTTTCGAGCGTTCCTTAATTAATAAGTACTAAGGACTACAAAAGTAACCATAGAAAACAATGATTCGTTACATGCTTTCGTTCTTACATTTGAAAAAGTATTAACCTACAGGTGTGACAATGTGAAACATGCTTAAAGAAAGCTGAACTTTTTTGTGCCATAGAATAAGTAATGACCATGACGTAGTACGAACAGCCTTCTGCGCACCAATTTATGTTTTCTGATTTAGCTGTACATAACTAGTTTATAGTACTTTTATGTGTTTGTACGCTCATATTTTTTATATTTACCTGCAATCAGTGTGCAATAAAATGTTCGTAAAAAAAGTTAAATTTTTGTTTGCAAAGTTTTTTATTGATGAATGGCAAGGACGTTCGTCATGCGAAGACAATTTTGTTTATTGTTATTACATAGTTACGAAAATCATTTAAACTAGAAGGTGTAAATACATTGCAAATTTATTTACAGAAACAATTACAGAAATGTACAAAATAATATAAAATACACGTGAAACAGTTGAGCTATCTAAGGACCGTTTAAAACGATCTATAGATAGCTCAACTGATTCAGATCACTGCCAGACGGCAGCGTTCCCAAGATACTGGCGGCATTACCACATTGAATGCTAATACGCTGAGCCAGATAGGAATTTGTAATAAAATAATACATTGCAAATTGTATTATGTTAGATACTGTAATATAATGATTATATCACTTAAAAAAAAGGTTGTCTGTAAAGTTGGTTTACGGACGATAATTTTACGTGATAACGTCATAAGACATCACTGATGAAAAATTGCATACTTTTAACCTATTAAGATGCGTCACAAGCCGAACGCTTAGGCCGATCGTGCCTCTCTATCGCTTGTACCGCGCTCTCGCTTGCACGCTCGGCTCAGGTGGAACGTGAAAATTTTTCGTGCATGCAGCCGGCGTTCATCTATTAATAAGACGTTATCACGTTAATAAAATTATATTGATAGACATTTACACCATCTAGCTCTAAACCAAGCAAAGGTACTATACATTCAGAAGTACTTTGACTTATAGAATACTTTATAATACTGGTTACCTACATTTAGAGGTTTTTCTCGCGTATATGTCGATATTTTGACCCGTGTTTTCTCAAAATATTTACCCACAGTTCACAAAAGTTTATAATGTACTGTAAGTTTATACTTTTAAATAGATAGATAGATACCTGAAAACATCCAGACATCAAATTCGGCAGCAAACAAAAACATTAAATGCGTTAATATTTAGAGTGGGATCATGATTCTAAGCTGCCTGATGTTGCGGTCTCTTCAGAAGGATAATGCATTTTAAGAATCCTTTGCGATGAAAACTTCAAGCGTGTCTTTGAAGACAAAAGAAAGCCAAAGAAAGTGGCATAAAGTTAAGGCTTACAATCGGTAGACTAGTGGAACTCTCGACTACATCGCCCGAATGACTTAAGGTAGCTCAACTCCTCTTGGGGATTCCTGATAGGGGCAAAACATGAATATGTACCAAAACATTATCGTCTTTAATGGACTTTAGCTCGAGGTGTATTTTAAATTTGTATATAAATACAATAGATAGATAGATAGATAACTCTTTATTGCTATACCATACAGAAAAATACAAAAACAATTATTCTACAATAACAATGGGCGGTCTTATCGCTAACAGTGATCTCTGCCAGGCAACCTTTGGATGGATTAGACTATAAATAAACAGAGAAGGGGCATGTTGACACCACACGTCTAGGTACATATAGTTATATATATGTATATAATAACACAATAACAATAACACAATTGAACCTGGATTCTACACCAAGAGTCTGTCTTGATGGGTACCACAGCATTATATTCTACCTCTAATTAGTAGTGTGCAGGCATTAAGGAACCTGGGGCAAATTAAACTAGTGGCTCTGTGAGTTGTAGACCTCGCGATCATTTTTCGAAATGACCGAAATAAAAAATTTCTTACGTTTTCAACTCCCATATCTCCGTAATTTTGAAAAATTTCCAGAAACAAAATCGTCAAAAAAATCTATTTAGTTATAGAACCTGCTCACAAAATTTCACGAGAATTGGTTGAGAAATGCGTCCTGTAGAGGAGAAAATCAGACAGACAGACATACGAAAGCATTTTTGCCTAAGCTGAAACGGAGACGCTCGGTCAATTACTGGACAAACGGACAAAATAACTTATGTTCCAGCAATTGCGTGTTATTGCTAGCGTCTTAGATTACGGCAACAACCTGACATCAGGCGAGAGGTATATTATTTTGCTGGTTTAGTTGTAAAATAAATTGAAGTATTTATTATACGCTTTTTATTAGCTTCACTTGTATGTTTGTATGTTTGTACCCGACTCCTTAGGACGTGATTTTGACCCACTTTAAACGGCCAGATTTCATTCAAATTTTGCACACCTGTCAAAGACCGATGAAAATGCAATAACTCGAAAAAAAAAATAAAAAAAAATAACGCGCGCTACACGCATTTTATTAAATAAAACATTTTTTTCTTACTTACATTTATTAAAATTTATTTTCTATTTTTTAGTTTGGTTTCTTATATAAAGCGTGTTTTTTAGTTTTTTTTAATTATTATCTATTTATCAATTCATTCCCATTCTCTCACCCTTGTAAAGTTGCTTCAAGGTATTCATGAAAGGCGCTATCGATTGGTGCAAGTGCATGTGTTGGTCGATCCGCGGTCGTAAATAATTCAACCCTGGCTTGATGACTAATAGGCTATAAGTGGGTGCTGGTCGGGTATATTCGTCTATAATTATACAAGTAATACTTATGCTGCTGCCCGCTACTTCGTCTGCGCTTAATTCTAACGGTTTTAGCAGCGCACGCCAGAATAGCTTGCAGATGGCCGATTTTATCCTACTTACATGACACTTATACTTTGGACAATTCACACAATATCTTCATAAATTATAGCCTATGTGTTATTGTAAAGTTTCATTAAAATCCATTCAGTAGTTTTTGCGTGAAAGAGTAACAAACATACATACAAACTTTCACGTTTATAATATTAGTAAAGAAGGATATTGCTGTATAATTCATATAATACCATCTAGCACCATATTAAGTAAGCTTGTATTATGGAAGCCAGATCACTGGTAAAATACTTGATTGGCCTTTAGCTTAGTTTGTAGTGGCTCTGCCTTTTACTATGTATGTAGGTTGAGGGTTCGATTCCCTCCCAGGTCTAACATTTGTGTGATGAACACCAGTATTTGTTCTGACTCTGGGTTCTACAAAGTATCATAAGTTTTTATTAAAAATATATACATATAAGATAATATAGATAGTGTTATGTGCATTGGCCGTCAATATTTTACAATTGATTTTACTATTTCTCTCGAACCAGTGTGGTAAAAAGATTAAAGTACTACTCAGAGTTATCGTGCACTTGGCACATTTCTTCGAACTTTTTATGTTCGGCGACATGCCAGTTTCCTCACGGAGTTTTCTTTCACCGCTTAAGAGTTCTGGTACAGCGCTCATAAATTATTCTAACAGAAAAAAAATATTCGTGCTCGACCGGATTCAAACCCATGACTTTAATATCGCAGAGCCACTAGGTCAATAGCGCTTATTACAATTTAAATATCCACAGGATACTTTATAACATCCAGACATATACCACACACCAGTATTCATCACACAAATGTTTGTCCTGGACGAGGATCGAACCCATAACAGACACTGCAGAGAGCAGTAACTAAGCGACCTGCGAAGACAGTCAATTAGATCTACGGAGGTTGTACTAGAGGATTTTTCTTCCAACACAACAAACTAAACACCATTTGTACTACTTCAATAACATTAACAATACTCTTGCTGTATAAATGCGCAATATAAAATTGCAGTCTGTTCTCACCCTAAGATACCCAAATCCATAGCTAAATAGTATGAAAACGTTCACGTCAATGTCGCTTTCAAATACCCATGGTCAGAACCCACCTTTAGTTTATGCGTGCTTTATTGCTTATTTTGTAGCGAAAGAAATATATTGATTTTGATGATAATCGCTTCGGGGAAATAAGGCGACTTGTCAGGCAACAAATACAGTTTTTTATTCATTTATTCATTAAGGAAATTGCTAACTTCATAAAGGAATTCAATAACAATCGATTTAAACTATACTAGGACTTGAAATCCACAGTAAGGGTCTCTCTGTCTATTTATTTGTTACGTTATGATGACTAAACGAATCTAAATTTTATCAGTTATAGAGAGAATAAATCATCGAGCATACAATAATAATATACCGGACATTTAACACAGCATCATCTGGCCCCATAGTAAGCAGAGCTTGTGTTATGGGTACCACATGACTGATATACTGCTTATATACTTTTTTTTATAAATACCTACATATTATACATAGAAATATCCAGACCCGAGACAAATACTTGCAGATCATACAAACTTTTGTCGAACCTGCAAACTTTTGCGTCTCAGCCGGACCCATTGCGCCACAGGGTCGTCAATACAACAATAAAGACGCTACTTTTTACTTAGATTACATGCGTGCGACTGCGTGCGACGACTCTGCCAGAAGCAGTTTCATATATTTGTGAATATCACCTATCAACTAAGACCCGCTTAAAATTAATCTTGAGTCTGTCAAGTTTTCCTCCATTTTCTACACGGTTTAACGATGAGTCCCACCGTGCAGTGCAAGTAGGAGTTAAAACATTATCGCAAAAAAGGCGAGCACTTTATTTTCCAGGCTACTTTTAATTCAAGGACTCTCTCTAGTATCTGGCACCATGCCTGAATACTTTATGAGGCCTAACAACATAATTAAAATAGCTGCCAAAGTGCTAGTAGCTGGACATAAAAGGTTTGAAACGGAAATTTTCAGAATTGCAGATTACGGTTAATACAAAACAACAGATGTATAAAATATAACGAGGAATTGATACCCTTTGATCGCAATCAGTGAAGCGCATGAATCCTGCAGGTTTTTTAACCCATTTTTCAAACAAAGCTTTCAACCACCTTTTTATTGTTTCAGGAACGGGGTGATCGAAATGGAAAAAGTGACGTAAGGATGTTCCAGCGATCGACGACGATGGATCTCCGGTCCAACCCAGTTTTTCAAGGGTCTTATTACGAAATGAATAAACAAAGCACTAGTTTTACTTATCTTAGTTTAGAAGTGACAGCGGCTGCAGTATTTGCCATTATCATATTTTTTAACTGTTAAAATCTCCCTGGTTAAAAATAATAGGATGTTGAGAAACTAAGCTGATGTGCTTGCGGCTACCGCAAACCTGACACGGTCTGGATGTTTGAGCAAGACTTAAAGCCAAGCATTCACTCCGCTAAGGCCAGTGTAGCCCACAGCCATGGACGAAAACCGCCAGCACTCTGCCCATACCTTTCCTCTCCTCCCCTACTGCAGGCGCTACACTTATGATGGGTCATTTCAAGATAGGTAGGAAACGTAGGAACTACAATAATTTAGGAGTATTAAGAACTGAATAGGTAGGGTAAGGTAGGAAATAGTTCAGCAAACTTGCAGCTTTCGCATGGTTTGCAACATTATTTAAGGGATGATACGTCCGCAGGAGAGACGCTGAACGGCCAGCGTCTGATCGAGTTCAGGCTCGGGCAGGAGGCGGAGGAGCAGGGCACGGGGCTCGCCGTCGCCTCCGCGGAGCTCATGGTCCGCGCCGAGACGCCGACCAGGGCGCGCCGGCTGCGATACACGCTGTGGGCGTTCACGGTGAGGACTCGAAGAGTGTAGATGATAAAGATCGTCTCGTGACCACTTGCGTTGCAGATAGGTGTTCGCTAACACGGATTTATCAGCTGGCTTAGTAGGTTTGAGTTTTAATTGAAGGCCTAAGAATGACCAGAATGACCTAAAAGAAAGGCTTGAAATCTATCGAAAGTAAATATAATCTAGGAACTGACAATTTTTTAGAATTATAGGCGGGGAAAATGTAACAATCTATATTTCGGAAATTTCTAAATCCAGCACCAGCTAACGGTCGTCCGGTTGCAGGTGATCGATAACTCGACAGTGGGCCCGTTGGCGGGCGCGGCGCGGCGTTCGGGCGCGGCGGGCTGGCAGCGCATCGATGTGACAGGCGCGGCGCGGCGCTGGGCGGCGGCGGGCGCGCGCGCTCCGCTGCGGCTGCTGCTGGACTGCAGCGGCTGTGCGGGCCGCGTACGCCTGCGGCTAGCCGGCGGGCAGGCGGCGCGCCCGCTGCTGCGCTTGCGGCTTGCCCCACCCGCGCCGCGCCGCCGCCGCGCGCTCGACTGCGACGCGGCGGAGCACGGCCGCTGCTGCCGACAGACGTACTACGTCTCGTTCCGCGCGCTCGGCTGGGACGATTGGATCGTGGCGCCGGAGGGATACTACGCCAACTACTGCCACGGCGCATGCAGCCCGCTGCTGAGCTACCACTCGCAGATGGTGGAGGCGGCGCGTCCGGAGCGCGCGGCGTGCTGCGCCCCGACGCGCTTCTCCGCGCTGTCGCTCATCTACTTCGGCGCCGACTCGAATATTATCAAGCGCGACCTGCCCGAGATGGTAGTGGAGGAGTGCGACTGCCCCTAGCGTGCCCCTCCCCTCCCCTCCCCTCCGCACCCGCCACCCGCTCCCAGCTCGCTTCCGCCGCTCTCGAATCCGATTTCGTCCGAATCGATTATAAATGATATTCTCGACTTGTGTAACGTTTTGTTCCTCGCGTTCGAAAGACTATATCCTAAATCAAATGATTAAATAAATTAATAAATGTGTGTGCGCAGGGCCGCACGGCCTCGCCCCGAGCGCCACGCACGCGTCGCGCCCGCGCCGCGCGCGACGCGTAGCTTCTTTTCTATCGCCTGTGACTGCCTCGCGTGTATATTTTGAACCTTCGATATAAGTGTTGTTTACTATGTATTGTTAATCTTATCTCCCTATGTATTGTTTGTGTAATCGAGAATAATTCCTATCTCCAGTAATGTATAAGTACCTGTATGGACTTGCCGCGGCCGCGCGGGGCAGGGCGCGAGGTCGCAAGGTCGTGGGTACACTCAACTAAATAATTTAATACTATGCCGTTTTCTTTCACCGCGTTTGGTGAACGCTTGTAATTATTGTAAACTGTATTATAATAATTATTATAATTATAATTAATAAAATCAACTTTTTCATAATTATTACAAACTCTTTTATTACATTTTAACCTCGTGCTGCTAGCATCGTTCAAACAGTATATCTAATTATATATTAATTTTTGGCTCGTGATGGTTTTCTTAGTGAAATCCTACTAAGATTAGGTATGTATTGAGGAATCACACACGAATCGCCTTTTCACATACATACTTACGAAAACAGCCGCTATTCGCTTTTGTATAAAATACGCAAAAACATACGATTGTCTCGTGAAGCTAATAAGCAATAATAATAACTTATCGCATCTTCTGATACAAATATATACGAGTTAGTACACAAAAACACCATAAAAGTTCCACTTTAGCGCACCTATTAGTATTTGCTGTATGTATCTACCCGATGCCGGCTAAGGCTAAAAGTGCTAGAGTCGACTGAGCCGAAAGAATTTTGTTGAGTAAATTTTGATTTTGGCAGCCGAATTCCGACCGTCGAACACTTACGACAAAATTCTTTCGGAGCGACGGTCGACTCCGGGAATGTGCATATTCTACCTTAGACGGCAGTCCATATCATTTCAAAAGGCATAAAAGTATATGTATCATTGGGTAATTTATATGAATATTTAATTTAATCTGATAAAGATTTCCACATAATGGTTTATGGTACTTAATGGTTTTTAAATTATTTTAGATTATGGTTATAAATAATATATTGTCAACTACAGTAGGAGCATCTATAGGTAGCTCAAAATAAATATAGGTAGGTATCTAATAAAATACCTACTCGCACTCGGAAATGTCATTAGGAACGCGTTGATGTGTTTTTAATGAAAATAAAAAACAATTAATCGAAAGCATGTTTGAAGACATCAATTTTACAACGAAGATTAATGATAAGGTGTGGGTCATCATCATATCAGCCCTTAGAAGTCCACTGCTGAACATAGGTATCCCCAATTGATTTCAAGGAATAACTTTGAGCCCTCTCCTTTCACCGATTTCCCGCGATCTTAACAATGTCATTAGTCAATCGGGGGGGTCGTCCTACGCTTCGTTTTCCTGTCCTTGGTCGTCATTCGAGAACTTTTAGTCCGCAACGGTTATTAGTTCTGCAAGCTATATGGCCTGCCCATTGCCACTTCAACTTGCAAAATTTTGAGTGCTGTGTCGATGATTTATTTAGTTACTGTACTATTTTATTACAATTACCTACAAATATACATATTTTGAAAAAAATGCTTAAACGAAGTGCTATTTTATTATACAACTGAGTCAGGAAACTGCAAATATAGGTATCTCTGACCAGGACACGCACGTTGCCGGCCCTACGCATAAGTTCTTTTGCCTGTTTGCCCAGTAATTGCACATGCTCCAGTGCCCTTTGAACCTAAACACAGCAATGTCTATACCTACACTAGTGCTTGAAAGTAAAATGTCTAGAACAGTGGTGGTACCCTCGGTCAGAGAACACTATTTGTCCTGTTGTTAACTATTGATTGTTTCTTTGCGTTATTTAGTTAAGTATTAGTACCTATGTATTCGTTTATTTATTTTATCATATTGTATTTAATTGTTTGATTGTGTCTGTTCATGATTGGGGGGGTGGTACCACCCAGGCAGCCTGACGGATAGCGGCGTTGCGTTCGGCCAAAAAAGCGTTGGAGGGACGATCTTGACAACTTTGAGAGAGAATGGTGAGCGAACTCGAAAGATAGAGCTAGTTGGAAGGACTTGGGCCAGACCTTTGCCCAGCAGTGGGACAATATAGGTATAAAAAAAAAAAAATTTGTAATGTTAGGTATTGAAGTATTTCATTTTTATCATAAATCACTCATATTATTTTCATCACCTATATTCAGTTTTATTGATTTCTATCTATCCCAAGGTTTCACTGGATAGCGATCTGGCAGAGATCGCTAACTAGCGATAAGACCGCCCATTGTATTACAATATATTTGTGGTGACAAATACGTTGGACTTAGTAAGAATTTTCCCAAAAGAACTCTTGCTGTAGAGTCCCAGGTAAACTTTTCTAATCCTATGAAAATCATTTTATACTTGAAACTTAGAAAGTCACCCATAATGACAATAAATAAACATACACAAATTAGTACAAATACCAAACAAACTTGGTATTCGTACAGAACAAAACATGCAAATCAAATGTCCAAATCATAACAAATCTCATTCCATTAGAGCCAGCAAACAGAAACATATTAGACTACAGGGGATTCTCTTTATGTGCCTTTTCACAAGCACACGCAATGTTCATAACACAACAAGTAGTTGAAACCACCATAAACGGCCGTGTGCATGTTAAAAGACGTTTTCTCTTCAAGACTGCCACAGTCCCCCACGGCGCCGGTGTGTCGCGCGCCGTCCGTTTTCAACAAAGCGATGAAATTCACGGAATATATATACAGGGTGATAATGATAAGTGATTCTAATGTAACCGCTGCACCAGATGGTACGATTTATTTTGTAGCGAACACAGGATCCTCTTCTTAAAACGCACACGTCATCAACGCGATGGTCATTGATCTATTAGGGTTTTGTCTGGTGGTAGGACTCTTCATCATGAGTCCATATTGGTGGGTACCACTACATAGCTAGATATTCTACCCCCAAGCAGCATCTGTAGTGTGCAAGCGTTACCGTGTTTAGGGTTCGAAGGGCACTAGAACAAGTGAAATTACTGGGTAAACAAACAAAATAACATGTCTATTTAGGGTTGGCGACGTGCATGTGATACCACCTGGTATTGCCAACGTCATAGGCTACGGTAACGACTTACGATCAGGTGGGCCGGACGATTGTTAACTGGCTCTGCTGTATAAAATTCACGTGACGTTGACAGTGGCGCGACAGTTAATTCATACTTGACCGAGAGAGTCGAGGTAGAAGAGTAGGTGTTTATGCAATCGTCGAAGTGTTTATTGTTTATTGAGTTTATTGTGTTCAACAGAACTCTCGGCCGAGGGCTCTGTTTTCAGGGAGAGATACACCCTGTATAGTAGGCAAGTTTCTGGCTCCTGGTTCGAGGAAAGGAGTGGGATGCGTGCGATCGATGACCGCTCTAGACATCTAGACGCCGGCAGCATGGGGGTATGTAGCTTGTGCTGTATAACAACATATTTTTAGCGTCGGTTCCTTTTAAAAAATAAAAAAAAAGTAAGCAAGTAAAAAAGTAATTTAATGACAATAATCGATCACGATGCTACCCTAACTTTAAATTGTAGTCAACACTGCTTGCACATTTTCTAAGTTAAACAATTATACATAAGAACTAGAAAAATACATGCGTAACATTACTTAGTACCAATTTACAATTCCGTTTGTTTATTTTTATATTGTTTGATTTTAAATAAGTACTATTTTATAGATTTAACTGAAAAATAAAATGTCTATGTAGGTGATTATTTTTGAATCTAAGTAAGCTCTTCACGCATGAGATACATGATTACCTAGTTCAGGCTCATATGCATACCTTTAACTTTATTAGATTTTCTAATTAGATATTATTGTACCATGTAAAATTTTGAATAAACATTATTATTATTATTATAACGATAAACAGACCTGGCTTTAGTGACTGCCTGGAGTAGGTCAACATCTAGGAAACGTTTTAGTAAAAACCCAGATAGAAGAAAGTACCTAGACGTACTAGGTACTTTAGCATAAAAAATAGGCCTCCCATCCTGCTAAGAAAAAATCCTTCAAAATGACAATGGTGTTGATTTTAGAATTTAAAAATAACGGCGTATTAAATTACCTAATCTACTAGGCTACATCAAATCAATGTGGCCATGCTTTTACTACTATTATTTACTCTCATAAACTGCTTAATCTTCGTATATATTAAGGAGCCTTGAATACATTAATTCTATTAATTAATTTATAAATGTGACACCGATATTGTTATTAGGTACACGATGAGCGTTTCCATACTTCGGTGAGCTTAAGATCAATTCTGGCTTAAGACAGAGGTTTTACCGCTACTTACTAATAATACAAATAACTTCATCATTAGAATTGTTCACGGTATATTCGTAGTGTACCTACTAAGGAGATCGTAAATGGTAACACCATTCAAATCAAATCAAAACATTCTTTATTCAATACAATTCTAAGGACCACTTTGAATCGTCTTCTTGATTCCCTAGCATGTGTAGCTAATGATTCTAGGTGCTGGTTCCTCCTAACCCCAGTTCAAAAAGAATCCTGCAAGAAACTCGTCTGTTCTTAAAACTTTTGTATGCAGATTTTGCAAATTTTGCTAAGGATGCCGAGTCGAGTTGCTTTTTGTCATCTTAATAACTTGTTATTATATAATAAGCTTTATGGACCGTTTATGTTCTATTACGTTATAAAATTTTTAAATACAAATCTAGTCACTCGGGATCTAGTTATAGAAGCGCTCACATTGTCCTATAAACAATTTACTAACTTTAGAGTGCCTAACTGTGGGAACAGTGAGTATCTTGATTTCTAGTATAAAAATTATGATTATCGCTATTTTTTTAACAATTAAACATTTCTGTGAACATAAATTCGATTTTCATTATATATTGACAAGGCACTGTTAGTCCCCCTGCTGACTAACAGACTAAGAGCTAGCAACAGAGAAGGAAAATTTAAAACAAACCCGGCAGTGCCGGCCGTTATGCACCTGCAAGCTGCAACCGAACCGACACTGCATGTACTGATTCGTCTTTCCTGCGGGTCCTGGCGGCAAGGTCGAGAGGTTAGTGTGGGTACCTGGGAAGGGCTGCGCTATCAAACAGAATCCCAGTCAGAGTTACGTCAGTGGAGAGGAAACTTCACCCACCTCAGCTTGCTGGAGTGAATCCATGAACGCAAGTTTTCAATTACAAATAACTGCTCTGTAACATGACTGACGCCACCTAAATCATTTTCAACAGATGAACGAAGGCTGATTTTAATTATCATGATGACTGTCATGATAATTAATTCCTTAAATTTATTCAAGTTTTGCATGATTGCATCTTCAAATAAAACAGGCCTGCTACAAACCCCACAGCCGCCATCCTCGGCGCCCGCCAGCCTGTCTGTCGCGACAGTAAACAGTTTCGGAGATAATGCGACTATTGTCCGTTACTGCCACTTACATTTCGCTGATTTATTTTATTGATTACCGAAGTGTCTGCTCTGGATTTCCCTGATTGGCTGAAATGACTTGCAATGTTAGTTGTTAGGATGGGCCATGGGCTTTAGCTGAGAGTATGCTAAGAACCCAAGTCTAGGATTATTTACATTTAGATTTATATTACATTACATATGTACATTAGAAGAGTATTTCATTACTTGAATGATCGTATTTTAGTACGATATTCCGGTTTTTCGATATTAGAGAAAACCTCTAACTATATATCCATGCACTAGATTGGGGACTATTAGCACCCCAGGCGAAACCTTATGCGGTTCTACAGGACATACATACATGACATGCATGGAGAGTCGCGTGGCCTCACACATCACCTCAGGGCAGTTGAGCAATCCCCGTAATAACAGTGTGTCACAACACAGGAAAGAATAGAATTTGATCATGCATCCGTCGCGTTTGTAGGGAGTTAAATCCTAATTTACTCTGGAGGTATTGGGTAGGGTACACAAACGGTTAGTAGCTATGTACATTGCGGTAGAGAAGAACTGTAGTGTAGTGTACTCTAGTGTGCGTTAGTATACTCGTATAGAAAGCTCTTTATGTCTTTATTTAATTAATTTGGACAGCGTAAACCGCACACCATACCCTTACGTATGATTACCTTTAAGATGTAAGGGTACGAATGATGGTACAGTCGTAGTTCAGGATCGAGCTAGTGTTCATGAGCTTTATCGAAATTCGACCCTAAGGTTCAGGCGAGGTTAAAATTTGTTACAAAATTACAAAAATTTCGAGCATTTAACTAATTGACTCGAATAAAGTTCTAGCTAGTACAAGTACTTATCTAGAATTGGTTATTAAGTACGTAAATGCTAGGGAAAGTCGTGTCGTCCTTAACCTGACCTAACCCTGAGCAGAGGACGAACTTTAGAGCCTGGAAGTCAATAAACTGTTATTTTACGTCAAGCTTGAACCTTAAACTAAGAGTTCATTTATAGCGTCATTCAGTAAACTTGAACCTATCCCTGAGCAAAGGACGAACTTCAGAGTTTCCATAGCACTGTTTTTTACGTCAAACTTAAAATCCCGCGGTTACGTTTGCGCCATTGATTTGCCCCATTAATGGTGCAGACGTAACAGGTTAGTTATGTTTGCACCATTGATTGATAGGGAAAAGAAAAAGAGACAAACAGACGGTATTAAAAAAAAATATGTGTGTATCTAGTGTTGAAAACTCCTTCAGATAGCAAATATTAGACACTTGAGAATTGAGTTATTTCTTCAAAATATTTCCTCTTTGCATGTTATTATAATACTTATTATATTTAATTGTTTGACAACGCACCTCTTGTTTTCTGTCATCTTATATCAATCATTGTAAAATTGCAAATAACCGGATTCATATTCATACAGCATGAGCCAAATAACTTTTATAACACAAAGTAGAGGAAGACTTTTGATGTACGATGGTCGTCAGTACCATTT
Organism: Lampropteryx suffumata; assembly: GCA_948098915.1. Classification (NCBI taxonomy): domain Eukaryota; kingdom Metazoa; phylum Arthropoda; class Insecta; order Lepidoptera; family Geometridae; genus Lampropteryx; species Lampropteryx suffumata. The sequence goes on along the minus strand of OX402558.1, from coordinate 14,792,715 downwards.
TCATACAAAGTATAAAAATTTAAATAGTTTATGGAGGTGCCGATACTGTAAAAAGACAAAATGCACAGGAACGCTTACGATCACACAGGTACGTACCTAAGTAGCATTAACGAAATCGTCAAAAAACTATGAAAAAAAACTATGTATTAATTTACTGTGGATGAAGACGGTTGGTGCCAGATCACGGGTTTTTTTATATTTCAAAGTTTATTTTCCAAAACGCTGTATACAAAAACATTTATTTTTTTAGGATGAATCGGAGGTTGTGAAAGCCCATAGTCATTCCAATAACTGTTTGCCAGATGAAAACAAAAACGCCGTATGCCAGATAATTAGTTCTAGCATAGAAACCGCAACCTCTTCAGAAGAAACAGTTCCTGCCATTTATAAAAAGACTGTGGCCTCTTTCAGGGATAAGGGGCTACATCTAGTTGAAACACTACCATGGTATGAAAATTATAAAGCGGTCGCTTATAGACGGATAAATAAAAATCATGGAGTTCAAAAGATGGCTTACAGTGTAGAAACTGAAGTCGAAATTGGTAAAGATCATAAAGATTTCGTCTTGGCTGACTATTCTCAAGAATACGAACGTATTTTAATTTTTGCTTCGGAAGAAGCAAGAGAAATTATTATAAACGGCAAAATCTTTTTTTGCGACGTTACCTTCAAAAAGTGTCCTAAGCCATTCAACATTATATGTGATCTTTTGCGACCTAGGAAGCACTGAGGATAAAAACTTTGTCGTACCGGTTCTTTATATACTTTTGGGAAATAAAAAAAAGGAAACATACACTCGAATGTTGGAAATGATTAAGTCACAAATACCTGGATGGAACCCTTCTACATTTATATCGGACTACGAACAATCGTTTATCGGTGCCGTAAAAAGTGTGCTTCCCTTAACAAAGCATCATGGATGTTATTTCCATTTTCAAAACCAATTATGGAGAAAAGCAAAAAGACTTAATTTAAAGTAGAATAACAGAATTCGTAAAATTGTATCTCTTTGCACCATCCTGCCTCTTCTGCCTGTATCAAGAATTGATGATGGATGGGAATATATAGTTTCAGAAAATGATGTTGTAGAAGGAGATCACATTATCAATGTGCAAAAATTTCTAAGTAATGTGAAAAAGTTTTGGATGCCTAAGAAAACCCTGTGGTGCAGTTTCGGTGAACGGCATCGTACTAACAACGTTTGTGAGGAATGGAATGGGTATATTAATCATATATATATATAATAAAAAAAATATGTAACTGTTTCAAAAGGAAACCTTGAGATGCCGCTTTTAATGCTGTTCACGCATTAACAAAATACCCATATTAGAACAGGGCAAAATACGTCAAGGAACGTAATAAATATCTATTGCATGTACAAATGCAGCTAACTAATGGCGACATAAATGTGTCGTTATTTTTAGAAAAGTTAAGATAGTATAAATAAATTGTAGTGTGAAAAATCTAATGAACTCTTATTTCTTGTTGGATGTTCAAGTTGCTGTCAGCTGTCATCAAAAGGTTGGTTTTTCATTTGGTGGCAAAAATATTTTTTTTACAGCTGTCATTTAAAATGTAGGTACATTAACCTCGGACGCCTCGGACATACTGTTATTATCTGGTGTACATTCTATTCTAAAAAACCATGTCAAAAACAAACTCTAACAAACAAATTTTTCGTTGAGTTTATCTACGGCGAGGAAAGCAAGGTTAGTTAGTTGTATTAATTTGAATGGTGCAAAGATAACTAACCAGTTACGTCTGCACCATTAATGGGGCAAATCAATGGTGCAAACGTTACCGCGGCCTTAAAATTATAACGATGCGTTCACTTCATTCAGGCACGTGGGATATTAATGATCCCGTATTCATAAATACATGTTTCGATATTCATAAAGGTGTTTTAATTCTTTGTTCTCGATTTCAGTTATGAAATTCAGTTTGCGTAAACAATTCTGTCTGGCTCTCTGTCTATTCGCTAACTTTCTTCTAAGTCATTTAGACAAACGAAAGTAATATCCAAGTCCAACTCATCTACAGGTAAACTTAGCGAATATTAACTTACTCACTTAGCCTACATTTAAGGCTTATCATGTTGTTGTTTATTCAAACTCAGACGCTAAAATATCGAATTTGTAATGGAAGTTATTTAAATTTGCGTTTATTTTAAAAGAATAAGTCAAGTCAAGTCAAGTCAAAATATACTTTATTCAATACAATCAAAAGGATCACTTTGAAACATCTTACTTAGTAGGTGAATTTAGGTGCCAATTAATCCTAACCCAAGCCCGAGAACTGGCAAGAAACTCGTCTTGGTCCTAGCGCTTTTTTACATGATCCATCTTAGACTTACCTTACTACGAAATACTAATACAAGAGAGTTTATACATTTCAAGTGTGTCGGTTAACTGTCTGAGGGTAGAGCGACACGAGGTCATGCATTCTTATCAATAATATAGTCATTTATGTTAAAATAAGCTTTCTTCAAAAGACTACCTTTTATGTATGCTTTAAATTTCTTAATAGGTAGTTTAGTAGCATTTTCAGGAAGCTTATTATCTATAATAAGCTTCCTGAAAATGCTACTAAAGCGCACCGTGTTCCCCATAAAGAACTTATTTACTTTTTCTAGTCGAAACCTAGGGATGTATAATTTGTGTCTATTCCTAGTGTTGATTCTATGAAGGCGACTTATTTTGCTGAATATAATTAATTAAGCGTTTATTTGGTACATATACACACACGAACATTAATAAGACAGTAGAAACAAACAGTTAGGTACCTAGTTATTAGAACAATAAGATTAAGGTAAGAAAAAAACACAAAGAATACTTACAGTAAAATAACATAATAGCACACTGTTGTTCGAAAATAATTAACATTCCCTGTGTGTGGTATGTTAAAACAGGTCCAATCTCAGCGTTGATGCTACTCCTCTAAGATATTAGCGCTGGTCCTTTTTCGGACTAGACCTTGACCGGCGTGACTTCACGGGAGATACACATACACGTAATTTATGAACAAATGTATATAATTAAATAGGAAAAAAAAATATAAATAATTAAATAATTTTATACATATACCTAATATAAATTAAAATTGTGTTAATCGCGAGTTGTGTAAGGTAAAGGTAACAAAATGATTATCCTTTCCTTACCAAATTATAAACGCTAAAGTTTGTATGTATGGATGTTTGTTACTCTTTCAAAAACCGTTAGAATTACACGTATATAATGTAAAAGCATATATCTTTATTTTATGTGTAAGCCATTATCGCCAAAATAGTGAACCATAAATACAATAAAAAATTGTAATTTGTTTCATGCATGGTGCACATGGTACACATGGTAGTAACAAATTGATTCTTATATCAAAATAAATACTTTTACTGGTATTTAAAGTAGATGAACTTTGTCTTCCACACTATACAACCTTAGAGAAGAAAATAAGGTACTCGAATTACTAATCCTGGGCAGACGAAGTCGCAGGCACCAACTAGTTGAATATAATTTAACAATTATGGGAGAGCTTTTTATACGCTTTATATTAGCTTCACTTGTATGTATGTTTGTATGTAACCGACTCCTTAGGACGCGATTTTGACCCACTTTAAACGGCGAGATTTCATTCAAATTTTGCACACCTGTCAAAGACCGATGACATGCAATAATTCGAAAAAAAAAAACATAAAAAAAAATGAGAATATCCGGTTATCCTAAAACTAAAAAGTAGAAAATAAATAATAGTTTAAAAAAACTAAAAAACGCGCTTTATATAGAAAACCAAAATAAAAAATAGAAAAAAAAATTTAATAAATGTAAGTAAGAAAAAAGTGTTTTATTTAAAAAAGAGTGGGCTGCTTTTTAAGATATTATTGAATTGATAATGCTTCCACCATGCACCCCACGCTTTTTTTTAAATAAAACATTTTTTTCTTACATACATTTATTAAAATTTATTTTCTATTTTTTATTTTGGTTTTCTATATAAAGCGTGTTTTTTAGTTTTTTAAACTGTTATTTAATTAATTTGTTCTCAACAAATTAATCAAGTAACACAGTTCAGTGAATTGAAAATGTTACCATGCAGGGAAACTAATTCAGTCATCTTATCGTGTCAGTAGTTATTTAGAACCAGTGTGGTGAAAGGATTAAAGTGCGCCTCAGAGGCTCCTTTTGAGCACTCATTCAGAAAACATAAATTATGGCTACTCGTCCGTCAATCCGTCAATCTTATAGTTATTAATAATATAAATGCGAATGTAACTCGGTCTGTCTGTCTGTCTGTCACGTTTTCACGCCTACACCGCTGATCCGATTTTGATGAATTTTAATATAGAGGTACATGGGACTTTGGAGATGGACATAGGCTACTTTTTAGGTAGGTACCACGCGTGCGAAGCCGTGGGCAGCTAGTAGTTATATAATTTGCTAGTATTGCGTTTAAGTATGTTCCATTCTTGTCATTTTAATGTCAACTAATATGGTAACAGATTTAAACAACACATTAACTATAGTGTGGATTCTTTGTTTGTCATTTCACGAAGTAACATAGCACTTTTAAATTAATATTCTTTACTCGTTTTATTGCATGTTTTATTCAGTAATCTTAGCGAAGATCTAATGAATTAATTGTGACTACATAGGACAAGTATTGACAATCTTCTTTACATGGTAATAAAATGAAGTCCCTTCCGATGTCTGTTAGCTTAGATCTTTTAAACTACTCAACGGATTTTAATGCCGTTTTCAGCAATAGATACGAGAGATCGTAGAGAGATTCAACAGGAAGGGTACAATAATATAATACATACATATTATAGTTCTGAAAAGCCTTATGTGATGTCGTAACAAACATATTTTTGTGCGCTTAAATCGCAAACTAAACCTTACGAGATTGACCAAATTAATGTTCTACGAAATAGTTTATCTTAAAAAGATTATAAAACAAAACCGCGTATATATTTATCTCCTGAGGATAACCCACAGTAACCATTTTTATCTTTTACATATTACAACAACAATATGTGTTATTTACAAAGCTATTTTATACAATACAGTATTCCTTATCCAATTAAATATGTACATAACATACGTTGTATATTTCATGTAGATCAAAACTGATCTTAACATAATTTCATTAGAATGGATATCTTTGAAGATATTAGAGATTTATAAAGTGGCACAGCGGCTGGCGGGCCATACGTTTCGTCCCGGTTGGCAGCGGTCGGCGGGTGCGGGGTACACCATCCCTACTAATATTATAAATGCGAAAGTAACTGTGTCTGTCTGTCTGTTTGTTACGTTTTCGCCTAAGCCGCTGAACGGATTTTGATGATTTTTAGTATAGAGATAGATGGGAACTTGAAGAAGGACATAGGCTACTTTTTATGTAGGTAACAAGCAAGCGAGGCCGCGCGCAGCAGCTAGTTATAAAATATAATAATAAAACATTTTGTTCAGGTATAACTGAACTGAAGGGAGATGGGAACAAACATGAGAGTTACATTGCTGAATGCGACATCTGCTGAAGATTTCTCAGAGCAATTGCTGACTATCGGTAATGGTTGAGTTCCTGTCGACGAAGCGAGCGGATTGATTTCATTTCCTCCAAATTTTTGTAATTTTGTCTCATCGAAAGACGAACCCATAAATAAAGTAGATATTCCCAACATCATTACTAATCACAAAAATGAAGAATGGTTAAGTGAGCGAGCAATTTTGGCGGCTAAGAATAAAGATGTGGATGACTTAAACTTCGTAATTCAAAATAAATACATTGGCACACTGTATATCATTCAAATCTATGGACTGTGTAGCATGTTCATGGGTCGGAAAACCATCATCTTTATTTGTGTTTGCGCCTGACAACAAAACAATAAAAATGTCCTTTATCACAAGGTGTTTCACTGAAGAGTGCAACCCATGCACCTAAATACATGGCCAAAATGTATATTTATTATTCTAATAAAAAAAATAGCTTAATAGTGTATTCATTTTAGAACCTTACACTATGTTATTTTGTTAAATTGTATTTTTTTTACTAGTGACACTATTGTATTGAGAGCATTATGTAAGAAGACATAAATACATTATTAAAATAAACGAAAACGAAATAAATATCTATGAAGGTAATATAGGTCCCATCAAGGCGTTAGTAGGTCCAAAGTGTCTCGGCCGTGGCAACTGATGCTCGCAGGTAATTTTACCCCGGTATACCAATCCTCGTGTAAAGGAAGCTTAAGGGAGTCGCCCTAATCAAATGTACTACACGCGTATTCACGGCGCTTAAATAGAGATTTTTTTAACAGAAATAAGGAATTCAGAAAAAGGTTTAACGGATCATGTTTTAATTAGCTTACTTTCCGCCTTTATGTGTAAGCTGCAAGTTAAAACGACGTCAAATTTAGGATATGATGATGATGATGATTATTTAATATTTTTTACATTATTTCATAGTTAAACCTATAAACAACTACTTTAAAAACAATTTGAAACGAGGAGGTAGTTGGTAAAATATTGAAAATACATACCTATCATGTATTTTTTTTTTAATTTACAACAATTTGCCAAGTGATTTAAAAGATCTGAGGGAAACGTTGTTCAATAGAAAGCTATTTAATTTATTAATTGATCAGTTTCTTTTCTGTTGGCAACTATCGCCATTTTATGTTTTGACCTTTTATTAATTTTGCATTTTATATCAGAATGATTAGAATCTGACTGGCCTGTCAGCTCAGATGGTAGTAGATCTGCCTTCTGCGCTGTAGGTTCAGGGTTTGATTCCCTCCCAGGGTAAACATTTGTGTGACCAACGTAGTTGTTTAATAAATGTTTCAAAATACTCGTACCATAAGTACTTACTTATGTATTTTATGTATATGTATATAAAAATATATAGTATTATATCAGTCACCATAATACAAGCTATGCTTAGTTTAGGGCTAGATAGTGTTGTGTGCAAAGTCCTCCAATATTTATTTATTTAATAAATTGACTGTTTTATAATATTGAAGTTATTTCAAAAAGGTATTGATAGTGACATTGAATTTGGTTTTATGATAATGTAATATATTCACGAGCCTGTACTCGGGCGAGATATGCAGCTCTATTAATAATTCTACGTAATGTATATTACTTATACCATGTATATTGTGAATAAAGATATTGAATACTGAATACCCTTAATATATAAAATAGAGATCGTCTAAGATGGGTTAAACCATTAATTTCTAGAAACTTGAAACTTTCACAATTTTCACAACAGGAGAAGCAGGCGTAGGTACCGCTCAATACCATCCATACCTTGACAGTCTACCACCCTTATGAACAAAGCGCTTTACTTCCACATTTATGATGCGTCCAGCTAAGTATTGAAATGCTTTGTCGTTGTCTGTCTTTTCTGAAAACTACAATCTAGGTCTCTTCAAGTCTCGAGTAAACAGGTGTCTTCTAGACCTGCGTGCCCCATCGTCGGCCACATCGACGTAACATCAGGCGAGATCGTGGTCAAACGTAGGTTTATCGATGATATAAAAAAAAACTTGGCGGTAAGTGTTGTAAGTAGTACTAAAAACTAATTTACAAAATGCAACACCTCGGTAGCGGATGTTAAAGATAACATTATGCGAACGAAGTCGCGCAACGTTCCACTAGCACCCTCATAAATTCATAATCCACAGGCATTTCGGGTGTCTAAGGCCGGCCTTACATTCCTAAATGCTCTCGTCAACCGCAATGCACATCACATAGCTTACAACATGACAGAGTAACATACCGATCTAACCCCGCAAAGCATCAAATTAACTTTTGTATGGAAAAAAAACAATATTTTAACCACTATTCAGTGGTTATCTGTTTGTTAATTGTATACGAATAATAGTTATCAAAAATACATGATATGTATTTTCAATATTTTACCACGACATGGACAATGGTCGACAGGAACTCGACCATTACCCAGTTCAACCATTACCATTAGTGCTCAGATAAATATTCAGCAGATGTATCAGCAATGTATCTCCCATCTCCCGAATGTGGACGAAGTCGTGGGCAACATCTACTATATCTATATAAGTAGTTGGTATATCGGACATGTGGTTCCCATGCCACAAGCTCTGATTACTTTGGCTCTAGATGATGCTGTGTGAAATGTCCAGCATTATTATTTATTTATTTTAGGGCCACACTCAGCTTTCATATTTTGATTGGATAGGTTAGGTTAGGTTATTAATAGATAGCTAGAAGTAATAATAGACTTCTCACATGCGTGATCCCTCACTGGAGTTTGAAGATGTTTGGCTAAGATTCAGGGACGAAACTAAGCGAGCGAACACTTCCGTTTCTTCTTTTGCTCCGTTAGGTTATCGTAAGTATGCGACTCTTAGCCTAAATTCGCTTTGTTAGTACTTAGGTACTTAATAAACTCATTCAGAGCCATAGAGTTCAAGGTTAACTTGAGTCAGAACAGAACTCGGGCCATGCGCGCATTGCGGATTATTCCAAGGTAAATCATTTTGCGAGAAAACTTTCGCAGCTAGGAAATTTTTGGTAGCACGCACTAGCAGTGTTTTCGCCACCCGCGGTTATTTCCGCAAATCGCGGTTTTTTCCAATGCGCCCCGCGGGACCCGTGGAAATATCCTCAAGTGCCTGCGTTTCCGTGTTTCACAGAAAAGCGCGAAAAAATGGCCACAGATAAATCAGTGGTGTGCACTCACACTAGCGATTTATATGCAAATATAGCTGTCCGCGCGCAGCTTCGCCCGCGTTAAAGATTTTTCCCGGGACACACCAATTTTCCCGGGATTAAAAAGTAGCCTATGTCACCCGGGAATAGTGTAGCTTTCCAACGGTAAAAGAATTTTTCAAATCGGTTCAGTAGTTTTTAAGTTTATTCGTTACATACAAAAATACAAATATTTCCTCTTTATAATATTAGTTTAGAAGTATAGATAATTGCTGGGAACGTCTACGGATAAATCTGTTTTCTTCTGTGGTTTTATTAAATTGGTCCATATCGCGATGTATGACGGTATGTTCATACAATTGCTAGTTGTAAATTACTTGATGTAGCCGTGACCTCATAATTGGCAAGTATTTACAGAATTAAGTAATTTAAGTTAACAGTGTAAGCATAGGTACCTTTATTATATCAATAATAGACAACGCAATGAGTAGGTAGGTACTTTACTACTTACCTACTGAGATGGGCTGCTCGGAGAATCTCACACATTATGCTGATGTGACCTTAAAAGACGGCAAAAGTACTAGAACCCGTTTTAGAAAGTAAACCCTGTCTCGTTCGCTCATAAAATCAAGTGTATTTTTATCTCTGTCTAGCAGTAGCATGGGAACTCAGTCTATTCATTGAATGATGTGTTTTGTATGGGTATGCCCGTGCGCAGTTTATTTGTAGCTCGGCAAAGTTAATTTGAAGTTTATGTACTCGTACTTACATAAGTGAAGTGAAGTGATTTTAGTATTTTTACGCCAAAATGGAGAGCAAAGTAAATATCTTATTGTTAAAAGACAGATTTAAAAAATAAACTAATAATAGAGAAAAGTAATAGAGTTATATATAATAAGCAAGAAATGTATGGCAAAGCTGTGGGTTTTAACTTATTCCTTTGATTTCAGGAAACCAAAGCCAAAGATGAAAATGAAAATGAATCAGAGGAGTCTTTCCGAGGAGAAAGTCGAGGAATTACCGAAAATAGATATCGTCAATATCGGAAAAAACTCCGATGGTAGCATTAATATATTTTTAATGGTGTGCATTATTGGCGTATCACTAGGTATCTTGTTAGAAATAACAAACGCACAAAACAGAAATAGATATACCAAAGAATCCGCAGAGAAAAGAAAGTACTGGGTGTATTCTGCCAACAGCGATGTCAACAACAAGAACGGACTTCTCAAACATGTTCATATAGTCCTAGATAGACTTGGCTACGAGAAATCAACTAATGAAACTGCGTGGAGCCTTCTATGGTCCCACGATTATCCTTTCCGGGTACTTTACCCCAACCTGCATAGATTGAAGGCGCATCAGAGAGTCAATCACTTCCCAGGAACTGGATTCATAACAAACAAAGTGGATTTGGCGACTTCAGACTCTAAATACATTCCGCGAGCATTCAAATTGCCGAAGAGCAAGGAAGAGTTCTTAAAATATGCATCGGAGAATAAAAACGCTTTGTTTTTGGAAAAGCACAATCAGCACCGAGGTGTTTATTTGAGGAACGTGAGTGAAATAGATTTGGCGAGTGGGGAAAGTTTCGTGCAAGAATACGTGCAAAAACCGTTTTTAGTGGACGGACATAAGTTTGATATTGGCGTGTATGTGGTGGTGACTTCGGTTAACCCGTTGCGGGTTTACTGGTACAAAGGCGACGTATTATTCAGGTATTTTCAACTTAGTTACCATAGAAAAAAACATCCCTCAAGCCCCCCGCGCTCCCCTCACCGCCTACATCGCGTGCTGTGCTGCCGCTACCGTCACTAACAATGATATCAAGAAGAACCGGTGAGCTAACTCAATCGAAACTACTTGATGTAACTTGATAGACTAGATATAACTCAATAGACTAGATATAACTCAATAGTACTCGCTATAACTCAGTAGTACTCGATATTACTTAATATTTTAATTTTATTTATTAAACAAAATCCACAGCTTAAAAAACAATATTACTTAATTTAACGCGTTTATCGTAAAGCCAATAACGGATTTACATAAAATATAAATCCATTATTGGCTTTATGATACCACCTACAATTTAGAAGACAGTCACTAACCAAACATGTTATTAGGTAATAGGAAATACTCGATATAACTCAATAGTACTCGATAAAACTCAATAGTACTCGATAAAACTCAATAGTACTCGATATAACTCAATAGTACTCGATATAACTCAATAGTAGGTACACTTGAGTAGAAAGTTACTTAGTTATAATAACCAAAAGTAATAGAGACGAACATAATGATATAAAAAATGAAAAAGGCTCAGCTTGGGATGATCCTCCTTTTACATTTAGAACACTGTGATTTTGCCTGTCCATGACCTATCTGTAAACCGACATATATGTATGAAAATAATTTTCCTTGACGAAAAGCCAATTACTGCTGAAAATAGATGTGATTCTATTTGCAAAACGACAAAATAAACCCAGCATTTCTACCTCACATTTTCCTTTATTAGGTAACTCGGTACAACTAGCATGAGGCGTGAATTGCGAGATCATTGCTGTCAAAGTCAAACATACTTCTTCACCGACTTCAGAAAAAGGAGGAGGTTATCAATTCTGTTGTTTTTTTTTAACTCCGTCATTTATGAACCGATTTGACAAAATTTTGTTTAATGTGAAAGGAAATATTTTCCGATTGGTCTCATTGAAATGTAATCAAAATCGGTTCAGTAGTTTGGTTTTTAAATCAAAATAGCTGGTGATTAAATAGTAAATTTACTATTTACTATTTAAATAGTAGTAAATAGTAAATAGCCATTGATTTTCAAGAAAATCGATCCAGCCGTTCTCGAGTGAATTTTTTACCTAAATATAAAAATGGTGTAATTTTGATAATTGATTCAGGCGTGACCTTGCGGAAATCCATGACAAAACATTAAACAGATGGACAAATATTTAGTACAATTCCGCCAATCTATTCCTAAAGAGTTACCTCCAAAAGAAATTCGACACGTGTTTCGCCCCTCCACGAGGCATCCTCAGGAACACTTGACTCACTCCGCACCCCGACGAAAAAACACTCTGCTCTGCAGACTTGTTGCTTCGACCAACGTCAGACTGAGTCTCAGTCTGACGTCGATTGGTTAGTTTGTCCATTTGTTTAATGTTTTGTAATGGTGTAATTAACACGACTTTGTTTTATATAGATCTTGCTTTCTCTTAAAAACCTGGTTAGGTACGACAAATAATAAAATTAACATTAAATAATCTCGGACATTTCACAGACCATCATCTGGCCCCAAAGTAAGCAGAGTTTGTATTGTGGTACTCAAAATACAAACTATGCTTACTTAGGGGTCAAATGATATATCTACTTTTTTTTGTAAATACATACCTACATGACTGTTCTGTCAGCTCAATTGGTAACAGCTCTACCTTCTGCGCTGTAGGTTGAGGGTTCTATTCACTCCCAGGACAAACATTTGTGTGAAGAACATAGGTTTGTTCTGGGCCAGACCCATAACATATATAAAGTAAAATATAAAGTGTTATAAAGTATCATATGTATGCATTTATTCAAATATATAAGAAGACTAAGAATACTTCTTTCAGTCATCTAGTCACCATATTACAAGATATGCTTAGTTTGGGGCTAGATGGTGTTGTGTGCTTTGTCCAGCAATATTTATTTATTTATACATATTATACAAAGAAACACCCATATTCGATACAAACATTTGTCTTCGGCGGGAATAGAACCCGCAACCTTCTGCGTCTCAGCCGGACCTTAGCCCACGCGCCACAGTCGTGTAAGATGCATCTGTAACTTGAATTTCACCACAGGTACTGTCCTGCGAAGTACTATCCGTTTGATCCCCGGAATTTGGAGAAGTATGTGATAGGGGACGACTACATGCCGACTTGGGAAGTCCCCTCACTGGCGCACCCCTATGTCGCACTTGGGGCCAGTATGAAGGATGCTTTTGATATGTACGCGCAGTCCAAGGTGAGTGATTTGATTTACTTCGTCAAACTATTGTCTACATGTACGTCATGCTTCGACCACCTTCGATAGGTATCTACACCAAAGTCAAAGTCAAAAGATACTTTTTAGAATAAGTACAATCACAAGGATCACTTTGAAACGTCTTGCATACTAGGTGAATTTAGGTGCCAATTTCTCCTAACCCAAGCCCGAGAAGAACCGGCAAGAAACTCGTCCTGGTCCTAGCTCTTTTTTGCATGATCCATCTTATACATTAACTAAGAAAAACGAATACAAGAGAGTTTATACATTTCAAATGTGTTGGTTAACTGTCTGAGGACAGAGCGACTGACTGACCTGTCAGCTTAGCTGGTAGTAGCTCTGCCTTCTGCGCTGCACTTTGGTTTCCATCTGGAAACGCACTTTGGGGGTTTGATTGCCTCCCATTACAAGCATTTGTGTGATTAAATGAACATAGGTTTGTTCTGTGTCTGGGTGTTATAAAGTAACATACCGTATGTATTTAAAACTATAAAAGTATTATATCATTCATTTGCTGGTCCCATAACACAAGCTATGCTTAGTTTGGAGCTAGATGGTGTGTCCACCAATAATTATTTATTTATTTGCAACCCGTCTAGGTAGATAGGTAGAGAGAAATTATCTCGGTAGTAAGTAATTTTAGGTATAAGTCGATTGGTAGGTACCGATTTAAGTATTTTGATTTTTCTTGTCGTATTAGTTAAAAAGCATTTTGGAGAGTCGTAGCCCTGTAATTTAATGTTTACCTAAAATTTGTCTGTTCCCTGACAGACCTTCCTCATTTCGAGTGACGTGCTCCGTATATTTGGCAAGACAAACGGTTCTATTACCAAGTAATTACCACTTTTCTGGGCATCCAAAATGCCTCCAGGTCCTTATAACAAAGGAAGATTGACCTTTATGTATTTCACTCACATGCCATAGCACGTGTGGGAGGAACCTTAGTGAATAATGTAAGCGTAACGTTGTAACACCCGGATAGGTACTTTCATTTTCAGTTTATTTTGTACTCACATTAATTAAGCCTCATCTATTAATTCACGAAATTATTTAAAACCCATCGAATAATAACAGATACTTTCAAAACTTTCGTGAGTTGTACTATATAATTCTTTCAGCACACTGGTTCGAAATAACTAGTGATACGTTAAGTAGAACGAATGCTTTTGTTTAAGGAATCTGGCTTTACTACTAATCTGGGATAGAATTCGAGTAAAGACTCGTAAAATGTCGACCCATGATATACATAGTGAAAAACGCGGGCCACGGATGGACAAAGTGTGGAAAGTGGGAAATAATAATGATGAAGGGCCTAGGAACTAGCAAAAACATATTAAAATTATATTTACGTAGGTATCTGTTATTATACATTTTGATATACACGGGCTTTATTCACGTATCACGACACAACAAAATATGTCGATGGGGGCACCGACACTGTTTCGATTCATCTAGAGAATCTTCATCAGGGTGAGTTTGATCCGCGGTCCGCTCGTTGCTCGTAACGTGTCAATAAATCCATTGATTGACCGAATTCGAACGACGTTACCCCGTCTTTCGCCGTTTATCACCAATGCTCTCATTCACTAGATATCATTCGTTGGTTAGTTTAGTAGCATCAATTAGCTGATTTCAATATGAAAACCTGAACCATTGTGTTTCTTTTACAAAAAATAACCGTTGAATATTACTAACGGATATTTACATTCTATAGATAACAGGCATAAGAACGTAATCATTTTTACATTATTATTTTAAAAAGTCCCCCTCCCCATGCCGTGTCTGTCTGCTGAAAGCGATACATTTAAGACATATTGAGCGGATTTTCATACGGTTTTCAATGGACAGAGGGATTCATGAAGAAGGTGTATACCTACTTCACCCGTGCGAAGCCAGGGCGAGTTAGTAGTCTATTATATAAGTACTGACTTATAATAGTGTATGTAGTTTCCAGTTAAGAATACACAGCTCCTACTAAGTAGGTTCCTAAAAGTATACGTACCTACATATTTACAAGACATTTAAAAGCAATTTAGAAAAACGTTGAGTCCTATTGCCACAGGCTGGGCTATTTTTGTTCAATTGCGACATTATTAACTCGAGATCATCTCTTATTGTTTGTTGTAAGCTAAGTAGTATTTTTTCAGGGAAAGGACACAATTACCATGTGGGACGAGGTACAGCGGGCTATAGCTGATATTATAGTGAAGAAGGAACATCATGTTGTGGAGGCTGTAAGTAGTATAACACGACATGTAGGTAAGGTTTCGATATAATGCAAGATTATGTTAAATGCTAACATTTAACATATCTCCCGAGAGAGGTCTCATTTTCTCAACCGCATTTCTCAACACATAAAAATGTAATAATAAGTATTTAACCTAAAGGTCGCCTGCACTCAAAGCATAGAGAATAGAGAAGCATTGAGAACTCAAAGCATAGCATAAATCACTGCATAGAGGTCTTTGTCTGATTAGATCCTCCCTTGAACAGGTAGAGATAGATAGATAGATAAATTAAACATTTATTTGGTACTACACACGTACTACAGACACACATACAATTTACATAGATATACCATTTTTAACATAAGTAGGTACAAAAGGTTTACCTAATTAATGAAACAAAAAGTAAGTGTGTAAGTACTTAGAAATAACTTAGAGTAGGTAAGTTTGTGTGTGCTGTAGCACGACAAATAGGCCATGGCTTAAGTGAAATTTTTTGCTTAAAAGCAAAGAAACACTGATTTTCAGCCAAAACCTGAACGAGAGCGAGCAGAACGAGTACAAACAAACAATGTGTAGTTATTATTTATTGTGATTGCGTAGCAATAGTGAAAATTAAAAGTTTGTGTGGGTGTGTTGCAAACTATTCATGAAGTTTTTAAAATTAAGGTTGAAATAATCTACACTGTATACACATTCGAGACGAGAACAAAAATAGGTGTTGCAGTATCTTACGTAAGGCTCCACAACTGCAACGAATTTGGGATGTAGGTATTCCCATTTTGCCATGTTTTTCCTACAGGCAGCCGACGCATCCTGTGGCTGTGAAAACCTCCAGACTGCTATAGCATTGTTGCATAGATACAGGGCCTTTAATTTTATTGACTTCAGGACTATTCTTCTGTTCTTACTTGCTTGTGTATGAGTTAGTATAAGTAGGTACCTACTTACTTAATAATAGGGTTCTTATAGACTCGAAGGCAAAGATGCAAAGATGAAAAGCGCGTGCTTACGCTTTTATTTTTTTATAAACAACTGATCAAACATGCGTAGGTACGGCCCGTCTGATAGTCTGAATGGTCACCGTAACCTATGACGCTTCCAATACAGGTACAACTCGCATGTTGCCGGCTATTGACGTTTTTGAAGAGATAACTTCTTATGGGAGGGTAAACCCGCTTCGTTACGTAACGCGTTACGGCGCCAGTCTGCCTGGCTTCCCTTTCTCTCATGTATACGGCAGCGGTATGCAGGCTCCTCCTCTCTCACTCTAACCCACAGCGCTAGTTAGATTAGTTTAAGTTATCACTTCTGTCGGGCGTCCCGAGACGAACACGTTTTTTTTTATTTATCCAATTTCACTTGCTCCAGTGCCTGTCAAATCTAAACACAATCATGCATGCAGACTACTGCTTGGTTTTCAGAATTAATCGCGATCAGTCATACGAAATTAAATCCTTTCCGTATGTAAGTTTTCGTCTCAGAATCAAAGCCAGAGTCATGCCCCCTAGAAAATCGTCTATGTTCATCCATAAAACTGTTCGGCTAGCTTACCTCATTCATTTAGCGACGAGCTTACGAGAGTGCTACTCTGACTGGTTAGTTAGATATCACATTAACGTTTGTATGTTGTGTGAATAGATGATCTATTGATATTGTGAAGATGATATGTCCCTGCGACTGCCGTTTATTGCTGTGTACCTAACCTACATAATACTGTACGCGTACCTATGTCTGCTACAATTATAATTATTGTTATTTAATATTTACGACGAATGTGAGTGCCTAAACAAACCTTTTCAGGTTTAAAGGTACAATATTTAAATAAATTGAAATATTTGTATTGTTGAAGTGCTTTAAAAAAATACCGTTGTGAAAAAACCGAAACAAATATCGTTTTCCAGTTAAAACACTACCCATCCCAAGATAACTTCTTTGAAATGATGCGCTTCGACCTGGTCCTGGACGAGGACTTCAAGGTGTACTTGCTGGAAGCCAACATGTCCCCGAACCTGAGCTCAGCACACTTCCCGCCGAACCAGCTTTTGTACGAGCAAGTGCTATACAGCCTTTTTGGTATCACTGGTATCGGGAGTCCGGTTCTGGAGAGGTAAGATAATTACCTCTTGATTGTTTTGAATTGGTTTGGCACGTG
The DNA here is from genome assembly GCA_948098915.1 of Lampropteryx suffumata. Lineage (NCBI taxonomy): Eukaryota > Metazoa > Arthropoda > Insecta > Lepidoptera > Geometridae > Lampropteryx > Lampropteryx suffumata. The sequence continues at coordinate 14,775,616 of OX402558.1, read as the reverse complement.
ACCAATAGTCCATATCCTTATTGAGTTCGGAATGCTTTTAAAAACTAAAAAGAAAACCGCTTTTATTTAATGAAATTTGTGCTTTTTAGTACCTAGGTACTCGTCATTGGTAAACACCAATGGAATGTCACAGGAAAGCAAATACGAAATTTCGTTTACCTACTTGGATGACATATTTATTCCAGCTATTTTAATTTAAAAACCGAACTAATAAACCGATTTTAATGAAATTTCTATGGGACCGATCGGTGAATTTCAAATCGATTTATGAATGACGAAGATATAAGGCAACAAACGTTTTAAAAATACAAGCTTCTAAGTTCTAAATTCACCTTTTGAATCGGTTAAAAACATGCCAGTCGACCTCCAGATTCCTATTGCCAACATTCTGTCAGTTATTTTTGAATTATATTGTTTTAAACTATACGTGTTCTGACTTTCGTAGATAAATCATACTTAATAATAATAATACACAAATGATGCTTACCTATAACGGATTATAATTAACGGGTAGGAGTTAAGCATTCATGTTCCTCTTTCCCGCTGCTGGGATAGTTTTCGGCTTGCGTTAGGTACGTAAGTAGGTAAGTAGTACCTAGTACCTACATCACTAGAACTCCAAATATAAATATAGGTACAGAAAGTAAATGTTGGGCAGTTTAGGATTTACGACTAAAACAAGCCATCTGTTTCTGTGGGCACACGCGCAATTCCTTTGCCTTTCTGAATCAGCAATGTTGTCTAATATCAGATACAATACCCTAGTTTTCTGGATATATAGGCATAGTTAAGTATAAATACCTATAAAATAAATAAATAATGCCGGACATTTCACACAGCATCATCTGGCCCCAAAGTAAGCAGAGCTTGTGTTATGATGGGTAATCAATGTGGTACTTTTATATTACTTGTTCTTTTGAAGTGATAACTTCTTATAGGAGGGTAAACCTCTTCGTTACGTAACGCGTTACGTAAGCGCTCCTCCTTTCTCACTCTAACCCACAGCACAGACACAGAACAAACATCAATGTTCGTCACACAAATGTTTTGGAGAGGTGTCCTGGGAACAAATCGAACCCATAACCTACAGTGCAGTAGGATTCTAGAACTAGCGACTTCTAGTATGGGCTTATGTTTCACTTATTTTTCAGTGACCAAAAAACCAAAGACATGATAGCAGCCCAGAAGAACATTGCCGTATGGAGCCAGGAATGCAGCACTACTTGCAAGGAGCAGTGCAACGACCTTTGTGGCCTTTGCAAGCCGTGCATCGATGCGAAACTGAAGACTAGCTTACTCCGAGCCCATAATGAGTTCATGCATAGAGGAGACTTCAGAAGACTGTTCCCACCGCCTATGGTAGGTAACATTACATTTCCGAAAATGACCGAATTTACTACTTATGAGTATACTTATGAGTACCTATAGGTAGGTAAGGTACCTACTAATTATATGCATAACTCGGAGAGTGGTCCCAATTAGACAGTAACAGAAAATGGGGAGAAAGGTAAGTTCTGCGCTGTATTTCTGTAGTAGATACCTATTGCCAAATAGAGTCCATATGACAGATCTAAGAACTTGTCGCTTGTTGAGTCGTCTGAACAGTCACAACATGTGTACCTAATGATGACAAATTGAAACGGCAAGTCAAAACTCGGAGAAGATTTCGTTCGAATGACGTGCTAATAACTAAATAATCTCGGACATTTCTCACAACATCACCTAGCCCTGATCCCTGGGATGCTAGGATACTGGAAGCCGACCAGGATCCCCTAACCCGATCCCAGTGAACCCATCAGTTCACCAGAATCCCCTTGAAATAAAATTAAGTTTATAGATGTTCAAACCGAATCGACAGACGAACTATATTCTTCTGGCGCTTCGGCGGGGGATCGGGTCGGGATCGGGTTAGGGGATCTTGGTGGCCGCCATCAAAGAAAGAAGAGCTTGTGTTATGGGTACCACATGACTGATATCCTACTAATATAGGTAGGTACTTACCTACTTATTTTTTGATGTATAACATCTTCCCTGTCGCTTTCTTGGAATCTGTAAGAGTGATTTCGTGAAAAGGGACGTAAGTGGGTAACAGGAAGCTGGAAAGCGCGCGCTATTTGATTTGACCAATGAGCGTGAGGTGAGACGTCAGATGTTACACATAATATGCTTATACTGTAAAGCTCGCTCGAATTTAACATTATTATACGTTAGTCCGAGAACTCGCAACCTTCTGCGTCTCAGGCGGGCCTTAGCCCACTGCGCCAGAGGTCGTCTTTCTGCTAATACTAACGCGCAAACAGGTACTTTTCCACTGTCGCTAAGCAGCTTAGTACTAATGCCATGTACGAAGCCCGTGTAGGTACACTAGGTATTCATAATGAATACCTACCTATTGTACACGGGCTATTAATTAATCTGATGATGAATAATTCATCTGAAAGACTCAAGATAATAAAGACATTGTGTTAATAGTACTACGAATACCCATTGATATTTGAATGTATTTATTTAGTTCCGATAAAATGAGTGCATAGTGTATTATCTATACTAAAAAACACTGATATGTGCCCAACCCACCAACTCTATTTCGTAATCCACCAAAATGCTTATCTACTAGTTGGAGAGGTCATACTTATATTTTTTATCAATTATGAGTATAATATACATTTTGAAAAACATGGGTTTTACTCACGTATTATTTTGACGATGGTGGCACCGACTGTTTCGATTCATCTAGAGAATCTTCATCAGGGTGAGTTTGATCCACGGTCCACTCTTTGCCGTTCGCGTTCACGCTCAGTGCGAATGTGGTTCGCATTCGCACTGAGCAAAGATTAGACCGCGGATCAATCTCCCCGATGAAGATTATCTAGTCTAGATGAATCGAATCATTGTCGGTGCATCCATCGATAAAATAATACGTGAATAAAACCCATGTTTATCAAATTGGCTCACAAAAGTTTTAAAAATGAAATAAGTAATGAGTATATTTAGTTTATAAAAATATTATACATAGTATAGTATAGAATATATGATACTAATGATAGGGTAGTACTGAGAATCGAAAATAATTTAAATTTGACAACCTCTGTAGCGCAGTGGGGATAGGTCCGGCTGAGACGCAGAAGGTTGCGGGTTCGATTATCGCTGCGGGACAAATGTTTGTTTGATCTGCAAGTATTTGTCTCGGGTCTGGGTGTTTCTATGAATAAATATGTATGTATTAACAAAAAAAAAAAAGGTATGTAAGTAATATATCAATCATGTGGTACCCATAACACAAGCTCTGCTTACTTTGAGGCCAGATGATGCTGTGTGAAATGTCCGGGATTATTTATTTATTTTATTATTCACAGAAACAAGGACTCCATCATGAAGTAAATCTGAAAAAAATGTCCAAATACAACCAACTCCAACACTTGTGGTACCAGGGAAAATGTAATATAGACATCACATGGTGTAACTAAAGAGTATATACTTAAAATAAACTAATTTAATAAAACATTTGTTCACAATTTCAACAATTTCCTTACAAACTAAACATTGCTGTAACCACTGGAATCGGTTCTTAAAAAGCAGTATTTTCATCTAACCACTCAACCACTTTTTAGACAGGAACTTGACGCAAATTTACAATACATCACTCATCTCTGTATTTCCTTACTGTACCATAGACTGAAGTAATCCTAAGATATAACTGCCCAAGTCTTCATCTTGATTAGTCCAAGACACATAGATGTTTTTAGTGGTATCATCATCACCCTCCACCTTTATCAAAACAGACTCTACTGATATGTTCCCATCAGATATGGTTATCGTCCAGCTGTCTAACTTTTCTAGCAGCAAGCCTTTCAGTTTTTCAGCAGTTTTAATTGCAGGACCTGGATCTTCAAACCGTACTGTGCTAGTGAATCTTATGATATGCCTGTTGATGCCAATTTCATCACAAACCTCATCAATATCAAGTAAAGAGAGTCTATTTTCCTTTACACAGAGGATGCCATTTACTACTCGGCGCCTTTTGGGGTCAGGGGGCAAAGCATTGTACCTTACAGCTTCAGCTTTTAGTAGCCTTAAGGACACATCAATAGGAATCTTAATAGGTGTATTGATGGTACAGGTTTCACCATTAGCTGGCATGAAGCAGCTGATTTTAAATTCTTTTTCAATTTTATCTTTCAAAAACTCCATCTTCTGAGCTTCACCGTGGACCAGCAGCACATTCTTAGGCTCGCAATACTGTATCAGCTGCATTATACCTTTAGCATCAGCGTGAGCAGAAAATGACATGTATTCTACAGCCATTTTGACTTCCACCACTTGACGGTTCTCAAACTCAACTTTCTTAGCACCATTGAGAATTTTATGACCAACAGTTCCCTGAACGCAAAAGCCTGGCATGATAACCATGTTTTGTTCATATGGAGCCCACTTTTTGAAGATGTTTAGTGAAAGGCCAGCATGCAACATTCCTGGAGTAGCAAAAACAACCATAGCTCCAGGATTGTCAATGTATGATTTATCAAAAGGTTTGATGTGTTTGAAATCAAACATGTTTCTTTGTACAAAGGTCTTTCTGATCTTCTGGTTGGTCCATGTGATGAACATTTTGTAGTAGTTGTTAGCTTTTTCTGTCAAACCCAGAGCAAAGTAGACTGGGAACTTCAAATTCATTCTCTCCCAATAAGTTTCTAGAAGAATACAGAGCTCCTGTGCTCTTCCTAAGGCAAATACTGGAATAAGAACTTTACCTCCTTTCTCAACACACTCATGGACTTTTTTGAGGAAATCCCTCTCACGGCAGCGTTTGGAGTCCCTTATTGTTGTGGCATATGTTGATTCTGTGATAAGAAGATCCGGTCTGCATTTATCTATCCATGCTGCTCCCAAATGTCTGTCTGGTGTCATGTTGTAATCTCCAGTGTAGACCACAGACTGTGATCCAACTTTGATCCAAAACATAGCAGCACCAAGCACATGGCCGGCATAGTATGCTTTTATTTCCAAATCATTATCAACCATCACTGACTGGTGTAGAGTAACAGCCGTGACTTTCTTAATGCAATCCTTTATCATTTGGGATGTAAAGAAGTTTGACTCACCTTTTCTTTCAACAGCTACTTTCCTCATGTCTTCAAGAAGAATAGGTGCAATAGCCTTGGTTGGATGAGTCATATATATAGGGCCCGTGTAGCCAACCATCTCAGACATGTATGGTAAGGCACCGCAGTGGTCTAGATGGAAGTGAGATATAATTACGCAGTCAATCTGGCTAGTGATAGGACCTTCAGCAATGTATGAAAAGTCGGGGAATCTTCTTTCGTCATTGTAGCCCATGTGCATTCCACAGTCCAACATAATATTTTTACCGCCCATGGTAAGCAGGATACAGCTTCTGCCTACATCCTGGCCAGCTCCGAGCGGCGTAATCTTTATGTCAGGCATCACAACAAACAGAATATAATACGATCCTGCTTAATCGTACGCAACTTTTGTTTTTCTTTTCAAGGTTCACACCAAGCAACCAGCTGTAATAACGTTCAGGAATTCATTAATTCTATTGCACCAGTACCTGTAAATTTTTTGATGCGCTAAAACGAATTAACTTTATTTGTTTGCATACATGTAACCAAAAAATACCAAGCACAAGCAGCACAGAAAAATATTACATTACATCCACAAACTGTAGGATGCTAGCTAACGCATCGCATCAGACGCGGCACTCCTCCCATAGACGAAATCCTGTCCAATACTCGTTCACTCTTATCCCATATGACAGATAACTTTTTTATTTTGAATGAACCTTTTAGCATCAGCGGGGTATTCATTCTACCGAGTATGTTTTTACTGCTGGCTTGGATACAATTGCTTACTATTTTAAAATATTTTATCGATCTACAAAGGAATGACCCTGATAATCATAATAAACACATTGATTATACAATTAGACATTTATTTACAGAAATATATATGGAATAATAAACAATAATAAAAAAATACAAGTCAACAGTTGAGCTATCAAAACTGCGTAAAACAATCTATATATAGCCAAACTGGTCTAGAACATTTGATTATTTCACGGAGGAGGCCTTAAAATAATTTTAAAAACGCGATGGGCTCCTGTTACCAACGAGCCCAGGGTCTCAACTCAAATCGCTCAAATAATGTAGGCCTTATCAAGAAAGGCATATTTGAGTCTTATTAGGTCCTCAGCACCTCTCCACATTCAGCTGCCGCACCAGCTCTAACGGAAATCCCAGACTCTAATGGGATGCGGCAAGGGTGTCTACACAAGTAGCATCTCATATCAATGGCCCACCCATCTCCTAAGGGACAGAAGTCATCAGGCTTACTGGTGATTATAGCATATGTATGAACATCAATAGACAGACATTTCGGTAGCAGTAAATTACGTTGGATAGGCATGTGCTCTCGAATTGAAGCGAGAAATCTCTTCTAGAAATGCTTTCGACACACATACTGCTTGCGAAGATCTTGAAAACTTCAGGTCTCGAAGTCTTTTAATCCAATCGAAGTCCAATCTAAGAGTCCAATCTCTCCTTTCGGAAGCATAAAAAAACTGACGTCTTTTCGTTTACTAGCACAGCTCACAACACAGCACTTGTACGTACATTACTGCGAGATTAAATTACAGGTTTAGGAATTGAGAGGATAAATATAAATTACTTACAGAATTAAAAAATCAATGTCATTCAACTTTGAAACTGCAACAGCTGTTGCCTGTTAGTTTGGTTGGTTTGTTTTGATTGATTTGATGTCGATAGCAAAATAGGAAACAAACATGACCGGATCGAACAGGAAAGAAGTATGAAAGAAGGGGGAGGGACTGTTAACTATCTTAGTTAAATATAGACTATAAATCAGCCAGGATTGAAAGTTCAATGATTGTCGGCCATGCATTACATCATTGGAGATCCATCGAGTCATTTAAATTAAAAGTATTCTTCTTCTTCTTCGTTAATAGTATGTAATATAATGTTGACAAGATCGCCTATGTCAAGTGTTTAGATTGTTTATGGTAAGACGACACAAAGCCACTTGTTGTCGTTTGTCGTTTGTTATTAAATACAAATTGGTCTCTCTAGACTTGTTCGGGGAGAGCGAGGAAATGTTTTAAAAATATATAAATAATTAAATTAAAATTATTTAATATTAACGAAACGATACATGAAGTGGTCAAAGACAGAATGACCAGACAATCTCTAGGTTATCTTACTGTACGAGTAGTATGTTTTGCTACATCAGCCGTCTGGGCCGGCGACCATGCGTAAGCATTATTGGGAATGGGAAACAAACATTGTAAGTGCTTAATTAGCTATAAATATGGATCAGTTAATTGGTTCAGGCAATGTAACTCCTCCCTCCGTAAGTTCAGTTCCTCCGATTATCTGAAGGATGAGGATTATCTCGAGTCTTTTCCCTAAAACAAAAGTTTTTAATCCTATTTTTAAATGCAAACAATAAAAGACATATAACTAATAAAACGCAAAACACAAAATTTCCTATGCTAACACTCTTATAATCTAAAGCACTATCGTGATTTTTATTATCACTGATAATTTCACATTCACTGTTCTTTTAATAAATAATTCAGGAACTGGACATCAGTAAGGTCGATACCGTTGAGATCGACAGGTTTCTTCTGCATGTCAGATGGGCTGACCAATATTTTGGGCAAGTTGACAACTGGTAGTTTTGTATATGCTATATCTTTTCAATGGCGTTGGTGTCTTTTAAGCTTTATTTCCTTTATATTGATTTGACAATCATCATCTAAAGTTAACAGATGAGTTCCACTTATGGGTTCTTGTGCAATCTCGTCTTCGCAGTACCTGGTAAGTAATGTTTCGGTTTTCACGTAGATGATCCAGCAATTTGGCTGTATGAGTTCTGTTTTTACATCCATCATTGATTGTAACAGGAACCGGATGACAACTCGAGATATTTGTAGAAAATTTCATAAGCTCGGTAATACAATCGTCTTCGATTAGCGGTAATGCGTCATTCTCGAAACATAAGAAGCGGGATTCATCAACTTCGCGGCAAGGTTGGGATTGCGGCGTTATTTTCAACCCTTTCACCAGTACGTAAGGATATTTAGGCAGGATAAGAGAGGTAAGGTCATTGATTGTATCATCGATAGGTAAGGGAATCAATTTAATGTAATTAAATTCCTCATTTCTAATCAAAGGAATATGCATAATGAGTTTTATCTGATTTTGTTTTATGAATGATTTCATCTCTATACACTGCTCTATTTTTACAACGTTTTCAGTCTTAACTGGAAACACTAATCTATTAGTTTTCTCAATTTCCTTTAATAATAATACTAATTCATCTGTGTCTACGATTGATTGGTGCAACAATTTAATTTTAGCAAAAGCAATAGCCGTTTCAATCTCATTCAACCTTATTGAATAATTTTATTACTAGTTTGAGATAACTTTGATTCATTTAAACTGCGTTTAATATCTTCAATACTCTCTTCAATCTGAATGAAATTGTTTTTAGTAGAGTTTGCTATTTTTGTGAACGTACCCATCATTTCAGTAACGATTGTAATTTTCTTGTTTATTGCATCTAGTTTTGTCTTTACTCCATGAATTAACTTTTCGTACATCACAGCGTCGTCATTGTCAAGATTACCTGTGATCGTCAAGACGATCACAGGTAATCGGTTCATTGATCAAGATCAATGAACCGATAGGGTTTATAAAACCACGCTTAGCTCTTACCGATGGAATCAATTGCTTTTACTTTTCTATAGTTATATTCATAATGTTTGTGACTGTACTTCGATAATGTCTATATCAAAAGCTTTGGTGTCGAAACAGCGTTGTACTTGTCCTTTAAGTCTTACATAGCTACCTATATTTAACTCTAGTCATTGGTGAAAAAACCTTATATCTAAAATCTTAATAACAGTCCATGTATCATGGCTAACGACAGCTTGATCTTCCTTTACAGGTAGCAGTCCCGGGTTCTTGTCAATCGGCTGCAGATGAAGGGCCTGGCTTCGGATCACTTGGACCACCAGAAGATTAGATTAGATTAACCTGTGGAGGGCGCTTTATGTCTTTAATGGGAACTTTAGTATTCCGGTTATGTGTTATAACTGGTACAACGTTCCTTCTATAGCTCCGGTAACTTGAGCTTTCTGAAATCGCGGTTTATTTTTGCTGCGACTAGTATTGAATCCTTTAATGTATACTGTATCGCCTATATCTATGTCGAAATATTTTTCTCCACCACGTTTCTCTATTACGGCTTTCTTTTTATCGATTATTTTATCTGTTAAATACTCATATAAATGTTTAGTTCTTCTCACGTGTTCTTTTACCAATTGTTGAGTAAACTGTATATTAAAATCTACATAAAACGCGCTATTAGATTCGGTATGGCCAAAAACTACTTCAAATGGAGTAAGACCTGTGGTAGAGTGGATCGTATGGTTGTATGACATTACTGCATAACTCATGACTGATGTAGCGTCAGTTATCTTTTGTTCATATTTGGCGATTCGATATATCTCTATAATAGTAGAGTGGAATCTTTCAACTATTCCCATAGAGTTGGGATTATGAGTAGTACCAATATGAAGTTAGATCTTATAAAATGATAACATTTCTTTCATGAGAGTGTTGTTGAATTCAGTACCAGGGTCTGAACTGATTCTACTAGTAGTTCCATATAAGGAGAAGTATTTTATCAGAGCCCGAACAGCTTCAGGGGTACACTTAGTGCTGATCTCAAATGCTTGACCTAGCTTGCTGAAGGCGTCAACTATTGTGAGAAAATGTTTTCCATCAATTGAGAGTGTCCATGAATAACTCTTGGAATGGTTTAATTTGAGTCTGTGATAGTTGTAATTCAGGTTTTAATGGTTTACTATCATACTTCATTTTTTTACAGAGTTCGTACGCATTTAAGATGCTTGCCACCGTCTGGTCCATATTATTCCAATAAAAGGTACGTCTTAAATGTACTAGCGTTTCTTTAATTCCCCTGTGACTATTTTTTCCTACATGGTATTTAAGTACAATGTCTCGCTGCTCGGCTTCACTATCTACATAAACTACTCTCTTGGTACACTCGAAAAATTTCACAGTTCCTTTCTGAAATAGAAAAATGGAGGCCTCTGAAAATTGTTTGCGATGTAAAGGGTCTTCAAAATAAAAATGATACATAATTTTAGGCCTAATATATCCTTTCAGGAACCTTTTAATAAGGTCTGGGTTAGTTAAAGGTAAGTGGATCTCTAATACCTTTTGATGATTCCTAGATAAATCTTTAACCGATAACTCGTCTCTGTTCCAGGTATGAACGAGGATCTGGTTTGGCTTACTATCTACGGCTACTTGAAGAATAAGCATACCATCTGTATCCAGATCACGAGCTGAATGGACCGCACCTATGCTGTCGTTTCTTCCTTCGGACGCAGATGCAGTGGAACTACCCAAGGATGGAATTGAGTGGGGCGATCGTCTACCGTTACCAGCTATTGATGTATTACTATTCTCTGAACCGGATGAGATTACTATCGTAGGTGGCGTTCGCTCACGTGGCGAAGAGGCGCGAGAGGTGTTGTTAAGTTCTTTACTCAATCGTGTAATTTCCTCAGTTAAATCTATAATATGACGTTCTAATTTTTGTTCTTTCTTATCCATATTAACCTTCATTGAAATATCGTCGTTATCTCCTAATGCGTTAATTCTAACCCGTGAAGGCGTCAGCGTTGCAATTTTGCTTTCCTGCTTTATGTTTAGTATCGTAATCGAATTCGGACAAACGTAATTTCCATCGTGTTAATTTACTGTTAGGTTCAGTTATAGATTTAATCCAAGTTAGTGGTCTATGGTCCGTGTAAATTAAGAAAATGTTTTGTAGCCCATACTATGGCTAGAAGCTCTTTTTCTATCGTACTGTATCGCGTTTCTGCGTCGTTTAAAGTACGACTTGCGTATGCTATTGGCTTATCGCTACCTATAGGTCCCTGTGATATGACAGCTCCGATTGCAAAGTTAGATGCATCCGTTGTAAGGACAAATGGTTTGGTTAAAATCGGGAAACTGTAAGAGCGGTGCATTGGTCAAAAGCTCTTTACACTTTTCAAATGCGTTTATGTATTCTTGTTTAGTGCTATCAATTTTATTTTTCTTTTTTAGACATGAAGTGAAAGGTTGTGTAAGTTTAGCAAAATCCTTAATGAAATTCCGGTAATAACCCACTAAACCAAGAAAACTCTTTATATCAGTAGACGTTTTCGGTAAATGAAAGTTCTGAACTGTTTTAATCTTGTCGTTATTAGGCATAAGGCCATTTTTGGTAATGTTATGACCAAGATAAAGGACCTCCTTTCTTAAAAATTCGCATTTGTCTAGTGTTACTTTTAAATTAATTTCTCTGAGTCGATTAAATATTTTACGTAGTTTCTCAACGTGTTCCTCTAAGCTAGATGAAAATACTTTTATGTCGTCAAGATAAACTAAGCAATGGATACCCTGAAGATCTCGTAGCACATTATCCATGGCCCTTTGAAACGTTGCAGGGGCCGTCTTTAAGCCAAACGGCATCCGTTTAAACTCATAATGGCCTGATTGTGGCGTAAAGGCAGTTTTAGATCTATCTGCCTCATTAACCTCAATTTGGTGATATCCGCTAGCAAGATCTATTCTGCTAAAATACTGAGATCTGCCTATGTTATCAAACAGATCGGTAATATTAGGCAACGGGTACTTATCGTCAACTGTGATTTCATTTAGGCGTCGATAATCGATCACCATTCTAAATTTCTTTTCACCAGATGCGTCTATTTTTTTTGGTACCAGGTGAACTGGTGCACACCAAGGTGAGTGAGAATCTGCAATTACGTTGTCTGCTAAAAGTTTATCTACTTGATTTTGAATTTCTTGATTAATAACAGGCGGATGTCGATAAGGCCGTATATGGATCGGGTCTTCATTGGTCGTTCTAATGTTATGTTTCACTTGGTTCGTGAAGGACAATTCAATTCAATTCAATTCAATTCATTTATTCATCTTTAGACATAATACAATGTTCTTAGACATGTCTTACAATAGTTATAATATATAAGTGTATCTAATTAAGTAATTATATGAGTATAATTTTCCATACATAATTATATATCAGCAAAAGCATCGTCATGTATATATTAAGGTTCACTTATAAATACCTACCTAACAAGTATCACATTGAAACACTGATAAAACTAGATATTCTAACCTAACCTTAACCTAGGTACACACAACAAAAGACAAGAATCATTTATTAAAAGTAAACATTTTTTTATCCGCAAAAACTTCATCCATTTTATAATAACTCTTATGTATTAATTGATTTTTTACATACTTTTTGAAGTGGGCGTCTGTCATATTCGTTATTTGTACTGGTATGTTATTGTACAATTTGATTGCGGTACAATAATAACTTTTCGAAACTTTTGCAAGTCGTGTCATAGGTACAACCAGTTGATCCCTATACCTAGTATTAATATTGTGTACGTCCTTCTTAGACCTCATATTGCCTAGGTTTTCTCTAACATGTAATAAATTTTGATAGATGTATTCACCAGTTATTGTCATTATGCCTAATTCTTTAAATCGCTGTCTACATGAGTCCATTTGTTTTAAACCTAATATATATCTCACAGCTCGCTTTTGCAGAATAAATACTCTAGCAGCATCAGCCGCTGTACCCCAAAATAAGATTCCATATGACATAATAGAGTGGAAATATGCAAAGTACACGTCTCTAGCGGCTTTTTCCCCTCCTAGTTCCTTAATTTTTTTAACAGCATACGTTGCAGAACACAATTTTTTTGCAACTTCATCTAAGTGATTAGACCATGTCTGCTTACTATCTAAAGTTACACCCAGGAATTTGACATTGTTAGTCGGTGAGATATTAAAGTTATCTAGGATTTCTTGAATATAATCCGGAGTGCTTTTATCTATTCTAGAACCTAGTGCGAACTCTATTACATTTGTTTTAGCCACATTAAGTAGCATGTTATTGACTGAGAACCATTTTTTGATGCTAAGTATGGATTCCCTTATACTACTACTTACAATTTGCTTACTCCTGTTTTTAATAATTAGGCTAGTGTCATCAGCAAACATTGTTATGTCAACGTCTTTAAAAACTACAGATATGTCATTTGTGTAAATTATGAATAGAAGAGGCCCTAATATGGATCCTTGTGGAACCCCTACATTTATTTTATTCCTATTAGATCTAACCCCATTTAACTCTGTCACTTGGTATCTTTGACAATGGTATTTTATCGCAATAAAATATATCACGATAATCTTGACACAACCTGAAAATACTATCACGCTCCTCTTTGTTCATGCGTTCTAAACGCAATTTTCACAAATTTTCTTTCAATACTTCATCAATCATACATTCGTCTTTCACAAAATTTACGGTACGTTCCTCATTTTCAAATACATATCATAATATCGAATGGTTCCTAAAACGTGATAACAGCTTTCACACCGGATGTATTTTGAATAACTGTTTCTGCAAAATAGTTCTCACACTTGACATGAGCGGTAGGCATACGAACGCCCTTTTGAAATTGTAAATAATCTAAAATCACATCTCCGTGTTGTAAGTTCGTGGGAATCCTAACTCTTGTTTCAGATCGTGGTGCTACATAGATTTCATACGGTGGATTGTAAATAATCGGTATGCTCGCGTTGTGAGTTAGTAACACTTGGTCACGCATATCGATATTTGCTCCTAACTTCGATAAAAGATCAGATCCTATTAAACCGTCATAGCGTCCGTCTAGATCATAAACGTAAAATTTATGAGCCAGTGCGCTCCTAAAGGTTTTTAACAATAGTATGTGTATTACTTCATTGTGCATGCTCTGGGCATGTGTGCTGACTACTGTGAACGGCTCGTAGTATTTGAATTCGCTAAAAAATTCGTTGGCTTTAACAGGGCTTATAAATTCAAAAAATTCAAAATTCAAAATAACTTTATTCATTACAATCACAAGGACCACTTTGAATCGTCTTCTTACATGCTAGTGAATCTAGGTGCCGGTTCCTCCTAACCCCAGTTCAAGAAGAATCCGGCAAGAAACTTGTCTGGTCTTAACACTTTTTTGTATGATCCTTGACAATTTTGTTACGGATGCCGAGTCGAGTTGGAGCAGATTCATCCCAAGCTTTTTTGTCTTCTAAATAAACAGATATTTTATAATATGCTTTAATAGACAGTTTATGTTTAATTAGGTTTTTAAATTTGCCAATCGACAAATCTAACACGTCGCTTGGGACCTTGTTATAGAAGCGTACACATTGCCCTATAAAAGACTTATTAACTTTAGCGAGCCTAACAGTGGGAACAGCGAGTTTATCTTTATTTCTAGTGTTAATACTATGATTATCGCAATTTTTTTTGAATAAATGAACATTTTTGTGCACATACATTTAATTTTCGTATATATACTGACAAGGCACTGTCATAATATTAATTTCTTTAAACTTATCTCTAAGTGATTCTCTGGGGCCCATGTTATAAATTGCACGAACAGCCCTTTTCTGCAACACAAATATGGTGTTAATATCAGCAGCACTCCCCCACAACAAAATGCCATAAGACATAATGCTATGAAAGTAGCTGAAGTAAACGAGTCTAGCGGTATCTACGTCGGTAAAATGACGGATCTTTTTGACAGCGTATGCGGCAGAGCTGAGTCTCTTCGACAATTTATCTATGTGCGGGCCCCATTGCAGCTTATTATCTAAAGTAATGCCTAGGAACACTGTGGTGTCGACGAGATCTATCTTTTCGTTATTAATTTTTACATTAGCTTTCACCTGTTTAACGTTGGGCAGTATAAAACGAATGCATTTCGTTTTTTTCTCGTTAAGTAATAAGTTGTTTACATTAAACCATGTTACAACTTTAGAGATTGCATAGAAATATCTACTACTACCAGTATCAATGAGAAACTTTGATCTTATTGCTGGTGATGTGATTTAGTTTTCAAATACAATCGCAATAATTTAAACTAATTACCTCACTGTATCCTTCGAGGCTATCTCCTGAAAAATCGGACTTACGGTTTCCGAACTGATGTTTTCCGGATTGATGTTTTCCGGCTGTACGGAATTTGTTTCATCGTGATTGGCCATGTAATAGCACTCATCAGAAGGGTACTCTACATTCTCGTTTACATTAAAATCATAGTCATACACGTTTGTATAGTCGGGGTTATAGTCTTCGCTAAGTGCAGGATCATTTATAAAATATAAATCATCCGCTACCATATTTTGTCTTATCGGCGCTGTGCGCATTGTAACGTCAGTCTCTTGTAACCTAGGTTCCTGTACCTGCTGTTTCGGTACACCACATTTATTTTGGTTGAAAGGTTGGTTCTGAATACCGAACTTATAACCTTGCTGTTGGGGTATGCCAAATTTATATCCTTGCTGTTGCGGGATACCAAATTTATAACCTTGGCGTTGCGGAATACCAAATTTATAACCCCCGTGTTGGAATGGGGCGCGTTGCGTAATAGGCTGGCCGAAAGTACGCTGGGGCTGTGTCCCGTATCTAAAACTTTGCGTGGGCGGCGCCTACCTCAATTGTTGCATAAAGTTTGGACGGAATCCATTCGGATTTTGTGGAATACCGAATTTAAAATTATTTGGCACAGAGTTGAGCGCTGGTTTAAAATCTTGAGCGACAGGTAAAGGTTTCTGTGTAATCTGTGTATTTTGATAGTTTGATGAACTATGAGTTTGTTTTAATAATTTATTTTTAGCATCGTATTGGAACTTGAAATTAACCTCCTCGGTTACTATGCTTAAGGCGTGTTCCAAGGTAGAACAACTTTTAAGGCGTACGATTCGAATCATATCATATACAAAAACACGTTTGACGCAGTGTTATTATAAACTATCATTTTCGCTGCTTTAATTCCTTCATCGGTAAGTCTATTCACTTTAGCAAACAATGAACTAAGGACGTTCTGAATTCTATAACAAAACTGAATGTACGTTTCGCTTTAGCTTTAAAGATTCTAGCCCGATTGCTATACATTCTTCCGATCGAGG
Source organism: Lampropteryx suffumata (assembly GCA_948098915.1). Taxonomy (NCBI): domain Eukaryota; kingdom Metazoa; phylum Arthropoda; class Insecta; order Lepidoptera; family Geometridae; genus Lampropteryx; species Lampropteryx suffumata. The sequence continues at coordinate 14,759,498 of OX402558.1, read as the reverse complement.
GTCACCAAAATGTTGGGTAAGTAAATCTTTTAATACCGCGTATGTACAGATATTTGGATGGTCACTTAGTAGAGTCGCGGCTCTACCAGAGCATGAAATAGATATAAACTCTGCGCTGCGTTTCCACTTATCCCGCTTCCACTTATCACATACTCGTATTTGTTTAAAAATAATTTCAATAATTTTCGTCCCCGTCATATTTAGGGACAAGCGATAAGGTTTCCTTAGGAATAGTATTAATTTCCATTTCTAAAATATTACTTTTTACTACTTATACTGAATTACCAATTTAAGTGCAATCTAGTTTGCCTATTTAAGTGCGACTTAATATTACTTATGACTAATACGAATTAATTACGATTAACAGATCTGCCTATTTAAGTGCAAATCGATTTGCCAAATTTCAAACAAAATCAGATAAACGCAACTAATAACCTCGATAATTTAAGTTGGAGAAAGGAAGGTGGAAAAGACACTGGAATATACAATACAGGAAGTGAAAAGGTTTACTCACAAGCTGCTCGATCCCATGTCCTCCTGAAACCGCACTTTGTCACTTCACTTCTTTCACACGCTTTTACCGTTCGAGAGTCGTAATTTATTTGGTTCGTTTATTTCCACGTCCACGTGTAGTCGGTTTTCATACGGATTTCAATTTTCGCGACAACGATTTTGGGGTTTTCATTAGCGCAGAAAATCCGGGAAAATCGTGGAAAATCAACAAGGCTGCGCCAGACTTGTTCGGGGAATGCGAGGAAATGTTTTAAAACAATATAAAATAATTGAATTAAAATTATTTAATATTAACGAAACGATACATGAAGTGGTCAAAGACAGAATGACCAGACAATCTCTAGTTTATCTTACTGTACGAGTAATATGTTTTGCTACATCAGCCGTCTGGGCCGGCGACCATGCGTAAGCATTATTGGGAGTGGGAAACAAACATTGTAAGTGCTAAATTAGCTATAAATATGCATCGGTTAATTGGTTCAGGCAATGTAACTCTTTATAAAATAATAATACGGATTATTTAACAGTTTTTATTTAAGAAAAAACAAAGTTACTTTTATGTCAATGTCAAAGACCAGCTACCATCTAAAGCCAACATGCTAAAAACAAAATAGGGATTGTCAGGGAATAATATTTAAAATTTATCGATATCGATAAATGACCTGATCTACCCACGGTTGCTATTCCTATGAAATATATATTTAACCTTTGTAGTTTGATTTTGCACGCAAAACCAGAAGTGCTTAGACTTCTGATTTTGTGTGCAAAACACAAAACCAGATTTTGTGTGTTCAATAAAAAAACGTCAAAACATAACCAAGCAAAATTAAAGAAAAACGAGCGAGCCTTATAATCGCATAAGCCTGTGTTACATCTGACATCTCAGAAAAATGGGTGGGTAACATTTATATAAACGTCGTTATATAAACAAATTCAGGATATAATGTAAATGTTGCTTATTACTAAGGTGACTACTGTAGGTGCAAAAACTATAGCCGAATCAAAAATTTTACAAAAGGGGGCATATCATATCACCGGTAAGTATTATTTTATTGTTTTAAACGGTTTTATTTTAGTTTTGTTTAAAATGCAAAACGGTCAATCAAAAACAGACTGAATCAGACCAGTTAAGGTCGCGTTTTTCTTAAACCTCAGCTTTCGCTATTCAATTAGGGATGTGACCCTAATAATGAATGATGAATATGTTATCGCAAACTTCATCATGTAAAAAGATACCCACCCCTATTAAAAGAAACCAGAAGATACGGATCGTTTTCAAATCAAGATTTTGTAATAAAAAAAATTGGAAAATAAAAATAACAGGCACATAATATCAGCAGAACGGATTTCAGAAACTTCCTCAACGCCAAAGGAACACAAGTGGAAACTTGATTCAGAAGACTTTTATGTACCTCAGAAAAAAAAATAGATACCTAAAGAGCGAATATCAACGCAGTGGCAATGTAGAAATATAGCAATGCAGTGATTTGATAAAAGCGATAACAGAACGGTACATAAATGTGCGAATCCATCATTTAATAAAATTAAACATAAAACTCATAAAAAAGACAGCTTCTAAACAAGTAGGTAAGTACGTTCTATTTCATGGACATTAAATTTTCACGTAGATATGTGCCAGTTCCGGTCATATAATACTTTTTCAAGTATTTACGAGTTGTAAACCTGTGATTGTGTTAAAAAAAGAAAGAAAGAAAAGAAAGCTTTTTATTTGGCCCACCACAAATATAACCTGACGTACCCATCGTATTCGTATTTTGTTACCCATCAGTAGTTAGGTATAATAATCGATATCGATACATTCGTCGTGTATCCTTTGACACATCACTAAGGAAGTAGGAGCACTGAGGATCAGTTATTTTATGAGAATAAATTTTATGAAATCATACAGTTCCAGTTGATCCATAATCAATCAATTTAAACCATATAATAACACAATAATATAAAATATAAAGAAGAAACACCAAGTGACACTGACAGTGACAGCTAGCGAAACAGTCAAGTCAAGTCAAAGAAATAATTGGAAATCGGAAAGAATTGGATGGATTGGAATCGCATTCAGCAGTTTGCTTAAAATTAAATTTAATATTGTATTCGAAAGCGTTTTATGTATTGTATTTACATTTTACCGCAGCTGAGCAAAAGTACCTCTCGGTAACGCTACACTCTTCAACCGCGACCAGTGCCTTGCATTCGTTTCGAGGCAGAAATGATAAGCTTATCATAAACACAGTCAGTGCCAGCGTTAGCCGGCTTGTTTAAGGACGTGTTTCTCACTTGTGATCCTAAAAACTTAGCTTTGTAAACACATTCTCCTCTCTAAATATGTCTGGCGAAGGATCTAGTGTGAACCATTGTTGTTCCAATAATAAAGTAGCCCTTATCACGGGTATTACTGGACAGGTAATTATTTGTTTTCTATATTTTCTATCGTAAAATCTATGTTATATTGCTTTTGCTGAAGCACTTCTACGGTTTAGTTAACTTGTTGATGGCGTGTTCTGCCGATAAATTCAATGATTGCGACAATGCTATAGTACTTATTAAAATTACTAATTAGAAGGGAAGTATCTAATCTCGTATATGAGACCTACCTAATCTTATCTACAGTTAGCTAATTTCTGCCTTCGATTTTGCACACTTTGTACACACAAAAGTAAAGTAAAAAAAAAGCCTATGTCCTTGCCCAAGATACTATTTTACCAAATTTCATAAGAAAGAGAACAAATAGAGATACAGACAGACATTTTTGAGTTTCAATTATCAGTAGGTATAGGTTTATGTATAACTAGCTGCTGCCCACGGCTTCGCACATGTGGTACCTACATATTTTTTTTTATAAAATGTTACTTCTAATACCTCCAAGAATATGTGTACAAAGTTTCATGATGATCGGTTAAGTAGTTTTCGCGTGAAAGCGTAACAAACTTACATTCACATTTATAATATTAGTATGATTATATTTTTTTATAGGATGGTTCCTACCTCGCTGAGTTTCTAATAGAAAAAGGTTATGAAGTCCATGGTATTCTTCGCCGTTCTTCATCATTCAACACTGGCAGGATACAACACTTGTATGGCCAGCCAGCATGCCACACTGGAGGACATATGCACTTGCATTATGGAGACCTGACAGATACTACATGTCTTATTAGCATTATTAGTAGGGTAAGTGATCTCTCTGACTTACCTATCTGTCTTACCTATCTTTAAAGATCTATGTAAGTATGTATAGAACCAGGTGAATGAATTACTTACAGCATATTTGGATTCATACAATGGTGTTACCTAATTATAATAATAATATTGGTGGAAAATTCACACACACCATTTAGCCCCAAACTAAGCTTAGCTTGTATTCTAGAATACATTATATATTTTTAAATACATATTTATGACTCTTTATATTATTTATGTTCATCACATTTTTTTCCTTGAGGGAATCAAAGCCTCAACCTACAGCCACTACCAACGGAGTTGAGAGGCTAGTCAATTGTTTGCATCATAAACGTTACCAGCCGACAGAAGCTTGTGGCAAAGTAACGCAGTTGCATATTAGGGCTAGAGTGTTTCTGAGGGCATTTTAAGCCTGTCCGCCCCAGATTTTCATAGATAGGCCACAATGAGGCCTTCCTGTGTCCTATTCTCCATCACCAGAATTGGCCACTGATTCGTACAAATACTAGTAGAACAACCCAAAAAGTGCCAATGGGACAAGATTTCTAACTGTTAGGCTGTTGGTTTTACTAACATATTATTTTGTTGGAGATAATGAGTTAGGTTTTCAAAATATTTGGGTAGCTATATGTTGTATTTATTTGTTACTTACTAGCTTCTGCCACCAACTTTGTCCACGTGTTATGTAGATAAATACGTTCTATGTCATTACAGTTCAAAATTTGCACCAAATGCAAAAATAAATAGCAAACAAACACTTTCATATAAATAATACTAGCTTCTTCTCGTGGCTTCGCACATATGTACATTAAAAGTAAATATGCTTTTCTAGGCCACAGACTACATAAAACGTACGTACTTGGTACGTAAGTACCAAGCTTCATTCAAGTCTGATCAGATATTACGCCGCAATTAATAATAAATTTCCTTAATAGGTATTATATTACCTAAAGGTAACAAAAATATTGGCCCATGGAATCCTTAAAGACGAAAATGAAAAATTAATAAATGTTCTCATTGTTTGTAAGTTGCTGTTCTGTTGATTTCTCGTCACTCGCAGTCAATCGCTCACTTAGTAATACCAAACCCAAATTAATTATCTTTGTCACTTAAAATTGTTATTTACAGTCACTCGTTTAAATACTACCTCTATGTAAAGACTAACATATATACAAAACATAAAATTATCATCACAGATGATATTCGCACGGTGTTTTGTGTCAGGGATCCGTAGAACTTCCTTGACACGACACCTATGAAGCCTGATAGGCGCGTTGAGCACTTTTTGGGTAAACAAACATCATGGAACTCGATTCATCGTCACCGAACGCTTTCCATGAGCTATATTAATACTGTGTATATACTCGTATGTATGTGTACTTTTTGGGTGAACAAAAAGCGTGAAACTCGCGTCATCGTCACCGCACGCTTTCCATGAGCTATATTAATACTGTGTATATACTCGTATGTACGTGTACTTTTTGGGTGAACAAAAAGCGTGAAACTCGCGTCATGGTCACCGCACGCTTCCTATGAGCTATGGATGAAAGTTGATTTTTCTGAAGTGTAAACTTTTTTATGTAAAATACAAATTGCAATAAATGAAAATTTTATTTCACCATATACATGATAGTAGTTCTACTGTTAAATAAAACAATTCACCCTCACCAAACATTCTTTGGGGACTGAGATTATTATAAACGAATTATTTTTGGTTTATAAAATAGTGTTTATGATCGAGGAATAAAGTTTTAATTAAATAAATAAATATTGCCGGACATTTCACACAGCGTCATCTGACCCCAAAGTAAGCAGAGCTTTTTTTTGGTAAATACATACATACTATACATAGAAACACCCAGACCCGAGACAAATACTTGCAGATCATACAAACATTTGTCTCGCGGCGGGAATCGAACCCACAACCTTCGGCGTCTCAGCCGTACCTTAGTCAACTTCGCCACAGAGGTCGTCAATTGGTCATTAACAGCTCTTTTTAAACAAAACATAATTCAAAAAGTAATCTAATAGCTCGACGATACAATTAACAAGTTACATACTTAGTTTTCACTTCTATTGGCAGTCCCCAAAGACTGCCCCGCAGTCCATTCCATTCCATTTTTTTTATGGAATACCATAAAAAAAATGCGGGGGGTTCATAATAATGAACCATGCTGTAATGAAGAATAATCTTGTATTTATTTGCATCATTAATACATCATTGAACCAGCTGCCGTGACATTATTTCGACAACGCACTGTAAATAATGTTACAGCGTTTTATGTCAAGGTTATGAAATATTTTTTGTTTCATGTAGTTACGTGAATATCCATAATTGAATTGAAATTGAATCCACAAATGAATATCCGTAATATCCATAATTATTTCTATTCAAATTTATGTAAAGCTGGTCGTGCACTAGCAAATGCGGTATGTTGATCACAATTGATATGGTTTTGTCGTGAAAACGTCTTATAAATCGATGAAGGCCGGCTGCACGCACGAAAAAGCATGACTCATTGTCACGTTCCGCCTGAGCCGAGCATGTAAGCGAGAGCGCGGAACAAGTGAGAGGCCCGATCGGTTCATCAATGTTTTCTTATGACGTTATCACGAATTAAACCGACTTTACAGACAACCATTTTTTAAATGACCTCATAGCTCTGCCTTCTGCGCTGTAGGCTGTGGGCTACATTCCTGGGACAAAAAATTGTGTAATGTACGAGTATATAATTTTCACTCATTACTGGATATTTACGATGGTATATGAGTTTGGTAGGGTTAATGTTCGTAGTAAAAGACTGAGAAAGACGGTAAATCGTTTTGTCTGCCAATAACATCATCCCGCAAAAACTTCAGTTTATATCATGGCGTAAGAACTGAAAAGAAAAACTCGAATACATCATTGTAAAAATCCTGTTTTGAGTTAATGTTCAAAACCATGATAGTTTTAAATGTTATACGAGTATTTGTTTGTTCTTTGTCTGTGTGTTATAGTAATAAAGTATCTAATGTATATATTCAATAAAATATGCTATCAGTCATCTGGGTCCTATAGTACAAGCTATGACTTGTTTGGTGCTAGTTGGTGTTGTGTCAAAAAATGACCGGCAATATTTATTTACTTGTGCCCGATGTTTCGGTTATGTTGCTACAACGGTTGTCGCGAACTGACTTGTAGCATAGAGTTGCTGCCGAGTAATAAGGGTAGTTTTTCGAAAACAACTAAAACGTTGGGAATCAATTAAAATGTGAAACGTGATAAATATTAACTACAAAACGAATGCGAAAAGTGAGTCACTTTTGAATCGTCACCGCAAGTCACGATCATGTGCGGTGCCAATGTAAAATAGAATTAGCAGCTAGATAATCGATAGTACGAGTAGGTACGAGTACGAGTCAATGTACGGTTAACCTAAAACTACCCAAATAATAAAATAAATAAATAAATAATCCAGGACATTTCTCACAGCATTATCTGGCCCCAAAGTAAGCAGAGCTTGTGTTGTGGGTACATCATGATATACTACTTATATACTTTTTTTGTCCCGCGGCGGAAATAAGAAAGAATTGACATTATTTTCATAACCGCCCTCGCTATTACGTCACTCGCGACAACTAGTAATGGGCGTGAATTGTGCGAACTCTTCTATCATTCACATTTTTTGTTTCGTCTGATTTCCCGGATATTGCTGGACGGCCTCTGTGACGCAGTGGCCAAGGCCCGACCCGACTGAGACGCAGAATGTTACGGGTTCGCGGTGGGAACCGCGGGACGAATGTTTGTATGATCTACTAGTATTTGTCTCGGGGTCTGGGTTTTTATATGTATAATATGTATATGTTTACAAAAATATATATGTATAAGTAGTATATCAGTCATGTGGTCTCTATAACACAAGCTCTGCTTTCTTTGGGGCTAGATGATGCTCTGTGAAATGTCCAGCATTATTGATTACTGTGCTACTACTAATTTCTAAAAAATTCTGCCATCTGCGAGCTATACTGGCGTGCGCTGCTAAACCCGTTAGAATTACACGAAATACTAATCTTGCGCAGACGAAGACGCGGGCACCAGCTGGTTTAATCAAAAAAAACAAACTGGCTTTTTGACAGAACTTTTTACACTGTAACGAATTTCTTAGAAAGTAATTAATATAATTGATTAAAGCTAAAATAGAATAAAAAAATAGAACTATATAGTTTAATGTTTTTGAAAGCATTAAACTTTGCATGCCAATGTTCTTTGGTGAAATATGTATGTAAACTTGTATGACTCAATATCTGTATGTAATATACTTACCATTCTTGCAAATAAATCACTACATAGTATAAAACAAAGTCGCTTCCCGCTGTCTGTCTGTTCTATGTATGCTTAGATCTTTAAAACTACGCAACAGATTTTAATGCGGTTTTTTTTTATAGATAGAGTGATTCAAGAGAAAGGTTTATATGTATAATACATGCATAATATAGAAGAAAAACACTGATGATTTTAGAGGTTTCTAATGTTATGTCGTAAGCCGGGGCGGGTCGCTAGTTATTTATATTTATATTTTTAAATGCTGTCTCTACTGCCACTTTTACGTAAAAGTCCTGCCGGTCTGAGGTTCTGAGTACTTTCAGTTAGGTGCAATAAAGTACGTACTTATTCTTTGTATCTAACAGTTTTTGTTCCTATATATTATTTTTAAGTTGTAATATGCAAGATTGGTAATATTTTATTACGATCGCACGTTTGCTATTGTACCTACAGTAAAAAATACAACGCCTAGTTGTGGTAAACTGTAACAGACATCACAGTAATCTATACCTACATGCTTTGTACCACAACGTCTAGACCAGCGACTTGTCTAAATAGATAGTCTTAAGTAAATTAATTAAAACTCTTTATTTTAATGACATCTGTGGTGACATCTGAAGGCCCGCCTGAGATGCAGATAGTTTTATAAAGTACTAGGCTAGGCTGCTGCCCGCGGCTTCGCACGCGTGGTACCTACGTAAGTCCTTCTCCAAGGTCCCATCTATCTATATACCAAAATTCATCAAAATCGGTTCAGCGGTTTAGGCGTGAAATCGTAACAAACAGACAGACAGTTACTTTCGAATTTAAAATGTTAGTGAGATATGCAGATAGTATTAGGGACAAATGTTTGTATGATCTGCAAATATTTTTCTCGGATCCGAGAGTTTTCTATGTAAAATATGTAGGTATTTAAAAAAAAGCTAAATAATGCTATTGAAATGTTCAGCTTTATTTATTTATTTCGAACTACAAATCCATATATTTTCTAGAAGAAATATATTGTTATATCACTCACCATCAATATATTTCCAACCGGTACACGTCCCCGACGTGTACCGGTCCGCTATGGTATCGTATCGTATTCTGCTAATCATGGCGTTTACTCTGCGATCCGACTTCGATATATCGAAACGATAAAGTCGTTGAAATGCACGTCGTATTCAGTCGAATGTACAGTTATTTCGTTGACAAATTCAAGTTATCGACTGTTGTGGAGGATTACGACATCGATTATCAAAAGTAATGTATGTCGTTCTATTGCTCAAAACAAGTCGAAACGATGTTGCTAAAAGTAGGTTTTTGCACGATTATTGATGTACCCGATATACTCGTATATATATCGTTAATCGATTGCAAGAATAGGCCCCCAGGGTACTGTTTATGCGTAAAGTCATCAGTGTGATGTACAAACATCTCTGATGCACTGCAGAAACGAAACATCCTCAACATCATCCTGAATATATTATTGTACGTGCGGGGAATATACCTACCTTTTGGTGTATTTAACTCGCAAGCTACCCATGTAAAAACAATGACAGTATGCTTTAAAAAACGTGATTTTCACCTGTAGGGAGATTATAGAACTCTTTATGAAATCTATGTCTATCAGTTTCGTTTAGCATTCGGCATCAATGTCTATCAATTTCGATTAGCAATAGGCATTATATCAATCAATCATATACGATGTATTTAAATGCTTAGTATGCTAAACACGGTTTCTACCACAATCGTACTTTGTAAATTGGTCGAGTTGTGCATAGTTTGACACTTAACTTCACATTGTAACTAGCGATAGAAGCCGATAGAATCGCAGCAATAAGCTATCCGTAATACCAATTCATCAATAGTAATTGAAAGCTATTAGTATCAATGATTTGATAGTGCCAAAGTTCCATAATCGCCCCACTGATCAGTATAACGAGTGAACCTGTGAGCCAACATGTTACAAATATTTAAAAAACTTATCAATTAAATTATCGTACTAAGTACGGAATTTCCTTTTAAAGTAATTAAATATTTTCAGTTTAGCGTTCTTATCAATTGTGAACTCCAAAATACTCATTAAGGAAGCCAGAACAGTAAAATTCTATTATCGAATGGTCCGCGATATTCCATTTGACAGATAAGAAATAGCTTCAATTCAAATTAAAGTTGTTTAATTTAAGTAAAAAAATAAAACATTGTGGTACTTATACTTAACTATCTGGTGCCCGCGATATCGTCTGCGCAGGATTAGTACGTCGAGTAGCTCATTACTATTTAAGATAAACATTGCCATTATAAAATATATTATATAGGTACGTGTAATTCTAACAATTTTTGCAGCGTACGCTAGAATAGCTTGCAGATGGCAGAATTTTTTCCTACTTGCTTGACACTTATCGTTATAATTTCGACAATTCAGACAATATCTTTATAAATTACTAGCATGTGTTGCAATGCCACAAATTTTCTCACTGTTTAAACCTTCCCTGGACTACGACAAACATTTCAACACCAAAATCAGCTAAATCAGTCCAGCCGTTCTCGAGTTTTAGCGAGACTAACGAACAGCAATTGATTTTTATTATATAGATAGTAACGTTACGATCGGAGCGAGAGCGCATAACAAAACAGACGTTATGACGTTGTCACGTTAAACTATCGTAACCGTAAACGAAGTTGCTAATGCTGAGATTGAACCTTTTAGTCTCACTAATATGTAGTTTGGTTCGCGGGAAGGGCAATTTTTTTACGCATAGTTGATTTTTGTTTGTTTTTGTGTAGTATAAATGTGTATGTGTTTGTATAAATTTCCCCTTGGGGCCTATTTTTAGTCTGTTTTCCGCTCATGTGTTCTCTTTGTTTTGTGTGTGCTAAATAATTGTTTTTCTTTCTTTCTTTCACACAAATGTTTATCTTGGGAGGGAATCGAACCCTCAACCTACAGCGCAGAAGGCAGAACTACTACCAACTGAGCAGACAGGCCAGTCATGAATTTATATTTGTAAATACGAGTACATATGGACATTATACATTATAATATAGGTAACACTCGGACAGAATAAACATATTCTGAATGACGATTATGGAACTCTTGATACAATCAATGTCTATCAGTTTCGATTAGCAATAGGCATTATTTCGACATATCCGTAGAACAGAGTTCGATGTAATCATAGAGCAAAAATGAGTTAAAGAGCTACAAGTAGACGAGATAAGGAGTATGAACTCTACAGAAGTACGTTTTTATTTTTGTACCATCTTATTAGTTTCGGATAAATAAAATCGAATAGCGTTCTATCTGACATTAGCTCCGCATAACAATGCATGGAAATATAGGCTAGGCCATTGTAAAACATACTTAAAAGTCCAACTCTACAGATCGGACTTTATTCTACCGATGAAGTCGATTTCATTGGTATTATGTACGTCAGGCTTCTATTCATATGACAGAGTGTCTTACATTCAATTTAAACCTTCTATAATACCATTTCGGCAATAGCAACTGAAAGCTGTTAGTACCAATGTTTTGATAGTATTAGAATTACATAATCGCCCGGCTGCTCATTACACAAATAGTCGTTTTGGGCGGGAATCGAACCTACAACCTACTGCGTAGAAGGCGGACTTACTACCAACTGAACTGTGAGGGCAGTCAAAATCACAAGAACCATTTTGTAACCTTATATCGTATTACATATTAGTTAAAGGGTGAATTTGTTAGTGTTCATGCATGTTCCAAGCGAAAACACGACACAAGAAATCCTTTGTGATTTTAAGATCAACCTATTTTGATTAATTAACCTCTTACCCGCGGCTGCGCATTTGTAATACCTACATAAAAAAAGCCTAACCCTTGCCCACGATTTGAGACAATTTTTCTTAAAATATTGAATATCTAGACAAATAGCACTATCCCAATAAGTAAGATCCAAAGGAAATTCGACACGTGTTTCGCTTCAACGAAGCATTCCAAGAACAATTGATTCGATCCGCACTTGAACGAAATAACACCAACACCCCAGACAGCATCACTCGTAACGAGCATAAGAGATTCTCTGCCGACTTGTTGGAGAAAGAGTTAGAACAGATTGGCGGCATAGTATCAAATAATTGTATACCTTTTCAATATTTTCTAATGGATTTCCGCAAAGTCATGTCTGAATCTATTATCTACTATCAAGATAATACATTCAGGCGTGCTTTTGCGGAAAGCCATTACAAAACATGAAACAGATGGACAAATATTTAGTAGGTTACTACTGTTCCGCCAATCTATTCCTAATGAGACACGATGCAGACGCATGCATATCCCCCTCCCGCCCGTAATTGAAATACCTTTGTAATTGTATTGTAATTGAAAATTGAATGTAAAATGCACAAACAAAGACATTTTTACATATATAATATTTATAAATTTTCTTCACAGGTAAGACCAAAAGAAATCTACAATTTAGGAGCCCAATCGCACGTCAAAATCTCCTTCGAACTGAGCGAGTACACCGCGCAAGTGGACGCCATAGGCACACTCAGGCTACTTGAAGCCGTCAGGGTGGCTGGCTTGGAGAAAGAAACCAAGATATACCAGGCGTCGACCTCAGAGCTGTATGGAAAGGTCATCGAGGTACCACAGACAGAGAAAACTCCCTTTTATCCAAGGTCACCTTATGGTAAGTAGTTTGATGGGAAGTTTGCGTTTAAATAAGTTGTATGAACTCTCACTTTTTGTATCTTATTAACCCCTTGAGTGGCTAAATTTAGACTTTTAAATACAATTCCCGCGCTAGAACTTTCGGGCCAGTTGCGAGTCAACGAAGTTTTCACTACCGGGTAAATTGTACCAGTAACGAGTCAACGGGTTAAAAAGATTAACCGGCTTAAAAAAAAAGGTTCTTAATTCGGTTGTATTTTTTTTTGTTTGCTACCTCATAACTCATTCATTTATGAACCGACTTGTAAAAATATATTTTTTGGTATACTTAGGTAGGATATACTTTCCAATTGGTCCCATAGTAATGTCATCAACATCTTGTAGTAGTTTGATAATCAAATCAAAATAGCTAGAAATAATATATCATCCAAGTAAACGAAATTACATATTTTTCTATCTTGGGATTGACTGCCGTGACCTCTATAAGATTAATTTAAATGTCCCCGCATGGACTGCTCAGATTTAACCCAGATTACACTCAAATTTAACCCTAACTGCATGTTCCTGGAGTTTTTTACTATTTACAGACAGAATTTATTGATACATCTGGATAGCGAGCACGCACTTCTTTTTATGAAGGTGTGTTAAAATAGTGTTCACATCATTAACTATCACTATGTCAGCGCATTTGGTAGTAGCTCTGCCTTCTGCACTGTATGTTGCGGGTTCGATTCTGTCCCAGGATAAACATTTGTGTGATGAACATTGGTGTTTGTTCTGTGTCTGGCTGAGTGTTAAAAAGTATTATTTAAAAATTTATAAGTAAATGTTTCAGTGATCTGGTCACCATAATACAAGCTATGCTTAGTTTGGGGCTAGATGGTGTTGTGTGTGTGCAATGTCCACCAATATTTATTTATCATGTTTCCATCAGTGAAAACCTATAATGGGCTCTGTTATTTTTCTAGTTTTAAGATGTATTTTCGAGCTGTTAAATTTGTATGTACGGTTTCCAGCATGTGCCAAACTGTATGGCTACTGGATAGTTGTGAACTACCGAGAAGCATACAAGATGTTTGCTTGCAACGGTCTACTGTTCAACCACGAGAGCCCGCGCCGGGGAGAGAACTTCGTCACCAGGAAGATCACCCGGGGGGTCGCGAAGATCACCCTGGGTCTGATGACGCATATTGAGCTGGGGACCCTGGATAGTAAGAGAGATTGGGGACATGCTAAGGATTATGTTGAGGTAATTTAACTCCAAATAAACAAAATTGCTTTAATGTCAATTGATGTTACTTTTAGTATCATTTAGATTACGCGAAAAAATTGGGGATGAAATTTTGTATTGCTTTTAATTGAGTAATGTGTTATGAGGATTAAAGATATAAATAAATAAAAAAAAAGTACATTTGAAACAAAAGTAAACATCCTTAAGAGTTTAAAACTTGGGAGCACTTTCATGGGATCAAATTTTATTTAATGAAGATTTTCTTTTTATTTAAAACGTAATAAGAGTCACCATATACTTAAACATGTAGTTGTAAACATTAATTGTATTTATTCATTCATTCATTCATTCATCAAATATTCTTTATTCAATAAAATCACAAGGACCACTTTGAATCGTCTTCTTACATGCTAGTGAATCTAGGTGCCGGTTCCTCCTAACCCCAGTTCAAAAAGAATCCGGCAAAAAACTCGTCTGGTCTTAACAGTTTTTTTGTATGATCCTTGCCAAAATTGGCATAAGTATTAAAACCAGCGATTCTAATTGAAACCCTCCTTCTAGGCGATGTGGTTGATGCTGCAACAAGAGGAACCAGAAGACTTCGTTGTCGCGACAGGCGAGACCCACAGTGTGAGAGAGTTCGTCGAGAAAGCATTCGCATGCGTCGGCACTCGAGTCGCCTGGCGAGGCGAGGGAGTCGACGAGACCGGACATGACGCGGAGAACGATCGACTACTCGTCAAAGTCAATCCCAAGTACTTCCGGCAGACTGAAGTTGTGAGTAACCTTTCAAAACTAGAAATATAATAGAATAATGGTATATTTAACATTCAAGACGAAATAAGTTACAGACAGAGATCCAGACTTATGTAGTTGCTCTAAATTAAACCTTAAACAAAAAATCTGGATTATTCATTCTGAACAATTAATGAATCAATTACCAATTATCAATTACCTCTTACACAAACTCACAACACACCACACTGTGTGTTATCCTGTGATACCAACACTTACGAAACTAGGAGAATCTAGTTAACCCACTCACACATATATACTCACACACACACACACACTCTCTCTCTCTCTCACACACACACACATACACACACTCTCTCTCTCTCTCTCACACACACATACACACTCTCTCTCTCTCTCTCTCACACACACACACACACACACACACACTCACTCACTCACAACCAACCCCACACCCCTACACACACCGTTCTAACTCACCATTCAATAAGAAAAATATTTTTTTATCTGGAATTCTTCGTTTTGATTTTGTATTATTTAATTACTTAGTTTACTTAGTGTATATTTTATTAAAATTCATCAGTAATACCTATCAAAATTTTATCCGTTTTCTAAATTGTTAAGTATCTGTGTAAAACTTATTTGGCCTTATTTCTTAAGTATATTCATTAAGATTCATAATATCTGTAAAGCTGTTGTTTTACCTCAATAAAATAAATTAAAAAATTCACACGTGGTAGAAGTCACAAAACCTTCATAAATTTTGGCTTATATAAGAAACACTGTATTATACAGTTCCTATCTCATTTTCTCCCACGTTAAATCTTATGAATTAATGTGTCTGTGTCATTTTACTGATGCTTTTTCGTTTCATCGACTTTCAAATCACAACGATGATAAAGAAGTTTTCACTTCAAAAATTATGACAAAATAATCACTGACAAATAATTTGTCAAATTGTCATCAGGTCATATGTCATTAAAGGAAGTAATATTAATAAAATAGTAAGTAGATTAATTAAATGTTCCATTATGGAATTCGAATAGGTACTTTTCCAATTGATGTTGATTAAGTCCATGAATTCCGAATTGAAACGAATCGTCAGTAATGATTACAACGCACAAAACATTCCTTCTAAGAAAGAAATAAACGTAAAACAATAACAGTTGCAAAAGATATCCATAACTTTTAATTTTCTACGTGAATGACATGACTGTCATGATGACAATTCTGCCTATATCAAGTGATGAGATTGTTTTTAGTAAGACTTCGGAGATTATTTTTAGCTGTTTTGCAAATGAAACATTGCGATCTTATATTATTTATTTTTTCCAAATTACTTCGGGTTTTATTTGTAATTTTGAAAAAATAATAATAATACAGGACATTTCACATAGCGTTATCTAGCCCCAAAGTAAGCAGAGCTTGTGTTATTGGTACCACATGACTGATTTACTACTTATATACTTTTTTTTTGTAAATACATACATAGTAATGCATACAGCCAAGGATTGGAATGCTTTGCCGTCTCTCTTCTTGAAAACTAGTCTGTGTCTCTTCAAGCCAAGAGTAAATAGGTATCTTTTAGACCTGTGTGCCCTATCGGCTACATCGTCGCTTTACATCAAACGAGTTCGTGGTCAAACGTAGGTCTATCTATAATAATACAAAAAAGTATACCTACCTAAATAAAATTATAAAAATACGGAATATTTTTGGTATAAAAAACCTACCTAAAAAAATATATAATAATTATACGGATTATTTTTGGTAAAATCTCAATGAAACACAATTTTTTTATTCTAAACTATTCACACTCCTATTTGTACTGCGGCACTTACATGCCGCAATACATTATTGCATTAGTTTTGTGCCTGTGCCTGGTAATCAATGTATTCCGAATGATTGGTATTGTATGTGAGTATGTTTTTTTAATAAATATTTTCCACCTCCAGGATCTTCTTTTAGGAGACGCGACGAAAGCGAAAGAGAAACTCGGCTGGGTACCTCGCGTCTCATTCGAAGAGTTAGTCAAGGACATGGTGACTGCAGATCTGGAGCTCATGAAGCGTGATCCCCAAGCGTAGTTTCAGGTAAAGACTCGAGATCGCTTCTAAGAAATTTACGGGCTTGATACATCGTTTGATCAATATATGTATACGGTCAAAAGTAGTAGTAAAGATCCTTGATGTCCAATTTCAGAGCGTAGGACTGGGATAACTTACCACGCAATTTGTAGGACAAAATGACTGTTAAATTATATAAATATTAACTAAGTAAAAAAATAAATAATAAATAAGTAATCAGCTGGTTAGTAATCATTTATGATGACCTCGTTATCGATACATGTTGGAAGGATCAAACCATAGATTTTGTAGGACAAATATTTTTTCGAATAATTGAGATAATTATCTTGAGATTTAAAAAAAAAAATCATTTAGTAATAAATATTTGAGAATCATAAAATCGATATATTTTATCCTTGATTTCACTGTTAGCTACCACAATAGAG
Organism: Lampropteryx suffumata; assembly: GCA_948098915.1. Taxonomy (NCBI): domain Eukaryota; kingdom Metazoa; phylum Arthropoda; class Insecta; order Lepidoptera; family Geometridae; genus Lampropteryx; species Lampropteryx suffumata. The sequence goes on along the minus strand of OX402558.1, from coordinate 14,742,352 downwards.
AGCTTCGTACAGGAAATTGTTGGGCGTCTCATCAAAATGAACGGAAACTCACGGAAAATTTGCTTGATAGTGATCAAAAGCAGAAATGGACCATGGATCCTGGACTATGTGTTTTGATAAAAAAAACATGAAGATTTTTATTTGGCACACAAAAAAGGCGTATGTGCAAAAAATTCAATAAGGCAAAACTAAACACGAGTTTTTTGTTTGTTTATACTATCTAGAGTATAAACAAACAAAAAAAAGCTAAATCTCTTTTTTTTAAGTTGGTTAAAAAATAAAACACTGTTCGTTTATACGAAAGAACTGCTGGCTTGGTTGTTTTTGTTTTAAAATGTTCGTCATGATCCGAATTAGGTTTATATGAAATAATAGAAAATATATGAATTAAAAAAATTGCCCGAAATTTTGAAATTCGAATGTCTATCACATTTAAGTTGGGCTATCTAAAATATTGTCAAAGGTTATCCTTCTATCACATAATTAAGTAATAAGGTAGGGCGCTATAGTATACGTATTCAAACCTTGATATTCTACTGTCAAAGAATAAAGATGGATACAGATGAATAAACTGACTAGCCTGTCAGCTCCGTTGGTAGAAGCTCTGCCTTCTGCACTGTAGGTTGAAGGTTCGATTCCCTCCCAGGATAAACATTTTTTTGAAGAACATAGAAGTTTCTTCTGTGTCTGGGTCTTATAAAGTATGTATTTAACAATATATAAGTATTCTATCAGTTATCTAGTCACTATAATACAAGCTTTGCTTAGTTTGGCACTAGATGGTGTTGTGTGTATTGTTCAGCAATATTTACTATTTAAAGAACACATTAGTTACACGACGTAATTATGGTAACCCAAAGAACTTTCAGTATTTTTTTTTTATTTTCAGAAAAACCATGAAGAAACCAGCGACTGCACAGCATTTTGATTACTTTGATATATGCAGTATTTAGAGAGCTGATGTACTTGTAGAAATACGATAATGATACGAGTACATTTTGATATTAAAAACAAGAACCAGAAAAGTTACTCGCTCCCCATAACTACATTTCTGAATTCACCATTTCAATAAGTAGTGAAATACTTACTACTTATTTAAGACCGAAGTAATCCGCACATTATAACATTATATAAAGGTGTCTGCGCATGTTCTGTAACTATTTATAATAACACGTTAATAACCTAAAGGTTGCTGATTTATAAATAAATAATTTTACTATATGACAATAATGCCGGCTATTTCACACAGCATCATCTGGCCCCTAAGTAAGCAGAGCTTGTGTTTTGGGTAGGTAGATACCACATGTTTCAAAGTGATCCTTGTGATTGTATTGACTATAATATCTTTTGACTTGACTTTGACATGACTGATAATATACTGGTCATATACGTTTTTTTAATACATACATATAAATACACGTCAAGATACAAATACTTGCAGATTATAACATTTGTACATGTTTGTATGATCTGCAAGTATTTGTCTCGGGTCTGGGTGTTTATTGGTATTATATGTATGTGTTTACAAAAAATATATGTATAAGTAGTATAATCATCAGTCATTTGGTACCCATAACACAAGCTCTGCTTACTTTGGGGCCAGGTGATGCTGTGTGAAATGGCCGGAATTATTATTATTTGATTCTGACATACTATAGAACCAGTAATATAAAGTGGCAACTTCATAGGTACCAATACAATAGTACACAATAGTACAAATACACAATAGTAATATTATGTTTTGTATTAAACCATAAAAGATAATTCAGACGTGACTTTGCGAAAATACAAAATATTGAATAGACATAAAGGTGGGCGGGAAAGTATACTAAATATTTGTCTATTTATTCAACCTGTCCACTTGCGACCTTTCTAACCTTTTGATAACCATTAAATTACCACAGCTGTGACAGCTGTTTAAATAAAAGGCGTCGGAGATTGGTCGTCAATAGTAAAATTTCATAATTTACTTACCTAAATGTTTCTGCATAGCAGCACTGTTAAATGATCTAAAGACGTAGGACGTATTGTAGAAGGACACATAAATAATATTCTAAATCTCCATTGAGTTACGCAAAAACAAAATGGCGGGAAAAATCTTTGAATTTGAAAATGTTAAAATTCAAATTCATTGTGACTATTTATACTTTTTTTTTTTTTTTTTTTTTTCTTTCTTCGCTCATATGAGCAGGCTAAAGTCTAGAGACCATACTGCCTTGTCTTGCGTTAAATAATTTCATCCGTTTCAAGGGTAAATTTTATGTCTTTCGTAAGTTTCATAAACAATGTTTATGTATTCATCAAAATACTTTGATACGTCTGAACGATTTTTTTTTTTTTTTTTAACTTGAACAAGTATTTTATTTTGCTAATAATATTATAAAATAGTTATGTACTTACATATTTATTATTGTAAATAAAAAATTTTTTTTTTTTTTTGTTTCCCATTTTTTGTTATTTTTTTTTTTTTAATAGTTAATTACTATAATATTCTTTTACATTTATAATTATATTATCTATGTACATTTTGCACATTTTTATATATCTATTAAAATACTAAATAAAAACTTATACAACTCTATATAGGTTGACTCATTCTTAAGTAGCTCCAGAATACAACGCGGGACCAAATCAGGCTCACCATAAATTTGGAGGAGTCCATCTATCAGTACAAGGCGCTGAATACTGAATGATGGACAATCAAAAAATATATGATTTAATGATTGAACTTCTCGTGACTGACAATGCTCACAATCAGAAGAGTCAACCAGCTTTAAGCGATAGAGATGATAGTTCAAACGACAGTGACCAAAGCGCATTCGACAGATTGTAGAATAAAATTTTCTATTTAAGAAAATCTTACTCTTACAAAACCACGGTATAGAATCAATCTGGACATCGAGAGTTGCATACCAGGAACCTTTATTTTCGACTTGCGTATAGTGATACGAATGTCTTCCCCATGCATGACACATCCGTTGTTTTAGGAGACTTACAACGTCTGTGTATGGTAACAAGACATCTGCATCACCACCGCTTTCAATATTAGATGATATGGTATTTGAAAACTTAACTATCGTATTAGCTAGATAATCTGCTTTTTCATTTCCTTCAACACCTTTATGTGAAGGCACCCACACGAAGCTAACATTAATATTTAAATCAAACAACTCCACCCATAGCTGTTTTATTAAGTAAATGATGTAATTAGTGTCAGCATGCAATTTGTTATTAGCCAGGTTTTTTAGAACACTCATGCTGTCACTAACAACAACCCATTTATTGTGTCCCAAGTTACGACTTTTAATATGTTTTAAAGCGCTCAAGATTGCAACAGCTTCAGCTGTGAAAATACTAGCGAATTTGTCCATTTTATGACCAACACCAATATTCAAAGACGATTCAAATATGGCAAAAGACACAGCGTTATCGTTTTTGGCTCCATCCGTATAGACAAACTTGTGATCTGTCCATTCAGACAGCATTGTGCACACTTCTTCTTTACTTGACAAAGCATTATCAATTACTACATTAATTTCTGGGAATTTACTATTAAAAGATCCTTCATAGCAAGGTAAGGTATGATTTGCCTGATATATATTTAAATTTTGAAGAAATTGTTTAAAACTCTGAAAGCCCTGAAGCATAAAAAAAGATTTAAAAACCCCTTGGGCTCCGGACAGATTAGTCAAAAGACTATTGCCAGAAACACAATGAAGTTTTAATATAAACCTTTCTTTTAGGTAATTCAAACGAATATTAATTGGTGGAAGCCTGCATTCAATCTGCATAGCATTGATAGGAGTACTCCTAAATGCCCCTGTGATTAAACGCAAACATTTATTTTGAAATGTATTCATTCTATTTACAATTTTTACATCGGCAGCATAACAAACGAAGCCATATTCAAAATGACTACGAACTAAAGATTTGTACAATGTTAATAAAATCTTTGGATCTGCTCCCCAATAAGAGCCTGACAAAGACTTTATTACATTGTGAGCTTTTTGAGCTTTGCAAATGATTTGTTTAGAGTAATTATTCCAGGATAAATTATGGGAGAATAATACTCCCAAGAACTTAACTTCAAGAGACACTGGCAAAGGTGCATTTTTATAATAAATCGCTGGCAAGTTATTAGATTTTTTCCCAAAAACCACTACCTTAGACTTCGACGAATTAACACCAAGATCTAAATAAGAAAAGTATTTTTCAAGTTTTGTCAATGCGTCATTGACAATTTCAGCTACAGGAGCTAAATCTGCTCCCGACGCATAAACAACCAAGTCATCTGCAAATTGAAGATTTTTAACATGTGAACCTAATATTAAATTTAAACGAAATATATACAAAATGAAAATTAAGGGTGACAGAATGCCACCCTGAGATACACCTACAGAAGAATATCTTGGACCATAGAGATGTTTATTGTATTTTACAAAAACTTCTCGATCTGAGAAAAAACATTGGATCCAATTTATAATTTTTTCAGGAATGCCTAGTAATAGCAGTTCTTGACAAAGAATTTCAATATTGACGCTATTAAAAGCGCCTGAAATGTCAAAGAAAACAGCGACAAGATGATTGTTTGCAGCCAAGGAATGACATATATCAAGTTGTAATTGACAAATACTCTCTCGAGCAGAACGATTTCTACGAAAACCGAACTGATTGGAAGGTAAAAGTTTGTGATGTTCTACATAAAATTCCAAACGTTGCTTTAGCAATTGCTCAAAAATTTTACCGACACATGAAGTGAGCGCAATAGGACGATAAGATTCAGGGCATAATTTGGGTTTATTGGGTTTCAAAATTGGTACTAAACAGTCAGTTTTCCAATTGTGAGGTACTATATTATTTTGCCAAAGTAAATTTAAAATTTGGAGAAAAATTGTCAAACAGTTTCTATTCATTTTCTTAAAGATTATAAATGGAACTCCATCAAGACCAAAAGCAGTATCCCTCCTAGAGAAAATGGCAGAAGTTAATTCACTATATGAAAAAGAGTCTACAAGAAAGCTATTATTAGAATTTAAATTATTTGATTTAAGTGTTTTCGATTTAGGTAGTACAAAATCAGGAGTATATTTGGATAAAAAATCACAAATCCATGAGTCGTCTTCATATTGAATAGGTTTATAGTAAGATTTATTAAATTTACGCATGAACTTCCATACAACGGTTAATGGAGTGCATCGATTGAAAGTTTCACAAAGAGAGACCCAGCTTTTTTGTCGTTCTATTTTTATTGTAAGTTTTTTGTGAGCTCGCAGTCTCTTGAACTCCAAATAGCTTTCTTCTGTTGGATTGAATTTAAAATTTAAATATGCTTCTTTGGATTTCAAAACAGCTGCTGAACATTTTTCATTCCACCAAGGCAGATAAGGTTTTTTACCAGGTTTATTAACACATGACTGTTGACTGTCAGTGTCAGTGACATCGACAACAGAAGAATTTCTGCTTACAATAGACCTATCAACGGCCGTACGCAATACTTTACAAAAATCTAAATAGGAATCTTGCGGACATTCAGTATCCACTATAAAATCAATCAACATTTTATCCATGCAACTACTAAACATTTTCCAATCTGTAAGTTTGTAATTTGGATAGATTGGTAAATGTCTCAAATTATGACAACTAGGATCCGAACCAGTGATATTGTTATTCAATAAAACTTTAATTATTACAGGAAGATGATAGCTTGTGCCGACTGGGCTATCATAAACAGACCAGTCACAATGTAGCGCCAATGATGGCGAAACCAACGACAAATCTAATGCGTTCGGACGCCAGGACAACGAACCAATCGTCGTTGGCAGACCATCATTTAACAAAACTAAGTTATTGTCGTCAATCACTTCCAAAACATCTCTACCACGAGGAGTGTCAGAACTGCAACCCCAGGAGGTATGATGTGCATTGAAGTCTCCTGCAAATATGAATGGACCAGGAATAGACTTGATTAGTGCGTCAAATTTGCTTTTACTAAAGGCTGGACTACAGTTTGTTGGGCTATAAAAACTGACTATGCTCATAACTTTCTTATTAATTGTTACTTTAATACAAATATTTTGTAGTGAGTCATCAAAAAACGTGTTGACTTTAGAATATGCGATACTATTGTGAATTAGAATAGCTACACCATTATGATTGTTTCCACAATCATTACGTTCAATGTTATAATGTTTTATTTTGAATGTTTGGTATGGTTTAAACCATGTTTCAGAAATAATTGCAATATGAATGTTATTTGAATAAAGGAAGTTTGTAAATATATGTTTGTTACTGTTTAGACTTTGTGCATTCCATTGAATAATATTTAAAAAATCCATTATGATGTTGGAGGTAACTTGTTACTTAGAGTTTTTTTTAGGGTATCTCTAATAGACCCTGAATTTATGGGGACATCTTTGTTTGTTATAATTTTAGTGATTGTTTCTATTAAAATATTAATAAAAACTTCAGACTTCATGAGATTATTAACCTGTACATCAAGTGTCCTAGCTGACAATGCTGGGAAAGACTTAGAGTCGAAAAGTTCTGAGTATGTGGCAGATCGAGATTTTATTTTATTTTCTTCTACCTTCTGCTTTTTAATAGGGCAAGCAGCAGATATTGCGATGTGATTGCCACCGCAGTTTGAGCATTTTGCATCTTTAGTTTCAATACTACAGCTTTTGAAGTTATGCGTGCCGGAGCAGATGCTGCAGACCTCTGTGTTGCGACAAAACTTAGCAATGTGGCCGTACCGCATGCACTTTAAGCACTGTTTTACAGGGGGTATGTATGATTTCACTTCATGTCGCCAAGAGTCCAAGTATACATATTCGGGGAGCTGAGTCGACGCGAATGTAACAGCAACCGCTTGGGTTGGCTGGAACGAGACACTACCCTCACCTCGCACCCTACGCATAAATCTTCTGACCTGTATTATATTTTTGGAGCTGCCAATAAGCGAAAAAATTTGCTTATTTGACATCTCAGTAGGAACAGATGTCAGAACACCTGTTACCTCCGTGTCGCCTGCTGGGATGGTGGCTTTTAGCGATAGCTGTTCCAGTAGTTTTTTATTTTGTATAAAAACATTGGCGTTGTTAGATAGGTCAAATGTTATTCCTATCTTGTACCTATTTATTGATCTCAGATGTAAAACTCCAGAGACGCAATGTTCACGCAATGCTTTGGAAAGTTTTAAGCGGTCACGGTCATTAAAAGCAACACCGTCATCAGTGTGCGTCAGGAATACGATGAATCCGTCCGACTTGTTGGAATTATCCGGGTATTTTCGTATGTATCCTTGAACTTTATAAATCTCATACCTGTCCTTTTCCTTACTGTTTTTTTTGACCCCTTGTGGAGATTCGACCGAGTCGGAGTCTGAGGTCGACCCTTCCGACCGGTCTTCATCCGGAGGTGGAGGCTGCTCACACCTCTTCCTCTTTTTCCCCATGGCTTACCGGTACCAGTACTAGCTTTGTATTTTATTTACAACGAAAAAGATTATATATTTACAGAATTACAATTAAATTACAAAAAGATTTCGAGAGTTCGCGCCTTTCCACTTTCGAGGTTCCCGCCTTTTTTCGTGACTATTTATACTCTAAGATCGGCACAATGACATCCATACACTTGTTTATTAGCACAGATAAAATATCGTGAGTGTTCTGCCAACAAATCAAATCGATATTTACCCGAATAGTTTGTAGGAAATGACGTCGGCAAAACCGTTTACAATCCGATTCGGGTTCCTCTTGATATCTTAGAGTATTTGATATCATTGGAAGTGAGTAGGTACTATTCTAGGCAAGGATGGCACTTATTATCTGTGAATATTCACAGATAATAAGTGCCTCAATATATATTTTTGAAGTGAAAACTTCTTTTAGCGCGGTACGCATATTTTTAGATGAGGTAAAACCTCTGGATTCGCGACACCGTTACCGTTTTTGAGGTGAGACGCAGGGCTGCCGCGCTCGCCCCATTTGATTATAAACCATAATTTACATGTTTACAGTCTACTTTTGGAGAACTACTATGGAGAAGTTAACTGAGTTAGGTTCTTTGATATATTATCTACATTCTGAACTAAAAATTATGCATCATCTGTGTTCGTTCAGTATTTGATTGGCAGTCGCCATAATTACTGATTTTGAAGTGATTTATTACTAAACAAACTCTAACGCGCCAAAATAAGTTTTCACTTCTGTCGGCACTCCCGGAGTGCAACCCGATTTTTTTTTATTAGGTGTCTTTGACATACGCGCCGGCGCCAAGGCGCCAACTGGTCACAAGCTACGCTTAGTTTGGGCCTAGATGGTGTTGTGTATTGTCCTTGTCCACCAATATTTATTTATTTATTTGAGCAAGACGTCTATAAAATTGCACAAAGTATTCAGAGCTTTTATTGTATTTCCTACTTATATTTTACGGTTTGTAAGGTTGACACGACAGGAAATATTAGTTCCAGATTCGTGTCATCCCTGGGAGAGATATCGAGTACCGTTTGTATGGATTTTATACAAAATTCATACTAATAATTATAAATTCGGAAGTGCTCTAACTGTTGACGTTACGTTCTTGTTACGTTATTACGGCTAAACGTAGATCTTGATTAAATTTGGTAAGGAGTATATTGGGGACGGATATAAACATATTTTTATGTAAGTACAACACGTGCGAAGCAGCTGGTTTAATAAAACAGTTTATCGTCCGACAGCGTAACCGCTTAGTTTATTTAATGAAACTCCTTTCGAAATATCATCAAGATCTGTTTAGCCGTTTAGCGTGAAAGGTAACAGACATAAAGCACTTTCGTTTTTTTTTTAATATATAGTATGGATATTGTGCGTACTACTATATTTATGGCCAGTGAAAGAAGGTTGTCTAACCTGAAGATGTATTATTATAAGTCAGCCTTCCATGTTTTTATAAGTTATGGTACTTATACGACTCTTTATCACTCTGTTAGTATATCTTTTGTCCTATAATCACATAATTAGCTAGTGTAGTGTAATTAAAGTATGGTTTATCTTTGTCATTTTAATGATAGAAATAAAAACAGATTAAAATGACACATTAGTTAACGAGTGATTATAGGATAGAGATAGTTATTAGTTATAGTTTTCATTAATTAATTACATAACGCATATACGCGTTAACGCGCGTATTCTTGTTTTATTATTTTATTGTGGCGTTATCGCTAGTGTGTTAAAAATAAGTCAGAAAATCCACTAAATAATATGTACCATATATAAATTATATTCAATAAATATAAAAAAATGTATGTTATTGTGAAGGAAATATTTTTATTTCATTGTGTAGGCAAACATTCCTTCGTCTCTTCCATTTTTTACATAATACATTTATTAAACATTTTTGCTGCCTGTGACAAACACATTATATAATATATTTACACATCTAAAATGGTGTTTATTTTGTACGACAAGATTATCCCCTGAAGCTAGCTGCACAATCTGACCCTACCGTACCACAGCTGGACAACAAAATGACAATCGGCAGTCGTTTTTACAAAAAGTTAAATTTTATGTTAAATCTGTTAAATCCGTGGTCACGGTATAACTGTAGAAGAATCTGAACTAAATTCCCTTACTATTGACACATAAAAAAGATTAGAGTTCTTACGTGAAAAACAAAATGGCGGGAAAATATTCTGTCACCAAAAAATTCAAAATGCAAATTGATTAATTGCGGTTATTTACACTCTTCAATTTCAAATAAAACATGTTGAAAACAAATACAATCATTTATTTTACAAAACATAAAAAATCACAGTTTAATACTACAAATTAAGATACATTTTGTACTGTTCTATTCAACCAAGATATAAAGGTGTATGACCAATCAAATCAAATAGGTGTATGACCCTGATTTTTATAAGTGTTATGCCAGAGTTCTTATACAAACTTTTAATATCTGGCCATGCCATGACATGTGCAAAGTGCTCGGGCCTCTGAGGCGTACTTTAACCTTTCACCATACTGGTCCGAAATAACTAGTGACAGGAATACGAAAAATATCTGGCCACGAACTAGTAATAAAATAAATATTACAACACCATCTAACCTCAAACTAAGCAACGCTTGTACTATAGGAACTAAATGATTGATAGAATACTTATATACTTAGTTGTAAATATTAATGATGCTTTATTACACCCAGACACAGAACAAACATCTATGTTCATCACACAAATGTTGGTCCTGGGAGCGAATTGAATCGCAACCTACAGCGCTGAAGGTTACTACAGACTACTCAAATAAATGGGCAACCCTAATATTATTTGTTTATGGTATACTTTTACATCAGTCACATTGGTTTTGATTGATTAGCCGTTGGTTTCAGTGCTTCCAGCTGTAGATTATCTAATTCTACTATTTTTTACTTCTGCTGAGCTAGCATAGCCAGACTCTACTGGCCTTAATTATAAATGCCTTTTAACTGCTAAGATTCGTCCTGTCACTATTTGTCACTTTGTTACAAAAAGGAATAGCACTATTTTAAACAGTCGTTAATTTTTAACAGAAGTTGAGAGGCCACATAAAATTTTACATTTTATATTTATTACAATATAACTCAAACGCTACGAACGAGACAGAGCCTTAATAGAATTCAGATTTTAATTAACTGAAAACTATAAATAAAATTTAAGAAAACTATATTTAAAAAATGTAAAACTAGCTAAGTATATAATTCAGCTGTAGGTATACATAAACATAATACGAAATTACTTTAAATACAATTACAAATATAGATAACAAAAACACATACACCTACACATATTTAGAACTAACCACACAATACCAGCTCACTCCTACAAGCAACTATATAAAATTATTTACTTGCAATTTAGACCTCGCAATTTAGAAATATGTATGGGTCATCAACAAAAAAATTTTCAAACCATTTTCAAACCATTAGGCTATTAAATACGTTCAGTATTAACTGTAAATTACTCCTTACTACATTAATATTATTAATATTAAGTAAAATGTATACCAGAATAAACGTTAGATCATTAGTTATTTTAATACATTATAAAACTTATGCTATGCGGGTGGGTGTTTTTATATATAATATGTACATATTTTTTTACAAAAAATATATAAGAATATCAGTCATGCGGTACCCAAAACACAAGCTCTGCTTACTTTGGGGACCAGATGATGCTGTGTGGAATGTCCGGCATTACTTATTTTGATAACACTTGTCTGATCAGCACGTAGTCCGTGTAAACAAGTTACAGTACCGCCATGAGGTTAATGACCATAGATTGTATTAATGCTGCATCTTGATTCGATTTCCCTCGATATCTAGCTGTTGTCGTAGCACGCCGCCTAGTATTAACTCCGTGGTGACGAGAATGGCGCCGCGTTTCTTTAGATCTGGCCACAGAGCCCTGTCTGCGGAGCCAGTGAGGCAGATCCAGCGAGGACCACCTTCCTGCCAGGATCCGCCCGAACATTGTACTATCACTGGAATACATAAACTGGAGGTTAAAGGTCTATCTTATAAACAAACTAGCTGGTGCCCTCGACTTCCGTCTGCGCGGGATTAGTACTTAGAGTAATTCTAACGGTTTTTGCAGCGCACATTTTTTTCCTACTTTCTTGACACTTATCGTTATATTTTGGACAATTTACACATTATCTTTATAAATTGTAGCCTATGTGTTATTCCGATGTATAAGCTACATTATTGTAAAGTTTCAATAAAAATCCATTCAGTAGTTTTTGCGTGAAAGACTAACAAAATTTAGTGGCTAATTTGTCTTACTAATATTATAAACGCGAAAGTTTGTTTGTAAGACAAATTAGCTACTGAATTGTTTAAATCTGTTACAATCTTTAACAATATTTTATTTTGGGGCGGAGACAAATCTAACAAATCAAAAATCATGAAAATCGGTCCAGCCGTTCTCGAGTTATAAATGGTTGTAACTAACACGACTTTGTTTTATATATATAGATGTATGAATTTACAAAAAACAGTAAGTATATAAGTATGTATTATTAATGTGGTACCTTGTGGTAATGTTTTATAACACAAGCTCTGCTTACTTTGAGGCCAGATGATGCTGTGTGAAATGTCCATTATTAAATGTGGCATTATTTATTTATTTATAAGATAAGGTTAGTATATAAGTAACATCGGTCTTACATTTCATCTCAGAGCTCTCCGGTATTACGCTAGGCGTGGACGACAGGTTGTATCCTTTGAGGAAGTTCCGTTTGCCGATCAGAGTGCGTTCCAGACTGAAGTGGAACTTCTTCTCGGCTGCCTCATCCTTCATCGTGTATAGCCATGGATCTGAAAATATATTAATTAGTTTCTGCGTGATTCAAATACAACACAAATTTATACGTATCATTTTCAAAATATACATAAAATATAACAATTTGTGAGTTTCTTGCAAATTCTTCTCAGACTTGGGTTACTCAGTCCCGTTACTTGGTAAGGAACGAGCACCTAAATTCACCTAGTATGTAAAACGTTTTTTCTTCTCCTATAATGGCATTGAACCGAAACAAAAAAAACCACGCCAGTCGATCAAAAGTCAAAGCCATGTTGAAATTCGACAGAAAAGGCCAGATTTGTGAAAAGAAAACTCTTGAATTTTGCACAACGGTAATGCGCCTAAAAAAATGTTTAAGCATTTAAATGCTTTTTCCGCTTTTTAGATATACCTATTCCATGTCCGAATATATTACCAATACCAAGTTTATTATCGAGTGATATGCCGGCCTGTATATATATCGTTAGATCCTTAGATACCTAGCTCAGCTGTTTCACATGTAATTTATATTATTGTATATTATTCTTGTACATGTCTGTTTATTTCGTTATTGGGTAACAAACTTTTACACATTTAATATTAGTAGGGTAACACTTACCGACTATAATATTAGTATCGGAGCAAGCTTGCACCCAGTTCGGTCCAACAATCGGCTTGCCTAGCCCCACAGCGCATAGCAGCTTAAACGTACGCTTTATATGTTGTGTCAGCACCACTGTACACTGTGTTACATCTGTCACTATCACGGCACCTGAGAAACAAAACAATAATTCACACAAACCATTTCAAACCGACACCCAACCTCGACATTATTTTTGGTCGTCTTGCGAAACAAACATTGCGCTGTTATATTTCTCGAGTTATTTCCGGTTTTATTAGTAATTTCTGTGTTTTTAATTAAATACAGCTAGAGTTATAGACTCTGGTGTGAATCATTGGAATAAAAGTTTTGTTTCTTTGTGATTCGAGCAAAGTAATCCGTAGTTATTTTATATGAAAGGCACCATCTATATATATATATATATATATATATATCTATATAATACTATAAATGCGAAAGTGTCTCTGTCTGTTTGTTACGTTTTCACGGCAAAACAGCTGAACGGATCTTGATGAAATTTGGTAAGAAGATGTATTGCATTCCGGGGGAGAACATAGGCTACTTTTTGGTGAACACCTTTTGGTGTTCAATGTTTTGGTATAAAACACATTATAATTAATTTAAGTTATAATTAATTCATAATTATAAGTTTGTTAAATTAAAATGTCTCATTAAGTGAAATGTTGTTTTTTTTTTTGAGAATAAATATCTTTAAACAGGAATTGGTATTACGGAAGATTGATGTTGATTATAACACATGCATATGAATAGAATGAATGAATGCTGTCATGTCATACGCATGTACTGATTCGTCTTTCCTGCGGGTCCTGTCAGCAAGGTTGAGAGCTTACATTAAGGCTTACCTAAGTGCACGAAAGGAGCCTCTGAGGCGCACTTTAATCCTTTCACCACACTGGTTAAAAATAACTAGTGACACGATAAGAAGATATGAATAGAAACTGATTGAAACAGAACGTACGTAATACTGATCGAAACTGATAATAATTTAGGTAACCAGCTGACCCGGCCACGCGTTGCTGTGGCTCAGTAGTTCTAATACGTTGAACCAATATACGCTAACCTCTTAGTGCAGTGCAGTGCAGTGTTTCTGTTCTATATGATGCATGTATTATACATATAACCCTTCCTCTTGAATCACTCTATCTATTAAAAAAAACCGCATCAAAATCCGTTGCGTAGTTTTGAAGATCTAAGCATACATAGAGACAGACAGACAGCGGGAAGCGACTTTGCTTTATACTATGTAGCGATAGACTTTGGATGTATAAAGAGTTACATAATCGTCATGCCGTTAATGAATCCTTATTTCCTTGGTCACGGCATGACGCGTGAACGGCTAGACCGATTTCGCTATTCTATGACAGAAAAAATCAAGAAAGTTGTGCGGAAAATTAGAAAATTTAAGAAAACTTAACGACGATATTAAACTTTCTAATGTAACCTTATGGCGTTTGACATACCTGTCAGTCGTTTGACAGTTAAAGATTACTAGCTGCTGCCCGCGGCTTCGCACTTGTGGTACCTCCATAAATAGTAGCCTATGTCCTTCTCCAAGGTCCCATCTATCTCTATTCCAAAATTCATGAAATCGGATCAGCGGCTTAGGCGTGAAAACGTAACAGACAGAGTTACTTTCGCATTTATAATATTAGTAGGGATACTAATTCGAATTCAATATTCATTGTTAAGACAGGACAACGACATTCGGTTTGCCAGTACTAAATAAACGTTGAACAGAATAGGAGTGCGTTCATTTATGTGTCGACAATTTTCTTTCTTCACAAGGTACCTACATAAAAAGTAGCCTTTATGATATTTCAGATAACCACTTAGGTACCGAGTTCTAAATCCATTAAGCAAATACAGCGTGACAAACAAACATACATAAACATGGGCCAGACATAAATCACAAATCATGACAAAGTAACGCTCTTAACTGCTTATATTTAAAATATAAAAAAACATAAGACTAACCTAATTTCTCCAGTTTCGATTTAACCTCTTCATAAGGGAACGCAGTGAACAAAACGTAGCAAGTTTTTCGTGTTCTAGAAGGAGTTGCCCTCAAACTAGCATTATTTATCCCAGAACGCGTGCGTTTAGGATCCGGGACTTCAAATTCACTGGGCCTTTTCAAGTTCTTTGGTGTATCAGAATTAGAACCAGATGATTGGTCGTATATCGTGCTCTGCTCACGAATAGAGCTTTTCTTCAGAATAGACTTCATTTCTATAACTTTTGGTTCTTCTGTCTTCTTTACAGCTCTTTGCCGTTTACTTCTCCTTATTTCTTTCTCGGGCGATGCATCTTTAGATAGCTTTGTTTGTTTAAGTTTTTGTTCTGTATCTAAATCTAGTTTTGTAGGATCCACTAAGTTATCTGTTTGCTTCTTCCTACCTCTTGTAATTCTAACAGATCTTTTTGATTCAGTCAAGTCGACGGATTGTACTTCTATTTTTAGCTTTTCCGCTTTTGTGGTAGTATCTTTGTTTTTACGTTTGTACTCTCGCTTTTTAGGTTTATCTTCTTTGATTGGAACAGATATAGTGTGTGGTTCTATCATAATAGGTCCCCGAGGTTTATCTTCTTTGAGTTTAGTTGTTGGAGTTTTAGTGCTAGGCTTGGATTCTGTCGTCGAGATATCAATACTTTTCGCAGCTTTATTTGTCGCATTCGTTTTTTCAGTTTTATCTATGACTTTATTATCAATAACAACTTTACGGTTGTCAACTGGTGAAGATAGTCTCTTATTTCGTTTACTTTCTCTCTTTTGAACATCATCGGACTCTGATTTGTTATGCTTCGTTTTTATAAATTTTTCACTCTCTTTTTGTGTTTGTAGCTTGTTCTTTATTTCAATTTCTTTTTTTTCATCATGTATTTTCTTATTTTGATCCTTATTATTAATATCCAGTTTTTTTATTTCATTTACAGTCACATCTCGTTTTGTATTTTCGTCGGTTTTGGTAATTTTGCTTGTATCTTTAGAATTTTTCAATTTCGAATTTTCACTTTTTAATCTTGTTATATTTTCAATGATTATCTCTCCATCGACATCGGGATCCTGATCTGTTAGGAATTTAGGTTTTAAAATATTTTCAGTTTTAATTTTGCCATCTAGATCATGTACTTTAAATGTTGGTTTCCTTACTCGCGTTATTACTCTTGTTGGTAATGTTTCCACGTCGAATATTTTAGTTAAATCTATTTTCGCGTTACGTTTAGATTTATTCTTTTTACGGAATACTATTGGCGTGCATTGATTCTCAGAATTTTGTTCTGTTTCCGAATCACTAGAAGATTCTGTCACTACAGACTTTGAATTGAGTGATACAGTGTTTTTTATTTCTTGGCTGCTTGGCAAATCGATATCCATAAACTTGAAAGGTCGTGTTTTCTTGGGAGTTAGTTCAAGGTCTGAAGTGTCGCTTCCCAGAGAGGATACTCTTTTCACTGGAGCAACATTTTCTCCGCCAATAACGTCTCTGATATCTTGACTTGACATTGTTGAAACAAAGTTATTTATGTTTTCCTCTATTTCATCATTATTGACAGACGTGTCTGATCTATTATTGTAAGGCGACAGTTTATTTCCTTTGCTTGGATTTCCGAGGGATCTTTTTGGCGAATCACGCACTTCAGGTGCAAATTCTCTCTGAGAACACAAATCTTCGTAGATGTCTTGAGTGTCCTGATAATATTTATCATCATTTTGAACAGTGGACTTACTTTCAATATCTTTTATTTTTAGTGTTTTCGATACATCTTTTCTTTTAATTCTGAGAGCAGAACCGAGCGGAATTTTAAATGGACTTATTTCAACATTATCTGAAGTGGGCCGGGCTGCCACAGATCGTTTTGTTGGTAAATCATTTTCTATTAGTACTTGTGTTTGTACATTTTCAAAGTCAAGCTTCTCGGAGTCACCTACTATTTCGACTACATCAATCACTTGAGTAAGCACATCTTCAAAATCTGCGTTTTCAGTGGATGATGTTCCTAGAACTTCTATTACTTGAGTTGCAACATCTTCCAAATCTAATGCTTCAGCAGTATTATCAGCCTTTTTGTCTATTTTCAATTCAATCATTTCATCTTCACAGTCAGTTGTATCACCATCATTACCTTTTCTCTTTGTTGCCGGACTCTTCTGTGTGGGGAAATATACATCATCATCAATTTCCTCACAGTCAGTAGAGCTATCTGATTGTATCCTCATGTTTCTTTTAGAAGATTTAGGTAAAGCTATTTGTGACAGCGGCTCTGATTCTGTTTCGACGTATTTATTGGTTGGTAGCAAGATATCGTCTGTACATATAGCTTGGGATTCTAAATTCTCGTCTTCTGACTGCTCATCAATCTCATCAAATAAGACAACGTCGTTTGCTCTAACCAATTTAGAATTGTCATTAGACTTCCTACTTGATGGTGAATATCTTTGAGTGCCTTTAGGACTTCCTGTTAACATACCAATTTCAGCGTTATCTTTATCAGCACAAAGATCAAATTGCATGTCTTGCTGCTCATTGATTTTACATACCTCCGGCAATTTTTCGCCAAGCGGTATTTGGGTATCTGCCGTATGTATAGACAGGGACGTATTACTGGAACCTGGCAGTTGTGTGTTGGCTGTGTAGATTGACGGTGAAGACGTGCTAATAAAACCCGGGAGTTGCGTATTCGCGGTGTAAATAGAATCGGGAATAGGAGACTCTGGTTGTTGGGTGTTAGCTTCATAAATAGAATCTGTTTCTTTTATTTTGAGTGGAAATACCTGAGTATTCATTTCGTGTATTGATTCTTTTTCTATCAGAGGGAATGCTTGTGTTTCCATTTCGTGTATGTTAGCATTAGATTCATTCTCTTTATCACTTAATTGCCTAAGAGGTGTAGAATCATTGAGGCTACTAGAAGAGTCGTCTAAATTCAGTGATGTGGACTTTTTGGATGAGTTCCAGTAGATGTTGTCGATTTTATGACCGCCTATAGGTTGTATTGATATTGTTTTGCCCGGTTTTATAAAGTGGTGTTTGTTTGAACTTTTTAGTTGGTGTCCTTTTGGTTGTGAAGCTATAATGAATGAATCATCCTGTAAAAAACAGATAAATATACATATATGCATTTAAGTGAACAGACTAATATTACTTTCATCATGGAATATGTTGTGTTGGATGTTGCTTTGATAAACTTATCTGCGTTATAGTGTTGACACTATTTTAGTGCTATTTAATGTATTCATCTTTGAAGCTCCTGGCTGTTTTAACATGCTCTTATACCCCATACCCATACCTTATCACTAACATCAGGAGACTCTGGTATTGTTGTTGCTGAATTCAGCTTAGATATATGCCTGGTCGGGATTGGTGTGTCAGGGATGTTAATAGGTTGTGTCATTGGCATGGCTTGGGTCATCGGTAATTCATCTGGTTCCTCCAGCAGCCTGAATATCCCAAACACTTCACCAAACTGAACCATATCGCCATTCTTTAACGGTTGGGGCATGTACGGCTGAAGAGTTTTCTTGAAAAGAGATAAATAAACACACTATTTATAAATTCTACTATAATTTTTAATGTGAATATTTGTGTGGGTGTTAGGATGTTTGGGTATTTGTCAAAAAGACAAACAGACAGATGTGGACACTTACACCAAAAAGTTTAGTTTTGTTCGCTGAATCCAGATCCATCAGCATAAACTCTGTTTTATTAAGTACATTTATTACAGCATGTTGTCTCGATACAGACTGAAAGATAAATTCACATTATTATAACTAGATCTAACGGTATGCTCCTTATTTTATTAGCACAATTCAAAAATACAACTTATAAATAAAATGTGAAAATGTGACTACACTTTTACATAAATCCCTACTAATATTATAAATGTGAATGTAAGTTTGTTTGTTACGCTTTCACGCGAAAACTACTTAACTGATCATCATGAAACTGTGTACACATATTCTTGGAGGTATTAGAAGTAACATAGGATATTTTTTATGAAAATAAAAAATATTATTTACGAAAGATAAAAAAATTATTTATTCTAAGCATATGAGTATGAAGTTGTGGGTAACAGCTAGTTACATTTAATACTTCTGACTTGAAGGAACTTTAATAAAACTGGTCATGACAATTTTATTTTAACTGTCTTTGTTCCTGTAGTTTTATTTAATTTTTATAACATTCAATCTATTCTGCACTATTTAGATTTAATTTCTTAAGGAGTTTTTGAACATCATCTTGTACCTTTAAGCCCCAAAGATTTTTTGCTCTCATTGTTATCCTTAATAAGCTGAATCGCTATAAGCAGATGCATGGATGGGTTATGTTTGGCAATTTGGATATGGACTCATACATCCATAATATATAAACCAGGATGTAACTTCTCTTCAGCTTTCTGGTATCACTTGGGTATTTTACAAACCATGCAATTAAGCTCGCACAAGCGCTTGGTGCCCGACATTACACATATCTAGTGTTTTCTTTTATTGCCTAACAATATCTTATATGATACAGCACTTCTCAAACTTTCATAGTAAAATGGGTGCACCAATTGACTTGTAACTTTGTACCTAGTACAGAGTACACCTGGCCTGTCAATGTGTAAACACAATTCTGTTTATCCACAGAAAGCAGAGCTACTACAACTGTATACTTTTTATGAATTTCCTAATACAATCACTATCTATGTTTTTGTTTTTTTAGTTTTGATTAGTAATACTCATTCTTTCAATCATCTTTGATTGCAACCGGAACCAGTTATGACAAAATAGGTTGGTATTGCTAATAACTTTGTATTGGTATTACTAATTATCTGTAACTTTTATAAGATTGTAGGTACTTACTTAATGTACAGATAGCTTCGTACTTACATTTAAATTCAAAACAATATTGCATGTTTGAGGATCTCGCCCTAATTTGTTAGGGCCCTTCTTCACAGGGTATTTGTTACCACATATTCCAAGAAAGCCAATCTGAAAAGTAATGGAACAGCAATCATCAGTTTTTTATTAATATACACTATTAATAAAAACTAAGGTAGGTTAGGTTAGGTAGGTTTAAGTTTCCTCCACTCAGATGGTATATAGGTAGAGAAATATTTTGATTTTTAGTTTATATTTTGTTTGACGAATTATGAGATGCAAACAAAAAAGAACATTGATAGTCACCTGTTCAGGGTACTCTCTCTCAGTCTGGTGCAAAAACTCTTGATTAGTACACTCTAGTCTTTGTGTACATTCCATATTTACTAATTAATTGTAACCCATTACACGATCTAAAATTATGTTCTACTTCAAAAACATTAGCCGTTCGCTAGCTACGGATATACAAAAATACCAACCAAACCAAACAAACAACACACAAAACCAAAAAACGCGCAAAAAACATAACCTTTTCAAACGACTGACATTGACATCACCTTTACTGCTGCTGGTAATTTTTATTTTTTTTTGGTCTCAAGATGGGAGATTAAAAAAGTTGTTTTACCTAGTTCGAGTTTGTTGAATTGAAACTGAGTTTCAAGACTTTAAAGAAACTCGCGTCTATGGTAAATTGCCGCTGGTTTGGCCAAAGGGCATACGATGCGATAGCATCCGTATCAGTTCGTAATGTTTATCTAAAAAAAATCATCTACTTCAAATTCCAATATCGTTGATACTGTTTTTAAATAAAACAGCGAATATTGATTAGAGCACAATTTATTGATTAGATTATTGATAAGAGCACAATGTTTACTCCGCAAACCGGCCAAAAATAATCGAATTGAAATTACTGACATAGTGATGAAATGGCTGTTATCATTATCGTATGCTGACACTGAGGGTAATATCGCTCATATTGTACAGTTTTTTTTATTGAAGTGAAAACTTCTTATGGGAGGGTAAACCGCTTAGTTACATAAGCGCCTAGGCTCCTCCACTGTCACTCTAACTCACAGCGCTAGTTAGATTAGTTTATGTTATCACTTCTGTCAGGCGTCCCGAATCGCACACTTTTTTATAATAACTCATTTAAATTTGGTTAAATTTTTGTATATTTAGTACGAAGTTCCTTATCGCACCAGTACGGACTTGTCGGATGGGGGCTAGGTGAAAAAAAGTGTAAGATTTTTTCGTCACACATTTTCGTCACGACCCTTTCTTTAGTGTAGACGGTCCAAAATTCAAAAATTCAAAATTCAAAATTCAAAATTCAAAATTCAAAATTCAATCCATAGTCCATACGACATGTGACAATTCTTCATCCCCGGAAAAAATATCTCCGTAAATATCTTTCGTGAGTTGTACTATACATTTTGATAAACACGGGCTTTACTCACGTATTATTTTGTCGATGGATGCACAGACACTGTTCTTCATCAGGGTGAGTTAAAGATGAATTGAAACAGTTTCGGTGCCTCCATCGACAAAATAATACGTGAGTAAAGCCTGAGTTTATCAAAATGTATAATAAACATTGATTGTGTCAAAAGTTCCATAATCGCCATACGATCTCCACGATACAGGCGTGCCTAGCTAGTGGAGAAATGGAGATCAGTAGATATAAATTTAACTGGATAACCACAGCCCGTGTATAACACTTGGAAAACTATTATTTTTATGTTTATTTAGTTCAAGTCTGTATTAAAAATAAAAAAAAATAAAAAAAAAATGCAGATGTCCGTATCTACTTTGCTGCCATCGCTAATTCAGGATATAATGCTTATTTAGCAAGGTGAGGTAAGTAAGATGTCAGATGTTACACATCTTAAGCGACAGCAAAAGTAAGGCTACATAGCTCGTTTTTTTTAAGATGGAAATCGGTTGGAATGATCATTAGCTTGATTTGACTGACGATTGTTTCATCATTGATATGTTTGGTTTGACTACGTTTGGTGTTGGCATTGTGTTGTGTAGAATTTTATTCTCTTTGATTGTATGTTAGTGTGATAAATAATGTAGATTTTATGAAACGGAAATGTGAATAGGTTTAATAAAAAATTACAAGGAAAGTGGTATCTAGTAGTTGTATTGAATTACTTTGATTATCAATAAAATACACATATTTCAGTGGGTCTACAAGATCAAATACTGTGCCGTGTTCTTCCTTATTATTTGTTTCCCAATTCTTCCTCGTGTATGTTCTTCGTCGCATGGAGGCACAAACACTTAAAAAGTCTGAAGCCGGCGACGTTGTCGAGGCTGAGGATATTCCTAGTGATTTTTTCGATGATTTTAATAAGGATGATTTTATAGAAGGACTAAGTGTTATCGATAGTTGGGATGACAAGGATAAGGGACGAAATTCCAAAAGCAATCGGCCACGGTTCAACGCTGAAGCAGTCGAGAAAGTGAAGGATCTTCGGGAGTTGATGTCGGACGAAAAGTCAAAAGGGGATGGTGCGCGTGATGAAATAATTAAAAGGGAAAGTCTACGCGACGATAAACGCAGCAACACGAAGAATGAGCTGAGACAACAGCGGCGGTCATCAAGCATCAGCCGTCTTGACGAGTTTATCAAGCCGGGCAGCCGCCGCGACCCCAATAAAACCAATGAAGCCATCAAGAGAGATAAAGAAGAAAAAGTTAAAGAGTTTCTAGCTAAATCGCTCGAGTCTTCTGATGATCTGCGACCGCCTGGCACCGAGCTCGACGACTACTTCGAAGGAGGAAAACCAACCGAGAAAAAAACGCAGTCTGGCGTAGAGCCGCTGCCGCAGAGGCCGCGCTCCCGCTCCCGTGACCGTGAACGCCGCAGGGAGTCGCCTCGCAAGCCGCAACACCGCCGCAGCCCGAAATGGAGCCCAAGAAGAAGTCCATCCCGCCGCCGGCCTAGCCGCAGTCCTAGACGTAGCCCGCGGCGATTCACCAACGCTCAATGGCGTCCAAACAGCCCAATTTGTAGTGCATCATTTGCTTTTAAACGTTTTAAGCATTTCAGTCCTGTACGTGAGCGCCGCATGAGTCCCCGACGCAGCCCGCGTCGCCACAGCCCGCGTCGCCACAGCCCACGTCGCAGCCCGCGCCATAGCCCACGCCACAGCCCGCGTCACAGCCCGCGTCACAGCCCGCGTCACAGCCCGCGCCCCTCGCCGCGCCTCATTCGCCGCTCCCGCTCAAGATCACCGTACAGGCGCTCACACAGATCAAGATCTCCATCCAACCGAGACAACTTCCTCTACCCTTCAGAGTCAGAGCTACCGCCTAACTATGGCCCACCTCAACACTTTCAAATGCCTCCCCAATATGCCCCTCCTGATTACCAAAGCGGTCCACCACATTCAGGATTTCCTCCATTTGCACCTTCTTATGGCAATTATAATGCTCAGTATGATTATGGGGGTCCTCCCACACCTATTTCTCAGTCTGTACCCATGAACCCTGTGTCTGCTCCGGTACCAAACCCTGTTCCAGCACCCCCACCAAACCGATCTGTCCTTCCAGTACCCACCCCCATTCCACCACCAACAGTTCATATTCCAGCAATGGTGCCAGCTCCTATAATGGCATCATCAACTCCTCCCATCAAACAAGTTGATGCACTAACTCCGTATGATGCTCTGGCAAAAGTAAATAATATACTCAAATTTATTAATGTTTAAAATTCCTATAACTATGCTTCACAACCGATTCTCAATGTTTCAGTTAGTAGCTGAAGGGAAGATATCAAAGGAAGATTACTTGAAGCTTGCACCTAACAAAGGTATACATTATAAACTGGTTCAATAATTATATTTTATTATATTGATTTGGGTTTATGTTCTGTAACATCATCTTGTATAATTGCAGGCACTTTCAATACAAGTGATGACAAGAATAGAATTCTGGGTAGGTACAATATTGTTCTATTGTGCTATAATTTGTTAGATATACCTACTAGTTTAATTAATTGTTTTACAATAATTAATAATGACAACAACAAAATTGTTAACTGAGGATTCTGAAAGAGTGCCTACCTTTTCTGTTACTCATTAATTTGTTTTGTATAATATACTGTACTATTAGTAACAAGTTTCATAACAATCACAATTCAAATTTGCAGATCGAACTTTGCCTTATTCATAATAATAATAATTATAATATAACTTCTGTATTCTATTCTTCCAGTTCTGAATCGATGCTCTGCAGCTCTAATCAAATTAAAAACCCTGGCACTGCCAAACCAGCTTCTCTTCAACCACGCCATTAAGCTTGGCGTAGAACCTAAGTACATCGCACCGAAGTTCTGTTCGCCGCTCAAGAGACAAGCCCCTATCGAGTTTCAATTCACCAACGCCAAAGGGCCGTCTAACTCCCAGCAGAACAAGCATTTAATCGACAGCATCATCGCCGCCGTAGGTCTGGAAAAAATTGTTTCTCGTCCGAAGAAAAAGATGCCGAAAAACACGAAGGACGCAGCGTGTCAAACCAACAAGCCGTTCTGCGACGTGTGTGAAATCCGAGAAGCCACGAAAACCAGCATCGCCTGCACTTCTATCGATCGCGACCATTTCTGTTCTACCGTTCACACTCAAGTTGTGGAGCAAGATTTGGTCAGTTCTAAATCCATCTTCAATCCGAGCGGGAGTGTCGGCGACGGAGCCTCCATGTCCATCGCGCATCTCACGCCGGCGCAGCTCGTGTCTCAGTTAGCAGCCCGTGCCAAGACCCTGAAAAATCCAGAACCGGTACCGACCAACCAGTACAGGCGTAACCAAGACTATGATTACGACTACAACAACAGGGGCGGTCAGAACCAGCAATATCAAAATTACAAAAACTATAATAATAGATATTGATTGCACAAAACTGGTGCATCGAGGCATATTGTGTTAGATTAGGATAAATTCACAATTAACTTGTGATTGTAAGATTTGTCATGTGCTAAATAAATGATTAAAACGAAAGCATTTGTTTTATTTTCCTTATCTATTTAGTGTTGGCAAAGTTAAAATTTTTATGAGTTAAAATGTATAACCAATGTAACTCCACACAGAAACTTTGCAACTTTGAGGAATCTTCGTGATGTGAGTCACAGTTCCTGATTCAAGATGGACCGATGCTGGTGTGAATATCCTTGTGCATTAGATTAAGGTAGAATAAGGAATTTGTAGGTAATGGCTTCGGTTGCGGCTACGCCGCCGCGAGCTGAGTAAAATTGATTGAGTTTTAATGCTGTGTGTAATCCTTTAGAGACTCCTCGCTCATCGCTTGCGTCACGCCTTTCACTATGATGTTATCTGGCTGATTATTCATTGGCATTGTTCTGTAAATATCATGTCGGTACGTACCTATTGCCTAACTGAAGTAAAAACTTACTAGTATTTTTTTATTAGTAACGCCACCCTTATCGATATTGACGAATATGTATGTATATTCGTCATTGGTTACTATGAATTAAAACTGACAATGGCTTCAAACTGAATATTTTTAAATTATATGTAAATGTAATGCCTTTTTTTATAAATACTAGAGGCAGGTAGTGAGTATTTATGATTTTTTTACAATAAACGGTATTTACCATGATTTATGAGTACATTGACTGATATTTCAGCACAGTTGCATGCACCATTATCACGGGAGAAATATTTGAATAAGCCGATATATCAGGAAATAAAAAAACTTATAAATCATGGTAAACATCCCGTTTTTTTATGTTTATGTATCCATAATGGTTATACTTATGAACTATGTATAGTACAGGTCATTTGTATCAAATAAATAAGCTTATGTTTAAAATTAGATTACAAATTTAATTACGTATTTACATAATATCGGTATTTAATAAGAGTTTGAAACATGGCGTTTGTAAATTCTAAAGGTATACTGAACTTGCTGAATATGTTTAAATTTAATTTTAGGTACTTTCATAATATTTATTTTTTGTAACACAGTGGTCATTTTTAACTGTCCAAGAAGTCGTCAAGCCACTTCTCAAGATCTTCAGGAGATTCAATGACTGGGTTAACTTTAGATGCCACAGGTTGCTCTGAAATATAAATATTTAATAAATTGCTTTGGTATTTTTTTCTTCTGTATTTCATTTCAAACATAACAAGTCCTTTACCAGTAGGAAATGCTTCATTCATAGGTATGATATCTGGAATTTTAGGCGTGAAGTCAGATTGTTCAGGAGTGACTACATTTTTTTCTGCAGAACTTTTCTCAATAGTTACTTCAGATTTCACGGTTTTGACATCAGGTTCATTTTTGTAAATTATCTCTTCATCAAAATCATTAACTGTATCATTCGTTTCAGGACTAGTATTTTGTTTAGATGAGTTATTGCTATTTACAGAGCTAATACTATCAGTATTTATAACATTAAACTCTATATTGACATCATCTTCAGATCTCCTGTCTAATTCTGGAATATTTTTCTCTAATGACGTTTCAACCTCCGTTGTATCATTTATATACTTATCTTTAAAATTCAAATTCTCTTTTAAACTTTTTATTATCATATCCTGGGCTTCGGTTTCCCGAGTGGAGTATGCCTTATCATTGTAATATTTCATTTTATACTTAGATGCCCTGTTGTTCATACTCAGCAGATCAGTTTCACTGAATAAAGATACATCAATATCATTCCGTTCATAAAAAGGAACGGTAGAGATAGCTGTTGAGAGATTGTCCATGTTTATTTCGAAGTATTTATCGTATAACGAAGGCGCTGTAGATGTGTCCCAAGACTTCTCATGTTTGAATTGAAAATGCCCCCCAGCTGATAGTGGAGCTTTAATTAGTTTCTGAAATAACACAAGATGATTACAAAATTTATGTAGGTAAGTTTACAAATAAATTAATACTACTAGGTATGTATTACTTTCGCATGATTCTGTGACCAACTTTTATGATAATGATAATAATAATAAATAATGTCGGACATTTCACACAGCATTATCTAGCCCCAAAACCACATGACTTATATACTACTTGTATACTTATTTTTTATAAATACATAGGTACATTATATACATAGAAACAATCAGACCAGAGACAAATACTTGCAGATAATACAAACATTTGTCCTGCGGCGGGAATCGTACTCTCAATCTTCTGCATCTCAGCCGAGCCTTGGCCCACTGTGCCAGAGGTCGTAAAATTATTTATTACTAGCTGCTGCCCGCGGCTTCGCACGCGTGATACCTACATAAAAAGTAGCTAATGTTCTTCTCCAAAGTCCCGTGTATCTCTATACCAAGATTAATCTAAATCGGTTCAGCAGTTTAGCCGTGAAAACGTAACAGACAGACAAGAGTTACTTTCGCATTTATAATATTAGTAAGATTAGGTATTATTATTATAGCTAAGTTGTTCCTAACAGATAACGAGTTAAGCAACCAACCATGAGTTCTTAAATAGGTGACCGCTGTGGTATTTTCATCAAGAGCGCTCCCGTGCATCAGAGAGAATGTTAACCTTTCTGTCCCAACTCCCAGCTTGTCAAAAATTTTAAGGTGATAACTTCTTATGGGAGGGTAAACCGCTTCGTTACGTAACGCGTTACGGCGCTAGTCTGTCTGGCTTCCTTTTCTCTCACGCATACAGCAGCGGTAGGCAGGCTCCTCCTCTCTCACTCTAACCCACAGCGCTAGTTAGATTAGTTTAAGTTATCACTTCTTCGAACCCGTTTTTTTTGCCCATGACGGAGACTTGCGCGGCCTATTGACTCCATCATCTGCTTGCTATGGGGCCAGATGATGCTGTGTGAAATGTACGGCATTACTTATTTACTTATCAGGGTACTGGTTCGATTGCCGCCGCAAGGCAAATGTTTGTAGGTATGATGCAAGTATTTGTCTCGGGGTCTGGGTGTTTCGCCGTATAATACCTATGTATTTAAATATATATATATATATATAAGTAGTATATCAGTCATGTGCTCATGTGGTAACCATAACACAAGCTCTGCTTACTTTGGGGCCAGATGATGCTGTGTGAAATATCCAGTATTATTATTATTATCATTGTCATTTTCAGAACTAGGTGCATAAAATTTTAGGCTGCTGTTCCTTACTAATACATATTTATATATTTTATACATTTACACTAATATTATAAATGTGAAAGTAACTCTGTCTGTCTGTTTGTTATGTTTTCACGCCTAAGCTGCTGAACTGATTTTGATGAAGTTTGATATGGAGATAGATGGGACCTTGGAGAAGAACAAAGGCTACTTTTTATGTAGGTACCACGCGTGCAAAGCCACAGGCAGCAACTAGTTATTTTATAAATAAAAATATAAAATATATATACAATTTAAAATATATATACAAATTCTATCAGTTATCTAGTTACCATAATACAAGCTATGCTTAGTTTGGGGCTAGATGATTATGTGTGAATTGTCTACTATATTTATTAATATTATTATTATCTTCTTGAAACAATAAACTTTACTAACCTCATAATCGGCCCCGACATCTTGCTCATCTAAATCTTCGTAGCTAGCAATAGGCATCTCATACTTAGCCCAGTTACTTTGTATCTCTTTGTTCTTATACTTAGCATTCTCTGCTTCAGTTATTTTGACTATTTCCTCTGTCTCTCGCTTCAAGTTCTTGTAGAACTCTGGTCCTGGGTCCTCATATACTGGTTTTTGGGGTGCTGTAACTGTTTATTGGTTTATTTGAAACTAGTTTTATATTTAGTGTTCTGCCAACATAAAAAGAAGCCTATATAGGTATAGGTATGTCCAGCAAGATCTGATAAAATCTGGTAAGGAGATAGATTATCTATCTCCTTACCAGATTTCATCAGATCAGCATGGCTATTATGGAGTTTCTATTTATATGACAGCATGTCTCACATTCAACATCAACCTTCCGTAATATTCAACAATAGTAACTCAGAGCTATTGATAGTATCAGAATTCCGTTAATGCCCTGCTGTTCAGCAAATTAGCTGTGAAAAGGACAGACAGTGACACTTTAGAACTTATAATATGTATGCATTTATGAATGCTTGATGAAAGATAACTGTAAACAAGTTGTCTGCATGTTATTCTAGGCTTCTTACTACCTACATAGGTAACATTCATCTATCTAATACCTTTAAACGAGCAATTCTTGTAAATATACCTATATAATCTGAATCTCGGAAATGGCTCCAACATTTTTCATGAAATTTAGTATGCAGGGGGTGTTGGGGTGATAAATCGATCTAGCTAGGTTTCATTTTTAGAAACCGTCGTTTTATCCATGTTTTATACTGAGCAAATCTAGGTACTGAGTATAATATTAGTACTAGTTAGTATTCTCACCTGAAACACAGGATTACCAGTAGTGGTCTTCACCAGTACCACTAGTTCAGGCTCGTTATGCGTATCTATGACTAAATAAGAATTTGTATTCTGTTATTAATAAAGTACCATATAACATTTTAAATAACCTAAATATTTAGATTGTTAATTTGATTAGTGAGATAGGTGGTTGGGATTTTGTGTATTATATTATTTATAGTTTACTGTGATTATTTTTCGTCCATGGTAATCAGAGGCGGACTGGCGGAAAGAATCTCATATCTGCATAATACACCGTAAGTACCTACCATGATATTAACCTAAATATCATCTTGCTAAAAATATTGCTCGAAAAAATTGTATGTCTAGCTTTAGATACCTTTTGGCATTGATTTAGTTTCTGCAATTTGTTCTGCTTTTCTATCTGATTTTCCTGCTTGGTGTCTCGAGTGACGTGGTTTTCTCTGTTCCTTAGGATCATTTTTCTTTTTATCACTGAAAATGTTATGGAAACCGTTAATATAAATGTACGAGAATTTTATTATAACGTGGTGTAGCTACCTAGTTTAGCTTACCCATTTTTCTTTGAATCATCAGGCATTTTAGATTAATTTTCTTTCAAACAAATAAATAACCAAAAAACAATAAAATTAACGACACAAACAAATACGCACAGTCAGCTGCTCGCTTCGCTGACAAAGAGTATGCAGGCATGCAATATCCTTTAAGAAGAGACGGGACACCATAGATTAATATAGACTAATCCTTACGTCAATGTCAAAAATTTGCTAACTTATATAGCCAACCAAACATAAACGAAATAGGGCTGTTCAGCAATAACATTTGAAATTTATCGATATCGATGAATGACCTGACCTACCTACGGTTGCAATTCCTATGTGGTATTGATTTAACTATCATTTTGTGGTGATAAATGAAACTACAGAAGTTTAATTTAACACCACAAAACAAGGTGCTAGGCTCAGTATAGATTTGGGACATTTAGATTTAGAACATTTTACAAACATCGATATTTTTTCAATGCCATAATTTTTAGGTGTAAAAATGGGTGCAGATGGCAGGCAATGAGGACTTATCAATTGAAAAACTTCATGAATTGAAATTTGTTTGCAGAAAGCATTTTGATGATAAATAAAAGAACACAGTGAAACAGCCTAGCCGTGGTAAAAAGGAGCATCAAAGGTTTGAAAAGCCGCAAGTGAATGGGTCAATTTAAAAAGTAAAAATTTAATTTCTTATCTGATCGTTTTTTATTTCAGATATTATTATAATAATCAGGAAGAGGACGTACTTATAAAATGTTTTTTTTAAATAAATTTGTTTGATTATTTTAATGACGTTTTATTATTGAACCGAAATCTATACTGAGCCTAGCACCTTGTTTTGTGATGTTAAATGAAACTTCTGGAGTTTCATTTACAACCACAAAACCATAGTTAAATCAATACCACATAGGAATTCCAACCATAGGTAGGTCAGGTCATTCATCGATATTGATAAATTTTAAATGTTATTGCTGAACAGCCGTATTTCGTTTATGTTTGGTTGGCTATATATGTTAGCTAATTTTTGACATTGACGTAAGGGTTAGTATATATTAATCTATGGTGTCCCGTCTCTTCTTATAGGATATTGCATACTCTTTGGCTTCGCTGTCTTGGCTTAGCTTGGCTGGCCGGTCTCTCTCTTCTTCTTTCCTTCGTATAGATAGGTACCTATAGGTACCTATTACAAATTGGCATTTGCATCGTCAACAAGATATTGTCTTTATGCTTTGACATTGACACAAACGTAACAGGGCACTGACAAATAGTCACTGTATGAATAACGCTAATGTTAAGATTGTGGGTAGGATTCTTCGTCTGTCATTTCATGGAGTAACATAGCTCTGCTAATTTAATATTTTTTACCCGTTTTATTGCATGTTTTATTCAGTAATCTTGGCGGAATTTTAATAAATAAATTGTGACTATAGGCCGGGTATGGATAATTGAATTATATGTGTATTGTGATGCAATGTGATTTGAACGACTAGGAATCCCAAGAAAATTCTAGACGCCATTCCACGTGACGTCTAGAATTGACAATTGACCATCGACTAAGACTCTAATAACAAACAAACTGACTATAAACTATAAACACTTGACACTCGCAAAATTTACATTATTATGTCACAGCACAGGCCATTAACAAAGAAGAAGAAGAAGATTGTAGGTATCTCTAAAAACACTGCACTTTATTAGATGGAATATCTACACTATTAGCTGTTAGCGCTAATATTAGTGCAGTGTTTTTGAATTAAACCTTCTTGATAAACAACCTTGTTTGAAACGAGCTGTCCCGCCCGACAGACGTTGTTCTGTCAACTGACAAACTGTCAAAAGATTGATAGTTATGTCAAACGCTTTATCTTTATTTAGGTATCATTAGAAAAGTTTATATTGCAAAAGCGCAAAAAGGTTTCATTAGAAAAGTTTATATCGTAGTAAAGTTTTATAAATTTTCTAATTGTCCAGTTTTTTCTTTCATAAGAACTTTCTCCTGACAATAACAAACACAACAAAAAAATAATTAGTGAAGTCAGTCCACCCCGCCCGTTCACGCGTGATGCAGTGGGAGGGAAGGGAATGGCCAAGGGAAATAGGGATTCATTTTTATATGTATAGATAAATAGGGTTTCGCATCAAAACTCTATACCGTCCATCAGTTTAGTTGGCCGTATCTACAGGACAGGTAAGACATGGAGCACGGAGCTGACTAAGCTGTGGATTTCCGATGTTTTTCTTACAGTTTTGATGGGACTGGCACAGCGACTATGTTTTTTTTTTAATTTAAAATCATGTATTTCATGACCTTAGTTAGCTAAGTACTACGGAAGGCAGGGTGCTAACACTACACCCCCAGTGATCTTAAACACCACACACCACAGATAAATATAATATTTAAGAGGTTCTTACCTACCTAATTATTTAAGGTACTTACTACTAAATAGTAAATAGGTAGGTAAGTAGTTACCTAGTTACCTACCTAGGTGACACCATGTTGCAATAACACGGCTGCATTTTGTATAGGTAGGTACTTACAACCTACACATAGAAAATATAGCCGCGTTATCGCAATCAAACAGCAGATGCAACAAACAAAACTAGAAAGAATTCCACCCTAGCAATAAATAAAACCATTCACAGGATTCGGCATTCAGGACGGGAACGAGGAAGCAAAGCAGCCACCCACCCCACACGGTTAGGATACAAAATCGAATACTAACATATAGAAACGGAACTCGTGGCAGCAATCACGAGTTTTTTAGCTTCTCAATCGAGGTCAAGACTTCAATCAATCCTTAAGTGCCCCTAGCGATTCGTCGAGTAAACTTAAATTGCATCAAAGTATCTCCGAGTATCTCGGAGATACTTTGGAGTAGTTTGTATCCAAAGTTTATTATGATACAAAATTTAATCGAGATCCGTTTCAACCGTGAAAAGGTTACAAACAAACTATCAGACGAACAGACAGAATTTATAATATAGGTACAAATCAATATAAAGTAAAGCACTCAAGAAGCTTTTTTATGTAAAGATACTATTAAAGTGAAACATTTATTACATCGTCTCAAACTTTTTCGTCTGTGTGTTGCGTGTCGCGTGACGGTCGGCCCCGCTACTATAAATAGCGACTCTTGCGGCGACGCAACAAAGTTCAATTCAGCTCGCATATCCTCTATAACATAGCCATACGCTTCTTACATATAACTCTGTCACTGTCTGGGCCGGAGCGACGCATTTCGTAAAATCTATCTGTGGTGTAATTTCAAGAGTAGGTACATATGATAGTTTAGTGCAAACCTACCAATCATTATTAAAGTATGTTGGATACTTGTATATAGGTATTACGTCCGTACCTACTATTTGGGAATTATTTATTACTAGCGACCCGCCCCGGCTTCACACGGGTGCAATGCTGATACTAAATATACAACAGAATGGCTAATGTGATTTGAAACCTCTAAAATTATCAGTGTTTCTCTTTTATATTATGCATGTATTATACATATAAACCTTCCTCTTGAATCGCTACATCTATTAAAAAAACCGCATCAAAATCCGTAGTCAAAAGTGCGTAGTTTCTTGTAAGTTCAAAGCATACATAGGGACAGACCGGGAAGCGACTTTGTTTTATACTATGAACCT
This sequence comes from Lampropteryx suffumata, assembly GCA_948098915.1. Taxonomy (NCBI): domain Eukaryota; kingdom Metazoa; phylum Arthropoda; class Insecta; order Lepidoptera; family Geometridae; genus Lampropteryx; species Lampropteryx suffumata. The sequence goes on along the minus strand of OX402558.1, from coordinate 14,709,001 downwards.
ACCTACCTAGTGATGCGTGGGTTTTAGGCAAACCAAACAGCTAGGCTCACTAGGTATGAAAATTAAAGTAGGTAGTCTTCTCATATTTACCTACCTAACCTTCCGGCACTTGTTTAAATTTTATTTACATACCTACCTAAACCATCTGTAGCGTAATGTAGGTAGATAAGTATGCATTTTTTTTTAACAATTTTAACTATCTCAAGATTAAGTAGGTTCATAGGTAAATGAAAACCTAGCAATCATTATTAAAGTATGTTGGATACCTACTTGTATGTAGGTATTACGTACTTACTATTTGGGAATTATTTATTATTTTATTTTTATATTTGGCTGGCCTGTCCGCTCAGTTAGTAGTAGCTCTGCCTTCTGCGCTGTAGGTTGAGGGTTCGATTCCCTCCCAGGATAAACATTTGTGTGAAGAACATAGGTGTTTGTTCTGTGTCTGGGTGTTATAAAGTATTATAAGTATGTATTTAAAACTATATAAGTATTCCATCAGTCATATAGTCACCATAATACAAGTTAGGTATGCTTAGTTTGTTATCGCGGGCTTTGAGCGCGGCGACCGAATCAAGAAATTTCGAAGAGTAACGTAAAAACCTAACACCCCTCCGCTACTATAAATAGCGACTCTTGCAGCGACGCAACAAAGTTCAATTCAGCTCGCATATCCTCTATAACATAGCCATACGCTTCTTACATATAACTCTGTCACTGTCTGGGCCGGAGCGACGCATTTCGTAAAATCTATCTGTGGTGTAATTTCAAGAGTAGGTACATATGATAGATTAGTGCAAACCTACCAATATTATTAAAGTATGTTGGGTACTTGTATGTAGGTATAACGTACGTACCTACTATTTGGGAATTATATGATAGAAATATACCCACCACGAGATATGGTACAACGATCGATGCGGTTTTTACTAGATACATTGAAAAAATCGAATGTAAGTCACTGTTCACGTATTTTAGTTACCATAAAATATTGTAACTAAAATACGTATAATTATATTTACTTAAATATAATTATATGTATTTTAGTTTATTAATTATATATATAATATATAATTATATATATAATAATATATAATCATATTAATTATAATTAATAAAATTACATTTATAAACTGTGAAACTCATAATGAAGAAGGAATTGATAATAGAATGATTGAAAATAATTGAAAAACGGATCAAAATGACTCAACGATAATAAAATATTGTTTTCATTTTTTTAATATGTGTATATAATCTATATAATTGTTAAGTATTATGTATGTCGTACTCTACTAAGACACAGAGTTCAATAAAAATATTAGTTGGAGACTTAGTCTACTTTTATTATTTCCCATTATCATTCCAATTTTCCAAGTATAAAATTAAGATTGATAAAGCGATTTTTATACCCTGAATGGAATATTATTCCAAAAATTTTTAGTTGAATGTCTATACTTAATGTGAAAAAAAAATTCACTTTTACCGTGGTTTCATAAAACCACACAATCCTTTTTTTATGAACACTATGGCTCACACAACAGGTAGACTATCGATCCGCATAGGACTAATACACAACCTATTCTACAAGTCACAATCACAATGCACTCTGAAATCTCAACTCACCGCCAGTGGTGAGATAACATGGCACGTTAATAGTTCTCCAACTCACTACCAATCACTGGTGTGGTGAAACCTAACATAATTACAACTTAGTTTCGTTTCTGTCCATATCCAATTCTCCCTATTCCAAAATTGTATGGCTCGGCTGTCGTGTCGGTTCCTCTCGGGATAGGGTGACGCATGCGCGCCGGCCGGGGCGGGTGTCGCTCGGCGCGCGCAGTCGCCACGCGTGCTTCAGTCATGGCGTTCGTCCTTCAAGGACATTGACATCCTGCGAAACACAGCTGTCAAAAATACAAACGCAAAAACTCGAGTGTGCAGTGTTGTGAGCTCATTCTGTGAATTTGTGAATAAAGTGCATGGTTAACGAGACCCGGGCGTCTGCCTCCGTTGTTTTAGTAAGGTAAGAATAACAATAATAAAGATACAGGGCAGCCGGCAGCGATTTTCAATCCATTTGCTTCCGTGTTTGGTGTTGTGATTTTGTGATCAGCATCAGAACTTTGAACGGCTGAATCTTGGGTCAATTTTATTCGTAAATACCTATATATTTTGTTATGTAACCTTGTAGTTCATCTACTACCTCATGGCATGACCTACTCAACAGGATGGTTTTAATGAAATTGGTATATACCTGCTCATTACATACTTACAGCCTTTTCCCCGATATACCTAATGTTTATAAACATAGTGGGTAGAAAGAGATCATCTAGAGATTCTGGCTACGTGCAGTGAATTCTGGCTGTACACATCTGGCATCTGGCTAGGTACCTAGGTAGCAATAAGTATGAACAAGAGACCAACATATTTGGACTAGAGCACAGAAGTAGGTAGGTAGGTAGGTACTATAGGTATAAACTGTCTGCATTACCTACCTAGGAATATGGTTGATGATTGCTAACATGACCGGCTTCGTACAAAGAGTGCATGGCACGCACTTTTTATTCTGGTTTAGCATTTTATGATTTCTACAAATTGACTGTACGTATGCTATGTATGCTATGCTACCTAGTTTAGCTGCAGTTAGGTAGGTATGTGTGTGTAAATGAAACGCAGGTAAGTAGGTAACAAACATACTCTGAAGGTGACACATTTGACTAGATTAAGTAAGTATGCAAATAGAATAGAACCACCATCTTCCTATATCCAATAAATTAATCTCGCAAGTAGGTAGGTAGTTATAGTGTACCTACCTACCTGTAGATAACCTAAGCATGAAGTTCCAATTTTAGGTATCTAGGTATGTACTTATACTTACGTAGGTAGGTAGGCGCAAAAGGATTTTCTGAGGCGCACTTTAATCTGTCACTAGATTGGTTTTAAATAATTAGTGACACGGGAAGAAGGTACCTATGATGATTAACCTACTTGCCCACTACCTACCTATGGTGCTAATCTATACTTAGCTCATCTCTCGGACAACGCTATGGTACGGTACACTATGTCTCCTGCCTTCGCGACAGAATGCTAAGCAGCGCTTGTTTAATACCTATTCTCTCATTCATGTCTCGATCTCGTCGCCTAGAAATACTTAACATACCAAGACATAGGTATCGCATTCTTACCAACATAAGTATAGGTGCAAAATGTTTCCCAGGCAAGCTCCACGCGAACCTACGACGAGAGCTGTCGCTGAGTTGAGTCTCCTCGTAGTCGAGTCTGTTGGTACAACTAAAAGTTAGCCACAAGGTAGAGTGTAGACAGAAACGTTTGAGACAAGGCAAAACTGAGGACTGATTATGTGTTTTGCATAGTCTCAATTCAGGTGAAGTAATCACACGCTCCACACACTTGCTGCGACGTTCTGAAGCTTGTGGAGGACAGCAGAACTATTAAGGATCTTTTGAAAGTTTCTCAAACAGAACGTGTCACTTCGATCGAGCGAGTTGACTCACTTAAAATCAGCTATTTTTTGGTTTCTTGTATGAAAATAAGCGTCTCAAGCTGCTGTCACACGGAGCTGTTATGGTTATAGTTTACCCCAAAAGTGATCGCTAAGATCTATGATTTGGAGCGAGTCACCTCGATCGAAGTGGCCCTGATTCAGATACTGTCTAAAACATTTGGATTTTGATTAGTATAACAGTGTCCATGTCCACTGCATATACATAAGAAACAACGAGTAGGTAGTTCGGAAGTTCTGCTGTCAGCTTTCATTCATCTCTTATAAACTCATTCGCACAATAGTATTATGTAGGTATAATCTATTGCTTCGATTCGATAGCATTTTATTCCAATTTTCATCTTCAATTAAATACTCATTCCGAGACTACTAAGTCATACAACACCAATGAATAAATAATAAAAAAGGAATGTTAAAATATATATAAAATACCCCTACCTACTAGTCAAAGTCAAAGTCAAGTCAAAGTCAAAGTATGATTTATTCAATACAATCACAAGGATCACTTTGAAACGTCTTACATACTAGGTGAATTTAGGTGCCAATTCATCCTAACCCAAGCTCGAGAAGAATTGGCAAGAAACTCGTCTTGGTCCTAGCGCTTTTTTATATTTATGATCCATCTTATAACTACCTTAACTACGAAATACTAATACAAGAGAGTTTATACATTTCAAGTGTGTCGGTTAACTGTCTGACGGCAGAGCGACATGAGGCCATGCATTCTTATCAATAATATAGTCATCTATATTATAATAAGCTTTCTTCAAAAGACTACCCTTAATGTATGCTTTAAATTTCTTAATAGGTAGTTTAGTAGCATTTTCAGGAAGCTTATTATAGAAGCGCACCGTGTTCCCCATAAATGACTTATTAACTTTTTGTAGTCGAAACCTAGGGATGTATAATTTATGTTTATTCCTAGTGTTGATTTTATGAAGGTCACTATTTTGCTGACTCCCATCTCTATTTTTATGTGAGTATAACAAATTTTCATATATATATTGTGAAGCTATTGTGAGAATATTAATTTCTTTGAATATTTCTCTCAAAGATTCTCGTGGTTTCATTTTATAAATGGCACGTATTGCCCTTTTTTGAATTACAAATATTTTACCAATATCAGCTGCTTTCCCCCAGAGAATGATGCCGTATGACATAACACTATGGTACCTACATAACTAGAGAACGGGGAAAAGGCTTATCGATCGGCCTTGCAACCCGCGAAGGGTCATCTTGTCTCGTCCTGAAGGTTAAACGTGCTCAAGACGCATGTAAGGTAACCTCTTCGGAAAATTCGCATAAGATCTTTTTTGATTTAAAACATTTTAAGGAGTTTGGGTTTGGGACTTTTTGGTCAAAATGCTTTATTACAAACTGTTCTACAGACACACAGAATTCCATGATGTAACTAGTTATTTCGAATCAGTGTGATGAAAGGATTAAAGTCCTCCGGTTCCTGACGATGTTTTCCTTCGTTTGAGAGTACTGGTATAGCGCACATACAATTTTCGAATAGGATAATTGATAAACGACCGGATTCAAAGCCACGACTTTAGAATCGGTAGCCGGAGCCACTACCACCACACCACCAGTGCTCTCATCAAGTCTCATTCAGGTTTCTGTTATTTTATACCTTACATTACATTTCAAACACACCAGTTACTCACCATGTGTGGCCTCCATTCCATTGTTTGACACGTCCATGTTATTGTAAACTCGAACATATACTGCTAACTTATATTTTACTGATGAAAGCAATATTTTGTTAATAATGTTTCATTATTATTCCATGTCAATGTTTGTGTGCAAAAATTATGGCCTCTTAAAACAGTACAGCGTTTGCAAGTTGAAGTAGGCAAGTAACGCGTTCATAAATAATAGTTAAAAAAAACTAAAAAAACACGCTTTATATAGAAAACCAAACTAACTAAACTATAAAATAAATTTTAATAAATGTAGGTAAGTAAGAAAAAAATGATTTATTTAAAAAAAAAGCGTGGGGTGCATGATGTCAATAGTTATAAATATTGCATTGACAGATATGAGAAGAAGGATTATCAATTCGATAATATCCTAAAAAGCACCCCACGCTTTTTTTAAATAAAACATTTTTTCTTACTTACATTTAGTTATTAAAATTTATTTTCTATTTTTTAGTTTGGTTTTCTATATACTTAAAGCGTGTTTTTTAGTTTTTTTAACCAGTATTTATTTTCTCCTTTTTAGTTTTAGGATAATCGTTTTTTTTTTATTTTATTTTTTATTGCATTGTCATCGGTCATTGACAGGTGTGCAAAATTTGAATGAAATCTGGCCGTTTAAAGTGGGTCAAAATCGCGTCCTAAGGAGTCGGTTACAAACATACATACAAGTGAAGCTAATAAAGCGTATAAAAATATTTAAAAAGGTATCACTACATAATCATTAACTGCAATAGTCTCCCTCCCACCAATAAGCGGAGGATTCATGAGAAAGGTTTAGATGTGCAATTCATCCGTGCGAAGCCTGGGTGGGTTGCTAGTAATTTATAAGTAAGTAAGTACCTATTACTTACTGACCGATCTTTACGACCTTATTAGGCCTACCATAGAAGGGCCACTGACTAGAAGACTCATGACTCCACCATGAATAGCTTTAAAACGTTCAAATTCTCTACTCACTGAGACATACCCACAGGTAGTTCAATATACCAACTGGATTTTAATTAGGTTAATTGTTGGCAATGAACTTTATGATCTGCATATTACTACAGTCCTACTACGATGTACCTACATACATACAAATTAAATTAGCTCGCATGTCTCGCGTCTCACACTCGCCTACAGACATCCAAAGTCGTCGTACTAGGTTCTAAGATAAGTCTGTGCACAAGCATAAGGAAGCTGCAAGTCTAATGAATTTGCACTGGACATTTATAAGTCTGGCTAAAAGCCAACGCACCCAACTTACTAGTCTTAAATGACTAGACCAAGATCATATAGCTTTCAGAATATAAGTATTGACCAAAGACCCGAATTGAGAGGCTGTTTCATCAGTGCTATGCGAGGAACTTAGCAAATCTACCAGGGGCCTTCGTATTCAGGAAAATAAAGGAACCTTTTTAATGAAAAGTATCTGGCTGGTTATCCAATCTAAAATAATTAAAGAATTTAAATCAATGAGATAAAATAAATTTATTTTGACATAAGTACGCTGTAACATAATAATAACAGCAGGTAGGTACACGATCAACAGGACAAACATAATAAATATTAATCTTAAATTAAACATTGACAAACCATTATGAGTGCCTACGGGTATGTACCCACCATGTATCAAACCTAGTCTGCTTTTGTCAAAAAGGCACTATCTCAACTTTGTGCTATTTCACACAGTGCGTTTTCAGACTGCGCCGAACAAGGAGGGCGACGTCATACCGCAATTACTTGTTAAAAACTAATAAGAAAACCGACTTCATTTAATAAAATTTGAGCCTATAACAAAATTATCTCTCCTGTTTTACACTTAGGGATGCTATTTAAAAAAAAATATCTATAATCCGATAAAATACATTACTATTACTAAATACGGTTAAAGTCGAATATAAAATTTCCAAACAAAAAAAAACATTCCAAATCGTTTTATAACTGACGGAGTTCTAAGGTAACAAACAAAAAATAACACAACTTGAGTTCAAATTAAGAACCAAACTACTAAACCGATATTGATGAAATGTTTATAGGACCAATCGGCAAGTATATCCTTTCACTCGAATTGGCTTGGCAAACGTTGGAGCCCATCACTTTACAGAATGCTTAGCAGTTTCTTATTGCTTATCTAAGCAATGAGACAGGGCATGTTGCTAGTAGCAAAGGATCAAACGGTTCTCCATTGGATTAGTCGTGAGACCATTTACGACGAACACGTATAGTGTGCGCCGGCGCCGATTCCGTATGATTCACTGAATGACTAAACCTTTGGCAAACGTTGAATCATTTTTTCGGCCTGTAGAAATGATTTCAAAAGTGTTTAGTTTCTACATTCCGAAATTCCTAAGCGATTAATTTAATCTGAAGAAACGAGTATTCTGCTGCAGCGTGCTACAAAACTCCTTGATAGTTATATTAGCAAACACATGTGTGAATTGCTATTCGAAACCCCTCGCATAAGTATTAACTATAAGGGTATGCAGTCATACCTAATCTCTAATCCTAATGCGCTTAACATTGTGATATCGTCCGCTTCCTCACGGTTCAACTCGAACCGTCCGTGAACTTTGGCCATGTTCCCCTATAATCACGGAATACTTTACCGCTTACAAACCAGTGGTTATTCTGTGGCACGCACGAGCCGGTTCGCAAGGTCTTTCACCTCCCAAATTCCCCTCAGATCTTTCCATATTTAGAACTGCACATTTGGTCGCGGGATGGCGTGTTTGTTTGTAGGTTTATTTGTTACAGGTTTTCAATGGGTTGCCAAAACTATTGTCACGCTCTGGAAATATTGATATTCTTTTAAAACCTGTTATAAGAAAAAACTATTTGAAGCACAAAATTGTAAGCCTGCAAGGCATAAGGAGAAGCCATAAATTCCTTGTTCAATTGCTCCCGATCGGACTGTTCTGAGCATGGTCTTGTGAACTAGTCTAGTTTTTGCAGGAGCGTCTTTCTTGTTATTGTGTGGAATATTGTTTTCATTCTGCATGAGCACGTCTTATTACTTGTTGTTTACAATTTCACGTTAACCACTATATAACTATTTAACCTTTTTATGTGCCTTAAAATATGTTGTGCAGTTGGACAAAGCTCATCACTCAGTGGATGCCCGAAGGTAGTCCAAAGATAGCATGTATGTAAATTATACTCATAAATATAGAGATCGGTTTCAGCAAAATAGCAAAAGAAAATGACCTTCATAGAACCAATACTAGGAACAGAAAATAAATATACATAGAACCAATACTAGGAACAGAAAATAAATATACATCCCTAGGTTTCGAAAAGTAAATAAGTCCTTTATGGGGAACACGGTTCGCTTCTATGATAAGCTTCCTGAAATGCAACTAAACTACCTATTAAGAAATTTGAAGATACATAAAGGGTAGTCTTTTGAACGAATGATATGTATTAAACGACTGTAATCTTATATTAGTTTTTCGTAGTTAAGCTAGTTATAAGATGGATCATACAAAAAAGCGCTAGAAGCAGGACGAGTTTCATGCCAGTTCTTCTCGGGCTTCGGTTAGGAGGAATTGGCACCTAAACTCGTATGTAAGACGTTACAAAGTTATCCTTGTGATTATTGAATAAACATATTTTTGACTTTGACTTTGAGTCAGATGACGCGGCAGCCAGGAAAAGACTCCAGCACCATTGTGGTGGGTGGAAGTGTGTTAAGAATACCTAATAAGAGACTATTAAGGATCAAATCCTTCTAGTACTTATGAATGTAAAAGTTGCAGAAAAAAGTATATGAATAAGGCATAGCGATCAGCGAATCTTACAGCGATCAGCGACTCATTCTCGGACCAAACTTGTCAAGGGGCTGTTTTTGTGTTCAAGTGGAGTTGATGGCGATACGATGTTATGATCATTGATCGAGTTTTTTCCGTGCGCTTCACAGAGGAATGTGATTGGTAGGTTTTATACGATAAGTGTAGATTCAAAACCGGTTACAGAATCCTCCTTATATTTGCTTCGACAAATTTCTATCTATAGGTAACCATATCACCAATACCATAACACCATATCAGATTCAGATTTCCGTTTTTTTTGGATGTTGTTTTAGGTGTTTTTAGGGTTCCGAAGTCAACAACCCTATGTCCGTCTGTCTGTCTGTCTGCCCTAATCTGGTTTTTGCCGGCAAACTATTCGTATAATCGTGATGAGTCACTCGAGATTTTAGAAACCTTACAGGAATCTCTAGGTAGATGACATATTGTTTTCCCCATAAGGCAGCGAGCGTGGTTGGTGTCTCGTTTCATCGAGCATGCCCGTAGCATGCCCGTATCAATTTACGTGTCCATTATACCTGCTCATAGTTACTGTATCTGGCAGTGGAAACAATATTCCACACATGGATAGACAACGCAGGACTTATGGTGTTGTGAATGAGCCTTTCTAACTGGCGAACTGTAATTTGTACGTAATTTAAGAGCAATAAATTAATTCTGAGCACGTTTAATTGTATCCGTCCGGTCCGGTCCAGTGTATCGATTGTTTGTTATTTCGACAATTTGATACATAATTTTGATTTGATTAGCTCATGAAAATTTTCAGGAAGGAAATGGTTTTGTTTTCAATTCAAGTATCAAATTATTTGCAGCTCTTTTTTTGAATAACCAAATATTGTTGGACAATGCACACACCACCATCTAGCCCCAAACTATGTATAACTTGTATTATGGTGACCAGATGACTGATAGAATACTTAAGTATATATTTTTAAGTACATACAATACTGTATAACACCCAGACACAGAACCAACACCTATGTTCATCACACAATTGTTTGTCCTGGGAGGATATCGAAACCTCAGCCTACAGATATATATATATAAATATACAGTACCTATTGCTGGACAAATTCACACAGCATCTTCTAGTCCCAAATTAAGCCAAGCTTGTACTCGGGAAACTAGGATACTTTTAGAAACTCCGTTTTAAAATCAGCAGCAAAAGTAGCAACAAATAGGAAGGAGACTTTAAAAGGATTTTATTCAAATGATGATAGTAGAAATAAAGTTTCCTCGTAAGTAATAAGACGAACTGAAATATGAAAATGTTTATTCCGTTTTGCGCAGAATTCTATTGCTTTAGGCAGGGCAAAGGCACAAAGGCAGAACAAAGCTAGTCGAGTTCGTAATCTGGCTATTGTTCCTCGTGCAGCTGTTATCGATCGCAGTTTTACCAACATGCACACTGGACGTGGGCACAGTTATGCAACTATAGACGACCTCTGTGGCGCAGTGGGCCAAAGATCGGCTAAGATGCAGAAGGTTGAGGGTTCGATTCCCGCTGCGGGGCAAATGTTTGTATGATTTGCAAGTGTTTGTCTCAGGTCTGGGTATTTCTTTGTATAATATGTATGTATTTACAAAAATAAAAAGTATATAAGTAGTATATCAGTCATGTGGTACCCATAACAAAAGCTCAGTCATATAAGTCATTTGGTTCCGAGTACAAGCGTTGCTTATCCATTTATTTAATTAATTAAAACGGCACAACCAATTACTTTATTTAAATCACATTGGCCGCAAAGATATCCAAAGATCTAAATTAAAATTCAATGTCACAGTTATTAGGTTTTAATAAAGATTAAATTTAGTCAATATGTCAATATTAATAATATAATATTATATTGTTTATTCTTAGTTTGGGGCTAGGTGGTGCTGTAATTTTTCAGTAATATTTGTATATTATAGATACATATAAAATAAAGTCGGGTTTGTTACAACTCTTATAGCTTGAGAACCGCTGGACCTTAAAATGAATATAGTTAGTAACTTGGATTAGGATATAGGCTATTTTGATCCCGGAAAAACAACGGGAACGGGAACGGGTCGGGTGAAGCCGCGGGTGGCTGCTAGCGCCATCTATCAATATTTATCCGTAACTTTGGTAATCTCTCTAATTATTACAATAATTTGAATAGCTATCTTATTTTTAATAGCGATTGAAAATATTTTTTGTGAAGTTGTAACCGCCCAACGAAGTGGGCACGGGTCAGCTAGTTATTATTTAATACTAATTGTTATATTGCAACTGGAAATCTATGGAGCTGAAGTGATTCAGAAGCCCTTGAAATCGATAAACAATGTATCGGGATAACGATCGTGTAAATACCTACACCTACATCGATTTGACTCGTTTGTAATGATTGAATAATCGATATTACTGTTGACAGATAACGTTATCCTCCACAACAGACAATATGATATATACAAATTTGATAACGAAATAACAATTCGGCTGAATTCGACAAACCTTTAAACGACGGTATCGTTCCGATATAATATCGGTTTGCCTATTAGACGTCCAAGATTTGTGTGTTTCTTTTTTAAAAACATAAAAAGTCATTGAAATGTTCCATACGCCTATCTATGTCTTTTAGGTACGGTATATCTTAATAAATAATTAGGTTTTAAAAACTAAAAAGAAAATAACGTCATTGAATAAAATTAGCCGGAAAAATTGCATTGTTTTTCTCTTAGGCATGCAACTGAATTGAGAACCTCCTCTGAAGTCGGTTAAAAAATAAATTACACAAGTACCGAAACTAGTCACTTGTATGACTAATCCTTACTATCCTGAGCTAAGTCGGTCTTTAGTCTTATCTGTCTTATACACGCCCGGTAGTTATTCCAAATACACGAGGATGATTTCACGCCGATCTCACCCCTGTTTGTTTTTTAGTTAGGTTCTGAGAACACTGCACTTGTAATATTGCATACACTGCATGGACATTACTAGTGATAATGTTGTTTCGCCGGACTATGATCTTTATTTTGCTTATAATAAAGTCCATTTTAGAGTAACAATTTTAAATGACAGTTTTGGAATCTATATATTTAATACGTGAAGCAAAAACTTTGTGCTACCCCTTTTTACGAAAATTGCGCGGACGGTGGAGTATAAAATTTCGCACACTTATAGTTTATAGAGAAAGAGTGCAAAATTCTAATATTTTCTTGAAATTATACATAAAAAAACATTACTTGTTAATTAATTAAGGTCGAATTTCGACCAGTGGGCGACCACTAGTAAGTTGAAATTTACATTTTGTTCTCTTATTGAATTGAATTTATTAGGATTTCCCGCAGCTTTAATCTTCTTCGTTAATGACATGTGTCATAATAATGTCAATTTTGCCAGTGTCAAGTGTTTGTATTGGTAATAGTATGATATCTTATTGTCGTATATTGTAATTGTTGTTTTATATAAAACTAGCGACCCGCCCCGGCTTCGCACGGGTGTATGCCGATGCCAAATATACTACAGAATGTCTTTATATACAACGTTATATAAGAGAATAACATAACCTAAGAGATAGACATATACCATCGCGGACTTTTTTGTAGACCTTTTTAAGGTGTACAATGCAGTACAATGTAGTACATTATTTTGATCTATCTTGGGTTATCTGGGTTCAGCCAACGTTTGCAATGTAAGCGCAAAAAAATCGTTTATTTACGACATCACATTAGAAACCTCTAAAATGATCAGTGTTTCTCTACTATATTATCCATGTATTTAGATATACTTCCTCCTCTTGAATCACTCTATCTGTTAAAAAAACCGCATCAAAATCCGTTGCGTAGTTTTAAAGATCTAAGCGTACAAAGGGACAGACAGACAGCAGGAAGCGACTTTGTTTTATACTATGTAGTGATTATAGATTATATTAAGTATCCTTCCTAAATGTAACGCATTAGTGTAAGCTGTAAAGTTATATCTATTTTGACATACATGATTAAAAATATCAAATTCATTTGCTTGGAAATGGGAACTCTTATAGTCGGTAATTCAGTTTGAAATTTTGAATCCAATTTAGGCTTGAAGTATTCAATAACCCTGATTTTTTATATTTACTGAACAACTCAACTATCATTTCGTAAAATACGAACCTTATTTTGTTAACATAAAAGTCTTTATTAGAGGGGGTTTATAGTATAAAACATGCATAATATAGTAGAGAAACACTGATAATTATAGAACCTCTATAATCACGTTAGACATTCTGTAGTATATTTAGTATCAGCATTGCACCCGTGCGAAGCCAGAGCGGGTCGCTAGTTCCATATAAATATATAAAAATGAATACCTATTTCTCTAGGTCACGGCATCACGCGTGAACGGCTAGAACGATTTCGCTATTTATTTTTTATTTTAGGTATTTGTTATTATCAGAAGAATTTTTCTTATAAATTAAAAAAATAAGAAAGTTACGTAAAAAATTAGAAAATTTAATAAAATTAACGACGATATTAGCTTTTTTAGTGTAACCAATATAAACTTTTCTAATGTTACTTTATGGCGTATGACATAACTGTCAGTCGTTTGACAGTTATAGATTTCTATTTTCGTAGTTAAGACAGGACAACACCTGGTAGCTAGTATAAAATAAAAACAGTAAAATTATACAAAAAAAAGAAAACACAACAACAATTATTTTCATTTTTTTTTCACTTAAATCTTATTAGGTATGATAGGTCCTTTATTTAATATCATGCGAAGATGGATGTTATAGGAGTCTACTGTTTTTGTACTTACTACACTACATCTGAGAATAACAGGAAGCAGCTTCTATAGCACGTGCTTTAAACACTATAATCGACCATATTCCTTAAACGATAATGAATAATTAAAGCTATTTAGTTGAAGGGAAAGTAGACTTTAGTAAGTTGAGATAAGATTTAAAGTTTGGAGATAATAAGGCGTTATGCTACTGAAAGAACTGGCGCCACAGGGGCTACTCGAGAAGTATCTGTGGAACAGCTGTCGTTTGATTTAAGGTATGTTACGTTGTAATCAACTTTAATTAATTATACTAGAAAGATAAGATTTGACAATGTACCTACTTATTTGACAAATTAATTGTTAATAGTATTTACAATAAAGAATTTTGTAGCTATTTAAAACATTTATCCAGTTAAATAACAGTAATAAATATTTATTATTTTTAAATGCCTATATATAGTGACAAATAGATACTTACGTCTTAAATTAGCCTGATATTGACATAAACCGGAAGGAAGTCATCCAAATAAATAAACCAATAGTCTGTGACTGATTTTACAACGTGATGCATGACGTGGGGTGAAAGCAATGCTTATTCATCGTTGTCCATTAGCAGCTAATTATAGGCTACTGCCCTCTTCCTTAGCCACCACTATCACTATCAGCTCATCCTACATATCCTATACTAATGGTAGTAGGTAGCCTTACCTTTCTATACCTAATAGTAGAAGCGATGTCTTTCTTTTTGTTATTATTACGGTCGATCATGTCTAAATTATACTTTTATTTAATATAATGATAATAATAATGAGAATATATTTAATTACTAGTGGTATGTTTGTTTGTAATGGATTAATTCAAAGACTACTAACCTATTTAAAATTTAGTTCGCTTCTAGAAAGCTTCATTATCAGCAAGTAACAAAAGCTGTATAAAAAAAAACTCTGCAAAAAAAAAAAAAAAACACTATTTGGCGTGCGTTTCAACTAGTTTGGTATAAGGATCAATAAGCATTTTTTACCATATCTCACTATTCCTTGTACTTACCTGATAGGCCTCATTGCCAATTGGCCTTGTTGCTCTTCTGTTTTGAGCCTGATTTGTGTGATTATAGACTAGCAGCTTTCGCTGGTGTGTCACTTCACAGAGTTCAAATGTGTGACTGGATATTTCATACAAAACCATTTAGCTCCAAAGTAAGCAGAGTTTGTGTTATGAAACATGTGACATGACTGATATACTACTAATTATAGTTTATTTTGTAAATACACACATGATATACATAAAACACCCAGACTCAAGATAAATATTTGCAGATCATACAATTATTTGTTTCGTTGCAGGAATCAAACCAACATCCTTCTGCGTCTCAGACGGCCCTTTGCCCACTGCGCCAAAGAAGTAGTCATACTATACCTACAATACTACAAATCATTTCTGTCTATTTAAATATATTAGCGATATCAAAACGATACACTATCCTAGTAGTACCCGCGTACGCGCATGACTCACGCACGCACCGGTTTGCGATCGCAAGACCTTTTTATGTCGGCAGGAAGCGCGGAATAGTCGGACGTCCGAGAACTCTCACTTATTATTTTTGTTCTTCGTATTTATTGAACCGTGCTCGCGTGATCTATAGCAATAATTCTCATCCATATTGCATGGCTATAGTTTAATGCTCATCCAAGCGTGGGAGACTTTAGCCCACCTTTACGATGATCTAAATAAAACCACTTTGAAAAAGATTATCATTTAAAGTCTTTATGTTGCCCCCTGGAGTGTTGAAAGTTGAACTATAATGCATATGTTTTTACCCACTCAAAACTACAAAATAATAATATGTTTTTGGAAATTAACTTTCCAATCTTATTGTAGAAATGTTAATCTGTCAATAAGTTTGACCTTGCAATTTTTATTCATGTTTTGTCCGTTCGTAAAATAGTCATATTAACAGCTTCCCAGTTCCACCCAATATTTTTCTACCCAGTAGGTATTTATACCTAATCGACCCAAAACAGGAACGTATATCAAATCGTTCCTGTTTCTACCCACTTTCTAATGATTAAATTCAAATAAATGACACAGTAAAAAACTGAAGCAGAAAGACCAGCAGATAAAAAAAAAAATACCTATTATAAGTAAATACTTTTATTCAAAAATAACTCTTATCAGTTTTATTTGTTTGTAAAGAAGTGTAGAAGCATGTAAAATACTATTTCTTATACTATTAATGAAATGAAATGAAATGGTACCAATATAACATTTTCAGTAATCATTTCATCAAGTTAGTATTTTTAATATTGCGGAGACTGTTCTGTTTAGAATGCACTGTGACTCAGATTTTTAGACCAGGTAGATCGGGGCATATGTTTTGAGTCCAATGGTAAAAAAATATATTGGGTTCAGATATCCTGGGTTAAACGGGGAAACACTCGTCTGTTCGGTTTGGAATACACTGTGACTCTGATTTTTAGACCAGGTAGATCGGGGCATATGTTTTGAGTCCAATGGTAAAAAAATATATTGGGTTCAGAAATCCTGGGTTAAACGGGGAAACACTCGTCTGTTCGGTTTAGAATACACTGTGACTCAGATTTTTAGACCAGGTAGATTGGGGCATATGTTTTGTGTCGAATAGGAAAAAATAATATTGGGTACAGAAAGAAATCTTGGGTTTAACACTCGTCATATTTTATCAGTTTGCTTTCTACTTATACCATCTCAAGTCGGTTTATCTACTTTCATCTCGTTAGATCATCGATGGGATGTTCTGATCGTCAAAGGTCAGCTAGGGTATGATTATCGGTAACCTTAGACCTGATTGTATTAGAAGATTATAGGCGGCGGTGGCGGGCTGGTGTGGTCATGATTCTGTAGTTTCGCGAGACTAGCTAAATTTTCCTAAAATATGAATGATCTTGTTTTTATTGCACCAAAGTCCATTTTAGATGATTTTTAAACAATTACGTGTGACTTTTAATCATCATGATTTTCGAGAAAATCCTCGGAAATCAAATGTCAACTATCAACTTTAACTTACTTTAGAACTGTAATTTAAAAGTGTTTCTCTAATTTAGATTTTAGTACAAGCAAAATAAGGTCTTTCGTATGAATTAGATGAATTGAATGATATACAAGAAAATGATTATTTTCACATTTCACTCGAAAAAATATATTGATTACGATATTTCCTACCATTCCTTCAATTCGTTAGTTATTACTGCGTTTCATTTAATTGCTCTCAGACGCTAGTAATTCATTAATTTGTATTTGTTAATCAATAATATAATACATTTATCAATAATAATATACTACGATAGGAATTTCGTTCCAACCGAGTGTTCTACGACACTCACACATTTTTTTTTTACTAATCTTATGAAACTACAGATTCATGGCCATTATCCGTTACCTTTTCGATGATGATATGACTGGCATAAATAAAGACTCATACACAGTGACTACAATCGATAGACCAAATACAGCAGAGCCAAATACGGTATTGATGGTTCCTGTTTCTTTCATGAGAGATATGCCCTCTGTAGTTGACTTATTAAAATATCGAAAAACACGAACGAACTTCGAAAAAGAGAGGTTTTAAAAGTTTGTAGTGTAGTTTAGTATCTAATGCATGAACCGATTTTGATTGTTTGAAAGGTGACTTAATCGAGAGTGTTCTTAACTACGATTTAAGAAAATCTGTTCAGCCATTTGAGCTCTTCACTACATAGTATAAAACAAAATCGATTCCCGCTGTCTGTCTGTCCCTATGTATGCTTAGATCTTTAAAACTACGCAACGGATTTTGATGCGGTTTTTTTAAATAAATAACGTGATTCAAGAGGAAGGTTTATATGTAAAATACATGCATAATATAGAAGAGAAACATTGATAAATTTAGAGGTTTCTAATCATATTAGACTTTCTGTAGTAGGTTTATTTAGTATAAGCATTGCATTCGTGCGAAGCCGGGGCGGGTCGCTAGTTTCTAATAAAGAGATGTGAGCAAATTCCACAAGTCTGATCGATTAAAAATTTGGTGTCCTGTTACATCAATAATATTGCGGGGACATGGTAACCCTGACCTGATGCTGCAGCATCACCTGGAGTCTGCAGGATACTCAATTCACCAACTTACAGCAGAGGTATCGTGATTGGGCTCATTGGAATCTGCTCAATGAATATGAATCTTATCTCGATGAATTTATTTTGCGCTGGGTTTTAAATTTTAATATAATACTTGTGATTGCACCAAATCTGAATTAGAGAGATATTTTTAAATTGACTAAATTGACAGTGATTGGCGTGTGCTCTCATTTTAGACGCCATGTAATTTGGTGTTGATTAAAACTGCAGAATAATTCAATAACGAAAAAAAATGACAATTTTAACTTATTATAATTTTGTAATATAAAACTGTTACTTTAATTTATACTTTGGTACAAACAAAATAAGATCGATCGTATTTTACGAAATATTAGTAAGTCAATATGACCTCTGTGACGCAGTAGGCTAACACCCGCCTGAGATGCAGATGGTTGCGGGTTCGATTCCCGCCGCGGGACAAATGTTTGTATTGTCTTCAAGTATTTGTCTCGGGTCTGGATGATTTTATGTATAATATTTACAAAAAAAAGTATATAACTAGTATATCAGTTATGTGGTACCCATAACACAAGCTCTGCTTACTTTTGAACCAGATGATGTTGTGTGAAATGATGATTTTTTTAATGATTTTTTGATAAGTACCTGACTTAATTTCCTTGGCAGTTCTTCTCCTTCTCTTCCTATAATGACATTTGAATTTATGACAATTTATTCTATTGTCTGTTGTCGTTTAGAATTTTCTTGTATTCTTCGTCGTACAAACTCCACCACTATGAGTATAAATGGGTCCGATTGAAACAACTATTTCTACTAACTAAAACAAAGAAAAACAAATGAGTAAGGACTGGGTGGTGGTGAAATGGCTACAGCTCAGCATAATGCTACTGCATGTTGCCATGCTGCAACGCTGGTCTTCCGCTGAAGCCAATATTGGCTTCATGGACATCCTCAACACAGTTTGCCAAGAGCTATGTTTCTTCATAATAAATATTGTATGGCATTGCCCACTACACCATGCTTGTATAATGCTGACCAGATGACTGATATAATACTTATATATTTTTAAATAGATCAAAATAAATTTAAAAAATCTGGTAGAAAAGTTTATTTATTTTATTTATTTATTTCAAACATTACATTTATCATTACAGGTTTGACCTAATACAATAGAGTACCTAGTCACACACAATATAATTAATACATGTCATACCTAGGGCAAAAAATAAAATAAAAATTTAATCACACAATAATAACAAATAATAATAAGAATATACAATCAAGTTAATGGGCTTAATGTGGAAATGAACAGGATATGTACAAAAATGAAGTCAAATAGATGGCCCTATATAGTTACAAACTGGATCCCCCTAAACTTGAAAAGAAAAAGAGTAAGACCATTTAAAAAGTAGAACGACGAACTTATTAAAGTGGCGGAAAAAAATGGTCAAGGAGAGCAATAAATAGATAAGGACAATTGGCAATCCTTGGAGGAGACTTATATATACTGCCAAGGGCGGTCCAGACTTAAAATCCAATTAAAAACAATCTTAAATTATGTATTTTGAATGTGGAAATATATAAAAATACGAGATTTCGTTTACTTGGATGGCATATTTTTTCCAGCTATTTTGATTTATAAACCAATTTTGATGAAATTTGCCGAACCTATTTTTGGGACCAATCAGAAAGTATACCCTTTTACATAAAAAAATACTTTTAAAGAAGTTCATGAACGGTCGAGTTATCAGGTAACAAACATTGAAAAAAGACAACTGATTTTAGAATCCTTGTTTTGAAGTCGGTTAAAAACCATGAAGTACGCCGCAAGCACGGTTCATAACTTTCAAGTACGTATACAATAACAGGATGTACGAGTTACTCACTAATCTTATTACATAAAGGTTGTGTAACCCAGTACAAGTGCACTTAATTACACATAATCTATTAATTACTAACTGACAGTTCGTTACTAGCTATTGTTGGGAGCACTTTCCATCTGTAATGGTTTTTGAGGAGACTTAGCCTTTGTCTTCGAGTCTGTTTATCGGGGCTTCTACTGCCATCGTCAGATAATGTATTTCTATCTTTTCTTAATACAACAGGCTTACTTAAACCACATTCTAAGTAAAGTAGTCAGTATGAGCAGTTGAACCTAATAAGGCTAAGTGGATTAGATTTCAATTTCCATCCGCCACTTCGAGACATTTTAATTTCACCGGGAATCCTGCTCTCGGAAATGTAGATATTGGAATGCTGATCAATCATTCTATGAAGATGCTTTCAAAACATCTCTATAGGATGGTCGATGCTTTTAAGAAAACACAAGATAACTCCAAAGTTGAATCAAAAGTTACGGTAAAATGAGGATGTCTCTCTTTATTATTCATCCTCAGTTCTCGAGTAGTATCTTCTAAGTTCTTAGATATACATAGATGTATATAGATATACATACCATATCTAACCAGAGGAGTAAGTCCTAGAGACTATTTGGAGACACTAAACTGGTTAAGACGAGCGTCATGGATAACAAAATCTAATGTTGAATGTTACTTTAGTTCCAAATTGTCTAGTTGTTCTTTGCTCCACATCTGTTCCGGTCACTGACTTCTTATTGCCATTACTTTAAGAAACTTTCAAAACTTGGGTTGAACTTGGCAAAATCACAATTCTTCTGTCGCCAATCTGTTTAGTTTGAGTTGAATTCTCCATTCAACAACGGTCAAAGGTCACCCAGTTTGGATTCCAGCTAGTAAGCATTAAGTGGCTCTCCTTGCAAAATAAAACGAAATACTACTGCTTTGCATATTAATTTAAAGACATAGCGTCCCATTGTATTTTGCGTCGGTAAAAAATTTAGATATTTCCTGTAGCTTTCCGTTTCCTGCTCTCGAAGCTCAAATATATTAGTAGTGCAAATTAAATTGTGGTATGTAGGGATAAACTTTCGTGAGTTGTTTCGTATTATTTTGTCGATGGAGGCATCGACACTGTTTCGTTTCATCTAGAGAATCTTCATCAGGGTGAGTTTGATCCGCGGTCCGCTCGTTGCCGCTCGAGTTCACTGTTCGCACTGAACCGTGAACAACACTGAACAGTGTCGATGCCTCCATCAACAAAATAATACGTGAATAAAACCCGTGTTTATCAAAATGTATAGAAACATTGGTTTGTTATACTTCTTCGTCTGCATTTGGTTTTTCATCACCCAGATTATTCTATCTACCTACCTAATTCTGGTAGATAATGATAAGTTTTAATTGACTATCGGGCTTGGGAACGATTTAGTGAAAGAAAGGTCGATTTCCTATGCATAAGACTCTTCAAAAGCCCCGCTTTTCTATAGCGCATTCGTTTTTTAATCCAATTAATTATGATAATACTAGGGCATTAAAGAGCGGGGACATTTGCATATCGATAGGTAACATTATCGAGTAACGACGTAGACGAGACGGCGCATATCCGCGTCGTCCGCCTGTGACCCTTATTCAACGAGCACGCGCGTCCCGCGGCCTTCGCGCCTGCATTTGTGCAGTCAACGCGCGTCGATTGACTAGTGTTGGGAAATCATCGATATCGATCGAAATGTTTACTGGTTTGGAAAAGGATTTTAACGTATAACCATTTTTTTTCCGTGGTTACTATTACAATGTACCATTGATAGTACCTACTGTGTTTTTTTTGACGTAATATCAACGATAGTACAACGGAAAAAAAAAACACCACATTAATGGTACTATATCTACGTTTAATTTTTCTGGTGCTACGGCGGCCGCTACCGTGGCACTTTCGTTTTGCTCTCTCGCTTTGATTTCTATACTCAAACATAACCTAACCAACTGGTTACTTACATCTAACATAAATTATTGATGACCACGGATAACAAAACATAATATTTGCCGTGGTACTATTGACGTAATGGAACGATGGCAAATAATAATTTCCTCAGTAACAAAGATTCATTCGATTGGTACCTGGTTAAAGGAACATAATGATCAATTCATCACACACACCAGGTCATTATCCTAGTATGTAATTATTTCAGTGATTTATTTAATGTGTAATTTTAATTAAGATACCGTGCACAGAAAGTATTCCATGCCATGTTGGTGTAATAATATCGTAATTTGACAACAATCATAATATTTACCTTGTTCTTTTAACTGATGGCACCTTTCAACGTTATCTACGTTTATCTATCTGATTTCATCGATAACATTTTTATTTGTTTATCGAAAACATAACATCCCTTATTATTGTTTTCGTTATCGTACGAGTCTACGAGGATATAAAATTAATTGTTATTCTATAAGCGTGATTCGTCGGTCTCCTTTCTCTAAAGATTCGAAGATTCATATGTTTCAGAGAAAAGTTTAGAGAAAGTTAACAGTACCTATCTGTAAGTATTGCCAACATATTTTCTTGTATTATTCTTAAATGTATTTAACATTTATTCAGTTTCATTTAATGAACCGTTTAAAGTTGAAATAGCTGTAACCTGTTTTAATAAATAATCTAATATATTATATTAAATGACGGCCTTTAGATCTGTCTCTCAATCTGTCTACATCAAAAGCAATATTAGCAATATCGTGCGAGAAAAAGGACATGCTTAAAACTAAAATTTAATAGGTGCATGTTTCTATTGAAACAGGTCATATTTATGTAAGTAGGTAGTAATAACGGAAATATAAGTACACAGGCACAGAACAAAATACACATCTACACAGAAAAGCACAGAAATAAATAACTATTTGCTGACAATGCACACAACATCAGTATTTAGAAGTAGTGTGCATTATGTATCCTACCTACAATTTTTTAAGGCTCCAATAGGTAGGTATGATATCAGAATGATCCTTTCAACTTTTGGTTAACTTTTGGTCCAGTTATGTCATTTGTATTTTTGGACAACTCGTTGCAATCAGCATTTCGAGCAAAAGTTGATTTCCTTGAACATTTAATATTGGCATGAATTATTGTAATATTTTATCAATATTCAATTTTGTTACAGTAGACCTGGTTACGTCTTTGATTTACCTATTTAATTTACTTTGAAATAATTCTTCATACGATGAACTTAAGAGAGATAATCTGTATCTTATAATCACATAGTTAGTTAGAGTGGTGCTTTAGTATGCTCTATCCTTGTCATTCTAAAGTCAAAGAATAGAGAGGGCTACAGATTTAAACAATTAGTTAGCTAGTGTGTGTTTATAAGATAGCCCCTTAGTTTTTTTTGTACGACACAATAAAAATCAAATACTAAGAAACTTACCTCCTTCATGTAACCAAGATTTTTCAGAAGTATATGATCGAACTAATGCAGTTATCATCAACATTGGCCTTCGTTCATCTGTTGAAGATGATTGAGGTGGGGTCAGTAAAGTTACAGAGTAGTTAATTGTAATTGAAAACTTTCGTTCATGGATCCACTCCAGCAAGCTGAGGTGGGTAAAATTTCCTCTTCACTGACGTCACTCTGCCTGGGATTCTGTTTGATAGCGCAGGCCTTCCCAGGTACCCACACTAACGGCTGGCGCCGAGCCGGGCTTGTTTCAAGTTTTCCTTTAGCTCTTCTGTTAGTCAGCAGGAGGAAACCCCCTGTAACGACATTGAAAGGTCCATATAACTTCGGACGTCATGTCCGGTAGTTGTTATAGGCAATAAACACAAGTTTAAATATGTGTGTAGTATAGGTATAGTTTATGCTTATGAAAGAAAGAATGAAAGAAAGAAACCATTGATAATTATTAAACTAAATATTATGCTGTTACTATAAAAACGCTTATAAACTTCCTTCGAGTGGGATGTTTAATTTTTCGAGAGTTCTTCATAAAATCTCTGGCTAGTAGTTTTATTGAACTATGCCTTTATCGAATTCTGAAACCAAACAACTTGACACAAACGCAATAGCTTTGATCAACAAAATTTTGCACAATTCTTTACTAAAATTGCTGTTTTCAACACTGCCATTTCGTTGCAATGCCGAATTGTTTGTCTGCTTTGAAACAATATGATTGAGAGCATTGCTCAGTATTGGTGTTCAAGGTCATTTGCGACACCTACACTACCCAAGACGCTTTGATTTGAGAGGTGAGCTTTTGCGTTTATATCAATTTCTGTGCAATTTTTATTTAAACATGGTTATTTGCATCTTAACTTGAACACTGCCAAACCACTGCTTAAGATTTGCCCTGACACTATTTGTCGCTAGTTAACAATTACGTTTTAAAAACTAAAAAGACAACCGACTTCATGTATAAAAAAGTCAAATATCAAAATTTCGGTCCAAGTGGATGACATATTTTTTCAGTTTTTTTGATTCAAATCAATTTTCAAATGATAAAAATCGATATTGATTTTTATGAAATTTATATGGGACCAATCGGGAAGTATATCCTTTCACATGAAATCAGATGTTTTCAAATTAGTTCATAAATGGCAGAGTTATGAGGTAACCAACATAAAAATACAGTCGAATTGAGAACTTCCTCCTTTTTAGAAGTAGTTTGAAAAGAAATCGCATACTTAATTATTCAGGGTTGGGATAGAGCTTCTTATAGTGTCATTAGTTATTTCAAACCAGTGTGGTGAAAAGATTAAAGAGCGCCAGAGGTTTCTGTTGTGCACTTGACACATGTCTTCGAACTTTTTAGATTTTGCGACATATCGGTTTCCTCACAATGTTTTGGGGTAGAGCTAGGGTAGGATAGAACCCCTATATTGTTCACGTCATTCTGTGTGTTCAGTTTATTGAATTGGAAAGTGTTCAGACAAGGTGAATTAGGGTTAAAAGGGTTAGAAAGCCTAGGGCGGGTGTAATTCTAGCTAGTAGGTACAGGTATAGATAGGTAGACTAAAGTTAGCTTGCATATTGATTGTTATCTGAGATTGTATATAATCAGATTTATAACAAAGTGTTATCTTCTTAATACAATGATAAATAATACTGGACACAGCATCATCTAGCCTCAAAGTAAGCATAGCTTACTTAATATCGTAAATAATATGTGACATAATGTTCGGTTATGCTCTCATTTAGGATCACTGTGCCTGAGGTAATGAAGTTGTCTAAGATTTTTGAAGTGATAACTCCTTATCGGAGGGAAAACCGTTCGTTACGTAACGCGTTACGGCGCCAATCTGCCTTGCTTACCTTTCTCTCACGCATACGGTAGCAGTAGGCAGGCTCCTCCTCTCTCACTCTAACCCCACAGAGCTAGTTAGATTAGCTTAAGTTATCACTTCTGTCGGGCGTCCCGAGAATCCCGAGACGCACACTTTTTTTTAGGCCCTTGATCATCTCGCTCGTAAATAGTAACTTGATCCGGTAGACAAAATGTCTCTGTTTTATATCATTTCGATATGTTCCGCCTCCCATTGAAGTTGTCAGGTGTGAAACTTGCGACATCCTGTCATTCATATCTGTTTAAGCTGTGTTATAAAGTATCATATTTTATGCATGTATTTGTAAATATATAAGTACTAGCTGCTGCCCGCGGCTCCGCACACACCTACATAAAAATTAGCCTATGTCCTTCTCCAAGGTTCCATCTATCTCTATACCAAAATTCATTTAAATCGGTTCAGCGGCTTAGGCGTGAAAACATGACTAACAGCCAGACTGAGTTACTTTCACATTTATAATATTAGTATAGATTCTATCAATCATCTGCATGGTAATATGGAACTCTTGATACAATCAATGTATATTAGTTTCATGGCATTATTACATGGATTATTACGGTTTCTATCTCAGTTACTATTCATATGACAGCTCATCAACATTAACCTTCCGTAATACCTATTTATTAATATATATTTATATCTATTATTATTATTGTTGTTTAAACATTTGTTTTACTCGGTGTAAAGAACACCGAACAACTGGAGTGCACGGGCCTAAGCCAAGTGCGCCCCAGTGTTAGACTGAGCTTCACCAGGAAGTTCAGTTTGTAAAAACATTCTCACTATTCTACACGTATTTAAAATAGCTGCTTTCTGTAAAAAAATATACGTGTGCTTTGGTAGGTCTAAGTACTCTAACGATTGGAAGAGTTGTTTGGGAATGACGCCGGTTGATGACAGCGCTATCGGGACTATTGAGACCTTTTGCAGACGCCACATTCTTGTGATTTCGTTTTTCAAATCAACGTATTTGGACAGCTTTTCTGAAATGGTGTTCTGTAGGTTGTGTGTGTTAGGGATAGCGATATCAATTAAGAGGGCTGTGTGATTGATTTTGTCCAGGAGAGTTAAATCGGGCCTATTAAAGTGTACGGTCTTGTCAGTAAGGATCGCTCTATCAAAGTAAAGTTTATGAGTACTATTCTCTAGCACAATTTCGGGTGTGTATTTGTAGTAAGGTGTTGGTTTTTTGGATGTGTCTATAAGTTTATATTTTCCTGCAAGTCTTTGGTGGATGATGTTGGCCACTTGATCGTGTCTGTGCTTATAGTCACTTTGTGCGATCGCTTTGCAGGCCCCCTTTATGTGCTGGATTGTTTCAGAAGCGCTGTTGCATCTTCGACACATGTCCGTTGTTAAGCTACGTTGCTTCATAATATATTTCTGATAATTGCACGTCTCTATCACTTGGTCTTGAATGGCAACCATGAACCCTTCAGGCTCTGGAAAGAGTTCACCTCGGCTGAGCCATTCGTTCGACGCCTGTATGTCGACGGTGGGTTGACTCAAATCGTGGTGGTGCCTTCCGTGGAGAGACTTACGGGTCCATTCGTTCACTAATGTCTGTCTATCTATCTGTTTTTCATTGTTTTGTTTATTGGAATCTATTAAATTAAATGGTGTGAGTTTATGATCCAATCGGACTACTGATTGGTGCAGAGATGATGTTTCAGCTTTTGTGTGAAAATATGATCTTAATGTTGTTATTTGTTTGTTGTGCAGGTTCTGGATGTTAATAATACCTCTACCACCTTCAGCTCGAGGAAGAATTTGTCGTTGTATACATGCACGTGGGCGGTGCTTTCGGTGTTTCGACATAGTGACATTAATAACCCGTTGTAGATTTTTTATTTCAGTTTTGGTCCAGTTGATAATACCAAATGAGTAAGTAAGGACTGGGAGAGCGTACGAGTTAATAGCTTTTGTAGTGTTTTTGGAGTACAACTGGGATTTTAGAATGGAATTTAGTCTATGTTTGAAGTTCTGAGTTAATTTATGTTTTATTTCTTCAGAGTGAATTTGTTTTGACTGATGATAACCTAAATACTTATAAGTTTCATTTTCATATAAAGGCTCTATTATTTCGCCGCTTTGCATTTGATATGCGTGTTGATGTGTGTACCCTGCTTTGACTAAATTTATTCTACATTTGTCGATTCCAAAGTTCATTGCGATATCTTTTGAAAACTGTTCCGTTATATGTATAATGTGTTCTAAATTTTCTTGACTAGGGGCATAAATTTTGATGTTGTCCATATAAAGAAGATGGCTTAGTTTATACTTTGTGTGGTCAATCTGTCCGTCGCGAGTGCAGTATAGCCCATTTTAGTTGAATTTAAGATGTTGGATAGGGGGTTTAATGCAAGGCAGAACCACAAAGGACTGAGTGCATCTCCTTGGAAGATACCACGCTTTATCCGTATTGGCTCTGTTTCTATATCTGCACTGGATGTTTGTGCGTGGAGTCTGGTTGCCCACCTAGTCATGGTATGGGTTAAAAACTCTACGAGTTGTGGGTGTATTTTATATATCTGCAAGATTTTAATAAGCCACGTATGTGGGACAAAATCAAAGGCTTTTTTGTAATCTATGTAGATAGTGTGTAAGTCTTCTTTGGATTTCTGTACCTTGTTTAAGACAATTGAATCTATGGTAAGCTGTTCTTTACACCCTTGACTAAATTTTCTGCAGCCTTTTTGTTGCTCTACAAGTATTTTGTTCGTGTCTACATGGTTATATATCAAGTGAGACAAGCATGCAGTAATGATCTTGTAAATTGTCTGTAAACATGTGATGGGCCTATACTTAGCAGGGTTTGATGTGTCATTCGTGTCTTTCGGGATCATATAGGTGGTTCCTTCTGTGATGTAAGTTGGAAGTGTATCAGGGTTTGCAATGAAGTTATTGATGTGGTTATAAAGGTAAGGGTGTATTGATGTTAGTTTTTTATACCAATAACTGTGAATATGGTCGGACCCTGGAGTCTTCCAATTGTGTGTTGTTTTCAGTACTTGGCGGTACACTTCTATAGGTATATTTTCAAATTTCATAGAAACTAAGTCTGCATAATGTATATGCTCTTTCTGGATCCATTCGGCTTCCTCATTTAGTTCCGCAGGGTTTTCCCATATGTTAGCCCAAAACTGGCGCAGTTTTGTAGGGTCTAATGCATTGTGCGTCTGGTTCGTAGTCATAGCAGTCGGTGCTGATTGGTTGCGAGTGTTACTCATCAGTGTTTGGTAAAATGTTCTCTCATTATTGTTAAACTGGTTGTTTTGTGTTTTACGGAAATAACATGCTTTGTAGCGTCTAAGACGACTACTTACGACTATTAGTTTTTGTTTTAAGGTGTCCAGGTAATGACTAAAGTTTGTGTTCGGGTCTTCATGGATGGTGTGTGGTTTATATTGATCTACTATTTTATTTATTTGTTTAGTGAGTGTCCTACTTCTATTTCCTTGTATATATTGTGTCAATCTGCCTATCTTTTTTCTAAGATCACTTATCTTTCTTTCAAGGCGTTTCTGCCAGTTGGGTATGTTGTCTCGTTTATTTTGATTTGGGAACTCGTCTGGTGGTAGTTTGAGATGTTTCGAACCGTTGGCTTTTGCTGTGGTCCATGCCACACAATAGATGATGGTTTGGAGAGTTTCAAAATCTGTTTCGATAGTTACATTTTCGGGTAGGATCACTTTATTAAAATAACTGACAATCTTTCCAAGGTTTTTTGACGCATTTTGTTTTGGGATAAAGGGTCTTTTTTCTGGATTGGTGTTGCTTAAGTATTGTAGAGCTTCATTAAATATATGATCTATTTCTTGGTTTCTATCTTCATCGGGTCTGATGTTTAAATTTGTTTGTGTCGGTGTCGGTTTGTGAATGTCATTTAAAATACTTGGGTCAGTGGTTTCCATTGCATCATACCAAACTGTTGTGTTGAAGTCTTCTTGTGGTGGTTCGTAATTCGTGTTTGTGTTTGCTACTAGAGTACCTAATTCGTCAGCGATCTCCTGTCGAATATGTTTGAGTCTGTCCTCATCAATGTATTGGTTTGCTATAATAACACGTCTTTGGTCGGCAACACGTTGTTCACTTACATGAGCAAGGTGAGGGAAAACACTGATAAAGTTTTGATGCAGAGGTTTCCTATATGCAGTTTCATTCGTTTCTAATCGAGTTATTGTATAATACGCTCTTAATATGAATTCATTGTGCTCGTGCGTCCAGTGCACTCGCTGTGAGAGTAGTGCTTGAGAAATGGGATGTTGTATTTGGTTCTGCTGTTCTTTAAAATAAGTATCTACTTCAGTTCGTATGTCGGCTACACAAATTGCACTCAATAAATTATTGCGAACAATTGCGCGGCGTTGGTCACCTACTCTTTGTCTGCTGACTTGCATTTCTGGGTACTTTTCAATGAATTTAGTGTGCAGTTCTGTGAGGTATGCTCTGGTTTTAGATTCTTGAATGGTGATTATGAGATAAGTGCGCAGGATAAAGATGTTCATTTCTTCAGTCCATTTTTTGCGCGCACGTTTAGCTTTGGATTATCGACAGGATTATCGACAGTAGTCGCCTGTACAACCCTAATGAAAACGATGATTAACGAGAAAGAGAAGAAAGCGGGGATGGTTGAGAGTTATGGTTGAAGTAAGAGGAAGATGAAGAAGGAATAGATGAGAAAAGAGATGTTGGTGAGGAATTTGATGATTGGGCTTCATGGTCCTGTTCAGCCCTATCGATACGGCTCGGGCCCTGTTCCTCAATAGGGGCCAGCCGTGTTACTCCCACGTCAGCTGCACTCGTGGTGCTGCTACGTACTGTGCTGGCTGGAGATGTGCTCCGGCTTGATCTTCTCAGCGGTCGTAGGTTGTACCTCCTGTTGGGCTCACTTTGTTCGGGTTCCCCGGCAGAGGGCCGCCCATTGCCCTCGCCACCGATGGCTTGCATGCTGTGACGTCCAGCATCGGCTCCAGACGTGCCCCGGCGATCACCCCCGGGAAGCGACCGTAAACGTATATTCTTACTTTTCTCCATCATGATGGGTTTTGCCATTTCCCTTTTTTGTCACCCGCTAGGTTATTTCATTGCGAGTCCGCCCCTCACGTGGCTTAGATCGTCAGCACGGACGTAGGGTTGAGCTTTAAGGGGCTTATTATTATTATTATTATTATATTTAAACAAAGTCGTGTTAGTTACACTATTTATAACTCGAGGACGGCTGAACCGATTTTCATGATTCTTGATTTGTTGGATTTGTTTCCGCCCGGAATAGCAGAGTAATTATTAAAACATAACAAAATTAGTAAAATAAAAAAAAAGTGTATTACTTTAAACTATGTATCTATTATATAGTAGTGAGTTCAGCAAAGTCGGGCAAAGTGCTTTTATGTGATACTTTTTTAAAACGAAGGACGTAAACGACAGCTAGTAGTAAATAAAAGCTGTTTACAAACTAAAAGCAAAATAACAAAGGGGTAAAATGGGGTGTGATAGTTTGTATGGGATCTTTTAAACGGGTAGTGTGATTTCTTAGAAACTTGGTTTGGATACCTTAAATGAAAAATAAACGGACACGTGTATCAGGATTTTATAAATAACCCTCATAAAAGAGTAAAATGCGGTGTGAATGTTCGTATAGAAACTAATGGGTCAGGTGATTGGTTTGAAACTTATGAATAAAATTTGGCAAGGAGATAAATTGCATCCTGGGAAAGGATTTAAGCTTCAATTCCTTTCAAAAAAAATGCGGACGTCGCGAGCAACAGCTAGTTTATAGATAAAGGAACAACAAATAAATTATTTTTATAAACAGAGCATTTTTCAGGTGACTATTAAGGTAGGTTATTCGTACGTAGGTTCCACGTCTAAGGTTCGTCTCGAGGGTGAGGGTAAACTTTGCACGAGTGGGTAGGCTATATACTGTTATATAAACTGTGACGAGGGGACACTGGGGAGATTAATAACTGTCTGGAACGGAAACTTTCCCTGGCACGTTACTGACGTACCTGCCTCGCCCCCCTTAACTATTTTTGTACATCCAAGTGCAGTTTGCTAGTGGTCGGGAAATGAGAGTAATCATGTAGTTATAGTAGACCTGAGGAACAAAATCTAGAAAATTTATGAAAAGCTTAATTTGTGCAAGGGAATATCAAATTGTATGGGTATTCAATAAATAAATATTGGTAGACACATGACCATCTAGCCCCAAACTATGCATAACGTATTAAGGGAATCAGATAACTGTTATACCGAGAAAACCGACTAATATAAATTTGAGCCGATATCCACTATTCATCCACTTTTTTTTTAAACCATGTAAGTTTTTATATACGCTTTTGCGAAATTCGTACACCACTAGAAAGTCACAGGAAAGCAAAATAATTAAATTTTCTTGGATAACATAATTTTTCAGCTATTTTAAATGGAAAAAAAATATAACCGAATTTAGAACCTCCTCCTTTTTTATGTCGTGTCGGTTAAAACACATCCATGTTTATCACACTAATGTCTTGTGAGGGAATCAAACCCTCAGCGCAGTAAAAATCCATTTTCGTCCATTTTCTCATCGTTTTTCAAAATTTTGGCATCTTTTCCTTTACAATAAAATTGCCAAATCTTGTGACATTAAAAATAGATCTGCTAGAGTAACAAAAGTGATCACCTTCATATTTCTTCTTTCTCTAACCTACAGCCAAACCGAAGATTTACTAAAAGTTGTTCATAACGACTTCTCACCACAGAATGTCTCTCTGCGTGAGAGTACGCAGAGCTCATACTCTAGTTTATCTTTTCCGCATTTATATAGGTAAACCTAATTTTCCTTAAATTCACAAGTTTGCACCACATATACATTGTAATCGTCGAATGGCCCCCACAATACAGGCATAGCCTAGTGTGGGGATCATCGGTACATATTTTAACTAAAATGCAAAATATACCTGTGCCTCAACTAAATATTAAGCTATGTAGTAGTTAATAAGTTTCTCGTTTTGTAATAAACATTTTCCTCTTTTTTTCTCTTTCAAAAAGCAGAGCTAATAGTCCAGTCAAATTGTATTATAGACTTTAATAAGATACATTGAATTAGTAAGATAACTAGTTTTGTTCATGCTCTTTTATTTATATGCATTCAATTAGCTAAATCCTATTTCCGTCAGTCATTATCATTAGAATTTTCCTGTGTGTTAATGATGACTATTTAAACATGTGACGCTGTTTGCTATGCTGCTATCAAGCTGAAGGCTATTTACGATGGGGGCTTTACATTACAATACCTAGTACCTATGTAAACATAAAATATGATAGATATCACTCACTATTATACGTAGGTGAAATGCTGTGTTTAAGACGATGCCCTCAGCAGATTAACTTTTGTAAGGAAAAAATGAGTCTTTTTTTTATCGCTATTTACTTAGTGGCTATTTGCTCGTTAATTTAAGGAATAATAGTTATAAAAGAAATATATTATGTATTATCTATATTTTGCCTCATATTTCCTGGTTTCAAAATGTTAACTAACTATACATTTTGGTAAACACGGGTTTACACGGGTAAACACCGACATCCGGATGAAGATTCTCTAGAATTATAGATGAACTAGCTGTTGCTCGCGAGTTTGTCCGCACTTTTTTGAAAGGAATTGTAGATCAAATCCTTCCCCAGGATGCAATTTATCTCCTTGCCAAATTTTATTGATAAGGTTCAAACCGATCACACCCACCATTAAAAAGTTTTCATAGAAACATTCACACCTAATTTTTCTTATGAGTTATTTCGAAAAATCCTGAAACACGTGTTCATTTATTTTGCATTTTATTTATTCTTATCAAGTTTCAAGCAAATCGCACCACGCGTTAAAATGTTTACATTACATACATTCGTTTTCACCCCTTTTCAACCTCTTAGGGGTCGAATTAAAAAAAAACCCGCTTTAATGGGTAAAAGGAAGCTACTATCCAAATATCAGCTTTCTAGCTTCAGCGGTTCTGATTCATTATCGCAGAGCCAACTCTGCGATGTTACATATCTACTAACCATGGGATTCCACGACTAAGAGATTCGAAAACCGTCTTCTCGATTGAAATTCGTGTTCTTTTTAATTTCAATCGTCTCACGAAATGTAGGTAAAATACAACATATATGTGGGAGACTAGTTATCGGTCTCCTTCATTCTCTCTTTCTCTTAAGGTTTTTCGTAACGCGTTTTCATAACGTAACGCGTTACATTTTTTCTCGGCTAGGTCCCCTCGCCAACCCGCGATAAGGAACTTGGTTCAGTAAGAAATATATTAAATTAAGAAATAAATAAATAAATGTCAGATCAATTTCATAAACTCGGGTTTAACTCATGTATATTTTGTCGATTAGACACCGACACTGTTTCGATTCACCTAGAATTCTAGTATCTTCATCAGGGTTTGATCCGCTGTTGCGTTGCCGCTCGGGGTCACGGATCGCACTCAGAAACTGAAATGTGAGATCTTTAGATTAGGTCCAAGTGTCTCAAATTCACCGCGTGCTCCGCTATCGCTGATTTGTGAACCTGGCAGTTTTCAACTGCTGCAATGTGCTTTGCAAACCTGCAAACCTATTCCAACATTTCAAAAGTTTAAAGTTTAATAAAACCATTATTAGGTGATGATTTTTGCCCTGTTTTCTTTTTTAACCATCTTTCAATATAAATATTGGCACATCAGATACGAAAAAAAAATAAGCCTCTTTTCAATATTTTAAGGCTCTGCTCATCGATCTCGCTTTCCAATTATTTATTTATTTATAAATCCCATTTCAATTAAAGAACCCTTGTAGATGACATTGACGAGTGCGGGTGTATTGCCGTAATTGCCTGCTCCGACCAGATGTTTTGAGGAATGTAGAGGTTTGCTTTATTTACTTCCTTGTAAAGGTACTTCTTAATCTACCATCACTTTCGCTTTTTCCAGCGGATCTGATAACTTTATTATGTTTACCGATGAATCTTTTTGAGTTCTTCCGCTTTGCATTGCAGATTTGTTTCTTCTTTATCCGGCACGCAATCTTTAATGTTTTCTCTTTAAATGTTGTGCCGTTTCTAGAAAGATATAGGGTCTATTTTATAAACACACACTGTCTAATGAATTGTTTAAATCTGCATCTCCATTCTTTGACATTAGAATGACAGACCCTTTAGATTTTTAATGAATTCCCGACGTTTCGGTTATGTTATAATAAAGTAATGTATCTAATTAAATTTATTAAAAGATAATCCCTACTGATATTATAGATACGAAAGTAACTCTGTCTATCTGTTACATTTTCACACCTAAACCACGGATCCGATTTTGATAAATTTTGGTATAGAGAAAGATTGGACCTTGGAGAAGGACATAGGCATAGGTGGCAATTCGGTTGGTTCATTTCTAAAATTAGGAATTGTCTAAAATATATTTAGTTAGTCATAGCATTTGTAAAACCTATTCGGTTAGTACCATCTAACTAAATTAGGAATGCTTAATTAAATTAGATAAAATTAAATTGGGATAAGTTAGTAACAGCAGCATACCAAGTTTCATTTGACACTTCTAAACCTAATTTTAGCTAAAATTTGTTAGGTTGGTGCCAACAGAATTGAGGCCATAGGCTACTTTTTATAAGCAGCTTGTACGCTATAAATACCTATTAACTGACGACCTCTGTGGCGCAGTGGGCGAAGGCGTATCTGAGACGCAGGAGGTTGCGGGTTCGGGTATTTGTCTCGGGTCTGGGTGTTTCTGTGTATAATATGTATGTATTTACAAAAAACAGGATTTAAATATTATCAGTCATGTAGTACCCATAACACAAGCTCAGTGTGCTTACTTTAGAGCTAGATGCTGTGTGAAATGTCCAGCATTATATATTTATTAACTAGTAAAACAATATTAATTCTAATCGCGAAAGTGAAATATTAATTCGACATTTTGGATATAAAGTTGAATTATGATGACACACAAGGATAAGGCTTCTTGTCTTACACTTTTCGATGTAAATCTCTATGAGTACTCCGCCTTTGTAGTCTGCTTCTATCATTAGTATCGGGTCGATCTCTGTGATTACTTTCAAAATGTTTTATGG
Source organism: Lampropteryx suffumata (assembly GCA_948098915.1). NCBI lineage: Eukaryota > Metazoa > Arthropoda > Insecta > Lepidoptera > Geometridae > Lampropteryx > Lampropteryx suffumata. The sequence continues at coordinate 14,673,865 of OX402558.1, read as the reverse complement.
GTTGTAAGTTCATAAAAGTGTACGTGAGAAACCAGTGATTTCTAGGATAAGACATAACGTTTATAAAGCTTTAAAAATTTTCGGTATAACTTTATGTTACTGCTTATTTTGTAGTGACATTGACCTTATTTATATGACCCGCGGCTTTGCCCACGTGGTTGATAAAAAGTAGCGAGATATAAATTGAACGAATGAATGTTTCGGAAACATTACGATGCATAGTCGCGGTTTTAGCGGTTTGACCATGATCCCGAGTGAATTTTTTAGAATCCTTTCTTAGCGAGCACCTACGGCCCTAGAGGAAGCTGCATACCAAATTTAATTCCAATCCGTTCGGTGGTTTCTGAGATTTCGTGATGAATGAGTGAGTGGTATTTGACAAATATATAAGTAGTAGATATCTTGACGTCTAGGTACAGAATACAAGTACATAAGGCGGTATCAACGAGACTCTTACTACGACGCAACTCTTGACAAATCAGCTCGCACATTCACAAGTGTCTAATATTATATTTATCTACATAGTATCTCTCTTTCTATCACGTAACTCTATCTTGCCTGGAGCGGCATAATAAACACCCCGATAAATAAAATTTTTTGACTTGTCAATCTCTAGATAATTGATTCAGGAGTGACCTTGCGGAAATCCATTACAAAACATTAAATTGATGAACAAAATGATGGAATGAATTTATTTTTGAGGTTCCCTCTGTGGATTGTGTGCGCTTTTACTAACGCTTTGCATGGCTTTTTAATTGCGAGAGGGAGGTGCAGCGTCTGCATGGTGTCTAACTCATTGAGAATAGATTGGCGGAATACTAAATATTTGTCCATCTATTTAATGTTTTGCCAATCTCTAGATAAGATCATTATCCACTTATTTTGATTAGATTCAGAGCTATTATTCATTGTCTCTTACTCATTTTTCGCACATTATGTAGTCCTTAATGAGTGTACTACATCAATGAATTATTGAAGCCGAATGTGGGCTCTGACCACGATCACGATGTTGTAAACAATACTTTTGTAGCCAGATATACATGTTTGATAATATCATAGAGAATAGGAGAGCACGACATTGTTTTTGTATGTAAACATAATATGAATCGTCACCTAACTCATCTGTAAGTAATCACTTACCTATCTCCTTTGTTGCCTCCATGCCATGCATGCATGACATGACACAGGCTCATGCAGGCAGGTCGATACACCTCACGTTTGAATCCCCATACATGCAAACATTCGCACTCTTCACATTAAATAAATAATGCCGGACATTTCACACAGCATCATCTGGCCTGGCCGTCTACTTTGCATGTTGTACTTATGTAGATGTGGCGCAGTGGGCTAAGGTCCGGCTGAGACACAGAAGGTTGCGGTTTCGATTCCCACCGCGGGACAAATGTTTGCATGATCTGCAAGTATTTGTCTCGGGTCTTTCTATGTATGTATTTAAAGAAAAAAGTATATAAGTAGTATATCAGTCTTGTGGTTACCCATAACACAAGCTCTGCTTACTTTGGGGCCAGATGATGCTGTGTAAAATGTCCGGGATTATTAAATTATTTATTTATCTCACTGACAACATAACATTAAATAACTATGCTAATTAACCCTTTGTGTGGAAAAATAAATCATTTTAACGATTATTATTAGATATTAATGTCTCGGTAAGATTGATGTTTTTGTAAAATTAAAATAGGTTACCTGGGGTTTCTTGAGAGTAACAAAAAAAACCAGAACAAGTTGAACAGTACTAGTTACTAGAATAACCCGGACTATTTTGTCAGATCAAATGCTTCATTAAACACATCATGTATTATGTAAATGGAGTCACACATGCATAAACTGTCTAAAATGACTGATGTAACGATAGGACATATTATCATAAGAATTCGTAGGTTTTTTTTACTAGCAGACTAGATCACCTTGCGCTGTACCGATTCATTAGTCTGTGGTACCCCTTTTGAATGGAATCCTGATAGCACACCCACTAAGCTGTGCCTAATATTTTGTTTAGGTTTAATATAAATGTTTTGCAATACCCAGTTGGTTTTCTAGGTATCTTAAATGAGGACTAACAAGCGAGTAGTTTACAAGCTTTTGCCTTTTTGGATCTTGTAAATTGGGTACCTAGTCTTGTAAATTGGGTAGTAGTACTACTTGATGGAAGGACCTTACTACTAATCTACTGCGAATCTTGCAGAAGGTTGCGGGTTCGGTTCCCGTGACAAAAGTTAGTATGATCTGCAAGTATTTGTCTCGGGTCTGGGTGTTCATATGTATAATATGTATGTATTTACAAAACAAACGTATATAAGGAGTATATCAGTCATGTGGTACTCCTAACTCAAGCTCTGCTTCCTTTGGGGCCAGATGACGCTGCGTGAGATGTCTGCATTATGTATTTATTTATCTAGTATTTACACAAATACTTAAATGCTAAATAAGGTGCTAGGTACGAACCTACTCCATCCCGACTGTCTCCTTCTGCTGCATTTTGGATATTTTAAGAATTACGCAGCTTATTGTTTCTAGTTTTAGCGAATTATGGACTTGTATCTTGACTTGCTTCTCAAGTGTCAATTATGAGCAATAAAACATTGAAATTTTCAAAATAAGCCAATTTGTACATGGTTATCGTGCCCTTTATCGCCTATATTTTATATCGGTAACGTATAATTTTGAAATAATTTAGCCCACCATTCCAAATGCAAATTACGACTATTTGCGACCAGACAATCCTTTATTAAGGTACTGGTCCCAATACTTTTTCACTTTAGACGACGGCAGAGATTCAGTTACTTAATTTATCAGTTCAGTTGTATTGTGGTAACATAGACCAACTGCGGTATTTATTTTCTCTCCCACAAGACAAAGGTCAACTCTTTTCATATCCAAGCTATACGTTTTAAAATCGGTTTCACAAAATGAAAAATTATAATAATTTGTGTTGTGGGGGGCATTTTAAAACTAATCACCTCATTAGCAGATACCTTGCCCTTCTGTGAAAGTTTTGGCGTCTTCGCACGCAACGTTTAAGCTTCTTACATAATTAATTAGCTTCAAATTATTTCATAGAAGTTATAATCCAATCTGTGTCTCAGCCAGCCTCAGCAGTAGTACTGTGTCAGTAGTTTTACGATCATGTCGGTTTTGGGTGTTTTGACAGCATATTGATGAACTGTTTTATAATAGTTATAATTTAAATCGAGTTTGTATCTGATTGCAAATTTATCATTCCAACCTACATTAGAAAGTTAATTTGCAATTGATGTTCAAAATGTTTGTAACTTAAATTTATTAGAGCACTTCTGTTATTTATTGCAACTAATTAATTATAAGAAAAAGGCTGTGTTTTTACATATAAGTATTTTAGTTCATTTCTAAAATTAGGAATTGTCTAATATACATTTAGTTAGTCATAGCATTTGTAAAACCTATTCGGTTGGTATCATCTAACTAAATTAGGAACGCTTAATGTAATTAGATAAAATTAAATTAGGATAAGTTCGCAGCAGCAGAATAGCAAAGTTTCATTTGACAGTTCAAAACCTAATTTTAGCTAAAATTAGTTAGGTTGGTGCCAACAGAATTGAGGCCAATATGCATTTAACTATATATAATATAAAAATTAATTCTTATTTCCTATTGGCGATTAGTTAGCGTGCAGTTTAAATATGCTCAGGCCTTGTCATTCTAATTCTAATGTCAATGGATAGAGATGGGAACAGATTTTAACAACACATTAGCCATTCATTATAGGATAGACCCTAAGTACTGCTGCGCCCGATACATAGCTCCATCTGTTGGCAGGCAGACACATTAAATATTCACCTACGCCATCTGATATCGAGTAGATGCAAACTACAAAGTACACGTATCGAATGCATAGGAGCGAACGAGATAGCAATATCTCTCTATTGCAATCGAACGATTGAGCGCGTTCCGGTTCGTTCTCGAATGTTCCAGTAGTATCGCGGTTTTACGCGACTTATTCGACGCTCGTATAAATACAGCGGTGGTTTGCGGATGTAGTCAGTCTATTCTCGGCTAAGCAAGTGATACGAGTACGATAGTTTCGAAATGTTATCAGTTGTGTTATAGTGTTGTGGCTCTTATTGTGTTCTATTGAGAAGTTAACTAATAGAATCAGTGGATTAAGTTCAGTGTGTGGTAACTTTGAAATTAAAGTTATTATTTGGTAAAATCAAGCGGTTTCATAATTTATCAGTACCCGGCTCGTAACAAATTGGTGTCAGAAGTGGGATAAAGAAATGCCGGTTTTACCAAAGGAAGACACGGACGGTATCCGGACAAGGAGTCAGCGGCAACAGGAAATGGATGAGAGGCGGTTTGGAGGTTCTCCATCACAAGAATCTCAACAGGTTCCTCAACCAACGATGGAGTCAACTGGTGAGATATCGGGAGTCCTATCATCATCTGTGGCTCAAGCTCCTGCTGCAGGGGACCTTGCTGCTTTAATGGCGATGCTTCAAGAACAGGCTCGCCGGCAAGAGGAACAGGCCCGCCGTCAGGAGGAACAGGCTCGCCGTCAAGAGGAACAGGCCCGCCGTCAGGAGGAACAGGCTCGCCGTCAGGAGGAACAGGCTCGCCAGCAACAGGAAGAACTGTTTCGCCGGCAAGAAGAACAGACTCGCCTTATAAAGGACCTGCATGGAGCCTTTGGCAAGGAGCTTCAGGATGTTAAGGAGCAAATCCAGCACCATGATAGCCGAATTTCTGAAGCAGAAACCCAGATTGCAAGTGTAAAAAAAGCTATGGATCTGCTGAAATCTGAAGATAGAGATATTGCTCCTGTGGTCTCTTCATCGTCAGCGCGAGGATTTAAGGTGCCACCATTTGATGGAGGTTCTTCGTGGTCCGCCTATAAAATTCAGTTCGAAGCTGTCCTAAACGCAAACGGATGGACGAAGTCGCAGGCTATGACTGCACTAACATTAGCCTTGCGTGACCAAGCACTCACTGTTTTGGAGGCCCTAGGAAGTAACGTGAGTTATGAGCAGCTGCTGGAGGCACTAGAATCTCGATATGGTGACGCACATCTAGAACATGTTTTCCGTGCTCAATTAAAGGACAGGACTCAGCGCAATTCGGAGAACCTGCAGCAGTGGGCCCTGGAAATAGAAAAGCTGGTTCGGAAGGCTTTCCAATCTTCACCTGCCCTTATCGACGGGAACTTGGTTCAGGCATTCGTCGATGGGATACGCGACTTGGAAGTCAGAGCTACAGTGAGACTTGGCCATCACGAGTCTTGAAAGAACGCCTTGGCTCATGCTTTGGAGGTGGAAGCTGTATGGATGGACACTCGAGCACATCGCATCAGAGAAGTGGTGGAGTACAGCCGTGACGGTCGTCCAAAATTCAGTCCGAAATGTTATGGGTGCGGAGAAAAGGGTCACCTGAGGTCTAGTTGCCCAAAACGAAACAAAGAGAGTAACGACAGATCTCAAGAACAGGTTGTGAGCACTTCCGCTCCCCAGCAGCAGGGAAACGAGTAAACGCCAGGACCGCGGGGCGGGTGCTGGCTGGTATTGATAATGCCCTAAGAATTTTGATCTCACAAGCCCACGATGGGAACAGCCTGATCATCAAAGGCCAAATTGATGGAACGACCTGTAAAATGACTTTGATACTGGTGCTTCTCGTACAATAGTGAGTTCCCAACTTGCGAATCGCTTTCTTGGGGACTTTTCCCGCAAATGTAACAGAGTTCAGCTCGTGACAGCAACCGGCCAGCACATATCCGTTGAAGGCGAGAAGCAGGTGCAGATAAAATTAGGGGAGACAACTTACCATCACAACGTCATCATTGCCAACATAGTTGATGAGTGCATTCTGGGTTTGGATTTCTTGCGAGAACACCACGCGGAGATCGATGTAAATCAAGGGATTCTAAAATGTGGCACAGACGAAGTCTTTATGGAAGGAGGATCATCAGGAAAAGTCAACTGCCTGAAGGAAATTATGCTTCCTCCAAGATCAGAAACTATGGTACCAGTACGCCTATTACAAACATCAGAGAAAAATCGATGTGTATTGATAGAAAGGTTAGACAATGACATACCATGGATTATGGCACGAACTCTAGTAAAGGCAACCACCATCTCAGCGGTGCGAATACTGAACCCAAGTAACGAGGAACATCTCATTAAGAAAGGAATGTTAATGGACAATTGTGAAGAAGTAACCTGGATGCGAAGATGTCAAGAATTATCCAGTGACAATAAATTAGAAGTTAATTACAATGTGTCATCATTGCTGAAAGATTGTCGCAAAGATCTTTCTGAAGAGGAAGTTGCAATGGCTGAGAAGATGTTACATCGATATGCTGATATTTTCTCTTCGAATGATGCTGACATTGGAAAGACTGGGCTGGTTCAGCACACCATAAACACCGGTAACGAGTCACCGATTCGTCAACGACCAAGAAGATTACCTGTCGCAAGAGAAAAGGAAGTGGAGGCTATGATTGAAGGAATGGTAAAAGACGGAGTGATAGAACCTTCTTCCAGTCCCTGGTGCTCTCCTGTGGTATTAGTCAAGAAGAAGGACGAAAGCTTGCGTTTTTGTGTGGATTATCGTCGACTTAATGACGTAACGAAGAAAGATAGTTATCCACATCCAAGGATTGACGACACACTGGACACATTGACCCCTGTCAATGAAGTGGTTTACAACCCTTGACTTGAAAAGCGGCTACTGGCAGGTTGAAATAGACCCTAAAGATAAGGAGAAAACGGCGTTTTCTACGGGAAAGGGTCTGTGGCAATTTAATGTAATGCCGTTCGGGTTGTGCAATGCCCCTGCAACTTTTGAAAGGTTGATGGAAATGGTACTAGCTGGATTAATTGGAGACGCATGCCTTGTCTACTTAGATGACATTGTTATAGTGGGGCGTACGTTTGAAGACCAGCTTCAAAATCTGGAACGTGTACTAGCCAAAATTCGTGCAGCCAATCTTAAATTGAGTCCTAAGAAGTGCTCATTTTTCAGACGACAAGTAAGATTCTTAGGGCACGTTATTTCAGAAGATGGTGTGCAAACTGATCCAGAGAAAATCGTTGCTGTTAAGGATTGGCCGATCCCAAAAGATGACACAAGTCCGAGCATTTCTAGGATTGTGTTCCTATTACCGACGGTTTGTGAAAAACTTTGCTGATGTTGCTAAGCCCTTGCATAAACTCACCGAGGAGAAACGACAGTTCGGCTGGGACGAAGAATGCGACATTGCCTTCCAAGAAAAACGGCGTCTGTGTGAAACACCTATTCTTGGTTTCCCTGACACCGAGAATAAGTTCATCGTAGACACAGACGCAAGTAATACTGGTATTGGAGGCGTATTGTCCCAGCGCAAAAGAGATCAAGAGATCGTGATAGCTTACTTCAGCAAAGCTTTATACAAACCGGAAAGAAACTACTGTGTCACTAGAAGGGAACTATTGGCAGTAGTAAAAACTTTGCAGCATTTCAGTAAATATCTGCTGGGGCGTAAATTTCATCTACGCACGGATCATGCTGCATTGAAATGGCTGCTACAGTTCAAAAATCCTGAAGGACAAGTGGCAAGGTGGATTGAACAGCTACAGGAGTTTGACTATGAAACTGAGCATCGCAGTGGAAAATCTCACGGTAATGCGGATGCATTGTCAAGAAGACCTTGTCCAGAAGAATGTAAACATTGTGTAAAACAAGAGTCCAAAGAATTGGTACCCGTCAGAATGTTGAGCACGGATCTAAGTGATGAGTGGAAGGGAACCCTGCAGAAAGCGCAGACGGATGACTCAGATATTAAGGCAATCATCGAATGGATAAGGGCTGGAACTTCTAAACCTGTATGGAGTGATGTGGCTGGAATGTGCACAACAACAAAAAGCTACTGGGCACAATGGGAAAGTCTGGTTATCCACGATGGAGTATTGTGCCGTAAATGGGAAAATGCTGGCGAAGATCACTGTCATCTGCAAATGGTTGTTCCAAAAGCTAAAGTATCTGAAGTGCTTAAACTCTACCATGAAGGATGTTCCGGGGGGCATATGGGGGTAAAGAGAACTCTGTTGAAAGTACGTGAGCGATTTTACTAGATCCATTGCAGAGATGATGTGGAAGACTGGTGCCGAAAGTGCACGAGTTGCGCAGCAGTGAAAGGACCCCATACACGCAGCAGAGGTGCATTAAAGATTTATAACGTGGGAGCGCCATGGGAGCGGATAGCTTTGGACATTGCGGGACCTTTCCCTGCTACAGAAAATGGAAACAAGTACTTCATGGTTGTTATGGATTATTTTACTAAGTGGCCGAAGGTCTTTGCAATCCCAAACCAAGAAGCGTCGACAGTAGCCGATAAGTTAGTCCATGAGGTCTTTTGTCGTTTTGGAGTACCCTTGGAAATTCACAGCGATCAAGGGAGGAATTTCGAGTCCCAAATATTTCAGAAAACATGTCGAGTGATGGGCACTTATAAGACAAGAACCACCTCTTATCGGCCACAATCCGATGGAATGGTTGAAAGGTTCAATCAAACGTTGGAGAGATATCTAGCAAAAGTGCAAAACAAGCAGAAAAACACAAGCACAAAAACACAAGTTGGGAAACAAGCAGACCGATTGGGACAAGCACATTCAACCGTTTTTACTGTCATATCGAAGTGCAGTTCACGAAAGTACAAGTGTTACTCCAGCTTCGGCGAACTTTGGACGAGAACTACGGTTGCCAGCAGACCTTATAACAGGTTTTCCTCCTCAGTCTCCGCGCAATATAACAGAGTGACCTTCGCAACAAATTGAACGATGTACACGAACACGTTCGCCAATCCAGCCAACAAATGTCTGAAAAGATGAAGACTCGATATGACCGAAAATTAAACCACTTGGGCTTTAGTGAAGGATCACTGGTGTGGTTACATAACCCTGTACGCAGTAAAGGAAAGTGTCCTAAACTGCAGGCGAAATGGGACGGGCCATATCGAATTGTGAACTGGATCAACGATGTCACGTACCGGATTAAAAAGGGGCTACGAGGCAAGCCTAAGATTGTCCATGTGGATCGACTAGCGCAATATTACGGGTCTAACGATGCTCGGGACGAGCATGTCTTAGGAGGGGATAGTGTTGCGCCCGATACATAGCTCCATCTGTTGACAGGCAGACACATTAAATATTCACCTACGCCATCTGGTATCGAGTAGATGCAAACTACAAAGTACACGTATCGAATGCATAGGAGCGAACGAGATAGCAATATCTCTCTATTGCAATGGAACGATTGAGCGCGTTCCGGTTCGTTCTCGAATGTTCCAGTAGCATCGCGGTTTTACGCGACTTATTCGACGCTCGTATAAATACAGCGGTGGTTTGCGGATGTAGTCAGTCTATTCTCGGCTAAGCAAGTGATACAAGTGCGATAGTTTCGAAGTGTTATAGTGTTGTGGCTCTTATTGTGTTCTATTGAGAAGTTAACTAATAGAATCAGGGATTAAGTTCAGTGTGTGGTAACTTTGAAATTAAAGTTATTATTTGGTAAAATCAAGCGGTTTCATAATTTATCAGTACCCGGCTCGTAACAGTACTTAGCCAAACAGTTTATAGTTCCTATGCATAAGTAATGTACCAGCGTCTTAATATCGTATGTAATATTATTGACTTACGAACACGACAAAGCAAATATCATTACATAGTATAAAACAGAGTCGCTTTCCGCTGTCTGTCTGACCTTATGTATGCTTAGATCTTTAAAACCACGCAACTGATTTAGATGCGGTTTTTTTAATCGATAAAGTCATTCAAGAGGAAGGTTTTTATGTATAATACATGCATAATATAGTAGAGAAACACTGATAATTTTTGATGTTTCTAATGTAATGTCGTAAATAAACACAGTTTCTTGCGCTTACATTGCAAAAGCTGGCTGAACCCTACGAGATAAGATCAAAATAATGTACTACAGTATTGTACACCCTCAAAAGGTCTACAAAAAAGTCCGCGATGGTATATGGCTATCTCTTCTGTAGTATAATTAGTATCAGCATTGCACCTGTGCGAAGCCGGGGCGGGTCGCTAGTCATATTGTATAATTTATTTATTTTTTATTGTGTTTCATAATTCGACAGCACATTCTAATATTTTAAATAAAAATAATATATCAGCACCAGCAGCCTTTCAATCAGTACAGTAGTCATATTTTAGTGTCACCAAAAAAAACGTTAATCATACATGCATTATAATCTAGTACTAGCTGTTGCCCGCGGCTTCGCGCGCTTGGTACCGTCATATAAAGTAGCTCATGTCGCAATTTTTTAAATTGTTTTTTCGTAAGAACCTTATACAAAATATTAGAAAACATAAAAATATATAAATTGAACCGTTTAAGTCCTTCTTAAGTTACGGCATGACCAAGGGAAATAGGGATTCATTTATAGAAATATGTTCCGTTCGCGACTTTGTCTGCGCGTTTTAAAAAGAAAAGTATATCAGAATAAAACATTTTGCTTGACTTTGCTTTTATATGACACAATTGTTCATGCGCGCACAATGGCTACTGTACTGTCATAACCTAACCAACACACCTTAAATATTAATTATTACTTTTTTATTTTAAAAATTTTAATTTTAAGTTAGTTATTCTGCTATTCGGAGCGGAGACAAATCCAATAAATCAAAAATCATGAAATCGGTCAAGCCGTTCTCGAGTTATAAATGGTGTAACTAACACAACATTGTTATATACTATATATAGATAAAGCTTTTTGCGTAACACTATTCTATCCTTTCACAAAAACTTTATTAATACTAAAACGTTATGTCCATTAAATTATAGCAATTTGTACTCGGCAATCAAACGAAAGTAAATCTTGACAAGACACGGCTTTATTTAGTAGCTTGATCTTGTAACACTAGGAGATCGGAACTAGTTAATAGCGTGTAGATTAGCTACCATGTAATTGTGTTGCAGATATTTTGTATACTAATAGCGAAGGTACATACATAGTACAAATTTGTGACAGATGTCAGTCAGGATTTATTGTATCCGGCTCGAAGGACCATTCATCATTATCATTGGCTTTCGTTAATCTATTGAAGATGATTTAGGTGGCGTCAGTAAAGTTAGAGCAGTTAATTGTTATTGAAAACTTTAAAAAACTTTCATGGATCCACTCCAGCAAGCTGAGGTGGGTGAAGTTTCCTCGCCACTGACGTCACTCTGCCTGGGATTCTGTTTGATAGCGCAGGCCTTCCCAGGTACCCACACTAACCTCTCGACATTGCCGACAGGACCCGCAGGAAAGACGAATCAGTACATGCGGTTACGGTTCGGTTGCAGGTGCATAACGGCTGGCACCGAGCCGGGCTTGTTTCAAGTTTTCCTTCTCTATTGCCAGCTCTTCTGTTAGTCAGCAGGGGGACTAATCCCCAATAATTTGAAGACTATTACTGTCGTCTCCATTATCAGTCTCCAAGCAGCACTCATCTTTGTTAATGCGTACATATTATACATCAGACCTGAGACAAATACTTGCAGATCATACAACCATTTGTCACTCGGCCAAATCGAACCCACAACCTTCTGCGTCTCAGATGATGATGTGTGAAATGTCCAGCATTATTTAGTCATTATACAAGAGCTAAAACAAGTTGTGTCAATTATGAATTAAAATCGGGAATTCCAAGCCCAAAGTGTTTTATTATTTTATACGCGTATAAGACATTAATCTAACTATATGAACTTTAGGGTAGAGCAACATCAAGGAAAACATAGTCCGAACAATCACAGTAGCTGTGGTTGATGGTGACTGTTTCATATAATTTCATCCCATAATTTCCTTATGGTTACCGCTATACTTAAACTAACTACAATATATATATTAATATAAATTATCCTTAATATTGTTAGGCAGGGATGAAATAGTTTATTTTGTGTTTCAATTTAACGCAGAATAATGAAATTTAAACATCATAAGTAATAGACTATCACATAATAGGATGCTCTGTCATCTGGATACTCTGTCTGTGTGTCTGTATGTTTGTAACGTTTTCACGCTTAAACCGCTAAACCTATTTTGATGAATTTTGGTATAGATAGATGGGACTTTGGAGGAAGACATAGGCTACGTTTTATGTAGGTACCACGCGTGCGATGCCGCGGGCTGCAGCTAGTATATAATAAAAAATACGTTACCATTAAGTATACTATGTATGCCACCTGTTTAAAATTGAATATTTGTTATTATTATTAAAATAGTCAGTATCTAGGCACCTACCAGAAGTTTCAGCTTTGAAGTTTGTCCGTTGCATGTTTCTCATTTCACTGACTTTTATACAAGAAATGATTGTAATAGGTAGAACTTTATATTAGAAAGAAGCCATTTTAAAATTGTCTTCTTATTCAATCAATCAATATACAGACAGTCCAATGGTTACGTATGTACTTGATGTGATTTGCTCCGATTTCCTAGACATTACGTTGTACGTTCATACGGAGACATCAATTTCTAAGCCGGATCTGATTTCTGCAGGATACGGTTTTGTCATAATATAATTTATAAGTACGAGTTTATACGTGTATTAACCGAATTACCGAAACAGGCAAAACTTTACATTCAATTTTGCGACTGCAATCAGATCTGACACACGACTAAATACCAAATACGGTTCAGAGTCAATAGCATTTTTATACATGCGTTCACGCGAGCTCAGTTTCGGTTTTTTACAGAACGCCGTAAAACACCAAATATTACACACAATTCGGGTTTTTGCAGAAAAGCATAACCGAATGCCGCGAAACAGAGCATTCGGGTTTGCCGTATACTGTAAAAATCCGATCCGGCAAAACTTCACTCCGTGTAAGCCTTACCAGCACTGACACTTACAACGATTACAGCCATTTCGTTACATCGATGACGTCTTTATCTAGTCGTCACATAAACTAGGAAACACAATCACAATCGGATTTGCCGTATACCTACTGTAAAAATTCGATCCGGCAAATGACTCTGTGTGAACGTAGCCTTACCAGCGCTGACACTTACAACGATTACAGTCATTACATCGATGACGTCTTTATCTAGTAGTCACCTAAACTAGGAAACATTTACCATCACAAAGCGCAGTTGATAATAGTTTGATCATTACCATTATTATTACATTGTATAGGAAAACTTACGCCTGCGTTAAACTAGATTTACGTAAGAGCTTCCTCATAAGCATTTCGTTCCTAAACACATCCTACATCATCTAGCTAGCCTGTTAATCGGTTTAACCGTGCTCAATACTACTTTAGGCAATCTGGAAATAGTACATTGACATGGCACGTGTTATTGATATGATGTTTACACGCTAACATTGTGGTCTGTTATTAGTTGGACATTTTAAGAAAAATTGGCTATTATAGATTACTAGCTGCTGCCCGCAGCTTCGCACATGTGCGAACCTACATAAAAAGTATCCTATGTCCTTCTCCAAAGTCCCATATATCTCTTTACCAATTCAACAAAATCGGTTCAGCGGTTTAGGCGTGAAAATGTAACAACAGACAGTTACTTTCGTATTTTATTTTATTTTTTATCCTCGATAAACCTACGTTTGACCACGATCTGATGTTAAGCGATGATGTGGCTGACGATGGGGCACGCAGGTCTAGAAGGCACTTATTTACTCGAGACTTGAAGAGACCTAGATTGTAGTGTTCAGGAAAGACAGACGACGGCAAAGCATTCCAATCCTTGGCTGTACGCATTATAAATGTGGAAGCAAAGCGCTTTGTTCGTAAGGGTGGTATGTTGACAAGGTATAGGTTGGTATTGAGCGGTACGTCTATAACATATTTATAAAATTAGTTAGATTTTGTTTGACTCGTATTATTTCGTGTTTAATTGGGTAATCCTAACAGAAATTAAATTAATAAATTGTGCTACGAAATGTATTATGTTGTGTATTACTTGGAGTATTATGTGAGTATATTATGTACTATTATGATTTGTACCACGACGAGTCCAAGAAAGTCATTCCGCGTCATTCCACGTCTGTCATTCCGCGATGAGATTAAAAAAAGACAAATGACGATTGACTTTAAAACTTTGTGACGTTATTATAACAGAACAAAACCAATTGGTATTGGCAAAATTCTCAAAACGTCAGATGCTATAATGTTTATATTTTTTTTATTCGATTTTTCGTATATTTTTCTTAAATTTTTACCACAGAATGTAAGGACCTTAAATCTTAAGGACCACACAATTTCAATGCGATGTGTAATAGCAATCTTACGGGCGTTACGTTTAATTTTACATCTCAAGTAACCTTTCCATTTTATTGTTCTCAATAAAATCTTTTTGTCAGGCCCTTCACCAAAAATGGGCACACTTATACCGGAAGCTGTAGGTGAAGAATTTTAATGAGTTACAACTGCAGTTAAATTAGCAAGAGAAGCGAACTTTATACTCGTATATGTTGATTCACTAATAAGGGTAGGAACATACGAGTAAATAAAAGTGGGATTAAACCATTAAAGTACCTACCTATATCGCGATATCATAACAGAAAGAAAAGAAAAAAAAACGTGTGCGTCTCGAGACGCCCGATAGAAGTGATAACTTAAACTAACCTAACTAGCGCTGTGGGTTAGAGTGAGAGAGGAGGAGCCTGCCTACCGCTGCCGTATGCGCGAGAGAAAGGGAAGCCAGATATACTGGCGTCGTAACGCGTTACAGCGTTATCACTTCAAAAATATTGATTAGTATGTGTTTTTCTGCAGATTTTCTACAGATCAGGATGAAAAGAGGCAAACCAGTAAACATTTCCTAAAATACGAACGACCTGATTTTGCTTGTACCAAAATCAAAATTAAAGTATCTTTATAAAAAATTTTTTTTATAATAAAAATAATAATAATCCCGGACATTTCTGGCCCCAAAGTAAGCAGAGCTTGTGTTATGGATACCACTTGACTTTTATACGACCTATACACTTTTTTTTAATACTTAGCCCATTGCGCCACTGAGATCATCTTTAAGGGGATGTTTGATATACTTTTACACCCTGTATAAAATACACCATATATATTACCAGATTTTCGTGTGTGAGCCAGTTTGCACATACCTACCTATAAAAATCATTTCGTAAATTCCTAGCTGAATAATTTTCCCCGAATAGCTGTATTCGCTTTTGTGGTAGTTATAGTTCTATATCGAGGAGTGATGTAATAGACTTGTTGGTTATGTTACTTTCCTTTTATAACTCTATTTGCATGATTGAGCTGAACAAGGAAGGTTGGCGTGTTTTATTAGTGGTTTCGATGGGTTTGCATGTGGCATAAAACTTGGATTGTTTTGAATTAGAAAGGTTAACAGCTTTTGGTAATTGATTGGTAGAAGCAGTTGAAATCTCAGACGGTGTGGTGACGGCACCCTTCTTTTGTAAGTACTAATCTTCAAGATCGTAGGGTGTGTTCTGTTTACTAATGCTTGTCAATGTCAGTAGATTAGCTCAGTTCGTACCCTGCGTATATCGGAGGCTGTCGGTTCCGGCTTCTCAAAAGTTCTCAGAAGGCCATGACAGATGCCTTTGGGTGTCCTATTAACTCCGTCAGCGAAGTCGGCCATGGATTTATTTATCTTATCGTGTCACGTTATTTTGAACCAGCGTGGTGAAAGGAGTAAAGTGCGCCTCAGAGGCTACTTTCGTGTACTTTAAACTTTTGAGGTTCTACGCCGCTTTCCTCACGGCTGACCACTGACTCGACAAAGGAAGAAAAAAGCAGTCGTTAGCTTATCCGTTTTTCCATATTATAGTAGTTGCTTGGAATATAACATTCTGATCTTAAATCTTATCTGGTTTGTCAGAAATGAGGTTTCATTATTTATATATAGTCATTAAGTTGATCATTGACGCTCCTTTGTCCAATTTTTAACAATATTTCGCACATACGTGCGAGACGATATCAGAAAGTTAAAATTTTGCTGACTTTATTATCAGGCGAGAATTCATTTCTTTATGTTTAAGGCCCATTGTTGATTTTCTGGTGAAAGTTCATCGTAATATCTGACCCTAGTGCACTTTGAGTTTCTATCTGCTACTGAATATTTATCTTCAAATCGTTTGTGAGATGAATGTTCTAAATACCTTCCTATTGTGATGTTTGATCGTTTTGTTATTGATTTACTATTCATCACTTTCTGACGTCTTTGATTTTATTCATTCTTCATGATTTATTAATTCTTCATGATTTATTAATTCTAAAGCTATGATTTGAATTATCAGAAATAACTAAAGTCACACAAACTTCATAACTTAACTTCCCATAACTTCTAAATCCAATGCTTCCATGAAAACAAAAGCATTATTCCAGAAAATCTCCCCAAATAGCATCTCCAATTTGTCCCGACTTTTCAACGACCCAAATCCCAAAACGCTTTATTGCTTCTGCTATATCACTCACGTAGTTTGTTCCAAGTTTCACTCGCCACGGTCATTATAAAGTTCTCTCGAGTGACAACTGTTCGCTGCTAATATGGGGGTTCCGCCTTTGTTTAATCTCTAGCGTTGTTTGAAGTACACTAGGTAACAATTAGAACTTACTAGGTGGTTAGTAAAAACGGCTTTTCCTTCCTTAATACCTATATACATGTTGTCGATGAAAATAGAACATATTACAGGTAAGTATCGTAAACAAATGATGCTCGTCTATTTTATGGAACGTTGAATAAAAACATGTTTTGTCTTGTATGTGTCTCTAATCTCACTGCAAGGCTTAAGGTCTTCCTTTCCTTCTTCTAACCATGGCTCTACATAAATTATGTGTCTGTATCCTGATATGGAACCCTAAAATGTTGCAGCGCTCTCGTGTTATTTGTTTTGGGACGGAACGGTCCAACCACTACAACTCTATCTATATATGCGTTTGGTTCCGGGATAAGCCAGCTGTCTTCATATTAAAAGAACAGTATTTCAGTGGTTAAAATAGAACGCGGAAGGAAAGTTTTGAAGTCTATCTGCGGGTTTCTTTCAACCGTGTTGTGGAGGTTATTAGTGGCTCTAAACTAGGTGTGTCATGTTAATCCTATAAAACCGAAATCGCTTGTTTTATACAGCTGAATTTTAGTTATAAATATAAAAGTTATTCTGGGGTGTGTGTATTAAAGGTGTTATGGTTGGTGACTCATTCGAAACTTAGTTAGACTTTATTATGTTATTTTATGACTGTTGATATAAATTGGTTGGATGGAAAAATATGATATGAAAAGATTAATTTCCGTGAAATGTGGTACACAGAGAACTTAAATACATAATTAGATTCACACATTTCGCTAGGAAACCCAGCATGCAAAAATTAAGAAGGTACATGTGATAATAAAAGACTACATTTTTTATAAAACTAGATAAACATTACAATAATTATTACAATTTCAAATTATTAAATTTAGGTATGAATTAATAGTTTTTACCGAAGCGAACGGAACGTTAATAAAGTAATTCTTTAACACTATAAAAACATGTGTCAACAAGCGAAGTAATTTTTGTTTTAAATCCATACTAATAATATTATAAATTTGAAAGTAACTCTGTCTGTCTGTCACGTTTTCACGCCTAAGCTGCTGAACCGATTTTGATGAATTTTGGTATAGAGATATATGGGGCCTTGGAGAAGGACATAGGCTACTTTTTATGTAGGTACCACGCGTGCGAAGCCTCGGGCACCAACAAGTTTATTATATGTATGCCTTAGTAGGCATTTGATATTATTATAAGTATAAGAAGTATAAGAATCGTTGAACTTACGGTTACCTACGTTTCTCGTAAATATACACCTACTTGAGTGCTAGCGCATTATCGTGTAATCCTTAATCTCGCAATCCGTAAAATTGTAAACTGTTTTAAAATTCCTTTACGAAACTGCTGTTTCTTTTTAACATTTATGATAAGTAGATATACGTTAGGTGCTGCTGATTTTATGGTAATCGTGAGAGTGGTGTTACCGTCCATATAATGTTGCAATAATAATGTTATTTAAATGGGTGTAAATTTCTTTGTATGATTATTTGCAGTGAAGAAACTATGAGCGAACTTACATGCAGATTCTTTAATCAATTTGCTGAATATACTTTTCAATTTATCATAGTGAGTGACGCTCTCTTACTTATCAGTAGACATGATCGGATCATTCAATTTGATATCGATATCGATAACGGAACGGAGAAAGTAATAAATAAATCGGTTTGCGTAGGACGTACCTAGCCGTATCTAGTTCTCACGATGCATTCCGTTATTCACAAGTAATCGATACCTAACTACGGAATCTGAGTCATGGATATGACTTATCTGTTCTGCTTCTGTGATTTTTCGTTTTTTCCCTGGCCAAATAGGTTTACAAAATCTTTACTTTTACATCATTGTAGCTGCTCTTCTTAAAAGTCATTTAATTACCTACTAAATATTTGAGAGGTTCATAACCTCTCCTCCTGAGTTCTTTGATAATTATCATGCTGAAAAAACCGGCCAAGTAAGAGTCGCGCACCGAGGGTTCCGTACAAACCTGTAGGTATATAAGCAAAAGTTCACCCATCACGACAATCGAGTCAATAGTTATGGTATTTTTATTGCAAAAAAATGTTCTTCAAGATCTCAAGAAAGGGGTAGTATGTTTAAAATTATTAAAAATATTTTTATTATAAGATGTAGGTAACTAAAAATTTAAGGTTTTCGTAATTTTTCCTTTATCTGTGCTATAAGACGTTGCTTCGTACCAAATTTCAAGATTCTGAGTTCACGGGAAGTGCCCTGTAGGTTTTGATTCCGTTGCGAGTGTCGAAAATTTACGGAAATTTGCGGCATTAACGGCTATATCTTAGGGCTTAGGCTTAGGGCGCTAAGAGAAGAATTTGAAGCAACTAAGTATTCAGAATTCTCGTTTCGTGGTTTCCATTCATCAACAGCCTCACGGAAACAATACCAGCATGTTGTGTATCCGCCGACGTGATACAAGAAGCAGCCGTATCTACAGACTCATTGTCTCAGCAGAGTGCAGTCACAGCTGCAATAGCAGCTTGGTCACGAACCTTTACGAAAATAACGATTCAGGGAGAATTACGTAACTTGGTTGCTTTGTTATCATTGAATTGTATTACAAAAACGTATATACTATTATATTTAATATAAAAATGTCGTTGTCTGTTTGTCTGTTTGTTAACTTTTTGCAGCTAAACTGCTGAATGGATCTTGATAAAACGAGTTAAGAAGATTGTAACTTGGGGGACGAACATATGCTACTTTTTAATGTAGGTAACACGCGTGCGAAGCAGTTAGTCCTATTATAAACTTTAATGAAGAAAAAAACGCAAAGTGCTTAGACAAATCAGAATAACTGGGTTATAAGTTTTTTAAAGGTCAACTAGCTGGAAAATGAATAGTTGTCCAAGTAAACAATCCGGAAACCGGACGCATCCTTGTCAATGACAACTGGTGAGTGAGCCAGTTATTGTGTTTGCTGTACTGTCTGTCTGTCTACAGCTCACTGCATATGTATTCAGAAATCTATTGTCTTCATCTAGCCAAGTGTGGTATGTAAGGCGAAATTGTTTCGCGAACAAAGAGTTTTGGATAGCATTCACACTCAAATGTTCCTACGACTGTTTACTGATATTAAAATAACCAGAACTACACGTAAAATAGATACTAAAATCCCTTTATATTTTTATCTTTGTGTTTTAATTACTTAGCTATAAATTACCCGAAAATATCATCTCTAAAAGCATTTAGGCAGTTGTAACGAAGTGACCGTAAAAATGATTGAAGTCAATTTTCTCTTACTCAGGTACACAGACCAAATAAAAAGGGCCGCGAACAACCAAAGTGAATTCTCAAAACCGTAATTTTATTATTATTAATATTATTATATTATTGACCATGTTCCTTGCTCTCAATACATGTTACGTCGTTGTCCAGTAGACATTGTACAAAAAGAAAAACGATACCTTACTGAGTGGTGAAAAAATGACAAAATAGCAGTAAAACAAAAAAAAATCTTACGGAATAATTTTTTACTCACAATAAAACCTTTTAATTTATTTAAATCGTAAGTTATATGGAACAAGATACTTCAGCGCGAAACGTCATCGAACGTTGCTCTTAGTGTGAGGGTTGTCAGATTATAATTTGGAAATTTCCCTAGTCAACGGAATAAAGTTCTATTATTATACTTATAATTAAAGGAAGCCAGGTGGCTGACTGGCACTTATAATAGTTTTGTGCAATATCATTGTACCTATAGTAGTGCTTAATATAATTATCAATCATATAATATTATATTCATTCATATAAATTTACCCAATGAATAGGGAACATTTAACAAAATAGCAACCCATCGACATTCACTCATACATTAAATGGTAGCTTCACTTTGGTTGATCGCGGCACTTCGTCTTTATATTTATTTGGTCTGAGCTCGAGTAATGGGTTACTCATGTTACCGAAAGGGTTCAGAAATAAATCACTTTCATGGTAATGCTTATTGAGGATATATATTTTGACTTATCACAAGAAAGTCTAATTTACTTTAAAAAGTTAAGGTCGGTAATGGTCTGTTTCTATCTACTTCACATTTACAAATTCATCATCGAACGGAATTTCTGTGAGAATGAGAGAATGTATTGTTTTGGGGAATGGTATTTCATTCATTTAGGTATATTTTTGAGCATTCGCCCGTAAACAACAGTGCAGCGCTGTTGTTTGTTTAATGCAATCTTTGGTCAAGGATATCATACCTTATAATATCTACATCTGTCAGTATTTCATGAAATCTGATCAATCACTAAAGCGCTACCGACAGTCGGTATCCGCTAATTTGACCAAAATGTTTTTTCTTTCAAAGAATAAATAATTACCAGTTACCTATGCTAACTTGTAATTTTGATCTTAGAGTAATAGACTTCGTTTATTTTAATGGTGTGTCGGAAGTTTCACTTGAGATAATAACAGATTTTGATAATAAAGTTTTGATGATTGAAAGCTGTAAAGGTGTTTTTGATAGACTTCCTTGAATCCTTAAGAAGTAACGTCTGTCTTGCTTGTATAACGATACCGCTTAATCTTTATTATTATTATTATTATCTAATATTAATACGTGAAGCAAAAACTTTGTACCCCTTTTTACGAAAATTGCGCGGACGGAGGAGTATGAAATTTCGCACACTTATATTATATATCTAGAGGAGTGCAGATGCAGAATGCTAATATTTTTTTAAAATTATGCATAAAAAATACATTTTTACATATCTACCGTGAGTTGATATATCACTGGTAGAATGCACCGCATTGCCTTACCCAGATATATTTTTTGACGTTCGTGTACCTATGAGTCAAATATGATTATGACAGATTAGACAGTGGTAGGTAGTGGTTTAGAGGGAAAAGCGTAACAGCGGATTATTTTTGGCGTTTTGCGGAGTAAACATTGTGCTTTTATAATTTTTATTAATTTCGGGATTTAGTTGTAATTTTGGTGATTTTATTCAAATAAAGCTAGAGTTATGAGGTGTAAATAATTGAAATAAAATTTTTGTGTTTCTTTGTGATTCGATCAAAAATAATCCGTATAACAATTTTATAAATAGACACTAATTTTAATAAAATTAATAAACGACAACATACGATTCTGTGACGTCTTACCATAAACAATCTAAACACTTGACATTGGTATAATTGTCATCATATGACACATGCCATTAACGAAGAAAGAAGAAAAAGCGAAAAGCGAAAAATTTTTGAATGGATTTTGAAAATGTTATTATACGAGTATGCAGAGTATAAAGTTTCGAAACTGAAATAGTATAAAAGACTGCTATAAGCATAACAATTCTTTAAAATTAATATTTTCATTGATAGTTCAACCTCTGAGAACTTTTTCACATTTATCTGATAAATCAGAAAATATTTTGTGAAACGTGAGGATATCAACGAATTAAAATGCGAATAAAACTTCTTTAAAATATCGATATAATTAAAAAGTTCGTAAGAGCTGTTATGATTTATAATCAGTGTCATCTGTCGTGGGAACGCAGTTATCTCATTGTTATCTCGCTATCTTGATTGAAAGTCTCTTCCTTTCTTATCTGTTTTTAATCTGTTTTAATATAAACTGGAGATATTTTGAACACTTTTAAAACCAAATTATTGTTTAATGTGGGTACTTACACAGAAATATTTTAGGTTATTCAAGACATGTTTTCATGTACCAATAATTCTTGTTACTGTTCTGTCAGACTGCTCACAATTTTATATTATACATCCTTCTGGAACATTGCATTAATTTCACATGTGACCGATTCTGTCATTGTTGCAGGTAAGCAGCGATCAGCATTCACGGCGCGTGCGCAAATAAAAATAAACCGCCGAAGTAGGAACGGTAAGTGATTGCGACTTATTTTCTATTATTTTCTCTATTGTGCCGTGGCATGGAAACCTACTTTGGATCGGCAGTCTAAACCCTATTACATTTCCCAAGTACTAAATGGAAGATAATGGAACATGGATTACAATTCTAGCTACCAAGTTAGAACCCTACTTATATTCAAGTTTGTGGTACAATCACGTCGTAACGGCTGATGGGATTTTGATTAAACTTGTTCTAAATGTAGTTACCTGTAATAGCATATAGGGTACATATCAAGACCTGTGATGCCGCGGGCAGACACTAGTACAACTCGAAATAGCTCGTTGCTAGAATCGAAACTCAGCCGATCGTAAAAATCAAGTTTTCTCGTAGGACCCGTGTTGAGGAAAACAATTTTCTCCCAAGTTTCCATTGCGCTGCATAAACCTCTCAAATCTACCAGTGCGAACATGCCAAGACAGACGTAGACGGTTCGATAAGCGGCTAGAGTGCAATGCTGACGATTCTGCGTGGTGCGGCGCCGGTCGATTCGCCAGTCACCTGCAGCCTACCTCGTTTGCAGCACGCGCTTGCCCTAGCCTCTCGAATCTTGATCAGTTAAAAAACACGCGAACCTCTTGTCTTATCGACGCGCAAAATTTTTATCCTTTTCCGATTGGATATACGAATTTTTTTGCCCTTTTTTTGTGGACTTTTTTTGTGGGCTTTTATGTGGTCAGTGGTCATGTGTATTCCTTTTTGATGCCGATGTGATTGGGATGCTTTTTGGGTAACGGTATTGATTAAAATTTTGACTATCATTTTCTTAATTTTAGGTTAACTTATGCCAATGTTCCTGTAAGCTAAAAACAAATATACAAACGTGAGATCCCTAAAAAAACAAAACCCTTTAGATAAGTAGGTATGTCTTTACAAAAGTATAAAGCCTATATTATTAGTATAAAGATTATTTGATGGATATAACAAAAAATAATCTAGTGCTTTTAGACAAAGGATCAAGAAAATCTTTGTTCGTGGTTAAAATATCTCATTTGCATCAAAAACTTGTATTTCAATGCCTCAACTTTAAATGTCATCTACGTAAATCTAATGCATGTTTCCATATTTTTCTATGAATACCTCCTTAATATGAATATCCTCCTTCTCTTAGGAATAAGGTTTTAATTAATTGTTATAAAAAAATGCCGTTTGAATATTAAAAAGTTCGTTACACATATAATGACATCTACCCTAATTTCAAAAAATCTAATGTAAAGTAAATTTATAGTGTAATTTAATAGTGTCTTGTATTTTTTTGGTTTACTATGCAAATCATTCATGACCTTATTTGCAATCTTATCATAGTGTAACAAATACATTCTAATTAACCTGAACAATATAGCATTCGTTCACGGTTTTAGTCAGGTGATAGATAATACCCTCATAAAATTTGATAATGGTAACTGTAGAAAGCAATTACGGTACCTACTCGTGTTACATTTGTATCATTTGAAGCTTGCCCCTATAAAAACATTTCCTTATTGTGGTGGAAATAATGTTTATGGTAAGTTGTAGTTTTTTAAAATCGTTTAGGTACCGAAGTCCAAAAATGTTAAGTGCCTGAGAGCGTTTCACGAAATTTTTTATTCATGTGTAACTTTTTTTTTAAATTAATAATATATACAATGTCTGATGCAATCCATACTGATTGAATAAATTCGAAAGTTTGTCTGTTTGTTTATTACCTTTTCTGTTATTCACGGCAGAACGAATCTTGAAAAAATTTGGTGCGGATATATGTAGTATTTTGGAGACGAACATAGGAACATATTTGTATATGCCACACTTGTGAAGCTACGGCAGTTACTTATACATATACTTATATACTTATATACTAGACCACTAGTTTACTTATTATAATTACTTAAACAGTACAAACAGTCTTCGTACCCATAAACATAAGCGTACAAAAGAAGTATGTTATATAAGTAATACATGTTTATGTGTAGAAGACAGAGCAAGTCACTTATAACTGTAGGTTACAGTAGTATCATGGCCTCATTTCAGCATAAAATATGACTCGCCACGGAGAGGAAACGTAGATAAATAATCCAATTTCATATTTACAAAAATGTGAACAAAATGAATTCTTTGCGCGTCCAATATGATAATACTCGTAAATTCATAACTAGGCTCCGCGGCGTGGCACCTACATAAAAAGCCTATGTCCTTCTCCAAGGTCCCATCTATCTCTATACCAAAATTCATCAAAATCGGTTCAGCGGATTAGGCGTGAAAACTTGACAGACAGACAGAGTTACTTTTGCATTTATAATATTAGTAGGGTTAATGTTGACGCTGCCTAGTTTCTGTAATGTATCAAGGATGTTTGCACATTATCACACTGGTGGCTTTAATGCCGCCATACGCAAAAAAACAGTATCCATGATTAGCAGTATACCTGATGATCATAGCGGACCGGTACAAGTCTCCGCTGTGGGAAACTATAAAAAAATATTATGGATCTTTTTAGATTGTTTTTTTTTATTTAAAAGCAAACTAAAGATATCACTAACCTTTTGACAAAGACACAGCATTTCCACATCCACAGCATTGCACCTAGTCATTTTACACGTTTCTTCACTTAGAGGTCATCCTTCTATGTACATTATTAAACACTTTACTACACCATGTTAGTAAAGTGGAGAGCTGAGGGTGTGGTCTACTTACCTTCACACACTTCGATGGAAAGTTAACATTGACAGAACTTTGAATCACCTGAATAAGTATTATCCAGGGATGCTATTGTAATCGTTCATAAGCGATGGCATACATTCGTCTATCAAGTGGGCAGTTATTATAAATAGTTATAATAACTGCTAATAGTTATAAATAGTTTTGTCTCAATTCCAACTTGACGTGACGTGACGCGAATTTTGCAATGTACATTTAGTGTTTTGCTTCATGATAGTTTGCTAAAATTTTAATCTTAACTAATATTATAAAGAGAAATGATTCGATTTTTGTATGTAATGGACAAAAAAATACAAAATGTAACTCAAAATATTATACATTAATTGGAGTAGGTACGCTGCGAAAACTACTAATGAAACACAAAATAATGTACTTCATGTTTGTAGTACTCCTTATACCCACATAAAAGTCCCCGAGGCTATATATCTATGCTATATATATTAAAACTATTATAGTTAAATAATAAATAAATAATACAGGACATTTCACACAGCGTCATCTAGCCCCAAAGTAAGCAGTGATACCATATTATGGGTACCACATGACTGATACTACTTATAAAGGTTTTTGTAAATACATAAATAATATACATAGAAAAATACCCAGACCCGAGACAAATACTTGCAGATCATTCAAACATTTGTCTCGCGACAAGTCCCGTCCGGTCTTGGCCCAGTGCGCCACAGAGGTCGTCTAGAGACATTCCTACAGAGTACAAACTCGCAGACGAAGTCACGGGTGTTTCAGCTAGTTAGTAAATAAAGACGAAGCGCTAGCATAATTCATAACTTCAAGTATCAAACACTAAAACAATGTTGAAACAGCTTAAAGTAAATTGAGCCTAAGAGTAATTTTGACATGCCTGCGGTGGGTTTTCGTCATTTCGGCGTGCTGTATTGTAAATTCCAATTAGGGATAGGATTGAAATAAACTAAAGGTCTTGCGCTTACGCCAATAAATGATTGCCGACACTAAAAACTATTGGCCAGTGTTAACAGAAAGCTTGCGCGCAATTTAGACTGATACTTCGCTTGGTAGACTTACTCCTACTTAATTAAATTGGTCAAGCGCGTGTGACCACGTACAGTGCAGGCTTCCGATGTCAGTCAGGATAAGAATGACCAGTGGTCAGTTCCTGAACCATTTAACACCTAGTTTTCAAAATAATTGAATATTGAGCTTTTATGAATTATTTAAGGTTTATAAATCACGTTTTTACTGATAGTCTAGTAACTTACTAATCCGTGATAATTTTTATTAACACTTC
Organism: Lampropteryx suffumata; assembly: GCA_948098915.1. Lineage (NCBI taxonomy): Eukaryota > Metazoa > Arthropoda > Insecta > Lepidoptera > Geometridae > Lampropteryx > Lampropteryx suffumata. Next base: position 14,647,464 of record OX402558.1, on the reverse strand, counting down.
AGCGTAATTATGTTACAAATTTGAAAACTTTTAAGGTGGTTTATATTTTTTAAATTAATATCTGTATCGAAAAACTGGTAAAAAACCTTCTCATACTTTCTCACTACCTTCTCATATGCCATACGACGACGAAGTTAAATAAAAAACAACAACCCCACCTTACATGAAGGAAATCTAAAGCATTTCTTCCAAGTTTTTATTTCATAAATTTTAAGGGCTACTTATACGTATTGCCGTGCTAATTTTCATTAGGATAATACATTATTAATAATATTATTATTATTATTAATAAAGTATTATGAGTAATGTATGTATTTAAAAATATATATCTATTCTATTAATCATCTGGTCACCATAATACAAGCTATGCTTAGTTTGGAACTTGATGGTGTTGTGTCCACCAATATTTTATTTGTATATTACTGATTAGGGGTGGACAGATATTATGATGGCGAAACTATAAGGGTTTCTTGTTGGACTTCAGAACTCTAACAATGTATATGGAGATGTTATTATTGTCAGACGACAACGATGACTCGTTTTCATTGTTTAATTTTGTGTTATTAAAAGTCTTTGGTAAACTATGTCGTTTAACTGTATATTGAGTTTGATATAAGAACATCTCCACTTTCCGTGTCGTAAAGATTACTATACAAACTTTATCTAAACAGCTATGTTTTTCATGCATGGTTCTTTCTTATCAACTCTTATCAGATAAACATAGCTTCTATGTATAGTTTTATAGCATTCCAACGCGTTTCTCTTTCTAGGTCCTCAGGTAAGATTACGTAAGTTAAAAAATAAACAATCAACATTATATTAAAAACAAAACTAAATATTTTTATTCAATGAAATTATAAGGACCATTTTTAATAAAATAGGTACCTAGGTAATAAGACCACTCAACGTGTCGGTTGGCTTCCGCATGTCAAAATGCACTAAATGCACTACATGCAATAAAAGACCCTAGATTTTATAATAGAGTATTTTGATTTAAATTATGTTGGCTGTTTATATTTTAACTTATATAATCGTACGTGAGCGTGAGCGTACGTTCTCGTATGTAAATTTTAGACTAAGATTTCCAAAGTTATTTGTTTGGGTTCCAGAAATTACGGCAAACTTTGACTAGGAAATTTATTTACATATAACCCTTGCGTCTAAACCGCTATCTTATTATCCTGGCCTGGCGTTTAGGTACGGTCTCTCCTCATCATTCTAATAGGTGGCAACATATTTAAATAACACATTAATTAGTGTGTTATAAGAATGCGTTATAAGATAGACCTTTAGTGGTCCAAACATTTGCCGCGCCACATAGTTCTTCTAGATTATAATTGCTTATTTGGTTTATTTACAGAAATAATCACAGAATAATAAAAAATACATGTGAAACAGTTGAGCTATCTAAGGACCGTTTAAAACGATCTATAGATAGCACAACTGATACTGATCACTGCCAGAGGGCAGCGCTCTGAGACACTGGCGGCATTGTTACGTTGAATGGCAATGTTACACTGAGCCAGATAGGAGCCAGCTCTTGGTTTGGTTTCTATAACTAAGCTCGGTTATTTTCCTCATTGCATACTATCGCATACGCTACAGTGAAAGTGTTATTCCTCATTTCGTTTACATTACAATCAACTGCACGTTACGTTGGAATAGAAAATTTTACTATGGCTCGTAAAATATTTGAATTTGTATAAAAAACTTTTACTTTTGATAAGGTTCCGACCGGTTCGACCACCTTCCGAAGTGTTTAATTGCTATTAGACAGGACGGCACTATCACTAATGATGTCACCCTCATTAGTATTTTATGACAGTATTGTGTCATAAATTTTCTAACGTATGCTATAGTTTAGTTAAATTTAGTTTAACTTATAACAAGTGAATTTTTCAATAGATTTTTCATAAATTCAATAAATAGTGAATTTATGAAAAATCTAATAAATCAAACCAATTTATCTTATAATGTTACATGATTTGCACATAGTTTTGAACATCAATCATAAATTATAGTACTTGAATGACCGAGTTTTGCTCGGTATAAAACACGGATAAAACGACGTTTTCTAAAAATGAAACCTTGCTATATCGATTTATCGCCCCCGGAACCGCATACTAAATTTCATGAAAATCGTTGGAGCCGTTTCCGAGATTCTGATTATATATATTCACTAGCTGTCCCGTTCACGACTTCGTCCGCACATTTTAAAAAGAAAAAAATATGTCTAGTTGTACCGACTGCAGCGTCATCTGCCGGGCTGATTTGTGTATCTAAACCATCCGGGGCGCCACCCAAACGCATACAAAAAAATCATTCAAATCGGTCTAGCCGTTTAGGAGGAGTTCAGTGACATACACACGTACAGAAGAATTATCTATATAAAGACATATACAAGAATTGCCCGTTTAAAGGTATTAGATAATGCCCTCTAATATTTAATTTTAAAGTAAGATGCATCACTGAACGTGATCAGTTGAGTTGAAATTTTCCGTAGTGAAAGTGTATTACAAAATATTATTAATTTCGGAAATGTCGCAGCCAAAAGGCATGAAATTACCTGGCGCTCGTATAAATCCTCTCAATGCTTACACTCTCGTTTTCATTGGAATGTGATACAAAAAAGCCGACAGCGGACCGGTTGTGCTAGCGTAACATCTGCAAACAAAAAATAAAAAAATTAATACTTATAGGAATTGTGCAATGTCTATTATGTATCTACTGATACAGTCTTTTTGACTACTGATATTACTTCTCCAGATATTATTTTTCATATTGGTGCCTTTTAGAATATTTGCTAGACGTCTGGAGTATTGTTGCGAGCAATTTTTGAATCAACTCCTGCAAATTTTTCCGACATGTCGGAAAAACTACGTTGAAAGTAAAACCTTATGTTCCAGAAGTATGTATTACATAGCCATTCGTGTTTTAATGATGTTAGCATCACTTATGTTAATCTGCCTAGTAAGAAGACCGATGAAAGTCAAAACATAAAAGGGCATATCAAGCCCACGTATAAAATATGTAAATTACAACAAAACCATATCACTGGAGCACGCGTCGTTATTTTTTGAACATTAATATTCAACACAACTATAATGGCGCCTCACTGCTTTATTGTGATTATTTTAATTATGCAAGAATCTGGTGAAATTATTTGAAATATGACGATTTCACTGTGAGGTCGCTTTTAGAGATTAGCGGGTTAATTGTTTACCTATGCTCAAATATCAAAAGTTACGATGACTGACTTCCAACAGGCATAAGAAATGTTGTCTTTCTGCCTTCGTAATTCTTTCTTCCTTTAATAGCTAAATATCTGTCTTGTTGACAATGCCAGTGTCAAGTGATTATTTGGTTATAGAGTAAATCATTTCTCTATTTCTAAACGTCATCGCGGAATGGCCGTCCAGAATTTTCTTGGGATTCCTCGTCGATCAAATCACATTGCAACATATTCATTACATAGTATAAAACCAAGTCGCCTCCCGCTGTCTGTCTGTCCCGATGTATGCTTAGATCTTTAAAACTAGGCAACGGATTTTGATGCGGTTTTTTTAATAGATTGAGTAATTTAAGATGAAGGTTTATATGTATAAAAACATGCATAATATAGTAGAGAAACACTGATAATTTCAAAGGTTTCTAATGTGATGTCGTAAATAAACTCATTTTTTGCGCTTACATTGCAAACACTGGCTGAACCCTACGAGATAGATCAAAATAATGTACTACAGTATTGTACACCTTAAAAAGGTCCGCAATGTATATCTCTATGTTATTCTCTGAGATAACGTTGTATATAAAGCATTGCACCCGTGCGAAGCCGGGGCGGGTCTCTAGTACACTTATAATTTAATTATACATACTTTTGCTATGAAGTCACAATTTATTGATTAAAATAAAACATGCTCTAGAAAAAAATATTAATTTAGAAGTTCTATGGTACTTCATGAAATGACAAATGAAGAACCCCTTCGTAATTCTGTAGCTTTTCTTGTATAGTTGTCGTACCTAATGTATTTTATCTGTACATACGCATCAAATTCTCGAGAAATGTATAAAAGCTTTATATTGATGAAACTTGAAGGAAATTCAAATCAATCAGTACAATCTTAAGTCGAAATTAGTAGTTAGTTATTCTCACCTGAGTTTCGCAATAACGTCTCGTTTCGGCAGTTGCAAATGCAATTACGTGTATAATTATGTTCGTATCGGTTCCATTTATTTGATCGGTATCACCAATATTAGTTTAAGTAACTTGACTCGAAAATCTATTAACAAATTATTGCGTAAAAAGAATAACCTGTCTAAAACAATCGCGTGAAGAGCATTAAAAGAATGGAGAAATTCAATTTTTGTCTACAATGGAACGAAGTCGCTATTATACCATTTGGGTTACATAGAGGTCGTGTGTTTGCTTTATGCACGTAACATAACTGTCTTAAAAAGTTCATATACGTAGGTAAATTTTAATTACATTAGGTGCTATATTTTATATTAACTTCATGACAGAGCTCCTATCCCGGCTCAAAAAGGCTTACAAACTTTATAGTGATACATTTTGTGACTCGTAAAATGTGAAAAGTATCAAGAACTCTCAAGCAAGCATCCAACATGTGCAGCAAGGATCAAATCAACCATATCCTCGGCAAGATCAATGTGGTAAGTTATTATGTGAATGTATTGTTTAAAAAAAATGGTTGTCTGTAAAGTCGGTTTACGGACGATAATTTTATGTGATAACGCCATAAGAAAACATTGATGAACCGATCGTGCCTCTCTATCGCTTGTTCCGCGCTCTTGCTTGCACGCTCGGCTCAGGTGGAACGTGACAATGAGTCATGCTTTTTCGTGCGTGCACCCGCCGGTGCAGGCGTTAATCGATTTATAAGACGTTATCACGTCAAAAATGAATTTCCCTGTAGGTACGTCCATTTGATAATGCTGATTTGACAGTTCTACATCCTATCAAAAATTAACACCATTTTTGATATAATACCATTAACCATTACGATACCATTTTTAATAAGCTATTCTATTAAAAAGTTTAATAAAATAGCTTGTTAAAAATGGTTATAAAATAAAATTTGTACTTGTATAGTAAATATGATTCGCAGTATTGCTAAACTAATTGGTATTGCAGTTTCTGCTTGCACTAATAACTTGATCAGACCTGATTTAAAAATATTGCTGTACTGGTAAGCAAGAACAATGGGATCCACCGTCAGAGTAATAAAGAGTAAGCTAAAGAGTGCGATACTTCTGACAGAAGTTATATTTGCTGTAAACATGATATTGATTTACTACCAGCGTGTCTTGTACAATGAATTTGAATCATATTCTATTTTGTAACCAATAAGAATTCAACAAATATATCAGCGATCCTATTGGCTGCAGTTTCTATCATAGGCTTTTTCGTTAACTTACACCATGGGGTACCAGATTTTTAGTGAGAATTGACGAACGACTCTCCTTTTTAACTGTAGATGATATAATCCCAAAGCTGCTATATTTACCGGATTCTTTCCGGTTTCAAATAGAAACTGATTTAAATTGATTGTAACAGAAGTACGTGTCTCAACAGACACCAAAGACGTGGGCAAATTCAGCATAGCGTGACCCGTGACTTAGCTTTCTTCATGACATTATCATTTTGATGGATGACCGCTAGTCAATGCGACTAGACTGTGAAATCTAGATAAAACTCTGCCGCTGTTACCTCTGCTGACTCTGAGGACGATTTTATGAATGAAGGTTGACATCAAGGCTTAAAATACGGTGTTTTAAATACTTTACTGTTATGATGGAAACATAATAAAGGAGTAAAGACAATTGTTGTAAGTAGCGTTACTGCTGTAAAAGGAAACAAAGTAAGTATACTTACAGTTTCCAACAAATATTTAATGTCAGCGACGCAAATTCGTATGTTCTTCTTATCGTGTCCCTAGTTTTTTCTAACCAGTGTGGTGAAAACAATAAAGTACGCTTTTTTTTTTCTTTTCATGCACTAGGCACATGTTTTCGAACTCTTTAGGCTCTACGACATGCTGGTTTACTCACAATGTTTTAGAAAATTCGCTATGAGAAGAGTTTTGGGGTAACATTGATGTGAATCATATTATAAGACTGTTGGGGAATAAAAGTTCTCGAATTGCGAACAAGGACAGGAAAACGAAGCGTAGGACGACCCACCACCCGATGGACTGACGACATTGTAAAGATCTCAGGAAATTGGTGTATCTAGAGGTCAAAATCGTTTTTCCTGGAAATAAATTGTTGAGGCCTATGTTCAGCAGTGGACTTCTTAAAGGCTGATATGTTGATGATGATGAAGAGACAAAATGCAATGATTCATGGCTCTATTCATATTGAACAGATTCTCGATTCTCTAATACATTGGATTATTGTTATAGGTGTTTTTATAATCAGAATTGTACCAAACCAACTTAAATGGTGTAATGATCAAAGGGCTCGTGCTTACCTCGGTCGGACAAAGGATTAGTATGGCTATTCAACGAGGTAACGTTGCCAGCCTTTTGGGCACTTAACCTGCGGTCAGTGAACTGAATTATATTTTGAAGTGATAACTTCTTATGGGAGGTTAAACAGCTTCGTTACGTTACGCGTTACGGCGCCAGTCTGTCTGTCCCTTTCTCTTACGCATATGGCAGCGGTAAGCAGGCTCCTCCTCTCTCACTCCTACCCACAGCGCTAGTTAGATTAGTTTAAGTTATCACTTCTGTCGGGCGGCGTCCCGAGACGCACACGTTTTTTGTCTAGAAGTAATTGTATATTATTCTGTACATTTCAGTTATTCAATTTGTGATGATAATAGTTTCTTATATAACTAATGTTAATTACGTTATGATTTTTGGTCTACTTAATATAACCCGACATGTAACCTACAAAAATTTAAATGACTGTATTAAAATTGAAGCAGCAAGCACTACACACGCAGACGGTATCTATATAATACTAGACGGTGTAACTGATTTATTAGAATTTTATGGAAATTTTAATACAGCTTCAGGCTAGAATGTCCAAATTGATTTCTACTGCTTCAATTCAAACTATCGATAACGATAATATCGATAATCGATATGTATACCTACCATAGAGAATAGGCGACGTCAAAGATAATAATGTTGGCATTGACATTTCGAAACACTACTTTGATAAAAAAAGATATAACGATCCATATTTTGATAATTTTTTTGGTCAGATGCAAACATTACGAATTTGTATTGATTATTTTTCTTGTGTTATTTCGGGGTTTATTAGTAACATTGGGTTTGTTTCACTACATAGTATAAAACAAAGTCGCTTCCCGCTGTCTGTCTGTCCCTATGTATGCTTAGAACTTATAAAACTACGCAACAGATTTTGATGCGGTTTTTTTTTATTTTTAGAGTGATTCAAGAGGAATGTTTATATGTATAATACATGCATAATATAGTAGAGAAACACTGATAATTTTAGAGGTTAGCGTATATTGGTTCAATGTATTGGAAATACTGAACTAAAGCAACGCGTGGCCGGGTCAGCTAGTTTCAAATAAAGCAAAATGTATCTACCTGGGTGTGAATAATTAGAATAATTGTTGTGTTTCTTTGTCATTCGAGTAAAAATAATATATATAGTAATTTTATATGAAAGGTCGCCATTTTATAAAAAATAACAAATGACGAACCTCTATATTTTTACGACAAGACAGATTCATTAATAAGAAGATCTATATTTTAAAGGTATTGTTATAAATATAGTTAGAATGTCTTATCGAGGCATTCATGGCAGTTCTTATTGACTAATACAAATAAGGTTAACAAGGGCGCGTGATGTTGCATCGCCTACGTATATCTCTACGTTGGCGTTAAGTTTACCCTGCCTTTCTGACGACATACAACTTTGAGCTAAACCAAACTGTCGATAATCGATACTCGCACTTAATAATTATAACTTCGCATGACCAACTGACCAGCCAAGAGTTCTTCATATGAGAAATGAATAATATATTTGTATTGTTCACTTTATGTAATAAAATAAAATAAAATATAATTTAAACATTGTAGTACTTAAGTGGTACAATGGGCGGTCATATCGCATGAGAGCGATCTCTTCATGACAACTTTTGGGTGGAAAGGATTGTATAAACACGAGTGGACAACGCGGCGCACATTACACAAATATTGCGATACCATAACTACATATAAACAAATACTTGAATATTAGTCATAAATACTTAAAAATTTAATATAAGTATATCTTTGAGAGTGATATGAGATGGTGGTGGTATAAGTTTTTGAAAATTGGTAAGGATTTAGTATACCCGATGGAGACAGGGAGTTCACTCCATAGCTTGCAGCGTTAGAGAACTACCATCGCAAATAGATGTATGAACAGTTTTTAGCTGCAGGGTATTAAAAGAACGTAAGGATCGGAGATTGGAAAGATGGAGGAACTCAAAACGATCCTTAATGTAGACTGAAGTGCAAGGAAGAAAAATAATGAGATAAATTGATAATAGCAAAGTACGGAAAGTGTTGTGTGGTGTCGTGTGGTCTAACGATAATCAGCAGTACGCTCCTGTGTTGTCAACTTGTCACGCGCGACCTTAGCGGTTTGCATTCTGCGGTGGGGAATGATTGCAATGAATAAATGAATAGTGCCGGACATATCACACAGCGACATCTGGCCCCAAAGTAAGCAGAGCTTGTGTTATGGCTTCCACATGACAGATATACTACTTATTAACTTTTTTTGTAAATACATACATATTATACGTAGCAATATCCAGACCCGAGACAAATACCTGCAGATCATACAAACATTTGCTCTGCGGCGGGAACGGGAATATTATCCCGCAACCTTTTGCACCGCAGCCGGGCCTTGGCCTACTGCGCCACAGAGGTCGTCAAAAAGAGAAAAAGAGGTCAAAAGAGGTCGTATATACAGATATACCCCTTACTTTCGTTTAAGATACTAGCGGCGACGTTATACTCCTGAGGGAACTGGGTTTTTATCTTTTATAGCATATGAAGGTAACCATTACCAGTCTAGCTGTTGTGATAATAATATGACAAATATTCTGTTTTTTTAATACATAAACATAAACGGGAGCTTGCTTTTTTCGTTCTCAGATCTTTTGGTAAAGTATTCCTAGCTTCACATTGAATCGTATAATATTTTAATTTAAATTCTGCTTTAAATAGAGCATGAAACATAACGAGCTGTTCAAAATAGCAAAGCGTAAAGGTGTCAAAAGATGATTGCGAATAAAAAACTTTAAGAACTCACCCATTATTTGTAAGCACACGCACTCGTGCGCAACGCACTGTCGTGTGAGTGTTACATTCCGTTCTAATTGTAGTTCTTTCAAACGTTTGTGCTTCCGTTAAATTTGTTTTAAATCGTTTCGCTACACTTGTTATTTATACGTGTTTGATTACCTAAAGTATAGATTGATACATTGGTGTGCGCAGCTTCCTATTTTCTTGTTCTTCCTGTACAACGTTTTCGCAAGGAACGTGCCCGGAGAAGCAGAGCTATTTCTTTCACTTTCAAAACTTTCGCGGATCAAACTTCCCCTGAAGATTCTCTAGATGAATCGAAACAGTGTCGATGCATCAACAAAATAATATTAACGAAATAATATAACGATAAAATAATATTGAAGACCTCTGTGACGCAGTGGGCCTAGGCCCGGCTGAAACGCAAAAGGATGCGGGTTCGATTCCCGCCGCGGGACAAATATTTGTATGATCTACAAGTAATTGTGTTTCTATGTATAATATGTATGTATTTAGAAAGGAAAAATTATATAAATAGTATATCAGTCATGTTGTACCCATAACACAAGCTCTGCTTACTTTGGGGCCAGATGATGTTGTGTGAAATGTCCGGAATTATTATATTATTAATATTATTAATACGTGAGTACAGCCCGTGTTTATCAAAATGTATAACTATTTCTATTCGCTTGATTGGAATCGGACGATAGCTTTTGTTTGACGTGTTTTCGTATTCTGCTAATGAGTAACGGGTCGGCGTACGCTACGTTTATCAATGATCGATGTAATGTTTTTTTGGCCATAGAGATAATATAGATTACCGTAGACGGATTGGAATCCGTAACAGTCACCTTGTACTCGTAAATAGTCAAATATAACTGAACTCCTTGGAAGTGTGAGTGCGACCGTTAACCAGACAATTAGCGTACAGCCTTAACATTAAACAGTCGAAGACAATGAACCTAATGATTAATATCTGCCACACGACAACACAGCAGTCGATAAAAGAGCAAGGTAAAGAGCAATAATTGGCTATTGAGCCGACAACCGTTGACATCAGAATAGATGTATTGATGCATGTTAGAAATTCCGTCACGACGGTAGTTTTAATTAGAAAGTCATCAATGGTAGAAATATTAGTGTAGACTTTATTCCGACGCGTAGGGCACAAACCCGAACCGGAAGACGGAATGTAGGCCAGCTTCTCACCCGATGGGCTGATGACTTATACTAGTCGGTCGCCGGAAATGCAAACACAGTGCGAGGTGTTCAAATCAAAATAAATTGCCATAGAATTTTACTTAGCAGCCCTTACATTGCCATTATATACAAAAAGCCATTGGTGCGCGCCCGGATTCGACCCCACGACCTTAGAAACGACCTTAGCGGGGCAACTACCACTGGACCACCAGTGCTCTCTTTTAAAGCATTATTGTATTTTATAAATTAATCAGACGAGTCTATAAACTATGATATACTAGTGATATACCCGCCCCTGCTTCGCACGGGTGCAATGCTGATACTAAATATACTACAGAATGTCTAATGTGATTGGAAACCTCTAAAATTATCAGTGTTTATCTACTATATTATGCATGCATTATACATATAAACCTTCCGCTTGAATCACTCTATCTGTTAAAAAAAACCGCGTCAAAATCCGTTGCGTAGTTTTAAAGATCTAAGCATACATAGGGACAGACAGACAGCGGGAAGCGACTTTACTATATACCATGTAATGATGAGTATCACTTACTGATAAAATCCGTGTGGTTCAAGTTCAAGAATTAAACATTAATTATGAGTCTAGTAATCAAGTTAGTAACAGATCAGATTATAAAACATTGGTGCTTAAAACAATAGCATTGATGAAATAGTCAGCAATTTAAAAGCGGTCGATGTTTATCGTATATCAACGGATGGATTCAGTTCTTTCATTCGTATAAACCACATCCGTAAATAATAAAAAATGACCAGTAAAATATGCAGGTAGTTGCGGTTTGCAGGTATTATTTAGAAAAAATAAAACTAAACGTCTGTAGAAGAACAAAAACGACCTCTAACAAAGATTTTGATGCTATTTCGCGTTGCTTTTGATTATAATTGATATTTGATCATGAAATGTATACGACTACAGAAATCTTTGAAATAAAACATGATCACTAAATATGAAAAAAAAAACATGATCACTATATTCGTGCTAGAACCGTATGGGAGGTTATTTTCGATGAACCTGATCATAATGCCCCTAAGAAAAAGTTTACCATTTTTGAGAAAAAACAAATGTTTATTTTTTCACTTTATATAAGTAAGGGGGTTAAATATTTAAAAAAAACAATTGGTTATTTCATATTCGATACCTACAACCAATTCCAAGTTTACATACCTTTTTAAAAATAAAAAAATATATATTAGTGAACACAGAACAGAAATCTAAATTATTATCTTTTGCTTGGGGATAATATGGTCTAATTCATCCGAAATAACCTCCTCTACAACCTCCTAGCAGGAATAGGTCGAATATCTAATAACCCTGTATAAGTATCCTACCAGTCATCTTGTCATCACAATACAAGCTACGATAGTTTGGTAGATGATGTTGTGTTTGTGTGCATTGTCCACCAATATTTATTTATTATTATTATTATTATTATTAAATACGTTACACTTAGTATATAAAAAAAAACTAGATAATAATCATTATTATTATTATTAAGAGCCCCTGACGTCCCACTATAGAGCAAAGGCCTCCTTTCCTTTTTTTTTCAATCGTTCCTGTCTCTTAAGCCACTGTGTGTGGGCCAATCCTTAAGATGGCCGTCTAACTCATCCCTACATCTTCGCCGCGGTCTGCCGCGATGTCGTTTTCCGTTCAGGGGTTACAATTATAAAATAGATAATCATGACATGTTTTATATTTCATTAAAAAAATCTGTTGCGAAGATATGCATTAATAAATTTGATTCAGACATTTGTAATAACTGCATTCATAGTGCAAGTGAAGCTAGCCCGCTTCCTCTGACATTGAAGGCTTTTATAAACTTCACGAATGGGCAAGTTTGATCGATGGGTTAATTATGCTCCGGTTAACCAGAGGTTAATGCAACCTTGTTAAACTACAGGCTTCTTACAATTTGTTTACATCGATGCTAAGTAGTTTACAAGGTCGATTGCAACTGGTAGATTTGGTTTGTGTTCTTAAGATAATTGTTAGAGTAGGTATGTCTTACATTCGATTTTTAGTTTTTATCTTGTTTCCCCAGACTAGCTATATTTTCCTAAAATAAGAACGAGCTTATATTGCCTTAAAGACTTTAAAGTCCATATTAGAGTGATATTTTAAAATAAGTTAAAATTGTTATTCTTTTCCTGTATTTAATTGATTTTCCTAGGCTGTTGATGATGCTGTCTGAAATGAGCTAAAACATGTCAATTTATTTAAAAGTGTAATATAAAGTTTGCTAAGTAAACACGATAGAGCGTATTTTAGAATAGAATGGAATATATCTTTATACCACACCTACTGAACTTGCCCATTGCTTTTCCAAATATAACGTACAAAGTACATCATTTCAGGCCTACTAAAATGCGGGATGGAAAAGTCTATGAAATTTAATTTCTAACGTGTTTAGCGAGAGAGAAAAGTGTATGGAAATCCATTTCTAGCGTGTTATTTTTTTTTAATTTCTTCATAAATGAGCCGCACAGGTAGTTATTTAGCTATGGTTATTTTCATTATAGGTCAAACGACAAAAAGTTTTTACTCCAAGTCCGCCAAATGATTTCCGATTATACTCTTCCGATTTCCGAACAATATTTTGAAAAAAGAACCCAAGTAATAAAGGCATGCGCGGGAATTTCTTCCAAATTTGAATTTGGGTTTGGTAGTTTTATGAATTCTACAGAATGCCGTCGAGTGATAGTAAAGATTTTATTCCTCGTAGGTATAGTATAAAGCACTATATATCACTCGGGAGAAAGTGCGATTCCTACCTCGTGTATTTTAAGGCCCTCGGTTACGCCTCGGGCCTCAAATGACATACTCGATAGGAATTGGGCACTTTCTCGCCTAGGTGTACAATACAATGTACTATTATTGTACACCTTACAAAATAAAACCCATTATTCAAATTTTATTAAAGTAGAAGTATTTAAGTGGTACAATGGGCGGCCATATCGCTTGAGAGCGATCTCTTTCTGGCAACATATATATTTTACGAAATTTTACTTATTTAGCTAAACAACAGAATTTGTCTTATTGACTATTGTCATATAATGGCCTCAATTCTGTTGGCACCAACCTAACTGATTTTAGCTAAAATTTGGTTTTGAACTGTCAAATAACCTTTGGTATTCTGCTGCTACCAACTTATCCTAATTCAATTTTATCTAACTTAATTAAGCGTTCCTATTTTAGTTAGATGGTACCAACCGATGGTTTTACAAATGCTATCACTAACTAAATATATTTTAGACAATTCCTAATTTTAAAAATGAACCAACCGAATTGCCACCATATCATGTACTGAAACCTCGTGGCTAAAATCAACAAAACTAAGCAATACGTGCGCGGTCAGCTCCTGGCTGGGTCTTCGTGCCTCGGTACACTGAGCTATCTGTCTCGGCTTTTTAAAAGCCCATCACGGAGGTCTTTGAACGGCCTTTTTACTCCTTCGTCCGTCAGTAGAGTTCACCTCACACTATCACCATCATGTACTACTGTATGAGCTCTATTGTTCACTGATGCTCTAGTTTTTCACGTACAATATTCACTTGCAAATTATTACTTCGCAACCCATACAAAACTAATTAATATCGCTTGCACTATGATTAACCTGTGCAGTGCAATGTTTCAAAACGGATTGCATTGTGCAGGAATTGTGTCAACTCTGTATGCGTGTTTCAGTAATACCAAAGATTTGCATGCAGCGTTTATTGTTTCGTTATTTCAGTATTGGCAATATGGCCCAAGTAGCTATTTAAGAAGTAAAAAATGTATATTACTAAAAACTATCAATCTAATATATAAATTCAAAAGTGTCTTTGTCTGTCTGGTTTTTACCTTTCCATGGTTAAACGGCTCAACGGTTTTGAATAAAATTTGGTGAGTGCACCTTGGGAATGGACATAGGCTACTTTTTATGGAGGAATCTACCACGCACGCGAAACCGCGGGTATACGATACGGTATACGAGTGAGTTTTATTGTGTTTATTGTATCTAAAATGTTTTTTTATGATAGTATCATAAAAAAAACATTTTAGATCACGAGCTTCGACTGTTTAGAAGCTTTGATGTTCCCTACCCCTCTATGTATGACCTTATGTATAGGGGTAAATAACCCATAATCTGTTATTTCAGGCGCCATACATACAGGTACTTGCAATCAGTGAAAATGTGTAAAAATAATATAAACTCACAAAACACATCCAAATAGTATTGGTATTAGTTTTCTGAACACCATCACAAGATGTGATAAAGGGTTGATTTGATAGCTTAATTATCTGGAGCCGTATTTGCAACGTATTATAAATGAAAAGATGGCGACGCGTCGGGGAAATCTTCAGATCCAATATCCATAAATTCATAAATCTTTTATGAGTAACATCGGAGCTTTCAACTAATATTTTGTGCCTACTTTCTTGCCAACAGACTTTTATTTTTGCTAACGATTTTTAAAACATATCAAAACAAAGTGTTGCAGGTTTACGTAGCTCTTAACTAAGTTGCCAGCATTTTATTAAATAACTGGTTTTAACCGACTTAAAAAAAAGGCGTTTTCTCAATTCGAACGTATATATATATATATTTATGTGTGTTCGCGGATAATTTCGTCGTTTATGAACCATGATAGTACCATGATGAGGAAACTAGGATCTAATGGTATCCCAGAGAAATCGAGGGGAGCCTTCGAAAATCGTAGTGGCGACTAGTGCGATTGTTTATTTTTTTCATTAATTATTTTAAAGCACTACTATTTAATGAAGGTCTGGAGCTGATCTGATGATGGAGCCGAACAGTCAAGGGAACTCCTCAACGATTTACAGCAATTACCTGGTGTTCGGGCTTTATTAATTTGTATTGATGAGACCTTTACACCTAGATGGGCTGTAACTGTCATTAGGGGTCTGATAATGAAGACGAAGGACAGTCTAGGGAACTCCTCAACGTTTCACAGTAGCTACCTTGTGTATATAAACAAAGTCGTTTGTTTTTTTAGTTTTTAAAACGTAATTATGTAATTATTATTATCATGCATCATCCATTACTACACACACACACGTCTTGCTTTTATCACAAAGCAGGGAAACTCATAAACGATAATCGTACCATCATCATTTCACTTTTGCTAAATGAGTTTAAAATTGCTTCAAAGATTCCATCATTATTTTCTGTGTTATGTTTATTATTGTGTTATGGTTTGCAACAATTGATCAATAATACAAGCATTCGACACAGAGCACAATAGTCTCCGATGAAACAAACAAAGTGTGTACATTCGTAAGTATTCTTTCGTTTTAAAATAATAATAGAATACATTTTGTACTTAACTGCTATTGCACGATTTGTTAAAGACTTAAATGGATACTTTAGTTGTAAAAATAAATATATATGTAAAGGTCGTTATTGTTTAATACATTTGTTTTTAATACGGATTTCAAAGAAGGTCGCAAAGCGGAACTAGATAAATATGATTTTGGTTTTCTGCAAGTCGAAAATAATTCTGCGTTTAGTATGCCAAAGACATGCTCCTCGTTTTATTGTCTTCAATCAGTTTTATTGCTGTACTTATAGGTTCCTTTGACGTTTACAATGCACCTAACAACCTTTTTCTACGAATACTTGGCAAACACAGTTCATGTTTAAAGCATCAGACTTATGTGCATAATCTACATAAATGCTTTTTTGATTCTATTGTTTTATAAACTGCACTCCCATTGTGTTCATTTTCCTCCGATTGTTTATAAAGAAAAATTCAAATGTTGCAGTTTTATGATACTTGCACAAATTTCAAACTCAAATGTAAAATTTATTTCAAACTAGCTGCTGCCCGCGGCTTCGCACGCGTAGACCTATATAAAATGTAGCCTATGTCCTTCTCCAAGGTCCCATCTTTATTAATTTAGCAGTATAATAACTGATGGGAGAAGCCACTGGCTCCTGAAATAAAGTTTTCACTAGCTCGGGAGCCTATGGATGCACTATAGATCTGTAACGTTGTATTATGTCAATAAATTTATTTTTTGTTTGTTTGTTTGTATCTCTATACCAAAATTCATCAAAATTGGTCCAGCGGTTTAAGCGTGAAAACGTAACAAACAAACTGACAGACAGACAGAGTTACTTTCACATTTATAATATAAAAATAAATATGGGTATACCATAGCTGCTGCACGCGTGGTACCCGCATTAAAAGTAGTCTGTCTGTCCCCAAGGTACAATCTATTTCCGTACCAAATTTCATTAAAATCCGTTAAGCCGTTTAGCCGTGAAAAGGTAACAAACAAACAGATACATTTAGGATTTAAAGTATTTGTATAGATTCAAGGAATTAGACCGTTTGATGACGTCATCAATTGCTATTCCAGTCATTGAAAATTCCACTTCAAAACTACAACATCCTAATTAATTTTTGGATACCGACTCATTGTTAACAACTCGTCATGGCTAAAATCTCATCTTTCAGATAAAATAAAATATGTATAAAAATATCACAGGTTCAGCTTTACTGATCGCAATCTTGAAGTTTTATTTCTTTTAAATAAATTCATATAAATTCAAACCAAAAAGCATGGGTAGTTAAGCATGTGGCATGGCACTGTATAGTATAGTTACCTAACTTATAATTCAAATCAGTGATCATTGAAGGACTTGATGTTGGTGCCATGTGTCAATACAATGCGCCTGCTTAAGGTCGATTGACCTTAAGCAGGCGCATTGTATTGACTTCATGTTTGTCTAATTATTGGTTAGTAGCACACAATGATGCTTGTTGAATGAAGGAAAACCGATAAGGTCAAGTGAACTTCCGAAGACGGTTCACTGTTCTGGCAGGACAAAGGTTTCGTATGATTAAGGCAGGGCGCAAACGTGGACACTTTTGTGTCTTGTGTCAGATACAAGCTACCGATGAATATTTGATTTCTATAGAACCAGTATGAAATCATCCAGTCCCTGCGCATACGTAAACATTTTTTGTGTCTCTGGTAGTAGGTCTCTGATGCAAGGGTTCGTCTTGATGGGTACACCATAGTGCCAGATATTCTGTCTCCAAGAAGCACTTGTAGTGTACAAGCATTACTCTGTTTAGGTTTGAAGAGAACTTAGTGTTTCTTGTGGACGAAACCCAAAAAAGACTATTGTTATCTTCGGTAAATGTACGGCACATTGCAGTACCATATGAGTTTCTCGAAATGTCTTACGCCCGTTTTCACTATATATTCCAAAAAACAATTACTTTTACTTACAGTTTAGTATTCTTTACTCACTCACGTACGGACAACCAAATACTATTGTTTCCAAAAAGGTGACTAATCCGTTCAGCTTTCGCTGCATGAAACACGTTTCACCGTGAACTTCACTAGCAAATCGGTCAAGTCTCTTGACCTGGCGTGCTTAGTTTCAGATTGTACTAAAGTTTCTTGACATTAAGATTTAAGATCCCACAACTACGATTAGTGTGGGTGGGTCCATAACCTGTCTGATTTCGCCAAGAGATTATTTGATGAAAATATTTTCTAACCATTCCTCATTTAAAGTTATATATTATCTACCTATCAGTTATCATTATGCGCGACATATCGCATGCCGGTGGCGTTAAGATAATTATGTTCATCATATTTTAAGATTATAATACGAGCATGTTTGCTTGCGCATATAAAGATTCCCAAAAATATATTAAGACACGGCCGGTATTCAGATCATTGTAAAACCCAATAAATCTAATTTCCTCAGAGATCCCGCTCCAAATCCTTATCGACTGAGCTATTCAATTTATGCAGAACGAATGATTAAAGCTGTTTCAACACCGCGTATTGTTCGCGTGAACTTTGCATTCGACATTTAGCGAACTGTTGCGGCTGATGCGGGACCTGATAAGATGCGAGTCGACGTATGGATTAAGTGGTAGATGTGAGACAACACGTATTTCTTGGTACATAAATTCCAAAACGGTTGAAACTGTTTAGTCTTGTTCATGGATTTACAAAATACACATTTCCTTGTTTTATATCAGCAACCTCAAGCGTTTTACTTTCGTACATAACCTATGTCTTAAGAAGGACTAGTAACATAAGAAAGAGAAGGATACGCAATATCCAGACTCGCCTCGCTATTACTTAAACCAAACTCGTAATTTTACTCATCAAACTCATTCAGCTCTGACCGTTCAATGTTCGTACTTCATTACGTCTTAGGTATAACAAGAGGTATACGAAAAAGACAATGAAATTCTTGACAATATCCAGAACATTCCCGCTATTCAGTTTGACAGAACTCGTAATTTTACTCATCAACAAACCCATGCAGCTCTGAACTGTATCAAGCAATCGCTGATTAATAATTTCATCAGCAACCAAACAATAGCACCCGAGGACATAAAGCGTACGGACAATGGCTATCGGCAACTTTCGTGTGACCGTGAATGTTGTTGTATGTCAGGAGGGCGCCATTGTCAGGGTGAACACGTAGGAGGAGGCGAAAGGTGAGGTTTGAAATGTGCGACCTGCAACCGCGACCAGCGACCGCGAATAAGTTGTTCAAGGTGTCGCAGTTTAGACTGTAAACTCTAAACTCCTCAGTTTAAAATAAGATAGTTTGCTGGTTATGTTACAATTTTACAGATTAAATCATAAACTAAAGAATCTTTTCTCGTTAACATGAAACATAATCAAGTAGCACCTATGTATCTCAATGTGCTTTCATGTCGGCATTCGCCAATTTGAGAACCGCACCTTTTTGTGATGGCACTAGGATGTGCAGGTGAAAGTGACAGCGTCTGAGGGAACGACTACGTGCCCCGAGCAGGTGGTGATGTCTGATTACCGGAACGAGAACTCTCAGCAGGTGGCCGTTTGCTGCATTCGTTTTAGGAGCTTTTTCGGCGATAAGTAGGTTATTTGGTATGATAGTATTGTTAACTGTCTAGACTGGTAAAAACTGTACTACTTTTGGAAATTTATTAAGTTACCGAATGACGGGACATGTGTTATCGCTTCAAAATATACCAGTACTTACCTAACAATTTATACTCGTAGTTTTAACTTTTAAAAATCATCAAAGGTATCACCCTGTATTGTAAACTTTGTAACTTTATAAAAGATAGGACATAGGCATAGTCGCTTGTGTTAGAGTGACGTTGATGGCCATTTTGTTGGCAATCAAACGTTTAGCACAACGCGATAACTGTACACAAATTAAATTCGCAATAACACCCTTGACACCACGACATCGGCATTCTGAAAGTGCCTAGCAAAAACCGAAGTCATCAATAGGTTTTACTGCATCAATCATTTACGACCTACGCTAGTGCCCATCACTACAAATTGGATTCGAGCAATAACAATTACTCGTGCGGCGCAAGTGTCAAATACAGGCAAATTATAAACTATCTGAGATGTAATCCTTAGTCAGATAGTCGAACCTCTTTCTATAGTGTAACATTCTACTGAAGAGGCTGTTTTACAGGCTTGCCACAAGATCTGTTCTTTAAATGATTTTTCCAATGGCATCATCAATTAGTACCACAAGAACTTGATTTTTACCTAAGAGTCCTGCGACTGCTCTATCACTTCTACGAGTATCTCCTCAGTAGAGCCTGGTTTGAATTAATGGGCAACCCCAAACTGTATGTGGTATCCTTTTACATCAATCGCTTTCATTCAAATCAGAGATCTAATTTGATTGGTCAACTACTGGTTTTGGTGTTTCCATATATAGTTTTTAAATTCCAATACTTTTGACTTCTGGTCAGTTAACGTAGCCAGACTTTATCTTGCTAGTAGCATTCAACCTTTCAGCCACGAGTAAATTATGTCTTTATAATTAGTCTAAGCTATAATTTTAGTGTCAGTCTTATAAAATCAGTTAACATTAATGATCGTGATGCAATATTAGAATACCTAGTTGCCTACTATTTAACACTTAAACGAAAATCTTTGATTACATCAGAATTCGTTTGTACAAAATTATGAATTCATTAATTCCCTTATGCAACATTTAAGGTCGTTTTGGTTTTATTAGAGCTGATGTCGTATTCTTGCTTATTTATTGGTCTTAAATCTTCTCGTGGCATATGAAATAATTTGGAAGCTTTTGAAATTTATTCGTGTCAACGTCCTAGTTCTTTACTGTTTCTAGTCTTCACTTCCTTGTCATCGATGATTCTATTTACTAGTATATTCTATTCTATACAATCCTGTTTTCTATCATGTTCAATAAAAATGATATCTATCATTTTTTGCAGCATAACTCAATCAGTGCTGTCTCCGCTAGATCTCGATAAAAAGTATATTTCTTAGTTCCGTGATCCAAATTGTATTGATAGTAGGACAAAAACATAAACAAGCCTAACTATACAGCAATAGGAGCAATAAATTGTCATCGCTAAGGTGCGCTTAGACTCTTGGCAAGTTGTATACGGAGATATAATAGAAATATTATAAAAATTGTTAGGCATCAATAAAGATAGATAGATTAACACTTTATTGTACACAAAATGAACACAGAAGAAATAATAGAAATAAAATTGTACAATGGGCGACCTTATCGCTAAAAGCGATCTCTTCCAGGCAACCTTTTGATAGGCAGGATAATCAAAAACAGACCGACAGTGGTGTACAAAAAGTTACTTAATATATTTATACAAAAAATACGTATTCGTCTCGAGACGCCTGATAGAAGTGATAACTTAAACTAATCTAACTGTGGGTTAGAGTGAAAGAGAGAAAGGAGGAGCCTGCCTACCGCTGCCGTATGCGTGAGAGAAAGGGAAGCCAGACAGGTTGGCGCTGTAACGTGTTACGTAACGAAGTGGTGTACCCCCCCATAAGAAGTTATCACTTGAAAAATATAATAATACAAAATATTATTCGACTAATATTATTCGAATTCGACCATAATTATTTAATAATTAATATATTTTTTTTTTTGCATTATTTAAGAAAATAGCATTCTGCACTTCTTCTCTATATAAACTATAAGTGTGCGAAATTTCATACTCCTCCGTCCGCGCAATTTTCGTAAAAAGGGGTACAAAGTTTTTGCATCACGTATTAATATATAGATGATGCTAATCGACATACACGATAAACATTGACACATACAAAACAACTTTCTAAAAAAATAATAATCATATAAAAAATAATCCCAAGAGTTCCAAGATGTCATAAACTTAAATCTACGACCCATAGTATAGTAATATTATCCTAAATAGAATACATATAATGGCAATCTCATCTAGATGAGTAAGAGAGGAGAATCTTGGTAAGTCTTGAAGTCTAGATAATATTTAGCTATCACGTACTGATAGCTATACGGCTCAGCTATAGCTCAGCTATAGCTCACGGCAAACGTGTGAGTGTGTGCTCGTGGTGCATGCGGACGGTCACTAAAAGTAAACGATGCCAGCTGAATTATTCATGTCGCGTACAGAACATACGGACTTAAAATTGAACATAATGATAATAAAACCAATGTGTCCAACTTTACATGCAAAACGAACAGATGAACTGAAGACTCAGCTTGAGTTCATCTGTAGTGATAGATATTCACTAGAGCAACTTCCCTCAGTTCAGTAGGTACTCGTGATTTGAAAACCTTTAAAATAAAAGGATGTTGATGGATAATAATTTACTAGAACCTGATGAAAGTTATGTTCAGGAAATTTTACGTTTTAATTTAGAGTTTAATTACATGGCGTCTGGTAGATACATTGCGTGACCCAAGAGCTGGTTCCTATCTTTCTCAGCGTATTAGCAATGCCGCCAGTGTCTTGAGAACGCTGCCCTCTGGCAGTGATCTGGATCAGATGAGCTATCTACTATACTTTTAAACGGTCCTTAGATAGCTCAACTGTTTCACATGTATTTTATATTATTCTGTACATTTCAGTAATTATTCCTGTAAATAAATTTAGAGCTAGTCAATCGAAACTTTTCAATTTGATTTAATGATCTTAACGTATCAAAACAATTTGGAGCACATTTGCAACACAAAGTTTACAAAAACGAACCTTGAACTTTAATTTCGTAACCTTTACAATCTTTCTTCGAAATAAGATCAGATCTATAAATAGGTCTTATTTCAATTAAAGGAAACTTGTGCAATATGCTATGCTTAAAAATATATATTTTATTAAGAGGAGCTTGGACGAAAAGACCAAAGAGCTAAAGGTAACCTAACTAGGAAAACGTGCGCTGGCTGCTGTCCTATGGCCGTGAACCTTCCGGTTTGTTAAGTTTTTTAATACGGAACGATCGCTTTACAGATAGTTCAAAAACTTGCGCGTTTCATATCCTAAAAACAAATTTTCTAACAGAAGAATGTATGAATGTTACCATCAGCAACTTTCATTCTTTTAATCAGGAACTGTTACCAAAATAATTATTAGGCTTGTACGCAATACTGCAACACTTAGATAACAAATCGTGTTTGCATTCCAATAAGTTAACTGGGCTTGCAACCTACCGGACCACTAGTGCATAGTCGGAAGCAGCAGCCGGATACATCGATACAATATTATGTTATTACATCACTAGCTAACTAGTGTTGTGACCTCATTACGTTGCGCAATGTTTAGAACAAAATACGTGACTTGACCGTTGTTTTGATGTACATCTCGTTTGGTATTTTGAATGATGAGAGTGAGTGGAAAGTGAGATTGTAAAATGCAGGTATTCATCAAAATAATGCTGATTTATGATGATGAAACAATTTTGGCGAAAGTAAAGGAATTCAATGAATATAATAATAAAGTAGCACACCATAATGACATATCTAAGAAGTCATAGAAAGCAAATACTTGTAGATAAAAATTTAAGACAGCTTCTAGGAGGAACTACAATTCCATGTACCATTTTTGACATAATTGACCCTGTACATAATTGACCGAGCGAGCGAAGCGCGATCGAAGCGCGAGCGAATGTCTCCGTTTCAGCTTAAGCAAAAATGCTTTCGTATGTCTGCCCGAACGGCGTCCGAACGGCGTTCGGCCGGCGTCTGTCCGGATGTTCTCTTCTACAGGTCGCATTTCTCAACCGATTCTCGTGAAATTTTGTGAGCAGGTTCTTTAACTATATAGAATTTTTTGTCGATTCAGTTTTTGGAATTTTTTAAAATGGCGGAGATATGGGGCTTGAAAACGTAAAAAAAGTTATATTTCAGTCATTTCGAAAAATGTTTGCGAGGTCTACAGCTCACAGAGCCACTAGTATATCTTGGCAGTTCTGGTAAGTGACAGAAATTCAAAACTAACCCAGATAATAGCAATAAAATGACTTATGCATTATCAAAATGTAATCACATGCCTCCACATAAAATATTTGTCAGATAATGACATAGTACGTTTCGATTGTGTTTGTACATTGCCTTATTACATGCATTATGTATGATTGAATTATTGAATGGATTACCATAAATGTAACTGCTCTGTTATTATTCTATTTCTCACAGGAATTCACGAGAACGCCCCTAAATGTTACATATTAATATAGAGAAGTATAATCATAGATATGTTTATTATATAGTTATTTGTTGAAACTAGAATTTGTCAGCGCGTTTGTTCGTATAATATCTATCGTTCGTAAGTCTGTACTTAACTATAATAGTTAGACATATAGACAGACATTATATATAATTTTATTTATTATTATATAAATTGTATATATTTGTATCATCCTCGCGGACTTTTTTGTGGGTAATTTTCGCAGCGCTTGCCAAATATCCCGCTAGCGACATCGTCCGCGTGTTAAAAAAAAATATATTTTACCATTCTCGAATCCACTTGAACACACCCAAAAAATATTATCAAAATCGGTCCAGCCGTTTAGGAGGAGTTTAATTACAAACACACGCACAGAAGATTTATATATATAAAGATGTTGATACCATGGGTTACTTTATAACAATTTTCATAAGGATCTCAAATTTTTCTGAAAATAAAATACAACCCATTTAACTCACTGATCATGTATCTTTCTATAGGTGTTTTTTTTAAATTGGTTAATTCGTTTTTGAGCTTATCCATTACAAACAAATAAATCTTATAATATTAGTTATTAAACTAATGAGTGAAATCTTGTGATTACTGCGTCGACGACATTTCTGTAAAGACTGAACAAACTTACTACGTAAATAAATTAGAGTTACTGAGTTTGAAAGGACTGTGTACGAGTAATACATACGACGTAAGACGATAAATGCTCTCCTAGAAATGCATTGCAGAAGGCTTGTCGATTGATGAATGTTTTGTTTACCTTTACTTAATTACATTTTAAAAACTAAAAAAACCTACTTCATCTATATTATCTATACGTGAAGCAGAAACTTTGTACCCTTTTTTACGAAAATAGCGCGGACGGAGGAGTATGAAATTTCGCACATTTATAGTTTATGTAGAGAAAGAGTGCAGAACGATAATATTTTTTTTAATTATGCATAAAAACACATAAATTATTAATTCATTATGGTCGAATTTCGACCAGTGGGTGACTAGTTTATATGAAATATTAGTAAATATGAAATTTCGATTACATAGATAACATATTTTTCCAGCTATTTTGATTTAAAAACTAATCTACTGAAGCTGTTTTGATGAAATTTCTATAGGACCAATCGGAAAGTATATCCTTTCACATATTTTTTTCAAATCGGTTCATAAATGACGATGAATTTATGTAGTGACAAACATAAAGAAAATAAAAAAAACCTGAATTTTGAAACCTTTTTTGAAGTCGTTTAATAAACGACAAAACTGAATCCCATGCAATTACAATTAATAGTTGTGATGCCCATGACATTTACTGTCGCTTTGAATAAACTCTTGAGGACATTTCGATGTTTTGAGCTTAATTCGTTTAAGTAATTAAAGCTTGAGACGATGAGATAATTACTTTAGCTAATTTACATCGTGTGGTTGTCATGTTGAATGCAAAGGTGCGAGGTTACTGTGTTAATGGACAAGTGAGTTGTGTAACTTTACCTAATCATATTCACGAATTTTACTGTAGCGGGATTGTGCTAGTTAGTTTTTATTTGAGTATACCTAAGGTTATTCACATGATTCGTAATGGTTGTGCCTAGATTATCAAACAATCCAGGCTAAGGTCATGTTCACTGATCTAAACTAATGTTATATGGTAAAAAGATTTGCTTTTTTGTGTTTGTTTATCTATATCTATAAAAGGCGATGTGTGTATGTATGTATGATCCCTATAGACTCCGAAACGCTGGACCGATTTCGATAAAATTTTTAGGAAATCTTCAGATTGGCCTAGCGGGTGATTCTGTTTTTTTTTCTTTTTGCATCAATAAAATTTAGTATGGATATAGATTGTATCTTAGTAACGGACATAGGCTTTTTATGTATGTAGGTACTATGCGTGTGAAGCCGCGGGCAGAAGCTAGTAATAGATAAACTCCAAAGCTACTTACCAGCTTTCCAAAATTTTTTCTCCTATACAAAGCCACATTATCAGCGAGTAACATGTATTTTTTTATCAAAAAAATTCAAGATCCTTATGAAAATTGCAATAACGTAACCCAAGATATCAAAAAAGTCATTATTTTGCGTCTGCTGTGTATATTATTGATGTTACATAAATTAATGTATTACATGTTTATAGTACTTATTCATCATCATCATCATCATATCAGCCCTGAAGAAGTCCACTGCTGAACATAGGCCTACCCAATAGATTTCCAGGAAGAACGATTTTGAGCCCTCTCCATCCACCGAATTCCTGCGATCTTTATAATGTCGTCAGTCCTTCGGGTGAGGGGTCGTCCTAAGCTTCGTTCTCCAGTCCTTGGTGGTCATTCGAGAACTTGTATTCCCAAATAGTTATCACTTCTATAGTACTTATTATTACCCACAAAAGAGTCCACGTGGCTGTCTGACTTTATAGTTAAAAACAGACTTAAGCACAAACGCGCAGACGACGTCGCGGGTTTTCCACTAATATTACTAATATTTTAGTCACTAATATTTTATTAAGTGCATTCTATCCTGTTTATATCATAATTGCGAAATTCTGTGTGGGTGATATGTTGATATTATAATAGTTCAATCACGCTGCAACACCTCGCAGATTTAGATTGAAACTTGGTACAGATATAATCAGTGACCTGGGATAGCATATAGGTTACAATTTATGTAAGTACAACGCGTGCAAAGCTGCAGGCAGAAGCTAGTATATTTGTTGAAAGCAAGATCCACTTTAGATGCCCTGCTGGATCTTATTAGTGCCATTGTCACTCATTAGACTTCATCATTGTTTTCGTCTTAATAGGTGCTAATTGATCATCTTTGGCGTTACGTTCTCTTACTTTTCTAAGTGTGTTTAATTTTCATCGAGGTCGTTGGTTTTGTAATCAATTGTATTCATCTCATTAAACTCACAGAAACTATGGCCCTAATCAGAGCTTGAAAATTGTAATTTTTAAAGGTATACTTAAGTATATTTAAATTGCTCAATCTTGGGCAATACTTGCCAATTATGACGTCACGACAACATCTAGCAATTGTATAGAGATACGCTAAACCATGCCTCGTGATTAGGATCAATTTTGTAAAAGTAATTTCTCCATACTAGTTGCAGAACAATTATTTCTCAAATAATTGCTCGCATAAACATACATGATAGCAAGATCTCTCATACACAGACAGAACAATGTTACTCATCCAGCATCAATATTTACACAACTCGTTTTTATATAAACATGAGAATTCCCATCTGAGATGTTTCCTATTCCGAAACGTTGCATCACCGAAGCCTGTCGGAAGAAAGCTTAATGTTTTCGCTTTTGAACCTGTGTGCGTATGTGCTGATTAACATAAATCTACACTCAAGCAAACGTTAGTGACAGGACAGAATGTGGTTTTTGTTCACGCATGTATCGACATGACGTTTAAATAGATTTCTGATAAAAAACTGCGTTTGTTTTGGCAGAAACCTTTTGTTTGAAGAAGGACCCAAGCGAGGAGTTAGATTTTCAAGTTTAAAAACGTAATAAAACAGAAACTAGCATATTATAAAATACCAGATTGTTTAGATGACAAAAAAGCTTGGAAAATTTGCTCCAACTCGACTCGGAATCCGTAACAAAATTGGCAAGGATCTTACAAAAAACTGTTAAGACCAGACGAGTTTCTTCTTGAACTAGGGTTAGGAGGAACCGTCACCTAGATTCACTAGCATGTAAAAAGACGATTCAAAGTGGTCATTGTGAGTTTATTGCATAAATAATGTTTTGACTTTGACTTTTGTGATAATAATACGCACTTAATTTAATATTCAAAATAGAACAGTAAGAGTAGTTTAAAAGTAGAAACTGGAAATGTTTATGCTCGGTTGTGAAATCTTTGAAGAAGACAATAACCTGTTCGTCAGTGTACCACAATATATCATTTCACTTTTACTAGTAGACGCCGTTGAGGTTTCCGTTATGTTACGTGAGAATACCGCTCGCGTGCCTCTTCAGCTATTCCGTGACATTGCAACGATGTCAGTGTCCTTGACAGAGATATAGTTGCGGTTGCTCACGTACACACTTGTTTGATTTACTGTAACAATGTTTGGGAGAAAACTTTTGAAGATTTCGATATTCAAGTTGGAAGTAATTAGGGAATTTTGGTGTAATTAGAGTAAGATAAATTTAAATAAATAAATATGAATAGACACAGAACAGACATTTATGTTCATCACACAAATGCTTATCTTGGATGGGGATCAAATCCATTCCAATAACCTCCAGTGCAGAAGGCAGAGCTACTACCAACTAAGCTAAGAGGCTAGTCAAATTATGATATGCTCCGACAATATTGCTGTTGCTTTGCCAAAGATTGTACGACTCATTCAGTACGAATCAGTACACTCGATACTATCAGTTCAATCGGACATAAGTCAAAAAGAGTTTGCAATCATAAACATACTGACTTGCCCGTCCTCGACTTCCTGCCATAAGTTGCTATTACATGTTTCTTTGTTTTTCAGTCGCGCGGCGTTATCATGAACTCTATTATCATCATTGACTTTGACTTACCCGTGCTCGACTTCCTGCCGTATGTTGTTATAGTATATTTTTGTTTGTTTCAGAGCGTACCGTCGTGGTCGCGCGGTGTGGAGGCGGCGGAGGCGGCGCGCGCGCGGCTCGTGCGCTGGGCGTGTGGCGAGCCCCCGCCGGAGCCCGACCCGCCGCGAAAGAAAATGCCGCACGCGCTACGCCGGCGGTGGCCGCTGTGCCCCTGCTTGCAGGTAAGATGTCCACTCAGTGCTCTTAGTCTATTGTTTTTCTTAATTATTAGTAGAAGTGAGAAGGCAAACTCCACGAAAACATTTATATAAATAGCGACTGCTACGATGCACATGCGCTCAGTGCCTAACATATATTCACCTACATAGTTCCTCCTCTATCGAGTATTTCTATCTCGTCTGGCCCGGCA
The DNA here is from genome assembly GCA_948098915.1 of Lampropteryx suffumata. NCBI lineage: Eukaryota > Metazoa > Arthropoda > Insecta > Lepidoptera > Geometridae > Lampropteryx > Lampropteryx suffumata. The sequence goes on along the minus strand of OX402558.1, from coordinate 14,618,509 downwards.
CTTTTCTACGAACTTGCCCACCTAGGTGGGCCTGCTGATGTACTTTTAGCTTCGTATCTAAAGTGCGAAGTGTACGTAGCCTGCATGTGTTGCACAGATGAAATATCTACTCTATATTCATCGTGATAGTTATTAATACAGCCTGCAGGCCTCGAGGAATAGACAACGCTTAGTTTTTCTTTACCCTAACGTCTCGGCGGAAAGTTCAAATTTGTATGGAAATAACAGCAACAGTCGTAGTATCAAATGCATACCATTTCTGTGCCTCCGCTCAGTGTCTGTCCATACCATAGAGTTTGAATCTTTGCCTGTTCATGGTCCATCGTTTTACCTGTGCTACGATTTATTGTCTACAGTTGAAACTGTTGAAATATCCGCTCAATGGGCATCGTGCTGACGTTACAATAATAACCTGAAGGCCTAAAATATTCCTCCACTCAGTATCTGTTAACTTTGCCAGATAAGATATGAAAATGAATATCTAACGATCCACACACTAGGCAGAGCCTGTGTTGTGGGGACCAAGGTATTAGCAAAAATAAGCATAATGGTTAGCTATGATAACCACACTAGAATGAATCTGTATTATGGGTACATATACGGTTTAACTATATGGTTAGCAGCCTGGGTCGGATATCCATTCTCTTAGTGATTCTATCATACATATTCTCATTTTTAGTGTGATTCGTGTTTGTGAGGCACCAGTGTCGGTTTCGATTCGTCTAGGCAATCTTCATTAGAGTGAGTTTAATTCGCTGTCCGCTCGCACCCGCTTTACTTATTATAATCGGCATTATGTTCCAGAGTAAAACATACAGAAACGAAATCTAAGAGCCCAGACCAGGCATGTTTATGCAAATGAACGAAATAGGTCTACATTTATAACCAAACCGTAGCGAATTGTTCCGGAACGCCGCCGCTGGTGCTCGAGTAACCCAACACCCCGGTATCGGCATAGTTTTAAAATCAGAATGCATGCACGTAGAAATCAGGTTCCAGCATTTTCAATTTACTACCAGCGCTTATCTTTAAAATTAAAACAAAAATGTTTTCAATGTTATGCTCAAAAGTGTTAGAATCGAATTTAGTAAGGCATGTAACATTTGCGTCCACCACGGCTTGGCTGCTAAAGTATTTAAGATCAAGAATCAAGGCCCACCTTTTCTTAGTCCAGCTTGAGCTAACACAGTAGGACAAACACACAGAGTCATTAATGAATAGACTTGAAGCTCCTTTGTATATAATTTTCACTCAAAACGGGATATTTACCATGATATGTGAGGTTTTCTGCTTTCCGACGGGAGCGCGGTGACTGCCGGTGGCAGGGGGACGTCGCCCGTCGTAGCGATATTTTGTCTTGTAAGCAAAACGCCTAGCTTACGTCACTCCTGCCCCCACAGACATCCCTCTCTTACAAAAAAAGTTGCATGCGTCATTATCACGAGATAAACTGAAGTCTAAACGGAAGTTATGGGCAGACAAAACGGTCTATCCTCTTTCTCAGTTTCTCAGTTTATTTTCTTTAGTATAGATTTTCTTTGTCAATTTATCCTTAGAAGCAACTTAATTAACCATTAATGCCTTACTCTTACGGTTCTGCTAATCTAAATTCAGTGATATGTAACATATGGAAGTGTATACGTCCATGCTTAGCTTTAACATAGAATCAAAGCTTAAGAATAATGATTATGATTACAACAAACCATTCACTACTTTAGGATTGTTTACGAGTTCCTGAGCTCGTACCTGTATATCGGTAAGCAGGTTGATTGATAATCCGCTTTCTACGTCATTCAGCTGCAGTACATAAACTGCGGTATCGGGTGCTGAGATCATTCATAATGTACTTTCACCGTTCTCCTATAAATTATGAAGGATACAAGTTACCTCGTTGCCGGTAATTGGCACAGTTTGACTGTCAGGTGGATTGTAGGGCTCATTAGAACGACAAGTGCTGTGGGGGACTTACGAAAACAGAATAAATTAGAAGTAGGTTTGGTTTATAAATAATGGAGCATAAAATAGCCATGCGAGGTGCTATTAATCATTTCAGAACAATGGTTGTAATATACTCAAATATACACAACACAGACACTAATTCACCAAAATATCCCCATTATGTGATACATTATATTGTTGTAACTTCACTTAAATTTTTGTCTAAAATGTTTTTTATGTGTATCATCTTTCTTCTCGCTTTCCTGCAATCTGTGGGAGTGATTTCGTGAAAGGGGACGGTAGCGTGTAACAGGGAGCCGTGGAAGCGCGTGCTATTTGAACGGTATCAACGAAAGCGGTGTTGGAGTTTGCTGTCAGATGGTACTAGCCCATTTCCCATTTTCCATTGGTTTCTACTGTCAGCCAACATTGTGTGCGCCTGTGACGAAAAAGAGATAGGGAAATAGAGAAGGGGAACGCATCAGCTGTACGCTTACCTAAAGTGTGCTGTTATATTACCTAATTCAGGATATATTGTTAATGTTGCTTATTACCAAGATACGATGTCAGATATTTTTTATTTTGTTTAGATACCTACTTGTTTCGTGAATCTGTCCCGCATTACGTTTTGTTTTTGAAAAATCTAGGGTAAGGGTTGTTAGGGTTTCCGCGATACAGGCTATATACCTAGTGCGAAAGCCACTCTTAAATCTGTATTAGATTGTGATTTTAGGAAAAAAATACATTATTACACATTCATATTGGTCACACATATGGTTATTTTTGGGTTAACCATAATCTGATTCAGGACTGATTTAGGTAATTAGGGTATGATTATCATCATCTGGGAAATCTTGAGATACTGACACCCCCCTGGGTGTCAGTAGGAGGCCTGCATCGATATAAGCGAGCTGCTGTAAGCGAGCTTCCTGAGCACATCGGGTGGCCGAAGTAGCAGCCTCCACCCGTCACGCAAAAAGGCCTTACCAGGCGTTCTAGTTGCGGTAATCTGTCCGCTCCCCAAGTACCTAGTAATACCGCATAATCAAGAAAGAGTTACAGGAACGTTCAAATTAATGGAGATGAAATGGAATGAGATGGAAAAAAAAGAAAACACTTTCGCTAAAGAACATTAATATGAGTTTGGTAATATTATGTGTGTAAATATGGTAATTAGGTTGGTTCCAAATGAATATCATCGACGAAACGATGCTTTGCGTAACTTTATGTCACACCACATCACACATATCTAACGTTTCTATTTGAGAAGATTACTATGAATTATTCAAAAGCTTTCCTAAACAACAAGCGGACGTGCCGCGACCACTGCCTACTGAAGTGGTTCTTCAAAATACATTAACTGCAGTTTATATTTACATACAAAAACTCGTCTCACTGTCATTTCCAATAAGGTTATCTAGCTCGAGCAAATAATCTAAGACCGCACTATCTTAATTCATAATAAAGTACCTGGATGCCCGAGTTTTGCTTTAAAACACGGGTAAAACGACGATTCCTAAAAATGAAATCTAGCTAGATCGATTTATCGCCCGAGAAACCCCCTGCATACTAAATTTCCTGAAAATCGTTGGAGCCGTTTTCGAGATTCAGATTATATATATACATGTATAGGTAGGTATAAGAATTGCTCGTTTAAAGGTATTAGATAAATAATGCCGGACATTTCACACAGCATCATCTGGCCCCAAAGTAGTCAGAGCTTATGTTGTGGGTACGGCATGATATACCATATACTACACGATATACTACTAATATACTTTTTTTTAAATACATACATATTATACATAGAAACACTCAAATCCGATATTGATTCAGGCCCTTAGTGGTAGCCTGGTACTACTCTTCAGCATGGGTCCACCTTGTTACAATACTAGATATTTTGTCACCAAACAGTAGTGTACAAGCATTACTGTACATTTTTTTTATTATTTGTTTATCATTGATAGACCTACGTTTGACCACGAACTCGCCTGATGTTAAGCGACGATGTGGCCGACGAAGGGGCACGCAGGTCTAGAAGATACCTATTCACTCTTGACTTGAAAAGACACAAATTGTAGTTTTCAGGAAAGACATACGACGGCAAATCATTCCAATCCTTGGCTGTACGCATTATAAATGTGGAAGCAAAGCGCTTTGTTCGTAAGGGTGGTAGACTGACAAGGTATGGATGGTATTGAGCGGTGCGTCTGCTTGTCCTGTTGTGAAAAGGAGATGGTGGAATGAGATCATGTAATTCCTGGGCACATTCTCCGAAATGTATTCTATAAAAGATCGAAAGGCAAGCAACTTTACGACGGTGCTCGAGACTCTGGAACTTAGTCTCAGCGTTTAGCTGCTCACCTATCACCCTCAATGCTCTATGCTCAATCGAGTCCAAAACATCCAGCTGGTGTTTGGCTGAACCATCCCATAGATGGCAGCAATACTCCATACCCGACCGGACTTGAGCTTTATATAAAGTGGAAAGCTGTCCAGGTGTGAAGTATCGCCTCACCTTGTTGAGGATGCCAAGCTTCGAGGCAGCAGTCTTGGCCTTGGACTCAATATAGGAGCCAAAATTGAGAGTCCGAGTGAGTGAATCTCCTAAGAGTTAGAGATGATCTTCGACAGAACCGGACTTGAAGAAACTGACTTTTTTTCGCCGAAAAGACACAGGCTTGCGTTTTGGATGCGTTGAATTTAACAAGATTGGCATCACCCCAATTGGACACGACCTGGAGAGTCAAATCCATACGCATAAGCATCTCGTCTCTGTATTTCTGAATGTCAGTTTTACTGGCGCGTGCGTTGGCAAAGTATCTCTCCACAACTGTACTGTCGTCTGTCTACTGTCACAACTGTACCCAATAATTCCGGGCATAAGCAGATCGTTTATGTGCACATAGGTTCGAAGGGCATTGGAGCAAGCTAAATTCAAACAGACAAATTAACTATCGTCAACGCGCGTTTGTTGCCTCTGGTTTTGCAAGCATCCATAGGTTACGGTAACCCTTTACCATGAGATGGGATAAATACTATGGAAAAAAAATATAGCCCTTACAGTTTACCACAACAGTTGATCACTCAAATCACTCAAAAACCTGTTGTGGTTTTGACACGTGTCTCAACGGCAAAATGCCATTGCGAAACTGCCGCTGTCTTGTCCGCTAGATGAGCATAGACCAAATGCCGCTACTGTATTAAAGCCAGATGTCATCATTCAATAACACCCAAAATAAACCCTGACCCGCACCGTCACGCATACTAATCATTACAAATTGATGTTACAAAAGAGAAATGTGTTGTGATATGCGCCTCTTAATAATTTACATAACTTGTGTACGATTTAAGGATTTTTATGGTTACGGCAAGTTCAGGGGTCAATGATACTCGTATCAGTGAAAACTGTTTTGTTGTCGTTTCTAAATCTCGCTTATTTAGGTACAATCGATCAGAAAATAAGTATATTTTCTATAAGTTTGTTTGATTGTTTTGGAAAGGTTTTTGTGTTGACATAAAATGAATATTCATCATCGTCGTCTATCTTCTTTGAAAGTTATAATTTTAGGTCTCGTAGGAATTAGTAATATTTATTATTTCAAAAATTAGGCTGTTGTTTTAATCTGCCGTATCTATGTCAATAGATCTACTTATGTCATCTAATAACAACTTTTGAAACAAATATGTTTGACCTCTCTCTTTCTAATAAAGCTCGCGGTTAGCAATCAAATTCATGTCTTGCATTCGGTTTAAGTTGTTTATTAAAAACATTTTTTTTATGTGATTGCATGCATTCTTTATTATATTTTTCCTCTTATTGTGTTAAAATGTCCATTAATTTCTACAATGTCGTTTTATAAATTAGTGGGGTCTTTCATCTTTATGTATTACAATATAATAATGTAATGTAATTTCTTCATCCAAATAAAATAAAATAATTTATAAACTATTCTGAACCCAGATTCGCCTGTTTGATAGTACTCATACAATCACAATCGTAACTAATCAATCAATCCATTAGCGAATAAAAATATAAAATTATCATTCTATATTAGGTAAGTAAATCCTAATGTTTTTCCTGATCCTGATATTTTTTTATAATATTGAATTACTTATTTTACCGAAAAATCTATGTACCTACTTATAGTAGTTTTAGTAAAATAGGAATAACGTTTTCTAATTTATCTATTATTTCTTATAAAGCCTTCTTTAGTGAAGGAGTTAATAGCCCGAAAGCCTTCGTCATGGTCGACAATAACTTGCAATATTTAATGTTTTGTAAATTATCGTCGGACTAAATGCATACGCCGCCTCACATAGTTAATAAACAGTGAGACCTCGTTTCGCTAAGTAAATACTACAATGGCCAACAATAACTACAAAGAACTTGCTATAATAGAAATCAATTTACAACGGCAGTGGGTTAGGAGGCAGTAAAACTAAATAGGAATTTCTTTGACTCTGACAATTTCGCTACGCCTTTGAATAGGCTATTAACTTTAGAGCTGGCTGTACAGACTACATACCTTTGAGCTTTGTTTCCACACGCACAGAGTATTCACAAATTGTTTTGTGATCTTCGAAATGTATTATGAACTAAATATATAATTAAGACCAATCCAAAAAGCTTGCTTACCTTAGAATGACCTTCCATCCGTCCGCAAACACATCACATTCTGGGTTCTCATTCAAGAGGGCATTTAGCGCAGAAAGAGTATGTCTAATGGGAGACTGTGCGTACGCAACAACCGTGCGAGAAGAAACTATATATTTACTTATATTATATATATAAGTATTTGAAAGACACTTGGTTGATATATCAACCAGCATAAACACGGACAGGTAGTAAATTATAACAAGAACAAATTCAACCCAATAATTCAATTTTATCTATAAATCATTTTGAATGTCAATAGATGCTGCACCTTAGATATTAACATTTAATTTTAATATCACGGTTAAAAAGTTGTGGCTTTAATTATCTTGTTCAGTGACTTTAGTCGGCGAATGTACTAAAACCTGTATTGAGCGCTGGAAAGTTGAGACATAAAACAATTTACAAGGCATTAAACGATGGGATTAGCTAGCGTACAACTAAGCAATTGTACAAGTACTTACACGTACAAGTAGTACAAGGCAAGATGTGGATCTTTCTATAAATCTTGGCTTGGATTTCGAAGACCTTTAAGGTTGTTCGGTTAATACTCGTAACATTAGATAAATACAGCCCAGTTGAATCAGGACATAGGTTTTAGGAAAGGAATCATAGCTTACCTTCCAGGACCTGCCTGCTTAGTTAGTACTGGTAACAATATACCGATGATCAATGCAAGTCAAAGTCAAAGTCAAAAATATTTTTACTCAGTACTAAGTGTACGACATGTCAAAATTAGGTGCCTATTCCTCCGAACCCATGCTATATCATAAAATGCTTCATTACATGGTAGGTGAATTAATGTGTCAATTCCTCCTAACCCATACTATATCTGAAAAAAATATTCAAAGATAATATGAATGAATTGTTAGATATAAAAAGAACACAATCGATAAGTATCAAACGTTGTGAGATTAACTAAACAATTGCTGTAATTGAAAGTGATACAGTCCAAGTTCAAGAGACCAACAATGAATTGAATTAAATGTAAAGAAGCAAACGATGAGATTTAAACGTCCAAACAACAATAAGTTTGTTACGAATCAGAACAATTTCGAAACGTTTTGCACATCTGAATAGGCTCTTTAGTTAATGAAGGTTAGCGAACCATATGAATTACTTAAATAATAAACACAAGATACATCATGACATAGTTAATTTGATAGGAATTTCACATAAATTAGGTCCCTTTTGTTACACAAGCATTCAAAACAAACAAATAATCCTAGATTGAAGGATGTATTGTTGTTCTGGAATGAAGGTTAAATCTAGAGCTATATGGATGTCGTGGTTACAATCAGTGAGCTTGTTAGAGCCGTTGAAAACATGATAGTAAATTCGATTAACTTACCATTGTCGTACGAAATTGGCCCTAATCCGCTCATAGGTGTTAATACTCCTGAAAAAGATAAACCAGTAAATAGCCTGCATGCTGTAGCTAATCTAACGACAGCAAAGTGCATCTTTTTTAAATATATTTTTTAACCCTCGACGAAAAAGAGGGTTGTTATAAGTTTGTGGTGTGTATCTGGGTGCCTGTCTATAGCACTATACCTCAACGAATGAACCGATTATTGATTTATCAGCCATTTGAAGATCGTCAGCACATTTCTAGTTGATGAAGAGATGTGAGCAATTACCACAGGTTTGATGGACTGGAAAATTGGTGTCCTGTTACATCAATATTGCAAGAACATGGAAACCTTGACCTGATGCTTCAGCATCACCTGGAATCTGCATTTCCAACTCCTCACCAACTTACAGGCAGAGGTATCGTGATAAGGCTCAATGGAATTTTCTCAACGAATAGGTTAGGTATTTCTTTTGTGTCTGGGTTTTGTAAATTTTATCTTATACTTGTCTAAGTTGGATATAAAAATTTGAATATGGATAGTTACAATATCATACATTAAATCAAAGAGGTAAGTAAGTTGGTAAGTAACTATACCTACTTGCTAATTTAATACCAACTCTATAATGGAAATGCATTAGAATTAGAGCAATACAATAGTCAGATAAGTACAGGAAGTGATTTGTCGTGTCACAAACGTCTTTAGTTGATTGAGAAGTATTGTTCAAGCAGTAGTATGTTATTAATCGACAGTTTATCAATTGTTATTGTTTAATTGCTCTAACAGGCATATTATGATCATTTATTTACATTAAGCGGTAGTATTTATTCCCCAATTTGAGAATCTGTCAGAAGCTTTTATATCTCAAAAAATACTCTACATGTTTCAATATACTAGTGTTACCACTGGTCGAAATTCGATCGAAATTAATTAATATAATAATGTATTTTTATGCATAATAAAAAATAAAAATCAGCATTCTGCACTCCTTATAAACTATAAGTGTGCGAAATTTAATACTCCTCCGTCTGCGCAATTTTCGTAAAAAGGGGTACAAAGTTTTTGTTTCACGTATTAATATATAGATATTCCAACTCTCTGATAATAAATATTTGAAATGGTGACGAAGAACGATTTGACTCGTTATCCTGGAACTTTTAATTACCAAAGCGATAAGGATACGAGACGGTTTTGACTCCCGTTAGTATTACTCATGCTACCGTTAATGTGTAACGCAATCGAGGAAAACAAAATTAAACTATTATTAAAATTAACAAATTAATAAATGTAGTGTTAAATTTACTACAGACAATGGTGTAAATTCCATAGCTTTTAAAGTCAGTGAATATGGTGAAATCCAAAAGCTTCGATTTCTCTTTTGGAAGGAAGAGCTCAAAAGGTGGCAACGTAAGTGCTAAACTACTGTAGTATAGCAGTGTGTTGATTTTACTCAGTTGGGTCTCAAATTAGAAAAGAGAGATTTCTTCAACTGCTAGTTGCAAAACCTTCCAGAATAATTTACTCGCTAGTGGGTTTATTTACGTGTTAGGTCTGCGCTGGGCTAATCTTGAAATGCGATGATCGCAGCACTTTCGCCAGTCATAAAGATAGGTAGACTGGAAATTTTCTGGATTTATAAAGCATACAGACAGCCATACATCCTTGTATCTTCGACTTGAGCCTTATATAAGTAGGGATTTGATGCTTTGAAAAAGAAACTGTTTAATTTAGACACTGTGCATCCTATAATTATTATAATTTTTATAAGACATGTTTCTTTAGGGGCCAATCGTAGTTCTGGGACCCCTGGTATGGCTAGACGGATCTGTATAAGGGTACAGGCTGTTGCGTGTAAGTGTAATATCATAATATAGTCTATTCTAGGTCTAATAAAGAAACAACGCGAGAATAAAATATACCTACTGAACCCTTATCAACTGGGTTCTGGAAAACTGGGTACAATTTACCTACTCCCTAGATTCCTACCCTAGTCCATTAACCTTTCAAGAAATTGCCTCAAATCATAAATTCCTATAAACGTCGCCGTCTCGTATATTAGCTGGTCCATTCGCCCGAAACGGCCCAGTCCCGGTGAAGTCATCGACAGGAATACTCCCTTACAGGACTTCAGGGTTGTCACTCGTAAATCATGCTTTATGAGAAGACAAATATAGCGTTGTTCATGCATGAGGGAGTTATTGTGTTTACGATGTAGAAGTTACTAGACCATTGTTCACCAAAACGTGAATTGTCGATTATCTTATCATAAGTGAGCTTGCCATAGAGTCATAGATGACAAACTGTTGTTATTTGAGGTTAGCTACAGATATAAAAATCTGGTATCTCTGTCAATAGCCTTTAGAAATATCATAAACTTGAGGGCTCTTTAAAAATTTACTGATTGAGATAACGCAATGATCATCGAAAGAAGTTGTACCGACCTTCACTTTTGCTTTCTTTTAACAGTTTTGCGTGTCTAAAATATAAGTCAAAATACCTTTGTATGGAATTGCCGGCATAGTTTTTATTATTACATGCGTAATTTTCATAATCCACTGCTTAAATTCCATTGTTCTTTAAGCAAATATTTGTTGCGCTGCTCATGACCTGCTTGCGGTGTTTGCTCTTGCATCAACTGATAAAGATTTATTTATTTAACTGTGTTAATTGGTAAACTTGACATTCTTAAATGCAATTCTACATGAACATTTACCAACGTTTTGAAAAAAATCTACTGGTATCAGAAAAGACACAACGGATAACTCTCCCAAAAAAATATATCGTTACACAATTCGTAAGAACTAGGAATGACACAAAGGTCAAACATGAAAAACAGATGAAGAAATGAAACATCAGCAATTTTTTTTTGACGATTCATTTCTTCATTTCTTCAACTTTTGACCTCTGTTGCGTCATTCCTAGTTCTTAAGAATTGTTTAGTGACAATTTCATTTTCTTATCGATCAGTTATCAGCCCTACTGTCTCAGCTCAATGGATTCGCGAGACATCAATGATGATACCATACAAAGTCATACAATCCATAGAATGCACCCGGCGGGCGCCGGCACTGAAAGGTCTATATGACTCACTCCAACAAATAGTGATCTTATTGTGACATATTAAGCAATGATTTATCAGATTTGACCGTAAAAGAGATGATTCTTTGCCAGATTTTTTTTGTGGTTTTGCAAGAGACAGACATATAGAGGAAAAGAAAGTAATTCTCATTGTGAATCAAGTATTGCAATACTCACAACATCTAATGAGCCAACGAATAACATCCGTAGTGATCTACTTAGTGCCAGGAAGCATATAACCTATGTAAGTGATCTAATTTTCTATAAATAACTAAAGCTGAGAGCTACCGCTGGAGAAAATTAAATACCGTATTCAAGTCGCTAAATAGCACCATTACGAGTAATTGCGAATCTCTCAGTACATTATCAATTAAAGTGAACTTCGCTTTGCCGCGTGCTTTTTCTGTCAGTCCGCTCGTCTGTTTCCTCATTGCCTACATTTTACCTCTTCCTTTTAAGGAAGAAAACCATTGCGTCTTCGTCGTTTCGTACTTTAGCAATTTAAATCACGATTTTATTGCCACAACTCGTTTTTTTCTGATTGTATTAAGCAAGTGTATGTTCTCCGAATGACTTATTCTTCTCGGGACAAAAACAACCTGACAGTTTAATGTAATTGGAATTTAAATTATATTGTTCTGCTGCGTATGGATTTCAAGCAGTGTCAATATTTTGGATGCCTCTTTATATTCATTTTACTCAACGAGAAAGATGAATGCCTATGTGAAAGTTGAATACTCGATGAGTTGTTGACTCTTGGGAAATTACTCGTATGTGAGAGATTGTTATACTTACATAGAGAGTAAGAAGTTTCTGAGATTTTTTATTATAATCACCTTTTCTTATATCAATTGTTATGACATGTTTTGCATCACGAGTTATGATGGTCTCACTGGATATGACTACATTGAAATAATGCTTATGTATCTTGTTCCAGAATGACGAGCCTCCGGAGATCACGTATTGCGTGGTGGGGGGTGAAGGAGGGCTGGCGCTGCAGGCCGTCACCCCTACACACCCCATGCCTCCGCAAGATGAGCTCGACGCCATGTTTGCTGAGCTGGTGGTGAGTCTATCTAAACAATTATAAAAAAAAAAAAAATCCGTTGAACGTTGAATTTCACACAAAAATTTTGGCTGACTGACGATTTAGACCGTTCAGTGTTCGCAGACTTTTAGGCTTTTAATAAGTCACATGACTGAAGACTGTTCCTGTAATTTCCATGCAATTTGATCATTCCGCAAAAGTTGTGAAGGAAAACTAAGCGCGATGCATTTGTCTAGACCCCCTGGTCAAGCAAATGAATAATGCATGGACAAGTAAGTTGAGCATCTGCATCACAAGAACGGCGGACTTACTTACCTGCCACTGGTCAGAATCGTCGAAAATATACTCGTGTTTGCAAATGTAACTTACGTGCGATTTCCGTGCATTGTCTCACAAATTAGTCAATTATGAAAATTTAAAACAATAACATTCAACTTAAAATTAAAAACTTAAAGAATTTAAAGCATTATAATGAACCTCTCATAACATTATTATGGCGTTTTCATAATATGCCGTGATTCTTCGCTGATGGAGCGTTCCCATCATTCTGTGCCTAATTTCGTCATTGTCAGGCTAGATCTACATCTTACGCAATTTACTGTCTTCAGCTCATTCTGTATTTATATAGAAAGCAGGGACCGAGCCACCCGCGTAACCGGCGCTACCCTTATCCCTGTTAAAGTTATTTAAATCTGGAAAAAATTAATTTGGACTTTGGTACAAGTGACATAAGGTAGTTCGTATCTTAGGATTTTTTTGTTAGTCCGGTGAAACTACGGAACCAGGACCAATTAGCTTATTGGTTTAGGACTTAGCCATCTCTATCAATGACATTAAAATGACAAGGACATACCATAATTTAACGCTATACAAGCTAATTATATAATTAAGTATAAGATAGTGGGATAGTGTACAGCGGTTAGTTCCGTCAGTTATGCGCAGGTAGTTGCTGACAACCTGCTTTCTATGTAACCGCGCCCTAAGTCTCGGGTAATTCTGGTGCACTGAACCCTACAATTTTCTTGTCAGTTACCATACCGAATGCATCGGAAACATGTTTCATAATTGTGCATCTACAATCATCAGCTGTGTCCTCGATTCTGTCTGATTTCCCTGGGAAGGTGTCTTGCTGAAGCAATATACTTGCACCTTTTGAAACTTTAAGTGGTCTGCTTGTACTTATAAATCGTTCAAAATACACTTTGGCAGTACGCAACGTGTTATTTCAATAATGTTTGAATTACTTGTTTTACATTGTATACTTGTATGTCATTGTAGCTGTTGATGACACTGTTCTTCTTTATTGTTACTAGCTTTGCACGGGTGATTTATATACCTATATCTTCTTCATGAATTACCCCATCCATTAGTGAAAACCATATGAAAATCCGTTCGTTAGTTTTGGGTTTATCGAGTTCAGACCAAAACAACGCGGCGTGACTGTGTTGTGTAATATTGATCAATCTCATTGATCGTCTAAGGGCACCACTATTTGTCCACCTTTGTTTCTTTAATTCACAATAGTCTAAAGGCAATAATTTGTATGTTATCGACTTAATAATAATCTACTATGATCATGCTTGTAGTGCCCTATGTAGGTGGTATTTCAGACTCTTATCAACTAACTCAAACCGATCTCATGTATTTTCACGACGGTTTAAATAAATGATTATAGTTGTTCGGGTAATAGTCTAATACAAAATGGGCGATAAATCAGAGTCAGTAGGTGTTGTTTGGACAGATGAGGCGTACGCCCGCGGACACCTGGACGAGCTACTTTCACAATGCTGATCGTAGGGCTGAACAGTTACCGTTGGCTTGTAGGCGTTCAATGGGCAGCAGGCACAATATTATTGGAGCCGTTTAGTCCATCGATCGATATCTTATTTAAAATCGTTGATGCTAATCGTGAATTTACTCTCATCAGTTTATTTAGATCGATCTGCGTCCGTTTAATGGCCCAACTCTATTTCGTTTAATGGACGTTCTCTGTGGCGCAATGGGCCAAGGCCTGGCTGAAAAGGTTGCGTGTTCGATTCTTACTGCGGGACAAATGATTGTATTTGTCTCGGACCTGGGTGTTTCTATGTATGTACATATTTACAAAAATAAAAGTACATAAGTAGTAAATAAGTCAAGTATATATCAGTCATGTGGTACCCATAACACAAGCTCTGCTTACTTTGGGGCCAGATGATGCTGTGTGAAATGTCCGGCATTATTTATTTATTGCTAACAGCATCTTATTTATCGATAACTATCAACCCGTCCGGCTTCTCAATTGAATTATACAACTAAACATTCCTCATGATCACTCCGATCATTGGTGAAAACCGTATGAAAATTAGTTCGGTTGTTTTTGAGATTTTTTTGATTGAGACAGACAGACGCGGCGAGGGAACTTTTTATAATATGTATTTATTAGTTTCAGTTGGTAGATTTTTAGATTTTTGATTACTTCTTTATCATTCTATACAGTCTTTCAAGTTTATGACTATAACCAACCTATCACTATTGATACCAGTTGTCAACTGATCAATACCGTAGGTGGCGTTCAGTTTGATTTACAAGCCGTGTCGAGATGCAAATTGCAGGCGTTAGCGTCCGGTACTCGCGAACTTATCGAGTTATCGGCTTCACGATATTGATCGATGATTACATGTAATAGCTATGATTCGTGTCTCTTGATGGGAAAATATTGGGTGTTGAAGTTTGCAACTTTGAATGACTCTGGACGTTACTTTATAATCTAACTAATATCATAAATGCGAAAGTTACTCTGTCTGTGTGTCTGTTTGCCTAAACAGCTGAACCGATTTTAGTGAACTTTGGTTTAGAGATATATGGGATCTTGCCGACCGACATAGACTACTTTTTATGTAGGTACCAAGCGTTCGAAGCCGCGGGCAGCAGCTGGTATACAATAATTGTATTTTTACCCGCCATATTGTTTGTTTTTGTTTGTCGCGTAATAACTTATTGGTGCCGTTACCATGGATACACTGTAATATTTGAAGTTTTAGTAACGGACGACTATTTGTGGTCGAGCAGTGGCGCTGATATCGCTGATATCGCAGATTAAAGTTCTTTATTACGCAACTAGAGAGGTTTAACTCAAATATAGTGGTATTAAATGTATGGTACTTCAACCGCTTGCACATTTATTTCTGAAATAGGTTTTTCCCTTTAAGTAGTATTGGTTTTAAGTTTATGATATTTTCATCTGTGTTAATTAAATTTGCATATTATATTCATCATTGATATTTGACCTTGTTTCTTATCAACGCACTATAATCTTTCTTTGAATATACATCTAGAATGCTATAATGTTTATTTAATACTGATCACTTAATCAATATCTGATATTGTTTTCACTCGATTCAGTTATGTTTGTATCAGTTCATAAAAATACAAACATACTCTTTAATATATCTTTACATCGATGATTGAATTATTCGTTTCATCGTTCAATAAAGATAAGCGATACATTTCACTTAGTGTAAGTGAAACCGGTTCGTGGGTTTAAAAAAATTAAATAATACGATCGTAATACCTGGTTTTTATATTCACAGCCTTTTTAAACTGTAATCATATTATTCCGGACACATAAAATAAATTTTTGCTGATATAATTTTGTAAATCGTAAGTAAATGGTTTACTTTTGATAATTTCGCCGCTTTATGAGTCTTCTTGCAGATTGGTTCATTAAAACTTACTGGCCTGTCAGCTGGGGTTGGGGGTTTGATTCTCTCTCATGATAAACATTTGTTTGAAGAACGTTGTAGTTTGCTCTGTGTCTGGGTGTTATAAAGTATCATAAGTTATACTATATCATAATAATTATACTATCAGTCTACCTGGTCACCATAATACCTACAAGTTAGTTTGGGGCTAGATGATTTCATTGCATTTTTTATTTTATTACTAAAGGTTAAGCTACTTTCGGCGCGTTAAACATTTAGATGAGTTTCGCGTGTGCTTCTAAGCGTTTTAACGTGATTTAAGAGCACTCTTCTTCCGTTATCAGAGTTGGCTACTCACGTGGCTACTACATGTGATTATCAAAGATATCCTTCTAACTTAAAGACGGAAAGTATTAAAAAACAATATAATAATGTTTTCCTACCAATCAAAATCATGTCAGTAAAGTTCAATCCACCGCCATGATTAATCGTAGCATCACAAAAAGAAATTAATCTCGATTGCATAAAGTGCCACTGTGTACCCCGTAAAGGTTACATCATACATAGCACCACTTTCCCTTGAGGTGTCTGTGACAGATCTCTTACGATTTGGCTGATGACGAATGGACTGCGGACGTTGGTCATTACTGTGTCCACTGCTGTCTAGACTAGTTCAAGATAAGATGTGTCAGGTCAGGTCTTTGACATTGCTTTGTATTACGAAATTATCGTACATTAATCAAATCAA
Organism: Lampropteryx suffumata; assembly: GCA_948098915.1. Classification (NCBI taxonomy): domain Eukaryota; kingdom Metazoa; phylum Arthropoda; class Insecta; order Lepidoptera; family Geometridae; genus Lampropteryx; species Lampropteryx suffumata. The sequence continues at coordinate 14,602,005 of OX402558.1, read as the reverse complement.
ATCAAAAAAGACATTCGTTATACAATAAAATCACAAGGACCTCTTTGAATTGTCTTCTTACATGCTAAATAATCTAGGTTCCTCCTAACTCTAGTTCTGGAAGAATCCGGCTAGATACTCGCCTGTCCTTAACACTTTTTTGTATGATCCTTGCCAATTTTGTTACGGATGCTGCGTCGAGTTGGAGCGGATAAATTTCAAGCTTTTTTGTCATCTGAATAATCTAATATTTAATAATATGCTTTAATAAACTTTCTGTTTTATTACGTTTTTAAATTTGCTAATCGACAAATCTAACACGTCGCTTGGGACCTTGTTATAGAAGCGTACACTTTGCCCTATAAAAACTTATTTACTTAACTGTAGGAACAGCGAGTTTATCTTTATTTGTACTATTAATAATATTTCTATGAAAAAATAAATAAATAAAATATTAAAATTAGGATTCAGACCGAGTTTTTCTCGCAATATTTCGTATCGCCAGTAAAATGTTTCGCATTCATATTACATGTGTTTTAATAAGATTTACGACTCATTGTTCTACATTTAACATCATCTCTACTTGTTGCAATTCCGAGTTTACTAATTATTAAACTTATCCATTGTTTTATTGGGCATTCTAGATGTGCTGGCGCTTTGCTTTAAATTGCTGTAGTATTAACAGATGGATCTGTCATCAAAAACAACGTTTTAACTCACAGTGACGCAGTTCTTGTGGAATCCCTATTAACGTATATACGAGTATCTCTGATTGGAGATTCTATCCGATTATGACTATTTCCAACGTATTCTATTTAATTCTTAGACAATCTCTAACTATGGCTATATCAGCATCAGCGTACCATACTATACTACCAAAATGTCTGCAAAGCATAAGCATAGTCGAAATGAAAATTACTTTCTCCCGACCCCTGCTGGTGAGATCAACATGATTGGCTTGGCACCACCACAAACATACCAGCCTGCGTTAATGATCTCTCAAAAGTATGTATGGTGTTTTTGATAGATCATCAATCATAGTCGATCGAGGAGGTTTTCCGCGCCTAGTGTAGCGACTGCATATAATTATTTAAAAGATGGTGCTAATGTTTCAATATCACTTTCGTTTCTATCGTTAACAGAACAGTTGTTTAAAATTTACAACGATTCACGATTGATGTACCGAGATGCAAATTTAATTAGCTTTTTCTCTCTAACTTGATTCAGTGAAGAGTGTTTATTAGTTTCTCTTTCTTTAATTGATACAGGCGGTAACTTTTCGGACACGATTCTAAAACCAAAACATGACAGTCTTGACTTGTCTGCCATTTATTTATATTGACTTTGAATGCCGATTTATAAACAAGTTGTTTTCTATATTATTCAATGGATAATGCATTCATTTCTGAATAGCCTTCGTCCAGTCACGAGAGTATTCAGTTCTTTTGTCAGTGCTGATATAATACGTTTTAATCCTTAGATAGTAGGAATGTGGATAAGTCTGTGTATTGCATCATGCTGTATTTTGGTTCACTGAATATAAAGCTGGTTGTGTACGAGTTTAGTTTTACTTTCGGAACAATTACGTTCAAAAACCAGTAGGCCATACTCGATGTTTTGTTATTGATGATGACACGTGCACCGTAATGTGTAATATTATAAATACTACGTTATGTAGTATGTATACTCTGTGGCACAGTGGGCTTAGGTCCGGCTGAGACGCAAAAGGTGGCGAGTTCGATTCCCGCCGCGGGACAAATGTTTGTATGATCTGCAAGTATTTGTCTCGGGTCTGGGTGTTCCTATGTATAATATGTATTTACAAAAAAAAAGTATGTAAGTAATATATCAGTGATGTGGTACCCATAACACAAGCTCTGCTTACTTTGGGGCCAGATGATGCTGTGTGGAATTTCCGGTATTATTATTATTATTATTATACTCGCACCTAGTACATACTTATATACCTGTTTGCGTAATGTACGACCAAAACAATGTATCGCACTTTCTTGAGAATACCATTTATAGAATAGAATGGAAAAGTATTTGATTATATTTTATATTTTATTATATAATTACCAAATGGATTACAGTCTTGTGTTACAAACGAATTAGCAAAATCGGATACCACTCAGCTTGCTGCTACAGCAGTTATGTACTTTATATCTATACCAAGTTTATTTATATGTTAGTAAATGTTTTCACACCTCCAACAGCCCTTATGTTTTTCAACGCGTTAATTTAGCCATGGTATATCTGGTATTTCACTCGTCAAAGTTCGGTGGCGCTCGGCTGTCAGCGTCGATCAGCGCATACGCGTTAGCTTCTGTCAAACTGACACTTTGTATTTTGTATTCTAATCTTTGCATAAGCAGAGGGACTTTGAAACTATGTATCTATTAAAAATTAAGCTTTTTATGCTTGCCTAATGAAATTCCCCTTCCAGAAAACAGATATGTTTTTTGTTTTTATTGATATTTTGAAAACAGAAAGAATTTGTAAGATTTTGTCACAAAATCTTTATTTTGTTCTCTATAGGTGTCCAAAATAAATACCTTGATTTCCAATCCTATTTTTATTTTTGATGTCTTTTATTTCGATAGTTTTTATGACTTTAAAGAATTCACTATATATTCTCTAATTCTAATTTTCTAATTCTCTATCTATTTTGCCTCTAACTAACTGCATTGAGAGTTCCCTATCTTTGATTCAAACATTACCCACAGTATTTATTCTAATTTTACGTCTCTGTAACCTGCTAACCAGGCAATCAAAGGTTATGGAAATCCACTCTCACCAGGCACACCCTCAGTTTTATACCAGTCAGCGAGACAGACGGGAAACATATTCATTTGTATGTATCTAGAAACGCGATATCTTCGCGCTTTCCATTGCAATGTCTGTCCAGGATTGAAATATCTTCTATTGGTACCCAGACTTGTTAATTACATGTTTTGAGATTGTCTAGCGAAACCATTTCTAAAATCATGTAGAATTAAAGTACTTTAGTCTGAACTTATCTCAAAAATAAAAAAATGGGACACATATAGGATACCCTTTCATTTCGTTGTCTGTCCTCCTGTCTGTCTATCTTACTGTATGACTGTATGTCAAGACCCTTTTTCTCAGGAACGCGTGGTATTATCTGAAGCTAAAACGCTGAAATTTATATTTAATACATAGGTGTTGAAGCTGTAAAAAAATCAAGCTTCTAAGTCACCGAACATTTTTTGATCGAGCGAAGCGAGTGTCTCCGAAAATGCTTTCGTATGTCTGTCTGCCGGACAGACAGACCTACGATGTATGTTATATGATATGATATATGTTATATGAACATATATGATATGTTCTCCTCTACAGGTCGCATTTCTCAACCAATTCTCGTTAAATTTTGTGAGCAGGTTCTATAACTATATAGATTCTTTTTGTCGATTCAATTTTTGGAAATTTACAAAAATAAAAAAAGTAAATGTAAACGTAAAAAAGTTATATTTTAGTCACTGGCCACTAATTTAAATTTGTATAGTATGATACTCGGTTCTACTTATAAACTACTTATAAAAACCTCTCAACTTAAACGCTGTCTATGATTCCCCTGACACTATTTGTACACTGAACTTTCTTACAAAAAGAGATGGCGCTATTTTAAGCAGTGTTTCAATTATGACAGAATTTGAGAGACGTAAAGACGACTATAATACAAATACAAAATAAAAAATATTAAATAAAAAAAAACAAATAAAAAATATTAAATAAAAAAAAACAAATAAAAAATATTAAATAAAAAAAAACAAATAAAAAATATTAAAAAAAAAAAAAACTATTATAACGGTAATTGGATTGGTAATAGTAACCGATGGTAAAAGAACGGCGATCCTGAAAAAAGTAAGAAGGGACCTATTTAAAGTACCTACGACTATCGCACTTAGCTGATTTTTGAAGTGAAAACTTCTTTTAGCGTGGTACGCATATTTTTAGATGAGGTAAAACCTCTGGACTAGCGACAACGTTACCGAGACGATATATCATTAAAATATATATATTTTAATGATATATTTTATACTCTTAAAAAAAACATACTAATCGTTAGTTTATTTCAACTATGCTTATAAACGACGAATAATTACAAAATAACTCGCGGTTCTCATTGACCGAGTTTAGTTAATCGCAGGTTTAACTGAAAGTAAATAAAATAATTGTGACTTAAGAATGTGATAATGAGCTTTATTTGGCCCCACATGTTAAATGTTTCTTTGGTGAATAACTTAACCGCAATTTGCGGGCGGTCGTGCTTCAGCCGTCGCGATCATTCAGTGAGGAATGGACTCAACGAAAGCGATCGAACGTTCATTGTCTATTGGTGAATTTTACTCGGCGAAGTTAGCTTTTGTTCGCCTGTCCTGTGTTTGGCATAATAATAAATAGATAAATAAATAATTCTGCACATTTCACACAGCATTATCTGACCCCAAAGTAAGCAGAGCTTGTGTTATGGGTGACATGACTGATTTATACGCGTTTTTTTTTGTAAATACATAAATATTATACATAGAAAAACCCAGACCTGAGACAAATACTTGCAGATCATACAAACATTTGTCCCGTGTTGGGAATCGAACCCACAACTCTCTGCGTCTCAACCGCGCCTTCGCCTACTGCGCCGTCAAAAGACAGAATCTCTGTTTATTACATTGCAATGCAGTCTTTTAAAGGTCATCAAGTTTTCATAGCAGAGTGCCTTGTTGATGTCATCTGTGTAATTAAAGTCGTTTTTTAGCAGAGCTGTCATTAATTATATTTATGACTAAATTTATATATATCGCTGTTAAATATGCCTTTTCAAAATTAAGATTTCATCCATAAATAATCACACCGTATTTCCTAAGCTGTAGGTCCATAATGATTAGTAATTCATGCTCAGACGGATAAATTGTATGCAGCGTACCAAATAAACAAACACACAAGCAGTTACAAAGGTCTATGTCTCACGGTCCGTAGTTTCTTGAACTAGTCTGCAGACATCGTGTTATCGTTTACTCAATGAGTTATCTCACTAATTATGTTATGTATGTTACAGGGCTTAGTGGTTTGGTCGTTTCGGTTTTTTATGCTTTGATAAACAGATACTTTTAAAATGACCAGTATGTAGAAGTAACTACGATAGTTTCTCATTACTACTTTATATATCTTTACTAAAAGGTATATCAAAAAGCTCAATACATATTTAGATGACAAAAAAGCTCGGGATGAATTTGCTCCAACTCGACTTTCGTAACAAAATTGTCAAGGATCATGCAAAAAAGTGTTTTTTACGATTTTGTTGCCGGATTCTTTTTCAACTGGGGTTAGGAGGAACGGGCACCTAGATTCACTAGCATGTAAGAAGACGATTTCAAGTGTTCCTTGTGATTTTATTGAATAAATAATGTTTTGTTGTTTGTTGTTGTTACAAAAACATGACTGATAGTGGTGCTAGAGGAAAGAAACTACTGTTATATTTTTCACACTTTTGCAGTTAAAGGTCAAAATCCTATATCATTAATTATCCATCTAATTATGGCAATTTGCAGCAAATGCCGCACTTAAATGAGCGAAGGTGAGGTTGTCAGTTTAATTCCTTCTCTGAAAGCTGCCCTAAAATCTTGACTATTCCATAATTGATGAAGCTACTATTATTGTGGCTCAGTGGGCCAAGGCACCGCTAGGATGCAGAAGGTTGCGGGTTCGATTCCCGCCGTGGATCAATTATTAAAATATTATCTGCAAGTATTTGTATCGTGTCTAGTGTTTCTATGTATAATATGTATTTACTAAATAAAGTAGTAGGTATATCAGTCATGTGGTACCCATAACACAAGCTCTACTTACTTTGGGGCCAGATGCTGCTGTGTGCAATGTCCAGCAGTATTTATATTTATTTATTTATTACTGAAATAGGTTTTGTAAAAATAAGTCTTAAACCATTCTTGGGTATATATTGTACACAACCTGATTTAATTCAGTAAGAGTTGCTACTGATCTAATTTATCCCAGTCGTAATGTAGGCGCTAAGTAATGTAACACCGATTAAAGTTTATTAAAAACTAGTGACCCGCCCCGGCTTCGCACGGGTGCAAAACTGATACTAAATATACTACAAAATGTCTTTATATACAACGTTATCCCTAAGAGATAGACAAAGGTCATTGCGGACTTTTTTGTAAATCTTTTTAAAGTGTACAATACTGTGGTACATTATTTTAATCTATCTCGTAGGGCTCAGCCAGCGTTTGCAACGTAAGCGCAAGGAAGTGTTTATTTACGACATCACATTAGAAACCTCTAAAATTATCAGTGTTTCTCCACTATATTATGCATGTATGATACATATACACATTACTCTTGAATCAATCTATCTATTAAAAGAAACCGCATCAACATCCGTTGCGCAGTTTTAAAGATCTAAGCATTCATAGGGACAGACAGACAGCGGGAAGCGACTTTGTTTTATACTATGTAGTGTTGTATCGTAGTAATAAAACTATATTAAATACCAATCCTTTTGTAGTGGAAGTATGAGGATATCCTATTCTAAGACAGACATCTAATTTATCGCCTCGTATGTATTTTAAACTTGTTAGAAAGTTGTTTACATGCACTTCCATAACCGGACAAGCCCTTCATTTGTCCCCGCGTCAACAACGGATTTATCATCATCATGAGCTGTATGTCTTTGTCTGTGTCACGGTCAACAGTCACTGTTGATAGCTCTTAAGTGATTTTTAATTTCATAAGCTTTTTAGGCAGCGGTAGGCAGGCTCCTCCTATCTAACTCTAACCCACATCGCTAGTTAGATTAGTTTATGTTATCACTGTCTGACGTCCCGAGACGCTCACGTTTTTCGATCACTGTCTGATGATTTTGGACTTGTATTAACTTTCTTTCGTTGAGACGTAGATGGTTGCGGGTTCGATGAGTGTGAGACAAATGTTTGTATGATCTGCAAGTATTTGTCTCTAGTCTAGGTGTTTCTATGTATAATATGTATGTACAAGGAAAAATATAAGTAGTATATCAGTCATGTGGTACCCATAACACAAGCTCTGCTTACTTTGGGGCCAGATAATGCTGTGAGAAATTTTCCGGCATTATTATTATTTATTGTTTTCTGAGACGATGACCAAATAAGCTGGTTTTACATGAAAATTTAGAGTAATACTAAGTAGAATCTATTTATCTACCTAATATACATAGGTAATTTCTAAATACCTACCTATCTGAAATAATATATTTTTAAACACTGTTGTTACTGTCATTAAACTAATAATTTAGTCACCTGGTTCAAAAAACGACTTCCGTCAACAATGATGGGAGTCTCTACAATCAATTTAACGTTTGAGCTTCCAGCGCGCCTCAGGGCACTGCACCAATTATCGCACTTGGGCACCACTTATCTACGTAAGTATTGCGAAATCATGTCCAAATGAAAGTACTCGAAAGAAGCCTTTGTTCTACGGTGTTATGTATTCTGTTACGTACGTTGATTTGATAGTTTTACATCCGTTTAATATGGGATTATGATGAGATCTATCAAATAGTGAATGTGTTGGATTTTGAGATTATAATTGGTTCTGTATTTCGATGTGCTTTGTTTGAATTAAATTAGGCAGAGATTGTTAATTCTGCGCTGTCATAAATATCTTTGTTGCATCAATATTATGGCAATTCTTCCATAGTACATGCTGCTTTAAACTTGCCGACGTTGATTTGGTAGTAGTAGGGATTCGTTCATTCTGGCTCACCAAAAAAATGGATTCGGATTCATTAGTTTTCACACACACAAAAAAGCCGTGACGGGGTGGTCTTGGCCAAACCGCCGGCTAAAAAAAAAAGTTTAGACTCTTTTTGTATGTTTTCGCACACGCCTGATCGATTGCGCTCATCCATTTTAACGTATCTCGTTCCGTTCAAAAGTTAGAAAGCCACTGTTGACTGACCCAACCTCAACCTTCAAAAAAACCCAACCTTTTTTTGCATCGTCCGGCTTGCGCCGCAGGTAGCTCAGACCCAAATCCTTGAGAGAAAGAATTCGTGTGAATTAAATTTAAATAATTATAATATCATATTATGATAATATGATAACCAATATATTTATTTTTTATTTTAATTTTAATATATTTATTAGCAATACGCCAATATATATTTTATTCTATGTGTATAATATTTATTATTGTACGGCCCCCCCACGATACATATAAATATGAAATTATTATTTAATAATTTAATAAGTATTAATTATTTAATTGTTATTAATTATATTTTTTATTTAAATAAACCACCTTTATAATAAACTAACCGCGATTACATTCAATGCAAATATAAAAAAAAGCCGGCAGGGAGGCGCCATCTAAACAAAAACTTGTCGGGGCATGACGTCTTGCTAAAACGATGTAAGATAACATCTTCTATCGATAATTCATCATGAGTTTTTGTGACACTGCAAACGCCCACCCACAAGGCAAGTTTACTTGTCGAAACATGTCGTGAGTTTTTGTGATGCCTTTCTTCTATAAATTTCTAAAACTCTCGAGTTACTGACACAGTCTTACACCATTCGTGCAGTGAACTACAGATAAATATTGTTATAACGTCTGCTATTATATCTACGTGTATTCTAAAATTATTCGTTACTCAGCACACAGTCTTGTGCCACAATAAATAGTGTTTCCGTGTTCTACAGTATAAAATGGAGGTAAGTTCTATATTACTTATTTACTTAGAACCGATTTCACCTTTGCGATTAAACTATCAATATAAGCTAAACCGAGTTCAAGATACCCTTGATGATAAACTGTTGTAGCACAAGTCACATTTGACACAACTTTGACTTTATTTGAGTTCGATTAAGCTGAACTTAGTTTTGTTGATCTAAGTTTTGCCTGCAAACGGTGAAATCGACTCTTTGTGATCTATGATTTTGCATTTATGTTGTGCACCTACTTGTATCTATGTATTTTATAAAAGTAACATGTCGTTACAGGACACACCAAGTTACTCTCCCGTGGAGGAGGTTGAAGAACATAACACTTTCAAGCAATTCTATTATAATACTATATCTGATGAAGAGGACACCACCAATTGTGTGCCATACTACCTTGCAAAGAAATCTACATGTAAGCGCCCCCGCAGTAGTCTCAGCAACATAGATGAGTTCTTTCCGGAAGAGTCACCAAAAAAGAAGAAAGCAAAAAACTCATCAAACGTTGGACGAATGAACAAAGAGGGTGGTACATCATACATATCAACAAACACAGATGACAGTGTTAATGCTACACATCTTATAAAAATTGATGTGTTTGATGTGAAAAAGCTGAGCAAGATTCCTTCTGCCCAACATTGGAAACACGCTGACATTCGTGTCAAATACTACTGCAAGGAGTTGAATAACAAAAATTATGAAAAATTGAAAAAAATTGTCTATCAAATCACCAAGGAGATATCGGAATCAGAAGACAGCAAAATGTATTCTTTTAAAAAACAATAACTAACTAGGTGTAATAACTAAATGTAAATAATGATTTTTAGAATAGATAATAACATTGTCATGATTTTTCTTGGTCATCAGATATTTTATTTTTATACTTGAATAAAAAACTTTTTAATTTCATGAAACTTTGTTTTATTAGTCTAATGATTCACTTTTAACCACATTTATCAATTAGTAAACTTAGTTAATTTAGCTAACATTAACTATTTGTATCTAGGTGCTAGTCCTTTTAATTTTTAAAGCATTCATTAAACAACTTGTGTAAAAATAGATCATTATTGATAGTATTGTTACTAAATAATTCAATAAAGTCTGTCATAGTATTACCATAAAACTTGAAATACAGATATGTTAAACAATATTCTCCACATACTGTAGTTAAGTCGTGTTGCAATCTATATCTATTAAAACCCCACTGTCTTGAGTTTCTGTGCAGGAAGTTTTTGTGGTAGTCTTTAGGTGCGCGTCCATATGAATCAAAATACTGGCCAACTCCATTTTTATCTATGTGCATGGCTATCCAATGTGATCCTGGTTTGTTGTCCGGGTCTAAATTGCTTATTAGATACATCGGTTTTTTTACATGCAGTGGTAACCTGTTTGCAGCATACACATTTTTGTGTAAAGCTGGGTGAATGTAGTGTAAATATTTTCGAATATCAATTGTATCCATTATTCCTAATAAGGAAAGCTGTGTCAAGTTCAATCTCCAAATCAAGAATGTTAAAAGGAAGTATGTAAATTACTTTTTATAGTGAAAAAGTAAAAAAGAGGTTTCAGGAAATAAAACGATATGTACGTATGCACACGTCAATGTTTTATTTATTATATAACTAAATACAATTTTATTCAATCTTGACAATTGATAGATAGTCTGTGAATGGGAATACAATTTTATTACATCCTAACTACTATAGTCTACAGTTACATTACGATTCTTATCAATTTCAATAACATTATCGAACTCTGCATAAATAATACAATTTATTGTCTGAGTAAGAGTAGATTCAAAACGAACCTCCAGTCTAACGCTACCATGTTTTATAAGATTCCAATGAGTATTTGAATTTGAACTGAGGTCAGCTGTTAGATCAAACGCCAACATACAATATCCTTTTGCATATTGCTCCCTAGATATACCATTGCCTTCATTCAGAAAATGTATACCTGTCCCTGAAAATAGTGTGTGATAGGCTGCTGTGTAAATATTATTATCGAATGATGGTTGCAAAGCTTTCGAAGGTATTTGTTGACCGTCAATGTATAAACAAAATGTATTTATATTGTAGTTTTCAAAATTGAATGGATTTTTTGTTAGACCCCCATTAAACGCTGCATTGTTCACAAATCCGATTATACACCTTTTGGGAACTTGCCCCAAAAAAATATTATCTAGAGTTTTACCCTGAATTCCTGAAGGTATAGTTAAAACTTTGACTTCAGCTCGAGTGATAGGATATTTAGCTGTAGTAGAGGATAAAACCTTTTGATGTGCAAGTAATACAGTAGGATTGATTCGTGCTCTACGTATAATGAGTGTTGCATCTGTAATGCATACTTTAAATTTCAAGTCGGCTGTAGAAGCCATTAGGTTAAATGTTTCTCTCGAACGAACTAACTTAACACTCATTTCAACACCATTTATTAAAAACTTTTCTTGATTAAATATATCACCATGAAGATGACCAATCATTTCTATCTCCTTACTTTCACATGCTAATTCTCGTCTTTTAACAAATCCCTCATTTTTTTCATCAGTTGAATCCATTTTCCCAGCCGTATCTTGATACCAAAGACCGCAAGTCAGATGAGATTCCTTAGCAGCAGGAGCATAATTTAATAATGTTTCCATGTAAGCTCTATAGGCATATGTATTGTTTGGCGGCGATACTAGCTTTTGATTCAAATAAATATCTAGTTGGGTGAAAAGAGAATGGAGCCAATTGTTTACTGGAGCTACAACAGTTGACTCAGTTAATTTCGTACCATCCTGGTTTTGTATCTTGGCTTTTATGTGCAGCAATGTATGGGATAAATCCATGTAGTCATCACCTGTTCCAGGTACTTGAAATTCTATGGGGCCATCATCAGCTAGGGATGAAATGGGTTTGTAGTGTATCCATAATCCGTTTTCTATGCTAGTTTGCGTGGATGGTAGAGCAAATAAATCTAACTCTGATTTTATACATTCACAGGAATGGCTATGTAAGAATGACATTTTAAAAATTATTTATGAGAATATATCTTTTTGATTATTAACTCGTAATTTTTTTAGAGCTTTCACTTTGGTTGTCGACGGTGGAATGACTGAACTAAGACGCTTCCTTTTGGTTATATATCCAGAACCAGACATATTTAATTTATCAATTTTATCATGAGCTTTTCTTTTCAAGTTTGAAGTAGCTACTTTTAGTCGATTTTTAATTGATTCTTCCATGGGGCGGGCACTAACCATATCTGATAGAAGACCGACACCAGTATTTAGTGCCTCCTTGCCTATTACTCGAGCACCACTAGAAAGTAAGGGTAAAACCGATCTAAACAACCCTCCTAAAAAGCTACCGATCCCATGACCACGTTGATAAGGCGCCCCTTTATAAATCACTCCAATACCAGAGCCAGCTTGATGAGAATAATAATGTTCATATGGACAAGTTATGCTGTCACGGGGATACATTATAATTTTTTGAAATGAAGTTTAACACACACTGTTCCAAACTGGAATGGTATTTTTTGACCCGTGCTGGTTCTTATATCTATTTCGATGGTATCAAACTCTCTACGCATAACTGGTAAATAGTGAGGAGGTGAGAAAACATGCATTTTATTTGCGCCATATATATACTTTGCCGGATCTAAAGGAATGATTCTCAGGAGAGGAGACATAACATCTCCTACTATCTGAGGATCGATTATATCACAATAGACAAATAATTGTGATGGCAATCCTAAATGCAAATTTGCAGGGCATTTTCCAAGACCATTATCTACAAGATTCCTATTAGGTTCAAAACCGAGTTGAACACTCAATTTAGGTTTTAACGTTAGCGATTTTACTGAATTATCCATCACCGAAACTGACACAAACTTTGATATTTCATCATAGCGAAACGTTACTTTTTCCTTTATATGATTCAACGCTGTTAAAATATGATTAATGTTATCATAATTTGTAGCTGGAATGTGTTTTTTATAATAAACCAATGAAGGTATTTTCTCATTTGGTATCAACATCGTTTTAGTTATGTAAATAATATTTTCATGTTCTTGAACAGTAAACATGGTACATGGATATTGAAATTCAACAACTCCGACGGTCCATTGTCCCTCCAATTTTATGGGTTTTGGTAATTTAGTTGAAAATCTTGTAGTAACATTATCTGGAAAATATTCCATAGAACTGTTACTAGGTAATGTTAAATAAAAACTTTCTCTATTCATATTTGTTTTAAATCGGAAACTAGAACCCAACTATTAAATTTATCTGGATAACCTTTCCACTTCACTAACACTTGCTTTCTGTTACCAGAATAGCGGGAACTTATTATTTTATCTAGTTTATAATTTAGAGAGGGGTCGTACGTCACTTTTTGCAATTCCTTATCATAAAAGGTTCCAATAATGTTTTCTTGCTGTAAATCTCTTAGTGTGTACACAATCCATGGATCCCGATCTATCACTGAAGATATTACAAATATTTCGTCACTCCAATTAGATTCATATCCTTTTTGAAATATATGTTTATATTTTGTTATTCTTACATAGTCTCCAATATGAAATTTGGGTAGTGTTGGGGATGTATTGGTATTATTATTTTGAACATGTTTACGTGTATACAAATTGTTCCACACTGTCATTATATTTTTTGAGTTTACATCACAAGGGCACATCTTGATGCTGGAATGGTAACTGTGGTTATATGAATATATTAAGTCCTGTAAAATATCAATGTATTTATATGTATTTTTGTGTGTAAAGTAACGCCACATCCTCATTTTGAGTGTCCTTTGAAATCTTTCAACTACACTAGCCTTAATATCGGGGTTGTTTGTAGTATAGTAATTGATATTCTTCGTATTAAAGTATTTTTGAACATCTTTCGATACAAATTCGGTTCCTTTGTCGGATTGTATATGGGTAGGTGTTATATCAGCTTCACGAAATATACTTTCAAAACATGTTTTAATCGATTCAGAATTTTTATTTTTCATTGATCGTGCATAGGCAAATTTGGTAAAAACATCAATAACACAAAGAATGTAATTAAAACCATTATTATATTCTGAATAAGTTCTCATGTCACTTAAGTCAGCCTGCCAAAGTTCATTGAGATTAGATAAGATATATTTGTTTCGTGGAAATTTTTTGTGAACCGGTTTATGTAGTGTGTATGTTTCTTGTGATTGTAACCATCTTTTAACATCTTCTCTGTTCATTTTACCTTTCATAGCACTAGCCAGTTTATCAATACTACCATACCCCGCTGGGTGTGAAGGGTTATAGTAGATATTGTTTATTTCTAATAAGGATTCCATTTTTCCCAATCTATCTTCTGCCTGGCTTTGCTAGTAACTGGTGTTGAAAACTCTTCGTCCTCTTCATGCGGTGTGTGTTCTTTATATGGTGTAATCGGAAGCTGCTGCATATAGTCGACTCTTTGTGGATTTCCAATATAAATTATTGGTATTTTAATATCTTTCAGTGCTTTTGCAAATTTCTCCCATCCTATTGGAGCACTTCTTTTTAGCGGTCTCAAAAAATCATTTACTAAGTCAACAATATTACTCCCAGGGATTTTTTCTTTGTCTACAGTAATTACACCATCAGCATCCCAATTAATTTTATTTTTGTTCAATACCAACAAAAACAATAATCTCTCACCCTTCCTTATATATGTTTTAGGTACCAAACTGAGTATGTGTTTTGGGGTGTAAGGAGTTGGTTTTCCATGAGAAACAGTAATATTTACCTGTTCCTCACCTTCGTTTGAAGACTGAACAGTAACTGAATCTTTAACACTGATTTCATTGTTTTTATTATCAACTGTGTCATACCCACTATTATCCATATCAGATTCAATATTTGATACGATGGGTAATTGAATTGGACGACGTCCTTCTTCAGCAAAATGTAAATATCGCTGCAAAACTTGCAGGTATAGAGTACACTTTTTTCTTTCTTCCATATCACTTTTTAAAATGTCTTGCATTTCCATATCTAATCGTGATAGGGGGTTATCAGCCGTATTATGTTGATTAATTTTTTCTATTACACTTGGATCAACAAGCAACATTTTCTTAGCATGTTCCATTTTTCAAACAAGTGAGCCAACTAATGCACTTAAAATTGAACCCAATATCATTGGTAAAAAGGCACCCCCTTTTTGAATGATTATGTTTTTGCGAATTCTGTTTGTACTTTTACTTACTAGTTTGCGAAGTATGTCTTTATATTTTTTTAAGTTTTTTCTAGTTGTTTCTTCTAAGGGCACTTTTCCTTTTAAAACGTTATGAATGCATTCACAAATACAATTAATTTCTTCTTCATCACATCGTGCTAGGTATCGAATTTGAGTCTTATCACGAGGATTTTTGAAATAGATGATATAACTAGAGTTCAGCGATATGTCTCTTTGGCCTTTACCTTGATGAAATAAGTTTTGTGTTATGTAGAAAACACTCAAATTTCTGTGATGACTACCTTTTGTAAAAATATCAACAATGCGTCCATCGGATTCCCTCATGAGATCATCAATAATTATTAGTTGAGGATCCTTTCCATCGAACATACTAAGATCTGGTATTCCTTGAAAATAATTTACGTTTCTCAAACTATACAACGGTTGCATTTCATCAAAACACCATGTGGTTTGAGCAAAATTCACACTACAAACTTCTTTTACATATTTTATAAAGTTTGTGACAAAATTTGATTTTCCACACCCACTTGGACCAGCCACTATTGCAGTAAATGGATGATTGAAATGAAACATTTTTTTACTACCAACACGTGTTTCTGGTATGAGGTAAATGAAGGCAATGATACAATGTTTTAAAAATTAGAAATATATATTTATATTTATACTTAAATTTAAAATAGGATAAAAAATTATGTCATATAATAAAGGAACTCTATAACTATATTATTACATTAACAGCTAGGTACTTTACAAAGTTGTGGTAAGGTAGATAGGTACCTAACTAGATACTTAAATTCTAATATTACTTAAACTTAGTTTCTTAAGCTATAATGCCCCCATGCTAAAGTATTTACAGAATTCGATAAAATAAAACGTTTAGTATCATTATGTGAAAGACATGTTTTGTTAATTTTTTGTGTGAAAATTACATGCTTTATTGACTTAAATCTATACATGTGCGAAAATTGAATATTTTTATCAAAGAGACACGTCTTATAGTTATCCATTGTAAGTTTTTTAGTTACACATTTATTTACTCCTTTAGCCTTTGTTATGATTCTATTCTCAACCAGCATTGCATACATTTTTGATCGTAAGCCCACAAACTCTGTAAAGATTTTACCGTTATTTTCATCTTTAAATAACCCTACTCTTTTCTTGTTAACAAGTGAAAAATTATATACATTATCTGGTGGATAATCAGATGTATCGAAGTATGTATGAATGTCGTCTTTAATATCTCTGTAAAAATCGTTTGTAAATATTTGGTAAACCAAACTGTCTGTATCTGTGTATAACAGATTGATATTGGTATGAAATTTATTTTTCATGTAATTATAATGGAAATCATACATCAAAGTTTTGGAAATATCTAAAACACACAATCCTAAATAGATGGGTTTGTTGTAAACCAATTTTGTTTTACGAAGTTGTATTGCAACTAATTCTTTTGAAAATATGGAAAGACTATGAAATTCAGGTCTTGCTATTAAACTTTGAGCCCCTTGAATCTTCCCTCGATTTTCCCAGTGAGTGAGCAATTTAACATTTACCCGTTTCTCAATGTTTTCCATTGTTTTTCCAAAGATTGCATTGTTCATAAGCTTATAGAAATCTTTTTCGAAGTCGGATTTGGCTTTGGTTCTTTGATTTGTATTTAATTCTATATACTTGCTTAACCATGGACTTTGATCAAATTTTAAAATTCTATGAATTTTTTTAATTTTTAATCCCATATTTAAGCATTGTATTAAATTTCTGTAGTGTATTACGTAGTTACTTTTATTATTTAGATTTGGAACCAGTTTAAAGTCTTTTGTATTTCCTATACAAACATTTTCTGG
The DNA here is from genome assembly GCA_948098915.1 of Lampropteryx suffumata. Classification (NCBI taxonomy): domain Eukaryota; kingdom Metazoa; phylum Arthropoda; class Insecta; order Lepidoptera; family Geometridae; genus Lampropteryx; species Lampropteryx suffumata. The sequence goes on along the minus strand of OX402558.1, from coordinate 14,585,236 downwards.
ACAGAGTGGAAAATCAGAATGTAAATCATGTAGGTTATCAGGATATTCTAAATCTACTTCTAAAATATATCCGATTTCAGAATCGATTGCAACTTTGAAATTTGTCTCAATATCAACCCACTGAAAACCTCCAACCGGGAGATACTGTGACATAGCCCAACCATACAAATTATTAGCATCAAGATATATTAAAAATGATGTTGCCTGATTTTTATCGTAATCATTCATATAGTGGTTGTTTGCTTTGGCATATCGATGACTGCACTGTGATACTCCACCTCGAATACCAGATTTAATAAAGGCAATTTTATCAAAATCTGTTAGCAACTCTATCTCTATTTTTGTGTATTTTAACATCGCATCCCAACTTAAACCTGGTGCTGTATAGTAATGCGCAGGATCCAAACCATAAGTGCTCATACAAACAGTTCTAAAGTTTTCAAAAATGTCACTTAGCAATAAAACATCTGTCTTTAAGTACAAATCCGAATAATCACTCATAGAACGACATTTAAAATGCTGCCAGACATCTTTGGCATGTTCATAGTCTTCATTTGAAACGTTTGTATTTGTTATTGAGCTAAAGAATTGGTTTTGTGTGGGAAGAGATGTTTGTTTAAGACTTTCTAACCCGGTCATAAATTCATAAGGATAAACACCTTTTCTTTTTAATCGTTTAAAATCCTGTTCATTCGGGAAATGTTTCCTCAATTCATCGAATTGATTGATGTTTAAATTATTTGCTAGTGTTTCCAAACTACATGGCAAAAATTTCAGAGAATCTATAAACCGTAAACTTACTCGATGGTTATTAACTTTTAATAATTTTGAAAAAGATATATAACGCTCTTTGCTTTGGGGGATTATTTCTACTGCGCCTTCAGCAAAATTTAGGGCATGAACAATAAAATGACCATCATAATTACTTAGATTATGTAAGATAACCGGAACGAAACATTGACTTCTAAATTTACTGCTACATATTTCATGAGCAACACCTCGAAAAACGCCTGTATACCAATCGTAGTCTATTATTTGTTGGGATTTTAAATCTCTCCCACAAATGTAGCATGTAGTAGCTACATCTATTTTAATTTTGTCCATATCTGTTAAAGGTAACGGACATTTTTGAAAGTTATTTATTTTGGTAATTATTTCAATGTCTTTCTGTAAGCTTTCCATAAACTTTTTTGTACAGTCATCACCCACATAAGATCTGTATTTAATTATATATTTAATGTAATATCCGAAACTATATACATCATGTCTTTGAACATTTTCAGTATGAGGTATATCTGAATCATTTGAACAGGTTGCGATTGGTCTCAGAAATGATTCAAAATCTGCATATATAACGAATGGAACCTTGAGTTGTTTTTGATATTTATCAAATGAAGCCTTATTATTGGAGACATTTTCACCGAACCAATTCTTTAAGCATTTTTTTTCGGAAGGTAAGTCAGTACGAATTTGATTACAATCTCGCTCTTGATGTTTCAATAAGTGCTCATTGTCTGGAAAATACAATAAACAGCCATCACATAAATGTATTCTAGCGTGTTGCGAGGTGAGTTGACTTCTTATTAAGCGTGACATATTTTTTATATAGCAATAATGACCATTTGTATCATTTGTTATATATAATAAGTTAATGTGACAACTTTTTCGACACTTTGTGAAATATAAGGGACCAACAACAGAATTTTGTTTCTTAACATCATCATATTCTAATCCGAAAACATTCACACTGATGTTGTTTAATTTTTCAACTTTTGAGATGTGACACAGTTTAACAGGGAAAGAAATCCCATCAAATTTTAATTTATTTTCATTTCTTACATATGATGTAACTCTATCAGCATTTTTTGCAACTGGATACAATGCTGACAGTAATGCCCATTGGAAACATTTAACGTCTGCGTTTTTAACATTGACTACCGCTTTTTTTGTTTGTATATCATGTGGCAATTCAATGTATGATGTACCACGTAGGGGGTTAAATTTATTGATATTCATATCAATGCTCACAATTTTAGATAAACTCCAACCACTATCCTTTTTTTCAAATTCGCTTATTTTGTTGGATAACGTGTCCTTTAATGATTTTAAGAATATATCTAAATCATCACCTTGCATGATTATAAAGTTACTAGTTTGAAAGTCAAATGAGTTTTTTATTTCTTTTGTTTGTTGTACAAAATCAGCGTACAATATAAAATTAACTTTAAAAATTATGAGTTCTTTGATAGCTTCATTGATTAAAACGGAAATTGTTTCAGTGATTGATTCCACGAATAATTCAGGAGTTTCAAAATCTATTTTCGTTTTATCTATTTTAGATGTTATTTTGTATGTATAAACACGGTTTCCAAAAGCTGATTGTATAAGATCAACATTCGATAAAGAATGTTGAATTTTAACAGAGTTATATTTATGCTGTTTACTATTAAAATGGCTATTTAGATACCTCTTCTTTATTGGCAACTTGCAGGCAGTGCAATTCACAGTTCCAGTTTCAGCCTCCATGCAAAGATTGAGTAATTCATTATCGAAAATTGGATCAAATGCTTCCCGCGATGTTGATGGTGTTTCCAAATGGCTTTGTTCCTTTGATCGTCTTCTCTTCATTATATATATAGGTATGGCACGCAATTGGTGGTGTCCTCTTCATCAGATATAGTATTATAATAGAATTGCTTGAAAGTGTTATGTTCTTCAACCTCCTCCACGGGAGAGTAACTTGGTGTGTCCTGTAACGACATGTTACTTTTATAAAATACATAGATACAAGTAGGTGCACAACATAAATGCAAAATCATAGATCACAAAGAGTCGATTTCACCGTTTGCAGGCAAAACTTAGATCAACAAAACTAAGTTCAGCTTAATCGAACTCAAATAAAGTCAAAGTTGTGTCAAATGTGACTTGTGCTACAACAGTTTATCATCAAGGGTATCTTGAACTCGGTTTAGCTTATATTGATAGTTTAATCGCAAAGGTGAAATCGGTTCTAAGTAAATAAGTAATATAGAACTTACCTCCATTTTATACTGTAGAACACGGAAACACTATTTATTGTGGCACAAGACTGTGTGCTGAGTAACGAATAATTTTAGAATACACGTAGATATAATAGCAGACGTTATAACAATATTTATCTGTAGTTCACTGCACGAATGGTGTAAGACTGTGTCAGTAACTCGAGAGTTTTAGAAATTTATAGAAGAAAGGCATCACAAAAACTCACGACATGTTTCGACAAGTAAACTTGCCTTGTGGGTGGGCGTTTGCAGTGTCACAAAAACTCATGATGAATTATCGATAGAAGATGTTATCTTACATCGTTTTAGCAAGACGTCATGCCCCGACAAGTTTTTGTTTAGATGGCGCCTCCCTGCCGGCTTTTTTTTATATTTGCATTGAATGTAATCGCGGTTAGTTTATTATAAAGGTGGTTTATTTAAATAAAAAATATAATTAATAACAATTAAATAATTAATACTTATTAAATTATTAAATAATAATTTCATATTTATATGTATCGTGGGGGGGCCGTACAATAATAAATATTATACACATAGAATAAAATATATATTGGCGTATTGCTAATAAATATATTAAAATTAAAATAAAAAATAAATATATTGGTTATCATATTATCATAATATGATATTATAATTATTTAAATTTAATTCACACGAATTCTTTCTCTCAAGGATTTGGGTCTGAGCTACCTGCGGCGCAAGCCGGACGATGCAAAAAAAGGTTGGGTTTTTTTGAAGGTTGAGGTTGGGTCAGTCAACAGTGGCTTTCTAACTTTTGAACGGAACGAGATACGTTAAAATGGATGAGCGCAATCGATCAGGCGTGTGCGAAAACATACAAAAAGAGTCTAAACTTTTTTTTTTTTTTTTTTTTTTTTTTTTTTTTTTTTTTTTTTTTTTTTTTTTTTTTAGCCGGCGGTTTGGCCAAGACCACCCCGTCACGGCTTTTTTGTGTGTGTGAAAACTAATGAATCCGAATCCATTTTTTTGGTGAGCCAGAATGAACGAATCCCTACTACTTTTGGTAGAAAGTTTCTACAAATGATATCTTGAGCAATCATATTTGTTGGTTTAGAGTACCATGAAAATGCACATTCATCCCTGGTATACTATACACCTACTTCAGCTAGCGTGAGCTTTGGCAACTAAAGTGAAATATCGTGATATTTACTGCGCTTATAATGAGGATAAATGCACACTTTTGGGCCATTTATCATTTCAACATTCTCCATCGTAAACCCCGTATCGCGTGCCTTTGTAAAATAATATTTATGTAGTAAAAATGTTCACGTAATATACGTCTCTACCTCAACTCAAACTTTAAGAGAAATGATATCATCTTTCAAGTTTATTACTGCTGTCGTTTTTTGTAAAATTGCACATTTACTATACATTTTATCACGCTATTTCGCATCAGATAAGTTAAGTACAATGACCATGCGAGCTTACATTAACGACTTTGGCATTAACTGCTCAAGTTTCTAACACAAACAGTTAGGTTCTTCTGTTGTTATTACTGCAAAAACATCTTTATCAATATCAATGTAAGTCTTATTTTCACGTAGGAACTTTACTCAATGGTATACAGTTCATCAATCCATCAAAGCCTATAATCGCTTGGCTTTCTTTTTCTATTTGGAAATCGGGTATGGATCTTTTGTTTCAGAGTAGGTAATTGCTAACCATAACCATATCTGATGGTTGGGTTTGCTAAATTGCTACCCTTTTCAATTAAGTTTACGTTTCCAACATCCGGTGTAAAATTCATTGGCCTGTAGCTTCAACGCCGAGAAAATCAAGATATCTGTTTTCATTCCCTCGATAATGAAACGTTTGCTTGCTTTGCTTAGCTGGAATTACTTGGATAAATATAGGGCTCGTTTCGCTTTTGCCAGCTTCATTGGTGTGGTTCCTCTCTCTTTTAAGTGTGCTCTTGTTGCTCACTGTTCCAGTATTGAAGTATCATTATTTTACTCATGGCTAATAAACGTTTTCTTGTTTGATTTAGTTCATGGAATTGTTTTTGCATTACAGATACTAAATTTTAAGTAACTTTAACGTACGTAACTACTTAGTGGGTATTGAATTTTTATTGATTGCAGGGGTCAGGTTCTGACACCGATACGCCTTGTATTAATCGCGATTAAATATCATAAACAATATCTCCTTAATTATTGAAATATTGAAATTATTGAATTATTGAGTCGAAACTCTTATCTTAAAATTATTGTTCGTAATGACTTTGGCATTCCAATGTTGTAATCGTAAACATCTTTACACTTACACATTAGTCGTTTTAATGAGAGTTACGACATACAAGAGTATTCGGTACCTACCTATCACGAACTCAACCCTTTTAGGAATGGCATTTGACACAGCAAAGACTGGGTTTTTCAACCAAGTTACTTGGGTGTTCCAGATGTTTAACTTAACAACCAGTCCTTATAAGTAAATTTGTATTTTAATAATGCGTTTAAATGGAAACTTGTCCGGAACGTTCGCAGCTACATCCGTATATCCGTTCTCAGAATAAACTGGGCTGGCTCGCTAGTAGTTTTGAGTTCAATGAATTTTCTTGACATAATAATTAAAAGATAAAGAAGAGGGTTATACGTTTTATCAATAAATGTTAACTATCAGACAAGATGGAGAATAATGATGACGAGGCTCTCCCTCATCATCATTGTTCTCCAATCCAACTATCGTTTTTTCTTCCTAATCCGGTTTTTCTTTCATAACTTTCGTGAGTTGTACATACATTTACATCTATATACATTTTGATAAACACGGGATTTACTCTCGTATTATTTTATCGATGGAGGCACCGACACTGTTTCGATTCATGTAGAGAATCTTCATCAGTGAGTTTGATCCGCGATCCGCTCGTTGCCGCTCTAGTTCACGGTTCGCACAGAGTGCGGACCGTGAACTCCATCGACAAAATAATACGTGAGTAAAGCCCGTGTTTATTAAAATGTATAGTTCCGGTTTTTGTCCCGTTTGAGCATTATGCATTTATCGTGAATAAATACTAATTAGTACACGTTTATTTTCTCTACAGGAAGAACTGGATCTGAGTGCTGTGAACAAGGCCGCCATGATGGCTTTACCAGCTGCGAAGAAATGGCAGATCTACTGCAGTAGACGACCACCACCAGGGCAGGTTATGCCCTTGGCCACGGCACCGCAAGTCGAGGAATACATTAAAGCACTTAACGAAATCGCTGATGTAAGTTTTCATTGCTTTTGGAGCCTTAGATAAATCTGTCTGCGATACAGGATGTCTGATTTGGCTAGTTGTTTTTCTTTCTCAGCAAAAAGGCAAATCTGTAATGTGTCAAAAGACATAGTAAACCTAAGTGAGATGCCAGTTGGTAAGAGTCATTTTTGGTTAGACTTCGCTTATTTCCCAGGCTTTCGCCTCATCGGAAGGCGTGCCTCCAGCAGAAACGTGCGCTCTGGTCGATGGCCTGAAGACAGCCCTTCGCACGAGAGCACACAGCTTCGTGATCCGGTTCATAAAGCAAGGTGGCCTGGGTGCTTTGCTGGATGCCTTGCAACGAGCACCCAGGGACGACGCAATCACTAGACATAACCTTATAGCCGGGATTAAAGCGTTGATGAACAACTCCGTAAGTGAATAATATATTTCTTTAAATACAAGGATCGGCAAGTGTCCCAAATGTAGTTTTTAGTATACCTTCTTATTCTCGTGGTTGTTTGTACAATCGTGGATTTATCAATAGGTAAGGTAATCTACATAAAGTTGCTAGGTTCTGTAAATAAAACACCTATTCAGACAAAAATAACTAAACACTACAATATACAACAAATCCATCTCGACTAGTCGATCTTAACATGATTTGATCACATATAATCTCATTGAAACTTCAACAACCAGCAATTAGCTAAGCCTAGGCCTAGCACCTTGTTCTTATCTAAGTAGGTATATAATATTGTTGTTGAATATTATTACTTGCTCAACTTTTCCAGACTGGTCGAGCACACGTCCTAGCACACCCGACCAGCATCGATCTAATCGCACAGTCGCTTGACACTGAGAATGTGAAGACTAAAGTAGCCGCTTTGGAGATTCTTGGGGCAGTCTGTTTGGTGCCTGGAGGTCATAAAAAGGTAGATTATGCTCTAGTATCTTAGTAAACTTAGATGTTGTGGTTTAGTTGACGGAGTATTTATGCCAAGATATTATAGATCCTACTGCATTGTAGTAACTCTTGTCCTTACCAGAACGAGTAGTGTAACAGAAAAAATATGCATGCAATTAGCGCACTTCACTTAAATTACTATTATGATGATTTCGTCGAACTACAACTCAAATCACAAAATATTATCTCACTTTCAAAACTTTCGTGAGTTGTACTATACATTTTGATAAACACGGGCTTTACTCACGTATTATTTTGTCGATGGAGACACCGACATTGTTTCGATTCATCTAGAGAATTTTCATCAGGGTGTTGCAGCTCGAGTTCACGGTTCGCACTGTGCGAACCGTGAACACGAGCGGCAACGAGCGGACCGCGGATCAAACTTACCCTGATGAAGATGATAAATCGAAACAATGTCGGTGCCTTCATCGACAAAATAATACGTGAGTAAAGCCCGTGTTTATCAAAATGTATAGATTATCTCACTGTAATAATACTTATTAATCAAGGTACTAGAAGCTATGGTCCACTACCAAACATACGCAGGCGAGCGCGCCCGTTTCCAAGGCATAGTCAACGAGCTGGACCGAAGCACCGGTGCCTACCGCGACGACCTCGGTCTTAAGACTGCTATCATGTCCTTTGTCAACGCTGTGCTAAATTACGGACCGGGAGAGGATAGCTTGGAGTTCAGATTGCATCTCAGATACGAACTCTTGATGATGGGAATACAACCAGGTAAAATACAAAAAGATATTTCTATAGTTTGTATAGTTATAGTTTTAAATAGTTCTATAGTCTGCATAGTTCATTTATGTAAACAAAGAAGAGGGTAGGCCGTTTTTCTGCCTTGGGGAGCACCGTTGTAATTTTTCTGTAAATCCTAGAAAAATTAAACTGTTTGATTCTTTAAAAAAGGTTTGCTTGCTCATTTCTTAATAAATTTTTATCGGATTAAAAAGAAAATTTCAGTGTAAAGTCAAAAATAATTGTTCCAACAATCTACATGTTCTACAAGAACTCGTTATAACTGTTTCGCTTCGTCTTTGAATGCTTACTGACTTTCATTGACTTACCGTATTTAAACAAAATTTCAGTGATCGAAAAACTACGCAAATACGAGAACGAAACCCTGGATCGTCACATCGAATTCTTCGAAATGGTCCGAGTTGAAGACGAAAGGGAACTGGCGCGGAGATTCGACAAGGAGCACGTCGATACCAAGAGTGCCGCTTCCATGTTTGAACTGCTCCGCCGGAAACTTAGTCACACCGCGGCATACCCTCACCTGCTTTCTTTACTGGAGCATCTTCTACTATTACCTTGTAAGTACAAGTATATGGAAGGGTATAACTTAGACCTTACGGAGAAGAGAGGAACTGTATTATCTAACAAAATTAAGCATGATGAAATCTTCAAGCAATTTTGACACGATTGTATTGGTTGATTCCTCTCTTCAACGGTCTGTTAGAGTGAATACCGTCTATATGTATTAGTAGGGTTGTTTCAGGTATTATTAGTCCTGTCCGGGATGCTATATATTGCCTGTTCCTGTTCAAAGGGCGCTGGTGAAGTCCTCTTCTTACTGTGCTACTCTTTATTTTGAAGAAGTGTGGTGAAAGATTTAAAGTGTGCCTCAAGGCTTCTTTTGTCCACCTAGCACTTATCTTCGAACTGAATGGTGCTGGTGAAGTAAAAGCTATATAAAATTTTCATAAGCACTTCATAGGATGACGGTCATTTTGATGCCATATGCGTTTTAAGTGGTCTTGACTTGCGATTTGTCAGACTGAATAGCCAGCAGCTCAATTCTCAGAAAACGTTAAGGTCCGCATGTTAAATGCCAAGTTTTATTCAACGTTTGCGTCTGCTCGTTTTCTGCAATGCGTGCAATTGGCTGTAGCTTCATTGTTTAATCGAATACCTCAATAATGTCTGTCTTCATTTTCCAGTGGAGTACAACCCTCAATCTCAGCACTGGTTGCTGTTGGACAGGGTGGTGCAACAAGTAGTGTTGCAGCAACCTGCTGCCGGCAGCCGCGCGAACAGCGAACAGGGCAGCGAACGAGGGTCTACTAGCGACACGACTAAGGTACCTATACTAATACTTTCGATAACGAAGTTAATAGACCGCCCGTAACCGACATGGTTTAACAATTGAAAAGTCGGATTGACAGCTTAACGTGCCCTAACGCGCTAAGATGAAAATGCCTTATAATGTTGGAGTTTGCAATTTATTTATTTTAATTATTATACTCTAGCTTTTGTACCCTTAACTCAATTAGTGTAACCAATGCCAGACCTTGCACACAGCATTATTTAGCCCCAAAGTAAGCAAAGCTTGTGTTGTGGGTACCAGATGAATGATATACTCGTACTGCATAACATTTCCGACCAAGACAAATACTTGCAGATCATACAAATATTTGTCCCGCAGCGAGAATCAAACCTGCAACCTTCTCCGTCTCAGGCGGGCTTTCGCGCCACATAAGTCGTCTAGAATTATGAAAAAAATATAGAAGTAAAATACTATCATATGACACAGTTGAGCTGTCTAAAGATCGTTTTAACATTATATAGATAGTTCAACTGATCCAGATCGCTGCCACATTGAGTAGTGCGGTAATGCATATTTTCTGATGCTTGTATTCGCCTTATAATATATTCCTCAAATCCTACTAGGCATTTTTATTATCAATACTTTTCGCTATTAACTTTTACTCTTTGTTTTCAGATCTACGATCCAGATGTATCGCCTCTGGAGATCAATGTCGGTGAAATAGTTCACCTCCTAGCTAAGGAAACGGAATTAGTCGCTGCTAGAACTAAAGCCGAGAACCTAGAGCGAGAGAACTGCGACCTCGCGACTGAGTTGGCTAAGAAGGTACGAATTTTCAATCTTATGTATCGTATTATAATAAAACATAATGGTAGGTCTCTACAGCAATATTCTACAGGTTAGTAGGTTAACCACTTTCTGTCAGGTGGGCCGTATGCTTGTACGCTCTTTCAGGTGCATAAAAAAACCATAATAAAAAAAAATAACAAATCGTTTATTGCCTTAGCAGATAGGTACAATATTAGTAAATATTTTAAATATCTTAAAACACTAGGCTTACTAAGGTCAATGGGTGCAAATTCAGCATCTGCTGTTAATAGGTAGGTATACTTACCTACACAGCGCTGTTTTTCAATTTGCCTCACTTGGATAGTTCTTCACCGAAAGTTAAGAACAATTATTAATAATTCATTAATACGGGTTTATTGAATCTGCTGTCGATAGCACAGTAAACTAACAATATAATTGTGTTCAATATCCCACGTTATATTTATAGAAATAGTTGTTATAATATATTTAAAGATATATACTTTGGCAATATATAGAAAAATTTGAGAGTGGATAATAGGTTTATATTTTATAAGACTTGATTTTGTTTCAAATCTTATAAAATACTAAGCAATATTGACTACCCAGGCTTATAGTTTTGGCTTATATTTTATACTTGCTAATCAATATTATTGAAATGTAACATCTTTCATTTCGCTTTCTTCCAATCTGTGAGAGTGATTTCGTAAAAAAAGATGGAAGTGTGTAACATGAAGCCGGGAAAGTGCGCTCTATTTGATTGACCAATCAGCGCGCGCGGTATTTAATTTAAATGAGCGCGTTGCTTATTACGGTGAGATGTCAGATGTTACACATTTTATGCGACCTCTTTAAGGTCGCTCGTTTTTTTATATATACCTATAGATATTGCAACTGAAATCTTATTTCAAAATGATAATATTAGAAATCATCACCAGCTTATTTGACTTACGTAAATGTTTAACTATTTAGCTTAAAGCCACTGCAGAAAGACATGTGCTTTTGGTGATTTTATAATGAATGCTGCTGTCACACCAAAATCAGCTTGGTACCATCATTTGGCCATAGATCTCATTTATGGTTTTAACTCTAATAGACCATTAGGTAAAGGTGAACCTATCACATCAACGTCCAAACGAGCTATACCATAGGTAAAGGTACTTAACTTCGCTAGTATTATTATCGAATAGGCTTGCAGCGAATTGTAAATAAAACAAAACGATTTAGAAACTGACTCGTTATAGAATGGCTACATCATAATTTGTACACTCGAATGCTTTAAATTGACTCCTTTCTTGTATATGGTCGAAATGTAAAAGCACAATTGTTTTACAGGACAGAAACATAAGAGATTTTAACTTGATGTCTTTTTGACTGGCTTGTCAGCTCAGTTGGTAGTACCTCTGCATTCTGCGCAGGTTGAGGATTCGGTTCCCTCCCAGGATAAACATTTATGAAATGATCATTAGTGTATGTTCTGTGTCTGGGTGTTATAAAAATCAATAAAATAAATAATGCTGGACATTTCACACAGTAACATCTGCCCTCAAAGTAAGCAGAGCTTGTGTTACGGGTACCACATGACTAATATATTACTTATATACTTATTTTTTTAATATACATACATATTATATATAGAAACACCCAGACCCGAGACAAATACTTGCAGATCATACACATTAATGTCGCGGCGGGAATCGAACCCGCAACCTTCTGCGTCGCAGCCGGACCTTGGCCCTCTGCGCCACAGAGGTCGTCAGTAAAGTATCATAAGTATGTATTTAAAAATATATCAGTATTCTATCAGTCATCTAGTCATCATAGTACAAAACTATTCTTAGTTTGGGGCTAGATGGTGTTGTGTGCATTATCCAGCAATATTTATTATAATTTATTTTATTTATTTATTTACTGAGTTCTCTTCAGCTTTCTCAAAGGTATTTTTCTTTACGTAGTCTCATGGTCTGAGGAGTTTCAATTTAATAGTCGTTGTCGTTGTGGTCGTTTTACTTACAATTCGTGGCAAGCCAAGCCATCCATTATAGGTCAAGGTTTCATCGTAATATCCTTGCATGAACTAACACTAACAGGAGAAGCAAGTGGACCAGCAAAGCCAAGAGCGTGAGGAGTTGGAAAACGTCGTGGGAAGAATGAAGGAACGGCTGGAGAAGGAAACCGCAGCTCATATGGAGTCCACTGAACGGTTCCGAGCAGCTACTTGCCGGGCGACGCAGTTAGAGCACCAGGTGACCATTTACACTCGATTGTTACATGCGGAGTTAAGTTGTGGGACATCGTAAGTAAGACTGAACGTACCGTTGGAGAACTTAACTACTGCTCGTATAAAGTCCATTGAGCAGGTCTGAGTAGCTGCCAGCAGAGCTTAGGAGTTAGAGCACCAGGTGATTATTTACATTCGGTCGTTACATGCGGAGTAATGTTGTGGGGAAATTGTAAGTAAGACTGAATGTACGGTTGGAGAATTAAACTCCTGCCCGTATAAAGTCCATTGAGTAGCTGCCAGCAGAGTTTCGGAGTCCATTAAGCAGTTCTGAGTTGCTGCCAGCAGAGCTTCGGAGTTAGAGGACCAGGTGACCATTTACACTCAATTGTTACATACGGAGTTAAGTTGTGGGGAAATTGTAAGTAAGACTGAAGTATGGATGGAGAATTATACTATTGTTTGTATAGAGTCCATTGAGCAGTTCTGAGTTGCTGCCAGCAGAGTTTCAGAGTTAGAGCACCAGGTGATTATTTACACTCGATTGTTACATGCGGAGTAGAGTTGTGGGGAAGTGAAACTGGTTGGTAAAATGAAGGAGCAACTTGAGATTATCACTTCATTCAGTAAGTAATTTATTATCAATAAGTCTACAAGCCAGCGTTCATTTAATAAGCTTTAATATTCATATCAGCGTGGTTATGGCCATGAGTTAAATCCATATGAAATGCTGACTTTAATAAGGAGACGGATAAATATTATATGCGGGGTGGACGGTCAGCATATTAAACGTCATCACATTTACAAGGTAAGTAAATCTTATGCATGAAATTTAAATATGCAAATCCCCTAACTAAATATTCATTATTTATGAAACTAAGTTTACAAAACTATTTATAAACAAGATATATACTACTGACTTTGTTTTTATGTATTTTATGTATTATAGAGATGATGATAAGCTATCAATGTAATATTAATGATTTCAGCTGAACCAAGAGAGATCTGAACGAGCAAGGTTCGAGAAACTAGTCAGTGAAGGAAGCATTCCCGACGACGCTAAGGTATTTTTCACTATACATTTATTTTATTATACTTTTGACGTGATAACGTCTTAAAAATCGATGAACCGCGTGCAGAGTGCCGGCTGCACGCACGAAAAAGCATGACTCATTGGTCACGTTCCGCCTGAGCCGAGCGTGGAAGCGAGAGCGCGGAACAAGCGATAGAGAACCAAGATCAGTTTATCAACGTTTTTACAGACAGGCATTTTTTTTCTATTGTACAATCTCTGAGGCGCACTTTAATACTTTTCCCACACTGGTTCGGAATTACTAGTGACACAATAAGAAGAAGAAGAAGAACTATACTTTGCAAAAATCGATAAGCGTGAATGTTTGATATCACAACAGTACAGTCTAAACAGTGTTTTTGACCCCCGAAGCAAACAGAGAGATTTTATAGGTTTGATGTGCGTATGCGTGTGCCTGTATAGTCGTGCATCGTAGTTTCCAAACAGATGAGCTGATTTAGGGGACATCCATAATTACGTGTCAAAAAATTGTGACAATTTTTCGAACTTCCCTCTCCCCTTGGTGAAATGAAATTTTGCTAGATGTTGCCCCTCTAATCTCACGTCAGATTTCTCAGAATATTTTAAATTTAAATAAGTGGAATGTAATGAATGGATGAAGGAATGTGAGCAACTTACACAGGTCTGATTGATTTGAAAGTTTTGTATCCTGTTAATTCAATGGTTGCAAGAACATGGCTACTTTGACCTGATGTTGCAGCATCACCTGGAACATGCAGAACACAATTATGCAGCATCTTAAAGCAGAGATATCGTGTTTGGTCTCATTAGGATGGTCTCAATAAATAGCTAGATTTTAAATTCGTTTTTTTTCTTAGTAATATTGCGATTCATTTACGTTTCTGAATGAATCCTTTTGAGCGTGACAAAAAGAATTTTACACAATTGCGTGGACAAAAAAGTTTGGTCGTGTCTCTGACTATCCCTTTAGACATCCTCAAAGATCTAACTAGAGATCTGAGGTGTTTATTTAATGAAGGGGAATAATTCAAACAAAGTCGCATAAAACTTCATTAGTCTTATAAAATAAAAAAATACCATACACGATAACAAAATCGAGTCAATAAAAACGTAGTGTCTTCCATTCCAGGTCAGCAATCTCAAAAGCGCCGTTATTGAGACTTGCAGTATTCCCCCTCCCCCACCGCCGCCCCTCTGCCCCCTCCCCCCTATGGCGCCCCTGCCCCCGCCTCCTCCTGCCCCCCTGGCGCCCATGCCCCCTCAACACCCCTCCGCACCGAAACCTAAGAAAAACGTACCCACACCGGGCAATCCTCTGAAGAGTTTCAACTGGAGTAAACTCCCCGATGCAAAACTCCATGGCACTATTTGGCAAGAGCTCGATGACACGAAGTTGTATAACGCTATAGATTTGCACTCTATTGACAAGATGTTCTGCGCTTACCAGAAGAATGGAGTTCAGGTATGTGCACTGAATGGAATATAACTACATTAGAACTAGAATATTTAACTATAAATTAACGGTTTTCGGATTGTTTTCGTTTCCGTGCTATAAGACCTTGTTATAGCAAAATTTCATGATTCTACATCACCGGGATATACACGGTTTTGATTAACTGGTATGTGCGGCGTAAATGGCCGTATTTTTGTAATTACATTGATTTTTATAAATCCGAGAGGCCTGAGGTATTTGATATTAATATCAACGCGTTCTTGAGAAATGTTTTCTTGACACACGAATAACGAAGTGTATCCATGATTTGGTTTATAAGGGTGACATGATGTAGCGTTATTATAATCATCTCTATATACAAAAATCTCGCGTCACGATGTAAGTCCGTAATAAACTCCGGTACCTACTACTTACCAAATTTTTATGAAATTTGGCTTACTGTGTGTAATTTAGTCAAACTTAAAAGGATAGTTTTTTTCTCGATTATTTACCGTAATATTTTTTATTGCAAATTGAATATTTTCGTACAATTAGTTCCATAAGTTCCTAACAGATGGCAGTGTTAGTTAACTTCAACAGAATTACTATAGAAACCTCGTGACCGGGTCAGCTAGTTATGAATGAATGAATGAAATTATTTTATTATACTCTTTAAAAATAGCACATAAACAATTTGACAACTAAGAATACCAAAAAAATAGATGTACAATTAGCGGTCTTATCGCAATGGGAGCGATTTATTCCAGATAACCTTATGTTATAATTCTTAACTGTAAATGTGTTTCAGAACGAGGGTTCTGTAGAGGATTTGCGCCAATTGGGATCCAAACCCCGCACCAAAGTGCTCTCCGTGATCGACGGCCGCCGCGCTCAGAACTGCACCATCCTGCTGTCCAAACTTAAGATGTCTGATGAAGAGATCTGCCGGTGAATATCATCAATATTTTTAATACAAACGTTTGTGTGTTAGTTGGTTCCTTCTTCACGCTTCAACGTCTAGAAGGTTTTAGATGAAACTTAGTCATAAAACCTAATTATACTAAATTATATCACGGCTGTCATTTTAGTCCAGCAATGGACATCTAATAAACAGAAAAAAATTACTCTCTGGATTTTTTTTTATTCTGATAAAACGGAACGACATTTTTAGGGTTCCGAAGCCCACAAGACAGACAGGTCGTTTCGGAGTCTATCGGAACATACATAAACTCATCGCCTTTTATAGATATACATAAGAATACATGAATATGATATTGTTTCTTTCAGTGCCATACTCCGAATGGACAGCGGAGAGCAGCTGCCGATCGACATGGTGGAACAGCTCCTCAAGTTCACGCCGAGCGCTGAAGAGGCGGCGCTGCTCGAGGAACATCAGGACGAGCTCGATAGCATGGCTAGAGCTGACCGCTTCCTTTACGAGATCTCAAAGTAAGCTTTCACTTCACTAACACTTTCATATTCATTCATTATTATATTTTTCTCTAATTTCTTTGGATTTTGCCGCCAGTGTCTTGAACGATCTAGAATGACCTGTACGTCGTTATAAACGGTCCTTAGATAACTCAAGTGTTTCACAGTATATTATTGTATACTAGAGCTTTGCTCGGTATAAAACACGGATAAAACAACGTTTTCTAAAAATGAAATCTAGCTAGATAGATTTATCGCCCCCGAAACCCTGTGCATACTAAATTTCATGAAAATCGTTGTGCCGTTTCCGAGATTCAGATTACACTCGTATATTTACATATATACAAGAATTGCTCGTTTAAAGGTATTAGAATAGATAGACAGTTAGATTATTCCTTCCATTTAAATGATTATTTTTAAATAAACCTCAACTTATTAAATTCAGATAAATGATGTTTGATAATAACAGTAAAAACAATTTATAATTCGTATTCCTTCAAATAACGAGACTCTAAATAGTGGGAAAAAAAGACACGTTTTCCCCATACGAATGGTAATTTGCTTAGGGTGGGTACTGTCTTAAGGATACTCTAGTAAGCCGCACAAACTCGTCAGTGGACGCAGCTAAAATGCATGCTATTTCACCTAGCATACTGTGAGACAAGGATAGACGTGCACGCGGGATAGTCATGAGCAGAAAGGAGATAGTATGCTTATGATTTCTAATCATATGATAAGATTTCTACATAAAACGATCGCTTGAAAATCATGAACAGGCTTTTGGCTCAAGGCCTTTAATGAAAAACTACTGAATGTATCTATTCAAAATAAAGTTATTTGAGCTCTTGAATAAATAACTATGCTTGTATTGGAATTATTTTGGATTATTCGTACTCCGTATGTTATTTATTTACACCCGAAGTTGCGCTAAAATCAGTGTTATAATACGATTTTAATGAGGCTTGTATCTTTCAAACCCATTATTTTTCTACGATTCTGTTACGATACATGCATAGAGTATGAAGAGACAAATTGATATCACCTTTAGTTTAGGTATTTTAACATCAGATGGAGGAGTAATCATTCTTCAACATTTGTATGGAAAGATAATCGGCTAGTTGATAGCTCAGTTGGTAGTAGCTCTGCCTTCTGCGCTGTAGGTTGAGCGGTCGATTCCTTCCCAGAACAAACATTTGTGTGATGAAAGATGTTTGTTCTGTGTCTGGGTGTTATAAAATATCATACGTATATATTTAAAAATATATAAGTATTAACAGTAATCTGGTTCCCATAGTACTAGCTACGCTTAGTTTGGGGCTAGATCGTATTGTCTGAACTGTGCTCAAATATTTTTTTGATGTGATAACTTCTTATTGGAGGGTAAACCGCTTCGTTACGTAAAGCGTTACGGCGCCAGTCTGTCTGGCTTCCCTTTCTCTCACGCATACGGCAGCGGTAGGCAGGCTCCTCCTCTCTCACTCTAACCCACAGCGGTAGTTAGATTAGTTTAAGTTATCACCTGTCGGGCGTCCCGAGATGCACACGTTTTTTTTTGTTCACTCTCATGTTAATTTATTTGAAACTCTAGATAGCTCACAAAAAATCTTATCTCCAGGATCCCTCACTACCACCAGCGTGTTAAGACGCTACTCTTCAGGAAGAAATTCTCAGCGGCATCTGCGGAGGCTACTTCCAGGGCCTCCGTAGTCCTGAGAGCCGCCCGAGACATGACCAGGTCTAGGAGACTGAGGACTCTGCTTGAGATTGTACTGGCTCTCGGAAACTATATGAACAGGTATACCTTTTTAATATGTAACCTATTGCAATCTGTAGGAGTGATTTCTTGAAAACGGACGGACGTTTGTCCTTATTCACGAAATCACTTCCTGATCGTATTTGTGTAATATGAAGCCGAGTAAACGCGCGCTATTTGATTTGACCAATAAGTGCGCACTATTTAATTTGATCAATGGACACGCGCGCCACAGAGGTCGTCGAAATGATGCTAATTATGTTGTTATTCCCAGGGGTGCTCGCGGCAATGCGTCAGGGTTCCGTCTCTCTTCGCTGAACAAGCTGGCCGATACCAAGTCCAGTGTCGCACGGAATACCACGCTACTTCACTACCTTGTTGAAATGCTTGAGACACAGGTAACAATCTACTCAGAAGAACATTCTAGAACTTACCTGATTGTAGCAGCAATAGGTGCCTTAGATACCCGATTTGATCAATAAATCATTACCTGGGGCTCTCTAACCAAGTGGCCACGTGTTTGTGAGCAAGATTTTTGGTTTTCTGCCCAGTCAGCTCAGTTGGTAGTAGCTCTGCCTTCTGCGCCGTAGGTTGAAAGTTCGGTTCTCTCCAAGAATGAACATTTGTGTGATCACATGTGTTTGTTCTGTGTCTGGGTGTTATAAAGTATCATAAGTATGTATTTAAAATGTATAAGTAATCTATCAGTCATCTGGTCACCATAATACAAGCTATACTTAGTTTGGGGCTAGATGGTGTTGTGTGTTCGTGGTGTGGTGGGCCATGACCCGGCTGAGATGCAGAAGGTAGCGGGTTCGACTCCCGCCGTGGGATAAATGCTTGCATAATCTGCAAGTATTTGTCTCGGTTCTAGGTGTTTCTATGTATTTTATGTATGTTTTTCCAAAAAAATGTGGTTCCCATTACTTAAGGCTGAAATTTTAACAATATGTAAGGCATTGAGTATTGAGTAGTTTTATTTGAAGTAAATAAAAATGGCCCATCCAGAAAAGTACCCGTTATCATTGGATAATGGACAATCCATAAATTACGTCACACGAATTTCATGATTATTGGAGCCCCTCCCACTCCATATTTGCGTGAACGTCACTAGAGTGACGTTGCAATTTAAAATTTATATATTATATAACATTTTAGTTTTGCATTGATGTTTTGTATTAAATCTAGTAAAGTTGATGTATTAATACTATACCTAAGATATAATTTTCACTCAAAGCGGGATATTTACCATGATATGTGAGTTTTTCTGCTTCCCGATATTTCGGCACAGTTGCATGCGCCATGATCACGAGATAAACTCATCTTACGTACTAGATTTAATACTAAACTTCATCTGGCAAAACTAAAAATTGAATATTCAATTATAAATTAAATTGAATTGAATTGGAATGTGAACTTCACTTCACGGAATGTAAAGTTAAATGTGAACTTCACTATGTGAAGTCACGAAACTGTCATGACCTGTCACTTGTCACATTTCGTGGGAGCCCCTTCCCTTTAACGTGTGACGTAATTTATAAAGACCATAAATAATGGCCCTTTTAATTTGGTATGTTTACGAATTTACTTAGTTTTATGAAAGATTATTATCAAACAACTGATTGAAAGGGTTTTTTTAATTCCATGCTAATATTACCAGCCGTTACCAGTAAGTAATATATTATTCAACGAGATCATCCCAATCATTAGCAGAGCAGCTTAACATAACATCCTCACGACTGTTGGTAGAGATCTTAGATCTTTTAATGATGTCTGAGTAAGATAGCCCTATAGTTTCTTCAAATTAGCTAAATTTCCTAAAATACGAACCTTATTTTGCTTATACCAAGGTACTAATTAGATTAACATTTTTAAATTACAGTTTCCGAAATAAGTTGGAATTTACATTTGATTCTATTTTTGAAATTGATTTTCTTAGGAAGATTATTCGATTGTAATTTTATGAAGTAACATAGGACTTCTAATTAACTTAAGTTTTCTCGTTCTATTGCATGTTTTATTCAGTAATCTTAGCGGAATTGTAATCAATAATATGTGACTTCATAGCACAAGTATGGAAAATTGAATTATAAGTGTATTATGTTGCAATATGATTTTGAACGACGAGGAATCTCGAGAAAGTTCAAGACGGCCATTCCGCGATGACGTTTAGAAATTAGAATAGACAAATCACGATCGACTACGACTTTGTGACTATATTAGAGCAAAATAATCACTTGAGAGTGGTAAATTATCATTATTATGATACATGTCATTAGCAAAGAGGATGATGAATATTTTCTAGGATTTTCCGCAGTTTTAATCAACACCTCTTGTTACGAAAATAAGCTAAAACACGTCAATCACACGTCATTATCGTAGATTTAAGAAGTTTTATTAAAATTTTATTCTAATTCAGACTTTGGTTTATTTTTAGCCGGTATTTTCTTCTGGAGTTATTTTTCTCGATTTTTTCCTGATTTTATTAGAATTTTGTTGTTTTTGTTAAAACATATTATTCTGTACATATCTATAATTATTTTAAAATAGCTGTCTTTGTATTGTAGTTCTGAGTACAATCGTCAACTTTTTGATATCAATCTTCGCCTTCACATCTATTCGCAATCATAAAATCGCTCACTAAATAAAAAAACCGTTCATAGCATGTTTTCCTCACATCCTAGATTAATGTAGTCAAACTCAAATGAGTTTTATTCAGTAAAAGATAGCAATCATTTTTATTTGTCGCATGACTGTCTACACTTGTAAATAATATATAGATAAATAGATAAAAGCTTTATTTAACATAAAATTACAGACACTTATGGTACTAAAATAAAATATAATTTTCACTCAAAACGGGATATTTACATGATATACGAGTTTTTCTGCTTCCCGATATTTCGGCACAGTTTCGGCTTGCGCCATGACCACGAGATACATACGCCAAGATCAGTTTATGTCGTTATCATGCCGAAATACTGGAAAGCAGAAAAACTCATATACTTATTATGATAAATCGTGGTTTTTTTGTATATTGGTTACTAACACTAAAAGCAAAATAAATAAAAAATATATTACAAAATATTAAAAAAGGCACGAGTTACAAACTAACACACAAAGTAGCTAAGAAACAAGGTAGGTGCAAGGAGGTCTGTGTGGTTGTCAAAAAGGACCAGTCTCAGCTTATTGTTACTCTACGCTACGCCATGAAGCGTAGGGCAACTTCAGACTGGGCCTTTATGGTTGTGTCTCCACAAACTGAGAGAAAGAACAAAACGACTGCAACTGAAAAGAAATACATTATAGAAAAAAAAAACTATCCTAGAAAACACTACATACACAATAACCTAAGACGTATACAATATATTTGTGCGCAGCAAGATCTTGGGCAAATATGGCATCAATATTGTACTAGATGCACACTTGAGTACCCACACTGCGCTGGTTTTCAGTAAATTCCAGAGGAGCTACGTCACGACCATATGTATAATAAAAATAAAATAAATAAATGTACACTAATACATTATAAAACTAGATTACAGACTATATAAACCTAAAAAAAATGCTTGTCTGTAAAGTCGGTTTACGGACGATAATTTTACGTGATAACGTCATAAGAAAACATTGATGAACCGATCGTTCCTATATATCGCTTGTTCCGCGCTCTCGTTTGCATGCTCGGCTCAGACGGAACGTGACAATGAGTCATGCTTTTTCGTGCGTGCAGCCGGCGTTCATCGATTTATAAGATGTTATCATGTCAATAATTTTACATTATTATATTACGCCAGTCTACGATGACATCAGTCAAACACGGTTAGTTGGGTTGGCTCGGATAGCAGCTCAAATGACGATACGTCGTGTGTACGAGGCGAGGTAGGTCCCTAGATATTGTTCGTTAATTAGAAGTTGGAAGATAAATACCAGTTTTCTCAAACTCTTTCCCGTCTAGCTATTTCTAGCAGGTTTTTGAAGTGAACGGCGATTAATTTATACCAAAATGTTATCCATAGTTCAAAGACGTGCTTCTACTAGAAGAGGATCTGCCCCACGTGCGCTCAGCAGCCAAAGTATGCGTGGAGCAGCTGGAAAAAGACGTGACAGCGTTGAGGAACGGCCTCCGGGAGGTTTCCAAGGAGTTGGAGTACCATTCTGCGTTGCCGGCTCCCTCGCCGCATGACGCCTTCCTGCCTGTCATGAGGGAGTTCCATGCACATGCTGTCTGCTCCTTCACGCAGCTCGAGGACCTGTTCCAAGTAAGGTCTATCTATCTAAGTGTCTAAGGTCTTGTTGCGAGTTGGCTTGGTCTCCTAAAACGTGACCAGGTTTAGGAAGATGACATATAACTAATATCGACTGTAAAAAAACACAGTTTAACAAAAAGGAGGCATCCATTATTTACATGAGACTTTTTTGAAATGATAACTTCTTATGGGAGGGTAAACCGCTTCGTTATGTAACGCGGTACGGCGCCAGTCTATCTGGCTTCCCTTTCTCTAATGGATACGGCAGCGGTAGGCTCCTCCTCTCTCACTCTAACCCACAGTGCTAGTTAGATTAGTTAAAGTTATAACTTTTGTCGGGCGTGCCGAGACGCACACGTATTTTTTATTAACAGTTATTCATATTTAATAAATGAATTTATTAATAGTTAATAAATTCTTCTATCAGTGCACAATTAAACCGCGATAAATATTATGCAAGATTTAGTCATATTTTAGTGCGGAAACATTTTTAATTAATTAAAAGTTGCCCCCAAACACATTTGTCTTTTATTTTAACTGCTAAAATATGCTTGGTATCTACATTAACAAAAAGTAGCCTACCTTTTTAGGTCCCTGAATACATATATACCAGTTTTCATCCAAATCCCTTCAGCTGTTTCAGCGTGATTGAACCACGAACAAACATATCCACATTTATAATATTAGTTGGATAGTAGGATATGTATCTTTTATGATGGAAAGTACACTACAATTGCCCCAAGTGCTCGGCAATTCCAGCAGCGGTGCTAACGTTGACGGGCGTCAAATCGGCTCTTGGGTTAGAGGCCAGGTGAATCTCCGAGCGAGGACCCACCGTCAAACGACCAGGGCATCAATTCTAAAGTACTCCGATTTGCTTAATGTTTTGGCGTATAATGTAAGGACCATTATGAGCAATGAACGTCTTATTGAGTTGGAAAACTCATTAAAAGACTTAAAATGGGATATTATCGGCTTGGCTGAAGTTAGAAGGTTAGGCGAACAAACTATTGAAAGAAACGACGGTGTGTTTTAATCTTTAATCTTTAAACGATTGTGTCAGCAAGTAGGCAGACCAAGCGTACTCTCCTTATTTTAAGTATGGAGTACAATTGTGCACCCATTCTGTTGTGCAAATTCGTAGAGAAGTGTTGCACCAGTCGTGATATAGTTACGCGATAGACAGAGAGGCACTATGTATATATATATATATTGGTAAGTTAGGTTAGATTAGCTTGTGCAAGCTGAATTGTACTTTATTGCGTCGTAGCAAGAGTCTCTACTTGTAACATGTGCTATATGAAGGATATTGATTAAAAGTGTGCTCAAGTGTTCGCAGCAGTAGATTTTACTTAGGATACGTTTTTGCAGACAACGTGATGATCGGTCAAGGGACGCCAAGAAAAGAGAACAATTATACTAGTTGACGTATAATGTAAGGAACTGTCAACAGTGACAGATGACATTGACAAATCTATTGAGTTTACTCATTACACAACACTATAGGAGTAGATCTGCAGAGCACTGGTTTTCAATGTAAATTTTCGTCAAAATTTAGACTAATAAATATATTGTCGACAGGATATGAAGAGCCGGCTAGAATCATGCGCGCATACCTTCGGTGAGGAAGCCAGCACATCACCAGAACTGCTGTTCGGAGCCATGGACTCGTTCCTAAGCCAGCTGTCTGAAGCGAGGGCCGAGTGTGATGCCATCCGGAGACGGAGGGATGAAGAGGAACGGAGGACCAGACATGAGCAGGAGGTACTTTTAGTATTCTATTTATGATGATTTTGTATAGTTTGTTTTTATATATTAGTAAATAAATAATAAATATTTGTAATAAATTAAAACGACCTCTGTGGCACGACGACGACGAAGGCCTGCCTGAGATTCAGAAGATTGCGATCGATTCCAGCTGCGGGACTAATGTTTCTGTGATCTGCAAATATTTGTATCTGGTCTTAGTGTTTTTCAATGTATTATATACATGTATTAACCAAAATAAGTGCATAAGTAGTATATTACTTATGTGGTTCCAACAAGCTGTACTTACATTGGATCTAGATGAATGAACGAATTAATGAATGAATTAATGAATAATGAATACAATAATGAATAAACTTTACTGTACATCTTAAAACTAGCACACAAACAATTTCAAAATTAAAAATACCTAAACATATATGTAAAATGGGCGGTCTTATCGCTAAGGGAGTGATCCAGACAACCTTTGAATAAATAGGAGCCTAACTTGAATGGAAGATTAGTCGGGGTGCACTAAATTAAGAACTATGATTTAAACATTGACAGACGATGACATAATATTTTTATATTTTTAAATACATACATACATATGACACTTTATAACATTGAGACACATAATATATCTATGTTAAGACAATTTTTGTCTTGGAAGGTAATCTTCTCCTCAATCTACAGACCAATGTTATTCAATACAAATGATTTGACTTTGTTCTCCACAGTTAAAACGGCGAACCATGGAACGCAAGCAATCCAGCCTACTCAGCTCAGTCGGCAAATCGCTCGGCAAATCCAACGGCTCAGATTGCAACTCTGATAGCTCACGTGATGGAACTCTTACCAACGGACAGAAAGGAGAGTTTGATGACCTCATCTCAGCTCTCAGGACCGGTGACGTGTTTGGAGACGACGTAGCTAAGTTCAAACGGTATGGTTTGCACACTATTTCACTAGCTTTAATGTTCCTATTGCATCTCTGACAACTTACGTGGTGGTACCCTCACTAATCGACAGAAGATTTAACATGTGACGTAGCCAAGTTCAGACGGTATGGTTTACGCCTTATTTCTCTAGCTATAAGATTCCAATTGCAACTAATAGCGCTGGCGACGACACCCTCGCTTTTAGACAGAAGGCAGAGTGAGTTGAATGACTCATTTGGGGATGTGGTACCCAAGTGCTAACAGTATGGTTTTAACCTTATTTCACTAGCTATAAGGTTTCAATTGCAACTAGTAGCGCTGGAGACGACACCTTCGCTTATAAACAGAAAGCAGAGTGCGATGAATGACTCATTTGGAGATATCGTAGCCAAGTTTTACAGTCGCCGTATGTCGTAGCCAAGTTTGACCGTTTGACGGTATGGTTTACACCTTATTTCACTAGCTATAAGGTTCTAATTGTAACTAATAGCGCTGGCGACAACACCCTCGCTTATAGACAGAAGGCAGAGTTTCATGAATTACTCGTTAGGAGATGTCGTAGCCAAGTTCAAACGGTATGATTGGGTTTATTTCACTAGCTTTAAGGTTCCAATTGTAAGTGACACCGGTGGCGACAACAACCTCACTAATGGACAGGAGACAATTCCATGAGTGACATTTTTGTAGATGACGTCAATCAGTATGTCATTCACCTTGTTGACCTAATTATACAAGTCATAATAATTATTATTATTCCAGGTCGAGAAAGACATCCAAAGTCAGTCTAAAGGGAAGGGATTCCCCCCCGCGAGGTGTTTGCAGAGAAGATTCTAGAGAGCGACAGAAGAATTGAACCAAATAGAGAATCTAAGGATTTAATTTGGACACTTCAACTGCATCAGATTACTTGATTGTGTATTTGTATGCATAGCAAAATGTAAACTATTGCGTTATGTAATTCTATCTGGTATTGAAGTAAAATTCATAGAATAGGTAACAAAATGTGGGTAGTTCCACATTGACATGAGACAAATCATAACCTTGGTTGACCAAAATAATAAAAATAGTGCGAATTCTAGTTATAATTATCTATATGACCAGTTTTACGGTCTATTTCTATCATTTTAGAATATTGTGATAATCACATAATTCGTTAACGTGGCGTTCCCTGTCTTTGTCATTCTCATGTCAATGAATAGAGATGGCAAGATTGATTAAACATCCATCTATACCTTTTGATAAAAAAGGGTTTTACTCACGTTATTTCGACGAAGGCACCGACATTTGATTCGGTCTGCGGATCAAACTCACCTTGAAGATTCTCTAGATACAACTCACGAATGTTTTGAAAGTGAAACTCATTATATAACGTGTGATTTTAGAATAGTGGACAGACTACGTCTATGTATTGGACAGTATGTGAGGCAAGTGATATTTTCAATGTGTTAAGAAGTATATAACGTGATAAGGAAGATTTGAACGAGTCACAAAAGTGAACAGAAAAAAACGACGGGATTTGAAAAGAACATGGTTTCTATAACTTGTATTGAAAATCTACTATTTGTATTACGATAGTTAAATGCAGCATTTCGTCTAGATTTATGACAACGAATAAACTTTTTCGGCCGTTTTTTGTATTGATATTTTTGAAATGCTTAAATTTTTTGGTGCCTAACTTTTTACATTTTTACTGATTTTTTACTGACGATAGATCTAAGAAAAATAACAGTGAATTTTTATTAGCGCAACTCTAGATATAAATAAATAATAATTTCACATATATACTTAGAAATATGTTATTTTGAGAATTAACTGTTACATAAATCTATATATATGAATAAATAAATAAATAAATAATGCCGGACATTTCAGACAGCATCATCTGGCCCCAAAGTAAGCAGAGCTAGTGTTATGGGTACCACATGACTGATATACTACTTACATAGTTTGTAAATACATACATATTATACATAGAAACACCTAGACCCGAGACAAATACTTGCAGATCATACAAACATTTGTTCCGCGGCGGAAATCTCACCTGCAAACTTCTGCGTATCAGGCGGACCTTGGACCACAAAGATCGCAGTTCTGTTGGAAATCGCGTTATGTAAAACTTATTTTGATATAAGCATACTCGTAATGTAATTTAAGGTTTGACTGATCTTTCAACTCAGTTGGTAGTACCTCTGCCTTCTGCTCTGTAGGTTATTGGTTCGATTCTCTCCCAGGACAAACATTTGTGTGGTGAACATAGATGTTTGTTCTGTGTTTGGGTGTTATCAAATGTCTTTTTGTATTTATATATGACGACCTCTGTGGCGCAGTGGGCAAGGCCGGGTTGAAACGCAGAAGGTTGCGGGTTCGATTCCCGCCGCGGGACAAATGTTTTTATAATCTGCAAGTATTTATCTCTGGTCTGGGTGTTTCAATGTATAATATGTATGTATTTAAAATATATATATAAGTAGTATATCAGTCATGTGGTATCCCTAGTACAAGCTCTGCTTACATTGAGGCCAGATGATGCTGTGTGAAATGTTCGGCATTATTTATTTATTATTACATTAGTATTTTATCAGCTTTGTTTGGGGCTAGATAGTGTTGTGTAATGACCACAAATTTTTGTGTTTTATTTTTTTATTTGTAGTGTTGCGCTAATGTTTTATTTTATCGATAAATAATAACTGATTGTTCTCAAATAGATTCTGCCGTGTGCTATTTTAACCGACTGAGTAGAAGACTGTTCATATTTCAACCTTTTAGTTCATTTAAGAATTATGGTGTCATACAAAATGTTTTACTATTAATAATAAATAATTAATCTGTAAATTGATCTTATTTCGTATGTCTAAGACTATCATGGTTTTTAACATAATTTTCACTCAAAACGGGATATTTATCATGATATTATATGAGTTTTTCTGCTTCCCGATATTTCGGCACAGTTGCATGCGCCATGATCACGAGATAAACATTTAATAGAGAGATAAGTTTATCTTGTGATCATGGCGCATGCAACTGTGTCGAAATATCGTGAAGCAGAAAAACCCATTTATCATGGTAAATATCCCGTTTTGAGTGAAAATTATTTCGTATGTATATTCAATGTAAAAAATTATACAACTGTTTCAATAAACTCAGATGGCGGTTTTAGTATGTTCTTTCACTCGCACAATACTTGTGCAAGTGAGAGAATATGACTAAATGGCGATTAATAGTTTGCTTCTTCATTGAAACATGTTATGCAGGTATTGATTCTGTTGCTTCACTGGACTAACTTAAAAGTCATAAAACACGAAAGATCTTATTTTGCTTGCATTAAAGTCTGAATTAGCGTAACATTTTTAGATTACACTTATTAAATTTACTACATTAACTTGTTTTAGTGAATTTTAAATTAATGTAATTTGGTGTTCTTCATTTCTACCTATAATGGCATCTCTCTTGTTGACAATTTTGCCAGTGTCAAGTAATTGTTTGGTTATAAAGTCTTTGTCTATTGTATTGTATATATATTGTAATTTAATGTTTTTTACTCGTTTTATTGGATGTGCTATTCAGTAATCTCAGCGGAATTTTAATGAATAAATTGTGACTACAGGACGGGTATGGACAATTGAACTGTATGTGTATTATGGTGCAATGTGATTTGAACGTCGAGGAATCCCAAGAACATTTTAGACGGCCATTCCGCGTGACGTCTAGAATTGACAATTGACCGTCGACTAAGATTTTAACAAACAAATTGACTATAAACAAACATAAACACTTGACACTGGCAAAATTGACATTATTATGTCACATGCCATAAACAAAGAAGAAGAAGACAGTCTTAGTCGATCGTGATTTGTCTATTCTAAACGACATCGCGGAATGGCCGTCTAGGACTTTCTCGGGATTCCTCGTTGTTCAAATTATTGCAACATAGTACACTTATAATTCAATTGTCCATACTTATGCTATGAAGTCACAAATTATTGATTAAGTTTACTGAATAAAACATCCAATAGCACGAGAAAAGAAGAATCAGTAATTTGGTTTTAAAACTGCGGAAAATCAATTCAATTGTGAAACAAAATACAGTTTTAACTTATTTTAAACCTGTCATTTAAAAATGTTACTCTAATTTGGACTCTATTGTAAAAAAATACAATAGTTTTTACGAAATTTTAGTGAGTTCGACGAAACAAGAAAATAAAGCCACATAAACATAAACATTAAAAATGTTGAGCGAAGTAGACTAAGCATTGACTTATGATGTACGTTTTGTATTTTACTTGATATTGATTGACCTAATCGAGGCGATTCGCATAAAAAATATGGACTGATTTACTTAAAATCTTCTACGGATAAAGACGATTTATTACCGACTTGGGACACGCATAATTTTGATAACATATCTAGAAGTACCTTTTAGATAATAGCGGCCTCAATTTAATGGCAATTTACCTTATACATGCTATCGCGAACGTATAAAGACGAAACCTATCTAGTAGGAATTGAGGAAACTTTGGATTTTTGTAATGACAATGGTATTACATGTAGAAGTTTTCGATAAATATACAATACATTTAAATCCTTTCCTAGTTATTTCAAATTAGTTTTACCTGTAAATATATTTTTTAGTTTCCGCCAAAATTTGTTACCGCGAATGGAATAAGTACGATTTTTTATTTATATTTCTTTATATCATATAATATGAGAGAGTTTTTGTAAATATATATTGTTTTGTTCAGTATTGCCTAAGCTCATAGTTTATAAATATAATATACCTACCTATAGACCTATTTAAATAAATTGATTAAAATTAACATGGTTTTTTATTTGACTTTCCGGGCAGTTCAGTTGGTAATAGCGCTGTGTGGTAAAGTGCGCTTCAGAGGCTCCTTTCGTGCTCTTGACACATGTCTTCGAACTATTTAGGTTTACGAGATGCCGGTTTTATTTTCGATGTTTTTTACTGTATGAGAGTACTGTAGGGCGATTATGGAACTCTAATTACAATCAATGTCTATCAGTAATGATTGAAATTACGCCGAAAACTGATAGACATTGATTGTAATTAGAGTTCCATAATCGCCCTACTGGAATGGCGGTTAGACGCAGATTTATAGATTTGTTTCAGGAAAACTGCATAGTCCGGTGAGTCGGTTACATTGTCTACTGCGCAGTATATTGTGAGTTCGATTCCCTTCCAAAACAAATATTTGTGTGATGAACAGATGTTTGTTCTGTCTGGGTGTTATATAGTGTCTTAAGTATGATTTGAAGAATACGTACTCTATCAGTCATATGGACCCCATAGTACAAGCTATAGGTTAGTTTAAACCCATAGTAGGTTAGGGCTAGATTGTGGGTTGTCAAACATTTGAATATTTATTATTGTGGATTCAATTCGACCCAGGATAAACAATTTGTGTGATGAGTGGTGTCTTATAATTAGTAGTACGCATTTACATTAAAACAATTTTGAACCCCGATGAGAAGAGGACTAAACGGATGAACCGATTTTCATTAAGTTTTTTTGTTTGGAAGGTGACTTTATATAGAGTTCTTATTTACGATTTATAAAAAGCTGCTCAGCCATTTGAAGATAATCAGCTCTATTCTAGTTGATGAAGAGATGTAAGCTTTTATTTTCAGGTTCCACATGTCTGATCTATAGACTAAATTTTTAATTTAGTGTCCTGTTACTTCGATAATATTGCAAGAACATGGTAACCTTGACCTGATGCTGCAGCATTACCTGGAATCTACTGGATTCATTATTATAAATATATACGGGTATTTATCGCGTTTATTTCGTGTCGTGGTCACGGGATGACTACAGAGTATAAACCTGTCGAAACGTCGGGAAAAATAGGTAAATAAACGCGATAAATACTCGTATATATTTATAATAATGAGTTCTGATCGCGTAAGTTTAAAAAAACTTTATCTACTGGATGCCCAACTTCCCAACCAACTTACAGAAGAGGTATCGTGTTTGAGCTATTGGAATATTCTTAATGAATAGGCTAGATCTAGATGTAGGTATTACTTTTGTGTCGAAGCTTTTAAACTTTAATCGATTCTTTTATACATTTAGTAATTACATATGTGTGTAGGATGCCCTCAAACAATAAATAAAAATAAAAAACAGTTGAGTTACCTATCTATATACGTTTTAAAAACTAAAAGAAAACACATTGATTTTTTTTTAGTGGAAAGTAGATGTATTTTGTTCATATAATTATAATAATATAATATTATGGGTAGGCCAATTAAATGCAATGCTCCAATGAGAGCGCGAGGTTTCGGAGTAAACGAAAATATCATCGATGTATACAATTTTTAGATTTTTGTTGAATTTAAAAACCCCTTGACCGATTATTTATTTTTCCTGTATACTGGGAAGTACAGGTATATTTCCCAGGGAAGTATATTTTGAAACAAAGAAAACTAAAAATAATTTTACAAATAGATTTATTTAGGCGTCTTCGAGTAATCGGTGAACATACATGAAAAAAAAAAGATTCCGACGAATTGAGAACCTCCTCCTTTTTTGAAGCCGGTTAATAAATATAGATGTTTCGTTTTCAGCCTGGTCTAGTTTTACACAATTAAGTAGGTACTTAGGTATAATTTAGATAGGTACCTATGTATTTTACATTACAAGGCGGTAATAATCCGTCATCTGGTCGCATAGTAGATACAAGTTTAACTTAGTTAGGTCTGAATGTCCATGTGTGAAATGTCTACCAATTTTTTATTTTTTTATTAGCTTCTACCCGCAGCTTCGCTCATCAAATTCGTTCAGACGTTACGTCGTGATTGAGTTCTAATATTATATATGATCGCATGTATAATATTAGAACAACATGCCATAGGGAGCAGGAAAGAGTGAAGGGAAACATATAGGCAGCAGCGGGCCTAGCACGGCACGAGGAGAAATAGTCTTTCCCCCGTTTTTATCCACCTGTGGTGGACAGGTGGTGGTGTATTTCCACTGACAGGTGGATAAAAAGGTGGTAGGACTATTTCTCCTCGTGCCGTGCTAGGCCCGCAGGGAAATATATATTCTCATTTCATGCGGAAGTTAAAGGACTAGTGGCAATAATGAGTGTTTACATCATGCTCGCTCAATCACTTATCGTTGAGCGCGCGGTGTCGACGCATGTCTGTACATAATGGCCTACTTGGACTACCTAGGTTTCGACGACCTCTGTGGCGCAGTGGGCCAAGGCCCGACTGTGAGGCAGAAGGTTGCGGGTTCGATTCCTGCCGCGGGGCAGATGTTTGTATGATTTGCAAGTATTTGTCTCGGGTCTGGGTGTTTCTATGTATAATATGTATGTATTTACAAAAAAAATATAGTATATAAGTAGTATATCAGTCATGTCAAGTCATGGGTACCCCATAACACAAGCTCTGCTTACTTTGGGGCTAGATGATGCTGTGTAAATTGTCGAGCATTATTTATTTATTATAGGTAGGCCTACCTAGGAATCGAACCCCTTAACCTGAAGCGCAAATGACAGAGCTAGCACTAATTGAGCTGAGGCCAGTTCTGACTAGAGGCCAAAGTCTGTAGTGCGTTTGGAAATATCTGGAGTACCTATCTGGAACTGTAGATTCGGTGTATACCGTTCCACTTACTGTTATCCTACTGCTATCTATTGTAAAACCTATGTAAGTACTTGGGTATACCTACCTTGTTGTTTCATGAATGCTGGGTGACCTCTGGACCTCTGGACCACTGACCTACAGTGTCAGTATGTCCTGGCTAGGTTCCTACCTACCAGCATCACTCAAACTTTACAGACGAACTTTATTTTATTTTATTTTACTTTTTTTATCATTTTATTTTTTTACAAACTTTGGTATTACGTTTTGTGTTATATAAAATGTACTTTTAATTCGTTAGTTGTATCAATATACAGAACTGTTTTTTAATGGAGGCGGGAGTTGATGCTGCTACACAGTCTTAGTACTTTTGCAGGCTCATCGCTCTATTCTAATCTGTACAATTTATTATGTTCTGAATAAAAATCTATAAATGCTATCATCCTTGATCATTCAGTATGGCCTAGCTAGCTTTCTATCTACTTTGTCATCTCGATGACTAAACACGGTCAGTAGTTAGGTAAAGATGTTAAAGTATTTGTATCATCAACTCATTTGTATATCAACTCATCCGGCGCCGACGACATCTCTTTTGGAATTTATATATTTTAAAAATATGTTAAATAATTAAGTAAACCCAATAGGTATAATGTGAACACATACTGCCGGTAATGTTTACGCGGAAATAATTACGAAATGATTTCTAGCAACACGAGTGGCACAAGTAGGAGCATAGTGTAAACGTGGTATAAAAAAATAACAGCAGGACGATCTCGTAATTATCAAAAAGTAAGAATGAAAATAACTTGAAATAACGTGAAAAAGTAGGTTGGTACTCGTAGATAGGTACGAAACCCTCAGGAGCAACATTCCCACTTGACGATTTTATTTTATAACCCTTTTATTTCTATTAATCGAAGGTCTCACAGTACAACCGAAAATAGTTTATTTATAGCTAAAACGTTGTTTGCGATTACAAACTTATATGGCTGTGACGTACGATTAGTTTGTAGTTATATCGATGTATGGGATTTTTTTAAACTAAAAAGGTAATTGACCTTTAATCCAAGTTAATTTTTTTGAATTGGACCAATGGTTAAATAACCATGATGATAAAAAAGTCTTAATAATAATAAACTTTATTGAGATCACTACAAAAAATAAGAAATATTGCATATACATAAATTAATAGTGTCCTGCAATCGGCGGTAATTGGCAAAGTCGACATTATTACACATGTCATTAACGAAAAAAATAGAAGAAAACGCCTCAACTTGAACACTGCTTTAACACTGCTAAAGATTCGCCCTTTCCCTATCTGTCGCTATCTTACAAAAAGGATGGAACTATTTTAAACAAAGTGGTTACGATTTCTACCACGGGAGTCATTTTTCCGTTTTTTTTTAAAAACGGTAGCATTCAAACCAATAACGAGCCTTCCGTTCATTTATAGCGTTCGCTCCGTACACGTTGTTGATGTTGCGTGTTGTTTGCGCGGGACTGCTACCCTAACGGAACGCGTATTCCATAACTAACTACTCGCATTCATGACTAGGTATGTATTGATTACTCGTATTTTTAACATAATATGCAGATGCAGACGAAATATTTAAACAAATGAAAACGAAAAACTAATCAATAAACAAATTACTGAAATTCTTAATAGAAAACCATGTTTTTAGAATTTCATTTAAAAGGAGATTTCTTAGCTAACCCTAAAAAAAATAACCAAATGGTCACCTACTATAGATCGGCAGCTTCATAGGTTTTATATATATTAAGATTATGTAGAAGATACAAAGCGTACACGAGCGGAAAATAACTTGACGGCTGAAGTGGAGTTATTACTCGTAAATATAGTGTAGGTGCCTAACCTATCCCTAAATAACTCCAACTAAATAGGATAGCCTTCACACATCAATGAAGTAAATTCGATCATAAATAAGAGATGAGGCGACTGATCCAACAGGAAAACAATTTAGAAAAGCCCTCGTTTATTAAATATTCTATTCGATTTGGACAATAATACGTGCCAGGTGAGAGGGGCGAGCATGAATATATTTCTGAAAACGGCTAGAAAATATTTCTAGAATTTTATAGAAAATATTTTTTTTATTATCGAATGTAATATTACTGAATAAAAGCGATTTATATTCGTGCCTGGACATTGTGGTATAATTCATATTACCTCCAAGAATATAGTAATGTGAAGTAGATATATATATATACAAGGTGTCCCAGAAAATAGTGTCAAGCCAAAGTCCAGAGATAGAACACCCCTTGGGGTACCCGAATCACCCCATGTATGTTCCGCGATTTTTTTATAGTTTTCGAGTTATGAATTTTTTTCCGAATTTTTGAAAATTTTCGACTTTCGAAAAGTAGAAAACTTTCTTGAGATTTTTTTTGTGAGTAGTTTTTTTATGCATAAAATAATCAGCTACGTGACTTTGATGAAAACTATGAAAATGGTAGTGTAAAGTCAGAAAATTACATTCGGTGAATTATGACTTAATTTTCAACTTTAAATTAAAAATCTTAACAAGTGATTTCGTGGTTCTAAAATTAGCCTTAGGAATTCTCCAGACTCTCAGTTTTCATAATCATTAAAAAAAGTAGTACTTAATTGGCTACTTTGGCTAAAGTCGGCCTTCAAAGACGGCGAGGTGGAAAATTCTTAAAATTAGCTACCTGATTAGAAAAAAGATTTTGGCCATTTTATCATTCCTAAACTTAATTCGTTTGTTAGACATTATAAATTAATATCATACAGACATTTACAGAGGCGTAGACTAAGTACTTTTATTTTTTGACAACAGATGGTAAAATTTATTTACAGAAATAATTACAGAAATGTTGGTACAGAATAATATAAAATACATGAAAAACAGTTGAGCTATCTGAGGACTATTAAGTAAGTACTATTTTATTATATCGCTATTTGATAACATAGGCGCTGCGCAAACGTAGACACTTGATGTTGCCGACACGGCACACCAGCACAGGGAACCGTAGTTGCTGTGTAGTGTAGCGGTGTTCAGACACAGTAGCTCGTTGCTTTTTAATCGTCAGTGAGTATGTGTTAAGTGGGAGCAACTGGACATAAAAAATGTTTACGTATGCGCAGGGAGTGGTTAATTTCACTGGTTCTATAGAAATCAAATATTCATCGGTTGCTTGTAGATACAAGGCACAAAAGTGTTCACGTTTGCGCCCTGCCTTATATGTTAAAAATATTTAGTGCGCTAATCAAGGTGATAGGTAATTTCAACTGAACCACATTACATACCTACCTAAATTGGTACAAGGAGCAATAGAGATTACCATACACAGGAATTTCAATCGAGAAGACGGTTCTTAATTAACTGGAGCCTGGAATCCTAGGGTGAGGATGTGTGGAAACTGAAAAAGTTCCGTGAGTGTTGTGTGTCGTAATCGTGATCGAGTTGTTAGTAACAGTGAATCCGTTGGTACGGGTAATATTCGCAGTAATAGACTAAGGAAGAGGGTAGACCGTTTAGTCTGCCAATAACGTCCACTCTCTAAAACTCGTGATCATTGCGTTTTGAGAAAAATTATACATTAGATTTTCACATACTCGTATATAATACTTATTTCTTAAAATTTATTTCTAAGTGATTATCTAGGCTACACAAATATATATATAACTGCAACACCCCCCAAAACAGAATGCCGTAAAACATAATGATATGAAAGTTACGAAGTTACGAGTAAACGAGTCTAGCGGTATCCACGTTAGTAAAGTGACGGATCTTTAATTATTTATTTATTTATAGTAATCTAGGATTCACAGTTATTAATTTAGTTTAATATAATAAAGTGTAGATATGCCAAACTTTAACCAATTTGAATCCACATTTTGTATTCAACTCGCTTATAACTCATGGATAGTATAGATATTAATGAATAGGTAAATTAAAAAATCAAAAGAAAAACCAACAATTAAAACTAAGTACTATAATAATTGCAAAATACAAAAACAAACATAAAACAAAAGCAATAGTATTTTTTTTTTAAACAAAATCATGTTTTTAAATTTAAAATATGAAATATAATAAATTCAAAACATGTTTTAAGTTGATTAAATACTAATCGCATTAAAAATGGATGTGTTTGTGTGAAGTGTGTATGTGGGAATCTTCTTGACTTCGTATGCCGCAGAGCAGTTGCTTCTACAATTGATCTATGGGCCCCATTGAATTAAAATAATAAATAATGTAAATAATGTCGGACATTTCACACAGCATCATCTGGCCCCAAAGTAAGCTGAGCTTGTGTTATGGGTACCACATGACTGATGACATACATATTATACATAGAAACACCCATACCCGAGACAAATACTTGCAGATTATACAAACATTTGTCCAGCGGCGGGAATCAAACCCGCAACCTTATCGGACTCAGCCGGACTTTAGTCCACTGCGCCACAGATGTCGTCAAATTCGATGCGGTTGTTTAATCCACAATTTAACATAAGCTCAGTTGATGTATTAACTGACTAGAACGAATCCGTGTATTCCGTTGTTATACCTGATTTCCATTGGTACTGATGCCAAAAAAAAAAAAGAATGTAAAGTAGTTATGTATGAACAAAGAGAGGATTTATTTAGCTGCGGGTGAAATCAAAGTTTGGTAGCGATCGGATCAATAGAACTTAATTTTTGCATTAATCAAATTTGGTATGGATAATAATTGTATAACGGAACGTGTTTTTTTTTATTTAATGCCCATCTTTGGCGTTCTTTCAGAGAATCCGAGACTCTTCGTCAATTATGACTTATTGTATTGTGGAGAATAGTTATCAGTATAGTTCACAGCGACCTTTGTTTCCGCAATGTTTTCTCATCTATTTGTTTAAAGCCAAAATTCTGACTGATTCTAAAATTCCAAAACACAACCCTCACCATCTCAAAGAGTATCGGGATCGTCAGGTCAGGTCAAGGTCAAGTTGGCATCCAAAAAGCTAGGTGTGCTGAATAGTGCGAAGCGGTACTTCACTCCGGGGCAAAGGCTGCTGTTATATAAATCCCAAGTACGGTCCCATATGGAGTGCTCAAAGAGTAGTATCATCTTAGGGCGGGAGCACCAGGATACTAGCTTGGGCCTTTTGATTCGTTTCAAAAACGATGATCGAGTAGTTGACGATCCCAAACTCGCAAGGGGTATCGAGTCATTAAGTCTGATCAGAGACTGCCTTTTTATGTGTGTTCTACCGCTTATATAACGGGTTGTGTTCCGAGGAGTTGTTTGACATGATGCCCATAACTATTGTTATTATCGCACCGCTCACCATCGGCATGTTGTTCATCCGCACACACTGGAACCTAAATGGTCGCTCACAGTGCGGTTTTAAAGGAATTTCCTACCCCGAAAGCTCTGGTTGTGGAATGAGCTACTTGCCAAGGTTTTCCCGGGGGAATACAGTATGGGGTACTTCAAGAGGGGATATAATAGGTTTCTCAAAGGTCGGCAACGCGCATGTGATGCTCCTGGTGTTGCAGGCGTCCATAGGCTTTGTGTATAATTGTGGTATAAAAAATATGAT
The DNA here is from genome assembly GCA_948098915.1 of Lampropteryx suffumata. NCBI lineage: Eukaryota > Metazoa > Arthropoda > Insecta > Lepidoptera > Geometridae > Lampropteryx > Lampropteryx suffumata. Next base: position 14,547,155 of record OX402558.1, on the reverse strand, counting down.
TTATTTTTTATTCGAATAAAGCCCAATTACATGAAAACACAATTTTAGCAAGTAAAGCGTAATCGTAGGTACCTAAACATAAAATATATGCATATTATTTAAAAAGCTTAATGATAAATAAATAACACTGGACATTTTACACAGCGCAGCGTCTCAAAGTAAGCAGAGCTTGTGTTATGGGTACCACATGACTGATATACCTACGTTTTTTATTGTATGTATTATGTACGTATTTACAACATACATATTATACATAGAAGAACACCCAGACCCGAGACAAATACTTGCAGATTATACAAACATTTTTCCCTCAACGGGACCTTCCGCAACTTAGGCAGACCTTCGCCCACTACGCCAGAGTTTAAATTAGGCAGGTTACATAATTCTAGTGTCTCTAAAAGCACACGAAAGTTGTCAGACATTGAGAAATCAGTTATTCTAACCAGAAGGAATAGGGCTGTATCATTAATAATGGCAATAATAATCATAAATATATAAATATTGGTGGACAATCCACACGACATCAACAATTAGCATCACCATCTAGCTAAATTAAGCATAAATAAATAAATAAATAATGCCGGACATTTCACACAACATCATCTGGCCCCAAAGTAAGCAGAGCTTGTTATGGGTACTTGACTGATATACTACAGATATACATTTTTTTATACAAATTTATTTATTAATTATACATAGTTTTACCCAGATCCAAGACAAATACTTGCAGCATAGCTTGTACTACGGGTAACAGATATCTGATAAAATACTTATACATATATTTTTAACACATACTTTATAACGCCCAGACACAGAACAATCATCATCACACAAATGTTTATTCTGGGAGGGAATCAAACCCACAACCTACAGAGCTGAAGACTGAGCTACGAGTACTAACATAGATGTGAGCCCATTACAAATAAATGAATAGTAAATATATATGTAATAGCAAAGACAGAGACTCTGTGTTTTTTTATATTATCTAGTCAATATCGAATGGAAGGAACATTTGCCCAACAGTGGGACAAGATAGATAAATACAAATCTAAACTTTCATACTAATATTACAAATTTCTCAATACCTCGCTCTGTTGCTTGTGTTTAGCATTTTCACAGCTAAACGGTAGAATGAATCTTGATGTAATTTAGTAAGAAGATAGATTTTATTTTAGGGACGGACATAGCTTATCTTTTATGTGGATATAACGCGTGCGAAGCTGCGGGCATCAGTTACTAAAAAAAAAGTGTAAAAACAATATGGAGTGAAACAGCATAGGTACCTACCTAATCAACAACTATAGGGAAACATCTCAAATATTAAATAATAAATTAGGTACCTAATGAAATTATTTTCCTTTGTTTAAACACAGGCTCTCGGGAGCTTACTTTTTATGGGTAAAAATCAGAAATGAAAACGAGCTAATCACTCGTGTTGTAAATAATTAATATTGTTAATTTACTAGTAGTTTATCAATATTCTATGTATTTAATTTACAACAAAAACACTGCTTTAGTATTTGTTAAAAGCAGTGTTTTGACTTCGATGGTTTTGGCAGATCCGCTGTACTTGACTCGACCAATCAAAGACCGGCGCCATTGTCGCCTGTTATGATTGAGAGGGGAACATTAACAAAAAGAGCACCTGACAGCCAATCTCGGCAGTCGAGCAAGAATCATCGAAGGATGAAGTACTATCTCTAATGGTTAAAGTTTTGAATCTGAATGTTTTTTTTTACAACGACTCACCTCCCAGATTAAACTTGAACGCGCCTAACATTATATTGGTGACGGTACACCTCAGAAATTAATCGAAACCAGTTGGTTAGGTTATGTTAGAGTATAGAAAACAACGCGGCGCAAGGCGAGCGAGCAAGCGAGCGTGCCGCGGCAGCGGCCGGTGAAGCGCCAGAAGAATATAGTTCGTCTGTCTAGATACATAACACTATCCAGTTATGTATCTAAGCAGACGAACTGTAACCTAAATAATCTATATGCACTTAAAATCTGAAGAGTTTAGATAACAAGGTGGACGGTGGTAACTAAATATTTTTTCAACGGTTCACCCAGATGGTCTCAGGGAGGTGGGTCGGTGGGTCGGACGATGGGTAGGTACTTATTTCATTGGTTACTAGGTGTAGGCCACAGGCCCGCGATGCTTGCAATATAGTCTGGCCGTCTCGCTGCTGGATGACCATCGTTTCTTGGACGAAATACAGTTAGAGCTTTACTTCACCTGTCGCCACCTCGGTGTCCTGCCCGACTTCATTTTAGTTCCGTGATGCGGTCTCCAACATTTTTGACCTATGTTCGATCTCGAATCTCGACGTTTCGTTCACGGTCACGGTCAGCTTGATACACGGTCTATAAGAAACCCTCATCCGGTACACAGCCTCCCGCGTAAGCATCCATGTCTTTTTGCTATAAAAAATAAGCATTATCTGGTAGAACTTGGTACGAGTAGGTATTGCAATAATGTCGCTCGTAATGCCCTAGTTAAATAACTTTAGGTAACGTTATTTATTAGAATCTCTTTCATAACATTCGTGAGTTGTACATACATACATATATACATACATTGTGAGAAACACAGATCTTTACTCACGTATTATTTTGTCAACGAAGACAACGACACTTTCAGTTTCAGTGCAAGCAAGCAAACCAAAGCAAAGCAAAGTTGTTCAAAGTTTTTGCGTTTATTGAATACAAATAATTACGTTTTAATAACAAAAAGAAACCGACTTCATTGAATGAAATTTGAGGCTACAATACATTTTTAGTGGTAAGTAGATGTATTTTGTATATATATAATATGGGTAGGCCAAATAAACGCACTGCTCCAATGAGACAGCGAGGTATCGAAGTACATGAAAACATCATCGATGTATATCTACAATTTTTAGATTTTCGTTGATTTTTCAGCTCGACCGATTTTGATAAAATTCATATGGGACCTGTGAACCCTTTCTAACAAAAAAATAATTTTCGAAATCGGTTCGGCCGTTTTCGAGTAATCGGTGAACATACATAAAAATAAAAAAAAGATTCCGACGAATTGAGAACCTCCTCCCTTTTTGATAAAGTCGGTTAAAAAATATATTATATTCATGTTAGGCTCCTCTCCATTGAAAATCTGGAAGAAATCGCTCTCTTAGCGATATGACCGTTAATTGTACATATATTTTTAGGTATTTTTGTCAAATTATTTATGTGCTTCTTTTGTTGTTGTTGTAAACCTTTACAAACGACTTTATCAAAAAGGGAGGAGGTAAGTACAATAAAGTGTTTTAATTCATTCATTCAAAGTTACTCTGACGAAAATGCTCTAGATGAATCGAAACAATATCAGTACCTTCATCGACAAAATAGCAGGCGAATCAAAATCCGTATTATATAAAATGTATCGGAATGAAATTAAAAGCTTACTTGCAGGATAATCATGAAAAAAGCGTATTAGATTGGCTATTAATATAAACTAGTGGCCGCCGACTGGTCGAAATTCGACCATAATTAATAAATAATTAATGTACTTTTTATGCATAAATTAAGAAATAAATTAGCATTCTGCATTCCTTCTTTATATAAACTATATGTGTGCGAAATTTCATACTCCTCCGTCCGCGCAAATTATAAGAAGGATCATACAATAAAGCGATTGGACCAACTCGAGTTTCTAGTCAATTCTTTGTGGACTTTGGTTATATGTCCCAATTCCTGGGACCTAATACACATAGTATCTCATCATAGTATCTCAACATTTGTCCCGCGGTGGGTATCGAACCCACAACCTTCTACGTCTCAGCCAGGCCTTGTCTCACTGCGTCACAGAAGTCGTCAATAAAGGATTAACGCCGAGATTTTAGTCCCAACTACTTAGGTCCCTACATCAGTTTTAAACTTTAGATAAAATATAGTGGTGTACCTTGCCTGAAAGCCCTGCAGAAATATAACAGCTGCATACAGCGAGACAGGCACTCCAGTTCAGCGGGGAGTAGACATCCATTAGTGGAAAAGCAAAGATGACACATGAGTATTTCCTATTTACATCCGGTGGATTGAGTCAGTGAGGGCTCGATCACATCGAATAATCGTCCAATATTCATCCATACTATATATGGGTACCTAATTTATGTCAATGTCTCTCTCTGTTTGTTAGGTTTTCACGTTTAAACGGCATGTTACTTTTTATGTAATTACTAGCTGTACCCGGCATACGTTGCAATGCCACAAATTTTATTTTATTTTATTTTATTGAGGTAAAACAACAGCGTTACAGATAATAATAAACCTAATGAAATACTTAAGAAATAAGGCCAAATAAGTTTTACACAAATAGTTAACAATTTAGAAAACGGATACAATCGATAGGTATTACTGATGAATGTTAAGAATACATACACTAAGTAAACCAAGTAATTTGAAAATACAAAATCAAAGTAATGATTTCCAGAGGAAAATAAAAACAAAAATGGACTTATTCTAATACATTGATTGGTGAGTTGGAACCGTTTAAACCTTCCCTGGACTTCGACAAACATTTCAACACCAATATCAGCTAAATCAGTCCGTTCTCGCGTTTTAGCAAGACTAACGAACAGCGATTGATTTTTATTATAATAGATTAAGTGCGAATCCACGGGCAGCAGTAAGTGCAAACATTACAAAAACAATTGACTACGAAGATTGTAGTACTAGCCGGTCGAGGCATATCTAAGTCTTTACTAACAGATAAACGAAGTTAAGCAATCTTCTGCGACATTCAATAAGTCTTTGGATAGGTGACCTGAGTAGCATTTTTATCTGAGCGCTTCCGTGCATTGGGCACGTTTATTTGTCGGATGACGGAGCCCTTTAGGTGGCTTATTACATCCGTCAGCAGAGTTGGCTACTGACTGCTACGAAATAGTAATAGTACTAGTCGATTGTAGCTCTTGACGTAGGTCTTACTGCCAGTAGTAACTCGTAGCACTCATCATGGCTTGTAGCACTTGACGTATATAAGGTGTAGCGCTCACAGCTTTTAACATTAGACGTAGTTCGTAACACTCGTAACACTTATGGCTTAAAGCCCTTGACGTTCGCTATACTCAAAGCTTGTAGCGCTTAGCGTAGCGCGTAGCACTCATGGCTTGTAGCGTTTGCCGTAGCTCATAACACTCAATGGCTTGTAGCGCGTGACACAGCTCGTAGCACTTGCCGTAGCTCGTATCGCTTTGACGTAGTTCGTAGCACTTCAAGCACTAGACGCGTAGAAGTTAGAGTGCATCACGCTGGCAAAATGTTGACGAAATTCGGGGTTTTGATTATTTTTATTAAAACGCTAAAAATTTAGGGACCTCCCTTTTCAATAGTCCTTTAAAATAGACCGGGTTATATTAGATCATGGGTTTTTGATATATTTCATAAACTAGTCGTTTGACAGTGTTGAATATTTCAGCACAGCGAGTTGGTTCGACGCACTAATTTTTGGCTAAATTCTAACATTGTCACTTGTCTAGAGCTCGTGTAAACTGACATTAAAGTTTCACCATAGTCATAATCTCGAAAGTCCTTGGGTGCACAAATTTAAATTTTCGTACACAATTGCTCACATTATAAGCCTTCCAATCCATTTATTAGTTTTTAGCTACGTTTATTATTTCAAAATCATCTTCCTGGAGCAACGTTGAAAATGTTCCCCTAGCAAAATCCGTTTTTTTACCATAACTATTTTTCCTGTGGACGCACAATTATGAAATTTCGTGCACAATTACACGAAATAATCTTCTAACTATCTGCATACTCAAAACCCTGACATTCGGCAACATTTTGCTAGCGTAATGCACTCTAGAAATTCATCCAAGTCTGATATCGTGCGAGACAGCTTGTTTACTTATATATGATATTTGTAGGTATCTCAATAAAAACTGGTCTCGATAAATTGATAAACATTTTCACACTTCGGTCAGTGTGTCGATGTTATTTTATATTTAGTCCACGCTGTACTACAAAAGGCGAGGATTATAATACGTACCGACAGAACGGTCTTCAGTTTCAATACAATATTACCTTCAGTATGATGTTGAAAAAGGCTTTTCATGCATATTTAATCTACTAAAATACAAGTTCAAGATTTCTAACCCTTCAGATATTTAGATGAGTTTATGCAAATTTTATGAGATTAGGGTATGTTAGTGCTCTGATTTATAGGATAATATAATTGTTATGTGATATTACAAGATATCGGAACCTAGTAATGTTTTATAAAAAATACTCATATAATCTCCTGTTGTAAGTAATGTATTTAGTTGTATTAGTATATTTTTTTCACAAAACATAACAATTCAAGTAAATTACCTCATGTCATAAGGGTGTTTGCTCACTAGTATACGCCAATAAAGACTAAAGTCGCTAACGCTTAACGATACATATTTGCCAAATGGCAATAATATTATTTTAATTAATGTTAGCTGCTGCCCGCGGCTTCGCACGGGTAGTACCTACATAAAAAATTAGCCTATGTCCTTCTCCAAGGTCCCACCTATCTTTATACCAAAATTCATCAAAATCTGTTTAGCGGATAAGGCACGAAAACGTAACAAACAGACAGTGACAGACAGTGACTCTAACAGACAGACAGAGTTACTTTCACATTTATAATATTATAGATTATTGCTGTAGTTTTATTTCATAATAAAACAATTAAATTAACTTACTACTTAGTATTATAACATAATTTCGTTTTAAAACTGAAAAGAAATCTGACTTCATTGAATTAAATTTGAGCCCATAATAATTACGTTTAAATACTTAAAAGAAAACCAATTTCATTGATAAAAAAAATCCCCTATTTTTCCACCCTTAGTAGGGTTTTAATTTAATTCAAATTTAAACGGGACCAAATGAGCATGATTTTTTGATTTTTTGAGTTAGAGTGAGAGAGGATGAGCCTGCCTACCGCTGCCGTATGCATGAGAGAAAATGAAGCCAGACAGACTGGCGCTGTAACGCGTTACGTAACGAAGCCGTTTTCCCTCCCATAAGAAGTGATCACTTCATGAGAACATGCTTCTTTTTTTGAAGTCTGTAAAAAAATTACATAAATAATCTAGTCGGTGTAGTCTAGACTAGATGCGTCCCCAGAACTATGGCAACATTTCCACGTTGTATGGCAATAACGCAATAATTGTAACGCTAACCGAAATACAAGCCAGCGATCGGGACACACGTGATCTGTATTCGTCTCTCCGTTATGTCCTTATATATTTTTATGTACTTATTCTGTCATGAAAGCAAACCAGTAACACATACTATTACATATCATAGTTGATGGGTTTAGGTAAGAAGGAACTTTAAACTGCCTTCTGCGCTGTAGGTTAAGGTACGATTCCCTCCTAGGACAAACATTTATGTGATAAAAATAAATGATTGTTTTGTATCTAGGTGTTTTATAGTTTGTATCTTATGTATGTATTTAACATTACATATGTATTACTAGCTGTCCCGTTCGCTACTTCGTCCGCACGTTTAAAAAAATAAAAAATATCTAATTGTAAATATAAACCATTCTCGAATCCACTTGAAAACACATAAAAGAAAAACAACAAAATCGGTCCTGCCATTAAAACTAGCGACCCGTTCCGGCTTCGCACAAGTGCAATGCTTATACTAAATATACCACAGAATGTCTAATGTGATTAAAAACATCTAAAATGATTTGTGTTTCTCTACTATATTATCCATGTATTATACATATAAACCTTCTTCATGAATCACTCTATCTATTAAAAAAACCGCATCAAAATCCGCTGCGTAGTTTTCTATCTAAGCATACATAGGGACAGACAGACAGCGGGAAGCGACTTTGTTTTATACTATGTAGTGAAGATATATCTGTCATCAGGTTCCTATAATACACGCTATGCTATTGTTTATAAATACGTATTAATAGTAAATATTTTTAAATTATCTTGTTTGATAAATAAAAAAACAGTATGTATCGTTTGTAAGCAGTCGCATACACTTTAACGTGGGTCGTTGTTTTTAAGGGAGTTTAAGAGATAAGTGTACGCGAACTTCCCACAGAAGCCTTGTTTAAAATTACCACAGTAATAAGACAGTACAGTAATGGCTGGCTTGATTAAAATAATGCTATGTTTGAATTAGCAAGTTGTTCTTGCGATTTCTTGAGTAAGTTTTTGCTGGTTGGCCATTACTGGCCTCACAGCTCAACAGCTCAAATAGCTGGTTGGTAATAAATACATATATCCCCTAATTAATATATCAATAATTATTATAATATACTAATTATTATAATAATATAATATACTAATAATTAAATATAATCCCTATTAATGTTATAAATGTGAATGTTAAACGAAAAAATCTTGTATATATGTATATATATAATCTGAATCTCGGGGCGATAAATCGATCTAGCTAGGTTTCATTTTTAGAAAACTTCGTTTTATCCGTGTTTTATACCGAGCAAAGCTCGGTCATCCAGGTACTAAATATTGGTGGACAATGCACCCAACACCATTTACCCCAGACTAAGCATAGGTTTCAATATTGTGACTAGAATAGTAATATATTTTCAAGAACATACTTATGATACTTTAGAACACCAAGATACAGAATAAACGCCATATGTATAATATTAATGCCGGGCATTACACACAGCAACATGAGTCCCAAAGTAAGCAAAGTTTGTGTTATAACCACCACATAGAACTATACATTATACAATACATAGAAACACCCAGACCCGAGACAAATACTTGCAGATCATACAAACATTTGTCTCGCGGTGGGAATCGTACCAGCATCCTTCTGCGTCTCACCCGGCCCTTGACCTATTGAACCACATAGGTCGTCATTATGTTCATCACGCAGATTCTTGCCATGCATATTTTTTACTCCAAAAATATTTGCAGCTACTTCTATAATTTTATTAAGGTCAATACAAGTCTAAACTCTGCTTTTCTGGTGTAAAAGAAAATATACCTACTTATTTATTAATACGTGGTAGCTGATTTGATCAAAATCTTTCACCGAAACTCCAAAATTTACTGATACCATTATGCAGAGAAGAAATTTAACGACTGAACTTAAATATAATCCCTATTAATGTTATAAATGTGAAAGTAACTCTGTCTATCTGTTTGTTTCTTTTTCACGCCCAAACCGCTGAACGGATTTCGATGAATTTTTGAATAGAGCTTGTAGCACCTTGTAGAAGGACGTATACGTGCGTGTCACGGGCAGCAGCTAGTATTCAATAATTAATTAATTAGGGACCCACGCGAATTCTAAATCCTTGCTGGGTCCAGTTACTGGACCTATACAAATATGCTTTTACTTAACCCAATTACGTAACAAATAGAATGTGCGTTACGACTGCCTAGGTACCTACTGCTATCACATGTTTAATGATTATCCTTGAGCATAATGAAATCACAAAGTTGCAAGAAACTTCTAGAATTATATGGTCTAGAATTATTTTAGAATGTAGAATGTAGATGTAGAAATGACGACCTCTATCACGTAGTGGGCTAAGACGCAAAATTTCGATTCCTGCCGCGGGTAAATATTTGTATAATTTGCAAGTATTTGTCTCGGGGTCTGGGTGTTTCTATGTATAATATGTATGTTTTTACAAAAAAAAGTATTATACGTAGTATATGTATATATCAGTCATGTGGTACCCATACCCATAACACAAGCTCTGCTTACCTTGGGGACAGAGGATGTTCTGTGAAATGTCCGGCATTATTAACAATAATAATAATAATAAAGCCTTTTTATTTACCTTGACTAACAAAATAACGGTACAATGTAAAATTTATTTGAAAGGTAAATTTTTAATTAACTTAGTTTAAGGCCGCTTTCGAGTATAGGCCTCCTCCAAGATCTTCCACGTGTCCCGGTCTTGAGCTCTTTGCGTTCATTCTGGTCCAGCCGCTTTTTTAATGTCGTCCACGTTCTTGTGGACGCCGTCTAGGTTTCTTTTGTATTTCATAAGTATTTGCGTACATCTCTTGTCCTGTAAATGTGCTATGTGGCCCGCCCATTTCCACTTGAGGCTCTGTGTATATGATAACGTATCTATAATTTTGGTTTTCATTCGTATAGAGTAACTTTTTTGTTTGTCCTATAACTTGATGTTTACTATGCTTCGCTCCATTGAGTGTTGTGTTGTTTGGATTGGGTGTTGTGTTGGGTGTTATCATAAAAAATCCGTGTTTGTGAGCCGTAAGATAAACAGGGTAGTAAGCTAGAGTTCATAACATTTTTTTTTTTATTTGAGTGGCAATTTAGATTTAAATATTTCTTTTTGGCTCCAGAATTTATTCCACGTCATTTTTATTCTTCTCTAAACTTCTGAGTGTCTCGATTTGTTGAAAGATATTTCTTGGCCAAGATAAGTCTCTTTGCATAATGTAGCGTGTTTTGTTTTATTACAATACGATTTTTGGTGCTGTTTGACGCTACTTTTGTCTGTGATGTGTTGAGTTTGAGCCCTATATTCTCATTGGCGATACATAGTTCAGATGTCATTTTTTCTAGCTGTTTGGAAGTTCTAGAGAAAAGTACTATATCGTCTGCAAGACTTGGGTTACAAAAAAAATTGCCATTTATGTAAATACTTTTCTTTTCCCAGTCTAACCTCATCATTTGATGTTATGTCCTATAAGCTATAAAAATCTTTGGCGAGGGCGGGTCGCCTTGCTTCGCTCCTCTACATATATTTATTTCTGGGCCGAGTCTATCTAGCTTTACTTTACTGACGCTAATACTGTAGGTATATTTTATGATGTTTATGTAGGGTTTAGGAATATTTTGTTGCTCTAGTGCTTCCCAAATGCTTTCGTGAGATATTGTGTCGAATGCTTTCGCGTAATCGATGAAGGCGAGGTATAGTGGTTGTTACAGCTCTTGGAGTTTCAAACTAAGCATAGCTTGTACTATGGGAACCAGATGACTGATAGAATACGTATATAAATGTTTAAATACATACTAAACAAACAGAACAAACACCTTTTTTCTTCACACAAATATTTATTCTTGAAGGGAATCGAACCCTCAACTTACAGCGCAGAAGGCAGAGCTACTACCAACTAAACTGACAGGTAATTAGGTACACGTAATGGTCCTCTGGAAATCATTTAATTATTTCATTACTTTGTTTGGGCCACTAATAAGTATTATATTGAAAAATAAGGATTCCTTGCGAATTTTCAAACCCTAAAAAGCGGAACCCGGCGTTCGGAAGAGGCAACAGCGGCTAATAGAACATTCACAAGGTTTTTTGGTTCGTCAACTCGTAAATAAGCTACATTCTTATAAAATAATATTAGGCGTAAGTAGCATCTGTGATGTGATTTACATGTGAAAATCAGAACGGGTCGTTTCATTTCTTATATGATAATTTACTAACGGATGTTAACATTTTAGAAACCCAGCATGAGTCAGCCAGTCATCCAAGTGTAGGCCATTGGTATGTGATGCGACTTGCGTAGACACTCTAGCCGCATCTCATCTGTCGGAGACTTCCGTTAGAGCTGGTGCGGCGACAGAATGTGACGAGGACCTCAAAAGGTACAAATATGCCGGTAATAAGGCCCGTGGCGAACAGGATCCCATCGATTGTTTTTTTATTAGTATTTCACGGCATCTGGTAGAAACATTGCATGACCAGAGATAGGAGCTAGCTCCTATCTGGCCCAGCGTATTAGTATTGCCATTCAACGTGGAAATGCCGCCAGTGTCTTGGGGACGCTGCCTTCTGGCAGTGATCTAGATCTGATGAGCTACCTATCTATAGATATTATTAGACTATATAGACTTGATTTTTAATTATTATTATATATTATTCTGTACATTTCTGTTATAAACATTATTTAATCAGTCAGTCCAACCCAGAGGTTTTGAGTATTTTTAAAACTGACTTCTGATCGGTTACAGTCATCTATCTGGAGGCTGTAGGTTCGATCAAATGTTTTTCAAACCAGGAAAAACATTTGTGTGATGATCACATATTTATTGATTTATTTATTTGGAGTTTTTCCAAATAGATAAATCAATAAATATATGAACAGAATAATTAAACTTATAAACAAAATCACTAAAATAAAACATAATCCAGTAAAGTTTCCACTAATAGATAGATAGATAGATAGATAGATAGATAGATAGATATTTATTTCTTTAAACTTGTAACAATCATTGGTTAATAGTGTTTTTAATAAGTAAAGCTTATAAAATGCGAATATAAAGTGGACAAACTGAAAAGGAAATAGGTTTAAAAAAAAAATGATATAAACATTAGACAAGTTACTTAAATATAGCAGTTCTTCGCTGATGGCGTGTATGGAGTGTACCGTGATCATTTAAACCAGAAAACTTCGTTCATCGACTTCATAGATAACAAATTTCACAAAGATCCGTTTCATCAGTCGTTCATTCGTGAACAGTTAATAATAATAATACGAATAATAATTCAAACCAACAAACAAACATACAGACAGAGATAGTTTCCGCGCACGGATATAATAAACATAGATTTATACTATGGTATATGGTATGTCAGAATAGAAATGAAATGAATGAAGTGCAAAGTCTATTATATATTATCATAATATAATAACAAGCAGACGCACCGCTCAATACCATCCATACCTTGTCAGTCTACCACCCTTACGAACAAAGTGCTTTGCTTCCGCATTTATAATGCGTACAGCCAAGAATTGGAATGCTTTGCCGTCGTCTGTCTTTCCTGAAAACTACAATCTGGGTCTCTTCAAGTCTCGAGTAAAAAGGTGTCTTCAGACCTGCGTGCCCCATCGTCGGCAATATCGTTTAACATCAGGCGAGATCGTGGTCAAACGTAGGTCTATCGATGAAAAAAAAAATTTGTTATAATACATGAGAAAAAGGAAAACCTCTATACAATGTAAAAAACAATATCAGAACCCATCATTCTCCTATCAGTCATATAGAGCTTTGCTTAGTAGGTGCTGTTTATTTTTAAAATATTTTTATGGCAAATGTCTCTGTATCGTAATTTTCACCTGACGTTAAATCCAGTAGGTTCTGATTCGACAATCGTTTGATAAAACCAGCTATAATTATTAATTATATATATTTACTGACTCGTTAATAATGAAACTGTCGTGCTTTACACCGAAGCTATTTCTTTGTCGATACCCTCTTGCCCTTGGCGCGATGGTATTTGCATTAATTATGATTGTAAGTATTATTATTAATTGCTTAAAAACTGCTCTGCGACTTCACTACCTCAACATATTGTAGAGGCTACCTATACGTATTGCCGAGCAGAATTGTAAAACGATAAAACATAGTCTGCGAGCTAGGGCTAGATTAGATAAGGATCGGGCAATCAGGCAGGCAGATAGGCAAGCGGACAGACACATATGGCAAAACTATAAGGTCAGGTCTTCAAAATATTTCATCAAATCGTTGAATTTACGAATTTATCTACTTGCCTAGGTTATAGGTTCGGTTCCTTCGGTTCGCTCCCAGGACACACAAATGTTTGTACATGGAACCGAGAACCAAAATTAATTATGTTTATTATGTGCCTGGGTGTTATAAAGTACCTATCATGTATTTCAAAGTATATAAGTATTCTATCAGTCATCTGCCGGGCGATTATGGAACTCTAATACTGACGACCACTGTAGCGCAGTGGACTAAGGTCCGGCTGAGACGCAGAAGGTTGCGGGTTCGATTCCCGCCGCGGGACAAATGTTTGTACGATCTGCAAGTATTTGTCTCGGGTCTGGGTTTCTATGTATAATATGTATGTATTTACAAAAAAAAGTATATAAATAGTATATCGGTCATGTTGTACCCATAACACAAGCTCTGCTTACTTGGGGCCAGATGATGCTGTGGGAAATGTCCGGTAAAAAAAAAAAAAACTTTCATAACATTGATACTAACAGCTTGCATTCAATAGGTGAATCGGTATTACGGAAATATAATGTTTATTGTAAGGCTTGCTGTTATATGAATAGAAACTGAGATATAAACTGAACGTAGGTAATACCAATCCACGAAATAATTCATAATGCTAATCGAAACTGATAGACATTGATTGTATCAAGAGTACCATAATCGCCATACTGGCTACACTGGCTCAACATAATACAAGTTTGGAGCTGGTGTTGTGTTGATTGTCTATCAATATTAATTATTTACTTAATTATACTTAATTCCAGTTCGTGAACATTTCCTGCGTCATAACCATCTTAGTTGAACTGATCGGTTACTCCTTCTGTGACTCGTGCACAAATTCTGTGCGAAGGACTTCTTATGGGTTTGGTGGAACCGCTGTTATATACTGCATCATTATGATTTTGGTGAATCTATGGTTCATATGGGCGATTAAAACAGTAAGTACCTAACTATACATTTGGAAAAAACACGGATTTTACACACGCATTATTTTGTCAATGAAAACCGACACTTTACGAATTTCAAACGCGAGCGGGAACAACAGCGGATCAAACTAATTCTGATGAAGATTCTATAGATGAATCAAAACAGCGTCTGTACCTTCGTTAACACAAAAAAATACGTAAGCAAAACAAGTTTCTTAAAATGTATAGTACAACACACGAAAGCTTTGAAAGTAATTATGTACGTTGGTTCTTTTACTACGAAGACTTTCTTTATTTCTTAAGAAACCGTATCTAATACCTTTAAACGAGCAATTCTTGTATATATGTATATACGTAATCTGAATCTCGGAAACGGCTCCAAAGATTTTCATGAAATTTAGTATGCAGGGGGTTTCAGGGGCGATAAATCGATCTAGCTAGGTTTCTGTTCTGTTTCTGCTAGCTGTCTGACGGCAGAACGACATGAGGCCATGCATTCTAATTTATAATATAGTCATTTATATTATAATAAGCTTTCTTTCCTTGTTTCCTTTTTCCACTTCGGAAAAAAGATGCTACGAGTTGATATCAGAAATAATACTATTTTTGCGTTACATCAACACGTACCTGTGGTACGGAGTTTTCGGTCTGAGTTGACGAACAACTTAAATTTACCCAGTCAGTACAAATTAATAATTATTTTACATTATTACAGGAGCGCTCATCAGTGGTCCTAGTCTGGGTGGTGGTCACCACCATGTGGCTCCTACATGCATTCTGCCTGACAATGGTCCTTCTGTATATGTACACTTACGAGGTGACCTTCGTGACTGGGATAATCTGCGTTATTTTTGGACTCCTTGGTTTTTGTAAGTGTTCACACTAATATTATCCTTTTTAATCGATTTCAAAAAAGGAGGAGGTTGTCAATACAACTGTTTTTTGTTTTGAATTTTTTTAAATGAGTTCTCTCATAACTCCGTCATTTATGAACCGATTTAAAAAAATATGATTTCATGTGAAAGGATTAGTCCCATATAAATTTCATAAAAATCAGTTCAGTTAGGTTTTTAAATCAAAAAAACTGAAAACAAACAATATGTGCAATTCACACGTGGTAGAAGTGAAACCATTAAAAAACAAACGTATAATACGTACACGTATACAAAACACCACGGTTGTTGTGATGCCTTTTCTCAAGCTTTGTACTACCCATGCGCGCACAAACACTTAATAATAGATAGATAGATAGATAGATAGATATTTATTTCTTTAAACTTGTAACAATCATTGGTTAATAGTGTTTTTAAGCCTATATTAGGTTTGTCTAAACACTAGGTTCTCGATAACAAATGTACTAAAGACAAAATAACAATAAGCATCACACACTTACTTCCAGCATTATTAAACAAAGTAGGTAGGTAACAATAACAACAAGTCGAATGAGCGACCGCTCACAACGATATCAACTGTGGTTGCACACATTCAAAGGAGCGTCTTTACAAAAATCGACCCCGTCAGGTGAGTTATTGGATTGCACAGATAGTCGCTTCATTTGTGTGTGTGCCCCGCTTACAACTTCTTCTAAAAACTACATAGGATGCTCCATTTTATACACTTTAAAACATAAATTAATTTTGAGATACAAGTATACTATGAATTATGGAAATGTTTTTTAAGTATATTTTTATAGTTTTTTTGAGTGATTTTATTTTTTATTTCTAATGGTAGTTTATTTATAAGACGAGGAATTAAAAATTGTGACGTTCTTTTGCCATATTCATTTTGAAACTTAGGTATTTGTAATTTCCTATTTGTAATACTTCTAGTAACTATTCTTTGACTTAAAGGAACTTGTATTTCAGTACGAAAGTATTGCTCGAGAAGCAAGCTAAGTTTTACTTTATTATGTATCGGTATAATCCCACAATACTTGAAAAGACCCATGGGGTCATCCGAGAATTCATTTTTAACTTTTAGAGGAACTATTAATTTAAGAAGTCTGTGCTGGATATTAAAAATCTGGTCCAGGTAAGTTTTATACGTACGACCGTAGCTACTTAAACCATATGCTAATATGCTTTCTACCAGAGCTTTATACATTGATAAGAGTATGTCGTAAGGTACTTTACATTTTATTATATAGAATTTTGCTAAAATTGCCCTAAGTTTATTACATGTCTTATCAATGTGCTTTGCCCAGTTAAATCTATTATCAATTACCAGGCCAAGGTAGGTGTACTCAGTGACCTGCTCAATTACCAAACAGCTGCTTGGACACTGCAGATTAGATGAATGAAGGCAATCATGACTATGAGCTAGTATTTTCACATTTTCTTTTCCTGGGCAATAATTGTGACTAGAGCGGACGTGAATAAGCTTAGTTTTGTCAGCATTGAGTACCAGACCTGAGTCATGCGACCACTTACATAATGCATTGAAATCAGTTTGTATAAGGTTTTGTACTACAAACGGATCATGATTAGCTGCTAGTAAACAGGTGTCATCAGCAAATTGGTAAACGGTACAACTTTTAATTACATTGTTAAGGTCATTAACATAAGTTAAATAATGCAAAGGACCGAGTACTGATCCCTGCGCTGTTCCTTCAGTAATATTTACACTATCACTGTACATATCTCCTATCCTAACCTGGTAACTGCGGTTACTGAGGTAGTCTTTGCACCAATTCAACATATTTCCTCTCACCCCACTGTTCTCCAGTCTGTCAATTAAAAGGTCATGACGTAATGTATCAAATGCTTTCCCATAGTCTATAAAGACTAAGACAACATGTTTTTTTGCATTTAAATGGTTGTTTATATCATCCGTAAAACGAGACAATAACATGGTTGTACTTTTATTTGACTGAAAACCATATTGTTGTGAGGACAAAATGCTATTAGCTGAAAAGAATTTCTGTATTTTACCACAAATATGCTTTTCAACAACTTTATCCAGAACTGGTAAAATAGTAATCGGTCGATACTTGCCGTAATCTTTCGTACTACCTCCTTTATGAATTGGCCGAACTATACCAGTTTTTAACTCTTTAGGATAGTGTCCAGTAGTAATGCTAGTGTTAACAAACCGCGTAATCGCTCCCACTATTTTATCAGACATCCTCACTAAATCCATTGCTCGTATGCCATCAGCACCTGGAGCTTTATTCGGATTAGTGTGTTTTAAAATTTTAAGTATTTCTATGTTAGTAGCTTTAGGAAAGAACATTGATTTATTTATTTGTTTAGTGTAGTCATCTTTATTTAGTAAGTCAATTGTACAATTTGGGATTATTGATTTAACATTGTATTGAAACTGATTCGCAAAATTATTAGCAATGTTTTTTAAGCATTTTTCGTCACTAAATGCCTTTTTTATTAAATTATCTATTGAATTTGTTATTTTGCCAGAAATATTATTTATTAGTTGCCATAATTTCTTAGTATCATGTCTATGTCTATTTATTTCTGATCTTATGAAATTGTTTTTGCTCTTGTTTATAACTTTATTCGTTTTATTTCTTATTTTATTATACTTTAATCGTAGTTCTTTATTAGTAGTGTCCTTAGTCCACTCTAAAAATAGCTGATCTCTAGTTTGAGATAAATTAATGATATTTTTATTTACCCATTTATGTATATTACGCTTTGAATTACCAACTTTTTGGGTATATTTAGACTCATCATAACAATATTTAAAGCTTTTATTAATAAATTGATATATATTTTCTGGACAGTTCATATGAGTAGTCGAATCCCAATCGACTTTCTCTAGTAAGTTACTAATCTTTTCATTGTTGAACCGAGTTACATAAATAGGAGCATCCTTTACATGAGTATTATTTATGAGTGTAGCTGCAGTTACCCTATGGTCAGCCAGTACAGTGCACAGCGCGGCTGTGTAAACGTCTCTCATGCGGGATCGGACGAAAATATGGTCAATACAACTTTTTGTTATTAAATTATTTAAATTTTCTATCCGAGTGTGAATAAACACGTATAATGCTTTCTTTGTCATTTTCTCCCACGTTAAATCTTATGAATTTATGTGTTTGTCCCTTTTTACTGTCGCTTTTTCGTTTCATCGACTTTAAAATCACAACGATGCTAAAGAAGTATTCACTTAAAAAATATTTTCCCTGTGGATGATGATGAAGCGAAATTTTTATATTTTGCTTTATTATGCAGTCGGTTGTCTTTTTAGTTTTTAAACGTAATTATTCTCTCTTTCTCTCCTTATTACTTAAAGGAACGTTTAGTTTTCTTTCACCAGGCCAACTACCGTGAATTTTCGTCTGACACTCTCAAACTCCTTACTCCTGTCCATTGTTCAGCTATGTATGGTGAATTCTTCACTGTTCAAGCTGTACACCTATGGAATTCCTTACCTGTATCTATTTATATATTTAAAGTCAAAGTCCATAATCATAATCATAATCTGTCCTTATCTGGAACCTGCTAACTGATTCGTAAACTGGTTCGTAGCTCACTGTACAAAGTTGTTTGTTGTTATGTATGTTTACTTTCTTTGTGTAATTTATGTTTTGTAAATTTAATTATTATCATATTTTTTATTTTTATCAGATTAGTAGATATGTTATAGAACTTTTTGTACACCGCCGTATTTTTGTTTATCGTCTATCCTGGCCATCCAAAGGTTGCCTGGAATGTACAATTTTATTGCTAATTGCTTTTTGTATGTTCCATCTGTGTACAATAAAGCGTTAATCTATCTATCTATCTATTATATATGGGAAAGTTGGGGTGTGTGTGTGTTAGTTTATACGGATTTGGAAAACTTGATATAATAAATAAATAAAAAAACAATCCCGGATATTTCACACATCATCATCTGGCCCCAGAGTAAGCAGAGCTAGTGTTATGGGCACCACATGACTGATATACTACTAATATACTTTTGTAAATATATACATATTATACATAGAATACCCAGACCCGAAAGAAACACTTGCAGATCGTACAAACATTTGTCCCGCGGCGAACCTCAGCCGAACCTTAAGCCACTGCGCCACAGAGGTCGTCGACCTCCATATAGATAAGGATTTTGACCTGAGTTAACATATATATAGGGTACTTCGAAATTTGCGTGGGCAGGTACAAAGTAGCACGAAGCATTTGTTTTATTTTTTTCCATTGCATTTGATAAATACTATTGTGTTCTACTGCTAGTCATCATTCCGGTTCAACTGAGGTTAGAAAGCAAGAACAGTTTCTTAAAAAAAGGAGGTTTACAATTAGGTCGTCTTTTATGTGAAAGGATATACTTTCCAATTGGTAGTAGTAGTAATCGGTTGGTTTTAAATCAAAATTGCTGGAAAAATATGTCATCCAAGTAAACGAAATTTCATATTTTTATATAAATGAAGTCGGTTTTCTTTCTTTATAGTTTAAAAACGTAATCTAACTAATATTATAAATCCTAAAGTAACTCTGTCTGTCTGTTTGTTACGTTTTTTACGCCTAAACCGCTGAACCAATTTCGATGAATTTGAGTATAGAGGTAGATAGAACCTTGAAGAAGGACTTTGGCTACTTTTTATGTAGGCACCACGCGTGCGAAGCCGCGGGCAGCAGCTGGTTATTATATATTCTGTTCGGGGTCGATGAGAAAAAGCAGAGTGGGAGCTTCCTTTATCAAATTCCTCCAAATAAATATATAATAAAATATATATTGTTGAATAATTTACAGAACACCATTTAGCCCTAAGCTAAGCATAGCTTGTACTATAAGAACCAGATGACTGATATAATTCTCTTTTATCTTGTAAATATATAACTTAAGATACTTTGTAACACTCATTCCCACTTCCCTCTTAGTATATTACTTGCTTTGACACTCACTCTCTCACTTTTGCCCTTCTAAAGTCCCTCGTTTGCATTCCTCCTACTCCGCACATATTTGCACATATTTTATCATATGTAATGTTATCGTAGTTTTGGTTTTTGCACGTAGTAATGTTTACTTAGTTTAATTTTTAATTTGTATTTTTTATAGTTTTCTTTAGTTTACTGTACTATTGATTTATTGTTTATCTGCCCTGTAATGTGTACTTTTGAGATAGGTAATTACGTTTTGCTTGACCGGTCTCCCCCGACACAGGCCTGGCCTAGTGCGTGGATCACCAGTAACTTGTATTATGTATGTGAAATTTTTTTGGTAATAAACATTATCTTATCTTATGTTCATCACACAAATATTTATCTTGGGAGTGAATCGAACCTACAGTGAAGAAGGCAGAATTACTAAGAGGCCAATCAAATAATTGTGGCTTTTCACAATAGCCTCTAAAAGGCTGTACATTCCAATAACAATTCGACTCCTGAAATTGGGACTGACTTAAGTTATGTAACATCTGAGAGCGTATCAACGGGATAATTCTATCACGTTCCTACAAATTTATGGAATATATACGAAATAGATAACTCTTTGTACCGACTTGTAGATATTCAACTTTTGCGCGTTTGGAAGATCAACTTGTTTTAGGTATAAAACAAATTCTTTAATAGTAAGAAGGTACTTTGTATAAAAAACGTCCATCCATCTGAATATTAATCGCACGGACCATTGCCTAACTTAGTTGTTAGGAAACTGGTTACGCTACGGGTGTTTTTAACAGACTTAAAAAAACAGGAGTTACTTAATTTGGTTGTATTTGGTTTATGTTTTTTCTAATGATTGTTATAACTGCGTCATTTATGAACCGATTTGAATAAATATTTTTTCATGTGAAAGGAAATACTTTCCTTTATTTAGCAAAATAAAATAATATTGTGTGGAGATTTCATGTTTTTTTTTAGGTTTGCAAATCTGGGTGTTGCTTGTGTACAGCCGTGATCATTTTCATACGAGTATAAACAACTATTTCGAAAACATAGCACGTACCCCCAAACTGCGATGTAGCCCGTAAGGTGGAGAAGGGAGCAATTCTTGAAAGGTTCATATTTATCAAACAAATATATATCATATCGAAAATCTCTTTGGAAGACCGACCCAATGATAGACAGGAATAAGTAGTAATACAAAAATAGAACGGTTAAGTGAGGAAAGTCGCGCCTACTTAATAAATAATATAAATAAATAATCCCGGAAATTTCCCACAGGATCATCTGGCCTGGTAAGCAGAGCATGAGTTACCACTACCACATGACTGATATATTACTTATTTACTTTTTTTTTGTAAATGCATACATATTATACATAGAAACACCCAGACCCGAGACAAATACTTGCAGATCATACAAACATTTGTCCCGTGACGGGAATCGAACCCACAACCTTCTGCGTCTCAGCCAGACCTCAGCCCACTGCGCCACATAGGTCGTCGATTTAAAATGCAGCTTACACTAATAGGCGGAAAGTAATCTAATTAAAACATTACCCGTTAAACGTTTTCAGAATTACTTATTTTAATGTTTTCTGTTAAAAATCGAAATCGAAAAATCAAAAATTTGAGCGTCGTGAATACGCGTCAAAATCATTTAGCCTTTTAATAAATTTCTTGATTGCTTTGACTGATTTTTTTTACTGATCTAGAGACTGTATTATACAGACACACAGACAGACAAACAGACATTCAGATGGACAACAATGTGATACTATAAGGGTTCCATTTTCTGTTAGAGGTACGGATCTTTGTAGGGTCTACTATAATGTTTTACCATTGCAATTTCCATCACAATAAAACTCTAAATAAAAATGGTCCTGTCTGTGAGCAGAACTCTGTTAAGTGGCGGACAAACATAGAGACAGACGGACGAACATGGCGATACTATGAATTAGAGTAGATACCTTTTGACCTTTTGACTTTGGAACCAAAAAACGAACGCTAGATCTTAGTGTTATGCTAGTTGTAAAATCTGAACCAATATCAGAATCTTGGGTCTGATTTTACAAACACTTAAATAAGAAAGCCGCTTTTGACAAATACCATTTCGTGATTCCTGAAAACGTGGTCTTAAGAGAAATGCCATCATCAGTTCCTGGTTTCCTTATTATGTTACCACCCTTGGGATATCTCCTTTCCAACAAAAAAGAATCATCAAAATCGGTTCATAAACGACGAAGTTATTCGCGAACATACATAAAAAATATATACGGTCGAATTAATAAACCTCATTTTTTTAAGTCTGTTAAAAACGCTTTTATGCTCTCATCAAAATAGATATGAGTTTCAGCAAAATTCATCGAATCAATACTAGGAACAGAAACAAATTGTACAGCCGTAAGTACAGTCGATTAGAAAAAGTGAATATATCCTTTATAGGGAACTAGCTGCTGCCCGCTGCTTCGCACGCATGGTATCTATATAAAAAGTAGCCTATGTCCTTATCCAAGGTCCCGATTATCTCTATACCAAAATTCATCGAAATTGGTTCAGCGATTTAGGCGTGAAAACGTAACAAACAGACAGACAGACAGAGTACTAACCCAAGTCCGAGAAGAAATGACAAAGAAACTTGTCCTGGTCCTAGCGCTTTACTATGATCCTTCTTATGACTAGCATAAATACAAAAAAATAATAACTGTAGGTTATACATTATTCTACTAATATTATAAATGCGAAAGTGTGCTTGTAACGTTTTTACGCCTAAACTGCTGAACCGTTTTTGATGAATTTTGGTATGGGACCGTAGAGAAGGACATAGGCTACTTTTGATGTAGGTACCACGCGCGAGAAGCCGCGAGCAGCAGCTAGTACAATATTACAACATATTGTGTTTATAACGCTTTTATTCTTAGCTTTTAAATACATGTGTTTGTAGATATGGTAATTAAAGTAGACAGTTTTGCCATTTTCATTATTACTGTAAGCTCTTCTGCTTTTGGCATAGACATTGTGGTAAATACACTTTGCCGCAAATTGTCTGTTTGCGATGCACAAAGGAGTTCTTGTTTCACGTTGCTGTTAAATGAGGTTGAAGCCTTATAACACTGGCGTCTGGAAAACGTGCTTGAAGTGCTCCTGGCACAGTTAACTAAGACGTTCCTAATAGATCAACGAAATTATATAAGTAAATAATAATGGCGAACATTTCACATATCATCTAGCCCCAAAGTAAGCTGAGTTTGTGTTATGGGGCATGTGTGAATACTACTTATACACTTTTCTCGTAAATTCATACATATTATACATAGAAACCCCCGAGAGAAATTCTTGCAGATCATACAAACATTTGTCTCGCGGCGGGGATCGAACCCGGAACCTTCTGCGTCTAAATCGGGCCTTGACCCATTGCGCTACAAATGTCAACAAAGACAATCAACGCCCTGCGAGGTTACTGGATAGGCACCTGCAGTGGAATATTCATCAGAGCGCTTCCATTCGGAAGGCAAGTTGAGCCGTCTGTCTTGGATTTTAATAAGATGCTATTTAGGCCGAAATGGTGGCGTTTGTGCGGCTTATTAAGGCCACTGACACATTAAAATGGCAAATCTCGTAACGTGATTCGGCTGTTTTACCAAATATCGTGTAGGATCCATATAGTGATCATAAATGCTGATCTGTAGACGACCTTAATATAAATAAATAATGCCGGATATATCAAACATGTTCGCATAATCTGGCCTCAATATAAACTGAGCTTGTGTTATCGGCACCATGACTGATATACTACTTTTACACATTTTTTTACACATAGAAACAGCCAGACCCGAGACAAATACTTGCAGATCATACCAACATTATAGAAATATACCAATTACTTCATATTAAATGACAAGCAAATTCAAATACCATGATTCTTTTTAAAATTAATTATTATTGTAAATTTATTATGCCTGTATCTAACTTTAATATAAACTAATCGAATATGCTGATTACATATTTTCTTTATATAATAAACTTATGGATAATCAATGATCAAATTAGTTTTGCATGCTTCAATATGCTGGTCATGGCCGAACTATATTGTTTTTATCAACCACTGCAACCTATGTTTCGCGAACAAAATCTGAATCATGATCACTGGCCTTTTTCCCCGTGAGATAATCTTGCTAAATTCACTGGTGTGATGAGTCTCAAATAACTTATAGTACCTACCTACTCTTGATTACAACGTAGCATCCGCCGCAGAATAAATTATCTTTATTCCGTTGCGTTGGTTAGTAATAGTGATTTCGTAGCTTCTGCATTCTTAACTCTATCTTTAATCACATAAGGGTCTATATTATAATCACATGTTCTACATACCTATCAACAACCTCCCCTAAAATGGTTGGTCACCATGGGGGCAGTAGACTTAAAACTTAAAACACTCCAAAAGATAAAAGAAATCCTTACCTACTTCCTTACTAATATTATAAACGCGAAAGTTTGTATGTGTAGATGTTTGTTACTCTTTCACGCAAAAACTACTAAATGGGTTTTAATTAAATTAATGAAACATAGCATAGCATCAGAATAACACGTAGGCTATTTATAAAGATATTGTGTGAATTGTCCAAAATATTTCGATATGTGTCAAGTAAGTAGGAAATGCTATGCTATGATATTCTGGCGTCCTCTGGAAAAACCGTTAGAATTACACGTATAAAATGTACTAGCTGGTGCCCGCGACTTCGTCTGCGCAGAATTAGTACTTCGTGTAATTCTAATGGTTTTTGCAACACACGCCAGAATAGCTCGCAGATGGCAGATTTTTTCCTACTTTCTTGGCACTCGTATTTGAGAAAATTCACACAGTATCTTTATAAATTATAGCCTATGTGATATTCTGATGTATTAGCTATAGTATCGTAAAGTTTCATTAAAATCCATTTAGTAGTTTTTGCGTGGAAGAGTAACAAACATACATACAAACTTACGCGTTAATAATATTAGTAAGGAAGTAAGGATAAGGATAAGGATAGTAAGGATAATAAGACAAATGCTTAAGATCATCAAACATTTGCCCCGCGGCGGGAATATTATATGTACAATAGTGTATCTGTCTGATTATTTGTTACATTAGAACTATTTTTAGTTAAAACGCTATGTTGATTGTTTTGTGAATTTAATAAATAAATAAATAAATAAATGAAGCAAATAATATTACGATTATATAATGTTGAATTTGTTCACGTTGACTTTCAGGTATTGCTGGTTACGGAGTAGCAGTGGGACTTGGACTCTGGCGAGAAATGAAAACACACGTACAAGGAACTGAAAATTGAAAAAAAAACGGAAAGATTGCTCTAATTTTTTTTTTTACGAGTCTCGTAATAATAATAATTATAATAATGCCGGACGTTCATCATCAGGCCCCAAAGTAAGCTTTGCTTACTAGATTATGTAGTACATGACAGATATTCTGGGTACTACATGACAAATATACTACTTAAATATATTTTTTGTGAATATATATACATATTATACATAGAAACATCCAGACCCGAGACAAATACTTGCAGATCATACAAACATTTGTCCCGCGGCGGGAATTGAACCCGCAACCTTATGCGTCTCAGCCGGACCTTAGCCCACTGCATCACAGAGGTTGTCATTCATATTTAGTGTGTTGATCAATTATTTAATCGACCGACACTGTTTCGATTCATCTAGAGAATATTCATCAGGGTGAGTTTGATCCGCGGTCTGTTGCCGAAGTTGCGATGTTGCCGCTCGAGTTCACGATTCGCACTGAACTGATTCATTATTTTGATGACTTATGTATTATCAATAGCAATGTAAGAATATGGTTACCTCCTTTTTTTTATCGCATAATTGAGACATTAAAATAAACGTACCTGTTTATGTGCACTCTTCTTATAGACAAATAATGCAGAAAACTTCACGAATGTTTAATATTTATTTATTTTAAGATTTTTTGTCCAATAACTTAGCACTATCATTAGTTGCCGCTAATCGCTTTCGATGACTGTTCACCACCAAAATGAAGTAGATTGTAACTGAAAGAAACTCAAAATTATTTACTATGTCCATTGTACGGTCTATTAATCTAATATTATAAATAAAATGTTAATAATAATAAATAATGCCGAACATTTCACTGCACTTTCACTTTCACCTAATTTGGGGCTAGATGACGCTGTGTCATCTGGCCCCAAATGAAGCAGAGCTTGTGGTATGGGTACCACATGACTGATATACTACTTATATACTTTTAGTTTTTTGTAAATACATACATATTAACCGCACCCAGACCCGAGACAAGTAGCAAGTAACATTGGATGTATTTTATTAAAAAAAAATATTGAGGTACCTACAAAAATTGCAATAATGTAACCCGAAGCTTAGGCGGATCGATAGCTACATATATAATTACGTTTTAAAAACTAAAAAGAAACCGACTTTATTGAATGAAATTTGAGCCTATAATACATTTTTAGTGGAAAGTAGATGTATTTTGTATGGTTACAGGAAAAGTCGTGCTAGATCCGTTAAGGGCGTGGAGTACCCATCATTTCTGACTTTTTTCACTATGAAATACCCTACCCTAAACTTAACCCTTTTCGAGATATTCGACTTTTAATTTTTTTATTGAAAATTGCCGATTTTTAGGCTACTAAATTTAATTTTGTTTATTTTGTGTGTATTATTATTATTATTATTGCATTTTTACATGTGTAATAAGATGCTTTAGGACGTCAATCATTAAAATAGTGCATACGTTAATTGAATAGGCCGTAGTAGACAAGTGAAAGTTAAGATATTAAAAAAAAGATTATAAAGTTTATTTTTCTCTAAGGGATATCTAAAAAAATTATGGCAGTTGCTCGGCAGATGTGTTTTAAAATATCTACGTTTCATCAGCTATCTAACGAGGTATAACAATCTAGGATTTTATTTAAATGCATTAAAAAAAACTTAGTTTCATAGGCGACAGTGGAGAAGAAAATTAATACTTAGCCCTAAAAAGTAAAATAAAACAATAGGTAAGCATGAAATGTCATTTATTAATCAGGTTTTCACACAACTTTTTCTTACTTTACAGTTCATGCTCAACATGGCCGCCTCTGTTTCTAATACACTGTCGCATCCTTCTACGGAGACCAGTCTTCACTACTCCAGTGGTCACCGTTGTCCTCATTTTATTTGCTGCATCCACAATCCTTTCTCTTAATTCTTCCACAGACGAAACTGGATTTGGCTCGCTGTAGACAAGACTTTTCATGCGCCCCCACACATGAAAATCCATAGGGGTTAGGCCCGGACTTCTTGCTGGCCATGGCAACGGCCCACCTCGTCCTATCCATTTGTTTGGATAATTTGTGTCCAGCCAGTCTCTGACACACCTGAAATGGGCAGGGCAGCCATCATGTTGGAACCACATGTCCCTGATCAAGTTAAGTGGCAGATCATCCAGCAAATGACTCAAGTCTCCTCTCAAGAAGTTTTCGTACCTTTCCCCATTTAGATTGTCCGGGTGAAAGTAAGGTCCAATCAAATGATTGGAGATAATGCCCATCCACACATTTACGCTGAATCTTCGTTGGGACCCCTTCACTCTTTTCTTATTGGGATTCCTTAGTTCTTTTGGGGCCCAGTAATGGGCATTGTGATAGTTAGTTATGCCATCTTTATCAAATTTAGATTCATCTGTCCACAAGATATTTCTTAGAAAATCTGGGTCTTCTACGTCAGCATTTAACATAAATCTGCAGAAGTCCAACCTTTTCGCGGGGTCTCCTTCTTCAATATCCTTGCCAATAAGGCTTTTTGTAAAAAAAAAAAATTGTTGCTTTATGACAAATCTTATTATACTATTAACGAATTTCTTGGAAACTAATACATGTATTGATGAATGCTAAATTAGAATACAATAATTTAATGTAATGTTATATAGTTTAGTTTAATTTAATGTTTTAAAAATTTGCATGCCAATGTTCTTTGGTGAAATATGTGCACATACTGTATGACTCAATATCTGTTACCTAACATATTTCTTGCAAATAAATGATTTCTATTTCTATTTCTAATAGTGTGTACCGGCGTGTAATGGTACGGGTATAGGCCAGCAGTATGCACTGTAAAACTCTCCATTGCGAAGGTCCCAGATCACGGGCAACAATATTAGTGGAAGTAGTCGGATCCGCTCGAAAGCGTTGCACTATCTCATTGTCCTGTTCTTCGTCGTCATCAATTCGTGGTCTTCCCATGTCTGTATTTCGTCTCAAAACAGAGCCAGTTTCTCGAAGTCTTCGATAAACTCTGTCAAAAACAGCCACATCCGGCACTCGACGACCGGGGAATCGAGTTATGTATTCGTTGCGAGCTTGCGCAGACACACAATCGCAGTATCCGTAACAAATAAGCAAATCAGCATATTCCTCAGATGTGTAGGACGTCATCTTCAACACTTCCGTATCACAAGTACAAATCAGAGTCCGGTTAACAAGCACAGTAGTCACAAATCAGAAGAAATAGTCCAGAATCACAGCCAAGTCGAGAAAAAGAGCAAAACCGATATCTCATCTACTATGTACGAAGCACAAAAGCAGACTGACAACCAAAACAATATCCCGTGTTGTATTCCCAGCCCTATCTGGTCTCTACAATATTTTTTCTTTCATTCGCACCTACATAAATCGTCACTAGTCTCGCTCGCACGGTGCGTCTTAACTTGAAGGACAATAGGCGCGGGACCGTTAGAACTGCTACCTGGAGCGTCCCAACTACTTTTTTTCCACGAAATGTAATACAAATCCTAAATTGTTATACCTCGTTAGATAGCTGATGAAACGTAGATATTTTAAAACACATCTGCCGAAAAACTGCCATAATATTTTTTTAGATATCCCTTAGAGAAAAATAAACTTTATAATCTTTTTTTTAATATCTTAACTTAAGTTTAAGTTTAAAGATATTTTATTCTCAAAAAAGACAGTCACTTACATGAGAATAGTTTTTTAGCTTCATTTTTCAATTCATTTATTTGTCAGAATGTAGGTTTACAACATTGTTATAGTATAGTAATAATTATATAAACTACCAGTACAATCTTACCTTAACTAGGCATGCAAATTTATTATATTTAGTTAAAGTAACTGAGGTCATCGTTCAAAAACTCGGTGATACTATAATAACTCTTTTCTACAAGAAGTGACTTAAGCTGATTTTTAAAGCTCAACAATGATAACCTTTTATGCTCTCTGGTATCTTGTTATATATTTTAGGAGCCATACAGAAAACACTATTATGCATTAGCGCTGTATTCGATTAAAGTAAACAATTTATAAAAGTAAAGTAGCAGTTATTATCTAAGGTTTTGCTTACTGAAATGAAAAGATAGGTAGGTACAAAAATAAGAAAAAGTTAAAGGTAGATTCACACATACACACATACACTACGAATAATTTCAAGTAAGTACACCTAGAATTTAACAATATTACAAATTTGGATAATTTTCACTAACAAAACTAGCGAGTTCAGTTTTAAAGGTATGAAACGAGCTAACATTTTTCAAAGTTTCGGGTAGTTTGTTAAAAAGCTGTGCTCCTTCAAAAGTAAACATCTTTTTGCCGTAATTTGTTCTGACCTTGGGCAAAACAAGATAACTAGCTCGGCGAGTGTTACGTTTTGTTACTTGCTTTGATTTTAAAAACGATATGTTAGTATGAATGGAGTTTTTGGTGATTTTACGGATTAGAATGCATGTATTATAGATGTACAATTGATTAATAGTCATTAGATTTGTTTCTACGTAAATAGTTCTAGTAGGAGTAAGGTAATGATAGTTAAAAAGTAGTTTGATTATTTTATTTTGTAGAACTTGCAGGACAGCTAGTTTAGTTTTGGCGGCGTTACCCCAAATTTCAATAAGGTATAGCAGATGTGGTTTAACAAGCGAGTTGTATATTGTGTAGCGAGTTTGGCGTGGAATACATCGAACTAAATTACGTAGTGAGCCTATAAGTTTCGAAAGTTTTGTTCGTATATTTTCTATATGAGTTCCGCACGTTAACCATTGTCCAATTGTAGCCCTAGGTACTTTTCGCTATTTTTTTCCTCAAGAACCATGCCCTTATTATTAGATGTTGGTGTGGCGGGATTTTTTTATTTTTAGCTTTAAAAATTGTGTAGCATTTCTTGGATGTGTTAATTGTTAGGAGGTTGTACTGAAACCAATTGCAAAGGGAGTTTAAATCGTCTTGAGCTTTTTTGATAATTTCATGTATTGATGGACAAAAGTAAAATAAACACCTATCATCAGCATACAGAGATATGTGACCATGTAATCCTATTTCATTTATGTTGTTAATGTATACGAGAAACAGGAAAGGGCCTAAGATGGATCCTTGGGGAACACCATATGTGATAGGTTGTTTAGCACTTTGGTGATTTCCAATTTTTACCACTTGAAATCTATTAGACAAGTAAGATTTAAACATGTTTAATGCTGTACCTTTGATACCTATAACTTCAAGCTTTTTTAACAATAGTTTATGACTTACGGTATCAAAAGCTTTTTTCAAATCAATGAATACACCCAAAACAATGTTTTTTGAATCAATATTTGATTTAATCTTAGTTACTAGCTCAATTGTAGCAGTTAAGGTACTACTCTTTGGCCGAAAACCAAATTGATTTTTAGAGATAAAATTTATGGAATTTAGATAGTTTTCTAGTCGGCGATGAATCAGTTTTTCCAGGAGTTTGGATAGTATAGGAAGGACTGATATTGGTCTATAATTACCTGGATCATTTTTAGGACCCGATTTGTAGATGGGAGATACCTTAGCTATTTTTAGTGAGTTTGGGAATTCTCCTTTTATAAAAAGTTGATTAAAACAATTAGTCAAACTGTCCAATATGTGTTCCTTAATACATTTTAATGATTTTGTGCTTATTTCGTCTAGGCCTGCACTGGAATTGGAGTCTAGGTTTTTCATTATATTAATGATTTCGTCTGAACTACACGGCTGAAAATTTATTAGCCCACCATCACTAGTGTTAAGGTTATCGGTAGTATTAGGTTTGGGTAGTGCTAGTTTTGTGTTGTCACGAAAGTGTTTAGAAATTTGATTTGCTAGTACGGATCCTACTGTCGAAAAGTATTGATTAAATGCCTTGCAAATTTCGCTAGAGTCTGTTATTTGTCTACCATCAGATATAAGTTTTGTAGGGGCACAGCTTTCCTGTATCTTATTTTTGGCAAGGTGATTTATTAGTTTCCACATCTTCCTTGGCTTCTGACTGCACTTCTAAATTTTTTGTAGAAATAGTTGTTTTTTGTATCTTGAATTAATTTTGCAACTCTATCTTTTGTGTTTTTATACTCTGAATTTAGCTCTTCTTTGTCTTGGTTGTTCCTTATTTGTTTCCATATTCGGTTCCTCTGATTGATTTCTGTTATTATATCCTTATTTATCCAATCCTTTTGTGGCAGATTTAGTATTTTGGTTTTTGTCGTTTTGCTGGTGTTTACTAATTGTTTTATTTTCTTTTCCAGTGTATAATAGTCTGTTATTGTGTTATATTCAGTTTGTTCTTTTACTAAGTTGTATAGTCGTTTATAGTCTACTGCTTCATATGTAGTGCGGATTTTTGGTGGTTCTTTGTATATCTTAAGTTCCAAGTATATTTGCTTATGGTCTGACATACTGGAATAAATGATAGCCATATGGAAGTTGTCTTGCTTAAGATTTGTGCAGACATGATCTAAGAATGATTGTTTGGGTTTTTGGTCTCTTGTATAGTATTTTTCGCTTTGTTTGTTTAAGATTTTGTATCCCGCTTCTTGCAATAGGTGTTTATATTGTTTCGATCGTTTCTCTTTTGTTAGTAAGTTTATGTTGAAATCTCCAAAGACAATTGCCCTTTTCCTTGATTGTAGTTGTAGGTCGAATGTTGGTAGGAAATCATTGTCATTTGTGTCACCAGGGTTGTATATAACTCCTACTTCTAAGCCGTAGTTCTTTAGATGCAACCATAAGTAGTTATTACCATCCAAATAGTTAGATTCAGATATGCTGTGCTTAAGGCCATTGTGGACAAAAGCAGATACTCCACCGCCTCTCCTATCCGTCCTGAAGTTATAATAGTGTGTGTAATTTGGTAGCTGTAGTTCTAGGGCTTGCTGTTCGTTTGAGATCCATGTTTCAGTTAGTAGGACTAGGTGAATCGTTGTAGTCATTGAGCGTAATATAACTTGTAGTTCATCAAATTTGCCTCTTTTGCGTATACTTCTTGCATTGAGATAGAAAAATATAAGTCTGGATTTCGGAGTTTTCATGTTTTTGTAATCATCAACTATTTCATAAGTAACGCTTCTTTGTGTATTTGATTTGTCTAGTTGGTTTACTGTTGGAAGTTTTTTGGAGTCGATTTTATGATTTCTGGTGTACCATTTACATATTTTATAGTAATGTCGATTTCACCGTTTTCCTGTCGGCGTAGCAGTTCTTCCTTCAGGTTTTGCAAGAAATTGTGTTGTGCTGGTGTTTGATCGGAGAAGATTTTTATGTTCCGTGGGAGCTTATCTTTACTGCGTAGAAGAAGTTTAGCTGGAACAGGGGTTTCGTAACAAATCTTGAGCTTGCGGTGTTTTTCAGAGTTGTATTTTCCAACGCGGAAGACTTTAATTGGTTTTGGAATGTCAAGTTTCAAATCATGCGTTATCATTAGAACTTTAGACTCGTCATGAATTCTTCTTTCGTCTGCATTTGATGAGCTCACCTCAGGTACGCCCAATATTATCACATTTTTCTCTCGTTGGTTTCGGTCCTGGACTTCAAGTACCAGGTACTCATTACAGTACTGGCTTTCAATATAGTCTGATGATGTGGCTGAAGATCCTGGTATAGGTGTCGTCATGGTCGGAGACGATCGCTTCAGGGTTTTAACCTCTGATTCAAGCTCTAGTATTTTATTTACACCGATAGCTAACTTATTTTCGAGATTAGAGACGTGGTCTTTAATATCCCTCTGCTCTATGGCTATGTTAATTGATGAAGTCTTAACATCATTTATTTGGCTCTTTATTTCTGTGATGTTGTCTCGTAGTAGGTTGGTAATTTGCTCATTTGATGTTTTTATATCATTTATTTGGGTTTTCACCTCAGTTATACTATTTTGCATCTGACTAAGAATGGTCTCATTTGACTCCACGTACCTTTCGAGAAGGGAACTCAAGCGTGACAGTTCACTTCGCACATCCTTAACCTCTCCTGCACATTCGCATTCCTTTTGGAATTTTCTCTTTAGATCCCGCATTCCTTTATTGCGGAAGGTAATAAGTGATTCAGCTTCGATCTCGCTTAGCTGTGACAAATCTGGCTGTGACCCACCGCCGGTTGGTGTATTGTATGATAAACCTGCTTCTCTCATTGGCTGAGCCGCTCGTGCTGGTTTGCAAGGAGAGCGTTGCACATTCATTGTTGCTATGTTGGCCGGTCCACGAAAAAAACAATAAAAAAAAAAAAAATAGGTTGTGTATTGTGCGAATGTAATGCCGGGAAAAGATGATTTCCCAACGCAATGTACGCGGTCCACCGCAACTGAATCAATTTGTCGATAAATGAAATATAGATGGCGTACCGCGTGTGCGCGATACCCGGCGCTGTTGGATTAATGGCGCAATGTACGTCGTCCACCGCGTGCTTGTCTCTTGCCCCGTAGTAACTGTGATGCGTGATCGATTTACAAAACGGCTTATAGGCCAGCGGAGAATTTTACAACACTGAACTCTGTAGTTTACTTTGACTCTGTTTAAAATAATTTTTAAAACATTTGTGCGGACGTTCACTCAGTTCGGTGTCGACCGAACAACCTTCACTTGTCTACTACGGCCTATTTAATTAACGTATGCAATATTTTAATGATTGACGTCCTAAAGCATCTTATTACACATGTAAAAATGCAATAATAATAATAATAATATACACAAAATAAACACAATTAAATTTATAAGCCTAAAAATCGGTAATTTTCAATAAAAAAATTAAAAGTCGAATATCTCGAAAAGGTTTCAGTTTAGGGTAGGGTATTTCATAGTGAAATAAGTTTGAAATGATGGGTACTCCACGCCCTTAACGGATCTTGCACGACTTTTCCTGTAACCAATGAGACAGCGAGGTATCGAAGTACACGAAACATACAAGTACTTCGATGTATACAATTTTTAGATTTTCGTTAATTTTCAGCTTTTTTTCATACCCTTTCAAACAAAAAAGAATTTTTCAAATCGGCCCAGGCGTTTTCGAGTAATCGGTGGACATACATAAAAAAAAAGAAAGATTCCGACGAATTGAGAACCTCCTCTTTTTTGATGAAGTCGGTTAAAAATACTTACGAATGTACCAAAGTATGCCAAATATGACAACCATGACCCGGCTCCTCTGTTTCCTGGACGTGAAGAGGAGCGCTAGGAGGATCATCATCATAAGCATCACCACCACAAAGATGACTGTGTACCACACCCATATAGCACATAGCAGCGCATCATCCTTCAGAAAAAGATACATTAAAAACCGACTTCAGACTCAAAATTTACTCTAAAAACTCCAAAAAGGACGCATAGCTACTGTTAAGGAGTTCCTTCGACTGTCTTCCGCCTCCGTCAACTACCAGGTGTAGATCTTGGTAAATAACAATGATCATTATTAACAGCCTGACTTCATCCACTGCTGGGCTTCTCCATGTTTGTACCATTGACTTTGTTTACCGACTTCAAAAAAATTGAGGTTTGGGTGTATTTTTTTAAATGTTTTTTTACCTCCGTCATTAATGAACCGATTTGAAAATTATTTTTCCCGTGAAAGAATGTACTTCCCGATTAGTTCCATAGTATTTTTATAAAAATCGGTTTAGCAGTTTGGTTTTTAAATCAAAAATAGCTGGAAAAAATATATCATCCAAGTAAACGAAATTTCCATATTTGCTTTCCTGTGATTTTCCAGTGGTGTTTACGAATTTCGAAAAATTGTAATGTTTAGTACATAAAAACTATTTAATCGACTGCTTAAAAAGAGGAGGAAATACATTCGGTTGTATTTCTATGTGAGCTCTTAGAAAATTGTATTTAGTGAAGTCGGTTTTCTCTTTAGTTTTTTAAATGTTAAACCTATAAGGTTATATACTTACTGATTATTTTTAGTTTAACTTTACTTACAGAAATTTACAGAATAATATACAATAATATGAATCAATATCAATAATATCATATCAATAATGACGACCTCTGTGGCGCAGTTGGCTAAGACCCGGCTGAGACGCAGAAGGTTGCGGGTTCGATTCCCGCCGCGGGACAAATGTTGTATTGTACGATCTGCAAGTATTTGTCTCGGGTCTGGGTGTTTCTATGTATAATAGGTATGTATTTACAAAAAAAAAGTATATAAGTAGTATATCAGATGATGTTGTGTGAAATGTCTGGGATTATTTATTTATTTATTATTTATTATAATATAAAATACACGTAAAAGAGATGAGCTATCTAAGGACCATTTAAAACGATCTATAGATAGCTCAACTGATCCAGATCGTTTTTAAAACGTTATTATTTATATTGTTTACACATCTTGCCAAAGCACGACCGACGTACCTATAGCCATTTTTTAAACTCCATTCAATGATTGACTTACGCCATTAAGTACATTCATTTACGGTCTTATATATAAGAGTCTCTGAAACTCTGTCAATAGTTAATTATTGCTTAAAATAGTGCCATCCTTGTTTAACCCTTTATGCAAAAACGACGGGGCGTTATAAGTTTGACGTGAGACACGTCAAACTTATGTGTGTGTGTCTGTCTGTGGCATCGTAGCTCCCGAACGGATGAACCGATTTTGATTTTGTTATTTTGTTTGAAAGGTGAATTAGTCGGGAGTGTTCTTTACTATGTTTGATGAAAATCAGTCCAAAATGGCCGCCACAAAATGGCGGATTACATATTTTTTCTCAACTCCCTCAATATGGGTATCAAATGAAAGGGCTATAGAATACTATACACCATGATAAATTTCAAATCCAAGATGGCTGCCAGCCACCACATAATGGCGAACTAAATTTTTATGTCGGGGGTTTTTTAAATTTTAAATTTAATTTTATTGTAAGATAGTGAGAAATAGTGACATGGTGAATATTAAACAGTGTTTAAGCAGTGTTCATGTTGAGAGGCGTTTGTAAGGTAAGGTGTCTGGCGATGCAAACATACGCTCTTATATTATTTATTTATTGATCCAGATCACTGCCAAAGGGTAGCGTTCCCAAGATACTGGCGGCATTACCACGTTGAATGGCAATGCTAATACGCTGAGCCAGATAGGAGCCAGCTCTTGGGTCATGCAACGTATCTACCAGATGCCGTGAAATAGTTTTGAAAACGCGGTGGGCTCCTTTTCCCCACGGGCCAAGGGTCTCGACTCTAAAAGGCTTAAACATGTAGGCCTTATCCAAACCAGCATATTTGCGGTTTTTGAGGTCCTCGGCCCATTCAGCCGCCGCACCAGCCCTAACGGAAGTGCCCGACAGATGGGATGCGGCCAGGGTGTCTACGCAAGTAGCATCCCACACTAATGGCCTACCGATCTCCCAAGGGACAAGAGTCATACCATCAGGCCTCTTGCCATCATCACGTATCAGACCGTTGGGTTCGAGAACAGGAAATAGATCGTAAACGGTCTTTAGATAGCTCAACTGTTACACGTGTATTTTATATTATTGTATATTATTTTGTACATTTCTGTAATTATTTCTGTAAATAATTTAATAAGTTTGATTTATTTCGGGTTTATTTGCAATTTTGGTGATTTTATTCATATAAAGCTAGTAGCTAGTAACTAGTTATTGACTCGGGTGTAAATAATTCGAAAAAAAAATTGTGTTTGTTAGTGATTGCAAGCAAAATAATAATCAGTATAATCTAATACCTTTAAACGAGCAATTCTTATTGTATAATAATCTGAATCTCGGAAACGGCTCCAAAGATTTTCATGAAATTTAGTATGCAAGGGGTTTTGGGGGCGATAAATCGATCGAGCTAAGTTTCATTTGTGTAAAACGTCTTTTTACCCATGTTTTATACCGGGCAAAGCTCGTTCATTCAGGTATTTATTTTATATGAAAGACACCTTTTAAAATAAAATAACAAAAAACGAACGACAAGATACGGCTTTGTGACATCATACCATAAACAAAATTAACACGACACTTAAATAAATTACATATTTATGACGAAGAAGAAGAAGAAGTAGAAATTAGTGTTGAATAAAACTGCGGAAAATTCTAGGGAAAACCAATTTAACAAAATGTCAATTATAACCTATTTTAAAAATGTTGCTCTTACATGGGGACTTTGATGTAAGCATAACAAAATCGTTCGTATTTTCCGAAATTTTCCGGTAAAATAGTATATCGTGTATATAGTCTATCAGATTTAGCGATAAAATTCACCTAGAGACTACAGAACTAATAAACAAAGTCAATTTAAATTTAAAAACACAACAGACAAAAACGAAATATATTTATTTAACCAATTATATTGGTTAACTAAATGTCTACTGCCTACCGCTACCGTATGCGTGAGAGAAAGGGAAGCCAAGGGAAGCCAGACAGACTGGTGCCGTAACGCGTTACATAACGAAGCGGTTTACCCTCCCATAAGAAGTTATCACTTAAAAAACGTGCGCGTCTCGGGACGCCCGACAGAAGTAATAACTTTAACTAATCTAACTAGCGCTGTGGGTTAGAGTGAGAGAGGAGGCACCTGCCTACCGCTACCGTTTTCGTGAGAGAAAAGGAAGCCAGACAGACTGGCGGCATAACGCGTTACGTAACGAAGCAGTTTAATATGTTATCACTTCAAAAACCATTTACGTCAGGGTTAAAAAAAGAAGATAACCAATACTGTATAGCGATAACGCTCGCCTGGAGGCTGACAGTAATATTAAATAAAACAATAGCTAACCGAGGTGAGTCCACAGAATAAAACCACACTGGCCGCAAAAAACAGAGCAACGAGAATCCACACTGTCACTAGCAGATAGCTCATCGGTATAAAGAATGAGCACCCGTAGGCCATTGGATGGACCTGCAAAAAATTATGAAATAAAATTTAAACAGCTTTAAACTCACATTCGAATAATTTGATACTTGTGTCATGTTGTGTAACGTAAATTCAATTTGTAAATAGAGAAGATAACGATGTGCCCGGATCACACACCCCGGATGCGAGCTCGGCCTTCACACCCGAGAGGATTGGGGTTGCACGGAAGAGATAAGAATTGTTTGCTAAACAAACTTGATTGAGTAAGTGAATAAAACATACCATTTGAAATTAAATACGGCTTAATAGATCATATTATTATACAATTTTGTTACAAGGAACATTTTATTAATATCGGTATCGACAGGTAGCTTTCCAGCAATGTTAGAGTGCCAGTAGCACAGTCTACACACATTCTAGAATATTAGTGGCACTTACTACAAACATTTTAGAGTGTTAGTGGCACCGTCTACACACAATCTAGAGTGTCAGTGACACTGTCTACACACATTCTAGAATATCAGTGGCACTTCCTACAAACATTTTATAGTGTCAGTGGCACTGTCTACACACATTATAGAATATAAGTGGCAC
Source organism: Lampropteryx suffumata (assembly GCA_948098915.1). Classification (NCBI taxonomy): domain Eukaryota; kingdom Metazoa; phylum Arthropoda; class Insecta; order Lepidoptera; family Geometridae; genus Lampropteryx; species Lampropteryx suffumata. Next base: position 14,508,226 of record OX402558.1, on the reverse strand, counting down.
TTCCTACAAACATTTTCGAGTGTCAGTGGCACCGTCTACACACTATCTAGAGTGTCAGTGACACTGTCTACACACAATCTAGAGTATCAGTGGTACTGTCTACACACATTCTAGAATATCAGTGGCACTTCCAACAAACATTTTAGAGCGTCAGTGGCACTGTCTACACATAATCTAGAGTGTGAGTGGCACTGTCTACACACAATCTAGAGTATCAGTGGCACTGTCTACACACATTCTAGAATATCAGTGGCACTTCCTACAAACATTTTAGAGTGTCAGTGGCACTGTCTACACACAATCTAGTGTCAGTGGCACTGTCTACACACAATCTAGAGTGTTAGTGGCACTGTCTACACACATTCTAGAATATCAGTGGAACTTCCAACAAACATTTTAGAGCGTCAGTGGCACTGTCTACATACAATCTAGAGTATCAGTGGCACTGTCTACACACATTCTAGAATATCAGTGGCACTTCCTACAAACATTTTAGAGTGTCAGTGGTACTGTCTACACACAATCTAGAGTGTCAGTGGCACTGTCTACACACATTCTAGAGTGTCAGTGGCACTGTCAACACACGTTTAAGAGTGTCAGTGGCACTATCAACATACAATCTAGAGTGACAGTGGCACTGTCTACACACAATCTAAAATATCAGTGACACTTCCTACAAATATTTTAGAGTATCAGTAGCACTGTCTAAACTTAATCTAGAATATCAGTGGCACTGTCTACACACACTCTATATAATAACTAACGAGATGCTTTGTTTTTTTTTATATACTGATTAAATATTATCGGAAAGTGCTACTGAAATTATCCAGGAAAGCACTGTTATCGTAAAAATGAAAAGCAATATAATCCTATCTATAGAGTCGACCTAACGTCGACTATGATGTAGCGAAAAATACTTACTATACCCATAGCTGCTATCATCATCGATCCTGTTTTCAGATCTATTCCAAAGAATGAGTCCACATCGGGTAAGTCGTTCAATGCACTCATTTTATGTGATTTAGTAATTACAATTTATGAAAAAATAGGTTTTCCTGGTGTTTTTAATAAAGTCATAACATTACAATTTTTGACATTGAAATTATGATGATAGTAATTAATCTGTCAAACGTAAAAGTTGAATGAGGTCTTACTTCATTACGTAGAAGTGTTACGTTCAATTAATTGCGTAGAGGTGCTACGTTTACTTGATTGCGTAGAGGTGCTACGTTTACTTGTTTACGTAGAGGTGCTACTTTATAATAATAATATAATAATACCAGACATTCCACACAGCATAATCTGGCCCCAAAGTAAGCAGAGCTTGTGTTATGGGTACCAGATGACTGATATACTACTTATATACTTTTATTTTGTAAATACATACATTATTATAAATAAAAACACCCAGACCCCGAGACAAATACTTGCAGATCATAAAAACATTTGTGCCGCTGCGGGAACCGAACTCAACCACCTTTTGCGTCTCAGCCAGACCTAAGCCCACTGTGCCACAGAGGTCGTCAAAACCTCTTGATTGCGTAGAGGTGCTACGTTTACTTGATTGCGTAGAGGTGCTACGTTTACTTGATTACATAGAGGTGCTACGTTACGCAAAGGATATGAGAGCTAAACCTTACTAATATTATAAATGTAAAAATGTTTGGATGTTTGTTTGCTCAATGACGTTGTAACGGCTGAATGGATTTGGATGAAACTTGGCATGAATGAAGTCTCCTTGGAGACTTTCGTTCTATGGGGATAAGGGGCACATGAAATATACAAGGACCCAACGGAGAGACTGATAGGGACCATGTGAGACCGGAATGCTGGCTACTATTTTAGTCAGCGAATTGGTATCGGCAATGACGACGAGACAACCTCTGTGGCGCAGTGGGCTAAGGTCCGGCTGAGACGCAGAAGGTTGCGGGTTCGATTCCCGCCGCGGGACAAATATTTGTATGATCTGCAAGTATTTGTCTCGGGTCTGGGTGTTTCTATGTATCATATGTATGTATTTACAAAAAAAAATAATGTATATAAGTAGTATATCAGTCATGTTGGTACCCATAACACAAGCTCTGCTTACTTTGGGGCCAGATGATGGTGTGAGAAATGTCCGGCATTATTTATTTTATTTATTATTATTATTTAATGGGACAATGCTACCAGTGTACTGGGCACGCATTCATCTGGTGACTAAATTATTTATATTATGTCTTTCACAAATATATCGAGTCAGTTATTTGTAGTTTACAATAATCGTTAGGTAGTTAATTTAATTTATTTGTTTTCTTATAATTATTATGTATAGTTTTTTAGCGATATACATTTTTTTTATATTAGAATGTATAAAAAAAATGTATTTCTGTACATAATAGTTATAAGAAATACCACATATAATAAATATGGGCTATTTTTTTAGATACCTCATGTGCAAAGCAACGGGCAAAAGCTAGTTATGTTTTTCAGTGTAGGTTAAGATGTTTTATTCAATACAATCACAAGGACCACTTTGAAACGTCTTACATACTAGGTGAATTTAGGTGCCAATTCATCCTAACGAGAAGAATTGGCAAGAAACTCGACTTGGTCCTAGCGCTTTTTTATACGACCCATCTTATAACTACCTTAACTACGAAATACTAATACAAGAGAGTTTATACATTTCAAGTGTGTCGGTTAACTGTCTGAGGGCAGAGCGACATGAGGCCATGCATTTTTATGTATGCTTTAATTTAATTTCTTAATAGGTAGATTAGTAGCATTTAGGTATGCTGGTCCTGTTGTGAAAAGGAGGTGATGGAATAAGATCATGCAATTCTTGGGTACATTCCCCGAAATGTATTCCTAAAAACTCTTGTTAATTACTTTTTAGACGCGCCTTACAGTTCAATTGGTAAGTGGCTCTGCCTTCTGCGCTGTCGGTTCGATTACCACCCTGTGTGTTGATCGAACCCACTGACACTGACTGACATTTGTGTGATGAACATAGGCGTTTGTTTTGTATTATAAGGTATCTAATGTATGTATTTATACATATGTAAGTATTCTAAAAGTCATCCAGTTTATACAGGGAATTCAGGAACTAGTATTTTAAGCCTGAACGAGGAGATTCCGACCATGAGAATTAACAGTTGTGGGGGTTCAATTCCTAAGAATTAATATTTTCAGATTTCCATACAAAACATTCAAGAAATAAAATTGACAACCCTTAAAATTTTGTCAACAATGTTTCTAAGTGCGTTACCTACCTACCTACATCGTTTCGCGTGAGTCAAATTGCTTGCTAAGCTAGGCTAGATAGGTACCTAGGTTGGTGTATGTAGGTATCTATTGACGTAGGTACTTACATTACATACTGACTGCGGTATTCACACAAGCCATGGTGTTTCGTTTGTAGCACAAAACTAAGTAGATATTTATTTAGTAACTAGGTACTTACCTATTTATCCAGCAGCGGCTAATCCAATTACCTATTCGTCTCTTGCAAAACAATGTTTTTAATTTTAAAGTAAAAGAAGCAACAACTTATGTAGATTACATACCGTTTAATGTCTTGTCTGAGTTAAGTAGGCGGATCCGTAAAATTTTGAAAATTGACAATAACAAACACTACTTTACCCGATTAGTAGGTACCTATTCTAGGTACTACTTAGCTATCCAACACAAATCACTTATGATTGAGTTAAAAAAACACATGGTTACTCGTAAAAATCACACACAATGGTCACATGAATGCATTGTCCATAGTTTGACGCAGCACCAACACACAAAAATCATATCGTCGTATTCCTCATTACTGTAGGGTAGGAGGACGTCATGATGATAACTCGAAACAGAACTCTTAACAGGAACTAGGAAGTTGACAGCACGTACAACAAATCACTGAGCAAAAATCAATTCAAAAGCAAAATAAAATCCTTTGAAATTGCCGACAATTTTTTAGTGTTCATTTTTGATGTGAAATGGTAAATACTACTTTGGTTCTTAGTGAAGTTATTTTGCTTAGTTTATTCTGTAGTCATGCCACTGCTTCTTTCTTGGTCACTGAATCCTTTAACCACTCTAGTTCTGTCACCATTAATCACTAGACTCATGTTAAGGTGTCACTGGTTTTTTTTCTGTACTACATACAATAAAACAAATTAATTCAGCACAGAGTGACCAAGAAAAAAACAATTACAGAATGAATAAATAAATTAATGAATAAAATAAATAAAGTCTTAATCGGAACAACGACTAAAAATAAATACCTACGGAACCAATTTCTGACAAAATAATAAATGCCGGCTTATTACAAAGGTAGACTATTTTTGGAATTAGCCAAGATTTATTATTTATTATGTGGATAGAACTCTTCTGATTGGTTGTCGGTTTTGTTTGATACCTTTGATAAAAAGCCGCGAAGTCACAGAGTCGCACAATGAGGTGGACAGATAAAACTATGGGAAAATATGGGATAGACAAGATTTTTCATAGGAATTCAAATTATTAGATACCTAGCCTAGAAATGTTAATAAGAAATCTATCTACCTACCTAGAAAAATGTTGTAGGTTGGGTACCAAATGCTTTGAATTTCTATGAAGATCTACCTACCTATGTATTCTACCTACTTACGAAAAATGTTGGTTAGATACCTACCTACCCAATGCTTTAAATTTCTATGAAGATCCAAATCAAGTTGTTTTAATAAAGAGTTGTGAACATGTTATCATCAACATCATCATAGAAAAATCCTGTTTAGTTTAAAATTTTTGTTTGTCAACAAAAATTAAATGCAAAAAATCAGAAAATTTGATAGCAGAATAAACAAGATTCTTATAAAAATTGCAGCTGATCTCAACAAGAACACAAAAATTTACTTTCTTCTCAGAGGCATCACAATGTAGGCAACTTTTATGTTTGTGTTGCGTAAACTCAAACGATACTTCGTTTTGGGGTCACGCTCAGAGTTCAATAAACAGCTGATTTTAGGGACGTTACCATTTGTAGTAATTGCAGTTTTGCTGCTCATTTCTTCAATGAAAAACATTGAACTTATAAAAGAGGTAAAACATATGTTGTTCTCGAAAGTATCGAGAATCGGCCCACCTCGGCATAACATACTAGTTCCGGGACACCCTGTATAGTACAAGTTTTGATTAGTTTGGAACGAGATTAGTGATGGCGCTGTATGTACTGTCCTTCAATATATATATTTATTATTTTGAAATGGTAATAAATTATTATTGTTATTTCGTACGCCGTACGCTATATCCGATGAAATTTTCGGTTTAATATCGATTTGATTTGTAGGTAGAATACTCTGATGTTTTATCTGTGCTGCGAAAAAAGTATATGGAGGTAATTTTGCCTTCTTAAAGTGTAAAAACCCGCGGAGAATTTGAATTTTGATTTTTTCGTAATCAGAGAATTTTCACCCGCCATTTTGCTTGTCGTGTAATAAATTATTGAAGATTTCGTTTGTTTAACGTGTAAATAGAACATTTCATGCAGATCCTTCTGCAGAAATGCCGTGATCGTGGATACAGTAGATATAATATAAAAGTCAACTTTTAGTAACGGATGGCTTTTCTAGTCAAGCAGAGGCGCTGATATCGCACATTAAAGTTCTTTATTACGCAACTCAAGAGGTAAAGATGCCTATTACATTATGCTCACGATTTTTTATTAAACCTTTGGCGTTTTTATTTAGAGACACTGAAACGCTTTGATAATTTATACTTATTGTAGCGCATAAAAAATGCTTCCTTTAATAACTTCCCCACAATGGTTGTAAATAAATAGTGACACGTAAATAAGAAAAAGATGACGGAGAATGGTTGTTAGTATCTTATCTCCTTCTTATCTATTTACTCGTATATAAAGCCAACATTCAGTAGTAATATATATATTTTTGTTTATGGTCTTATTTTAAAGTAAATACATAGTTAATTGTAAACATCTTAAAAACCGTGTTAGGTTAGGTTAGGTTAGGGGTGGGGTGCAAGGTCGGGTAACCTCCTCGTGGTGCACCCTGGTAACATCGTGGGATACTTCTGTAGTACGCTGGAGAAGTATCGCACGTTGGCCAATAATCCGACACGGAGGATCTCTCCACGTGTCCCTCTGATTAGCAGAGGGCACAGTGAGACGAGACAGGGGGAGAGGACCGCATCTGCGGTCCATGGATGGCCTTGTGGCCATGGCTCGCAAAGCTCTGTCTTGTAAGGCACTCTGCTTTGCAAGACAGAGTTGTGCGGGCCACGTCCGAAAGCAACGAAGCGGGGACGTGCTTGGTGTGCATTTCCCAGTCGCTTGTCGGGAAGGGACACTCGCAATGTCGTTTTCTGGCTTGCGGCCGCTCGGTGATCCCCCACACTGGGTCGGGGAGACCCGTTGGCCGAGTGATCTTAGGGGCCTTTGACGAACGGATTTGAGGGCTGTTCGTTATTGGCCCTTGGGAGGGGTGGCGGCACTTTGCGAGGAGGTGTCGTCGCATGCACCCAGGTAGGCTAAGGGGGATTTTCCTCCTGGCCAGCGTTCGGCCGCACGGTATTCGCTGGGTCACCAGGCCTTAGTGGGACCGAGTGGCGGAAGGGATGGGGGCTTCCTCCGCGCGTCTCTTCAATGAGGGTGCAGTGGTTGAAGCGGGGGCGGGCTTGGCGTGTAGTTGCCTGGATAAGAATTCTGGCGGGGGACCCCGCAGTACCACTAGTTCTGACCGGCAGCGGCACTCTGCGAGTAAGTGTCGTCTATACACCCAGCAGGCTTATGAGATAGGATCTCCTTTGCCGACGTCTCGCCGCACGGTATTCGCAGTTTCTTTTAGATTCTTGTGGGACTGAGCGTCGCACTGGGTCCGTGGGTAGTCGGAGTGAGGGCTCCCGGCTATCCGTTCGCGGGCTCGGGGAAGGCGGCAGTTAACATGTGTGACGTGTTCTGCCGTAAGCACCGGGTGGGTGTGCGGGGGTGGCTTGCACTCCTGGGATGGGCTGCAGCCGCAGCACTTTGCGAGAGGGGCACCGGTGCGTTCCTATGGAGATCCCGGAGCCCCTTGACATGCAATGAGGCTGGTCACCGGGGAGTTTTAGTGAGTCGTCTGTCGTTTTTAGACAGCCAACCTCACATATTTCATTTGCACCACTCAGTGCATTGGAAATCTGTTTGCAGATTTCTCCTCGTCAAAAAAAAAAAAAAAGGTTAGGTTGGGGTGGGTTGCGAGGTCGGGTAACCTCCTCGTGGTGCACCCTGGTAACACCGTGGGATACTTCTTTAGTTCGCTAAAGAAGTATTGCACGGTGGCCAATAACCCGACACAGAGGGCCTCTACACGTGTCCCTCTGCGCAGCAGAGGGCTATAGCAGAGGGCACAGTGGATTTGAGGCAAAGGGAGGGGACCGCTTAGGCGGTCTATGGAGGGATTTGACGCCGTGGGTCGCGGAACTCTGTCTCAGGCAGAGTTTCGGGAGTCACGGCCAAAAGCATTAGAGGGAAATCCCGAGGTTTGGCGCTCGCCGGGGGGGCGAATGAGCGAAGTGGTGTGCTGTTCGGGCACGAGGGCGCCAAGGGGGGGTTACTGTTGGAGAATCGGGGGACTCTCTAACGGTCTGCAAGACCCCCCTGCATGAGGGCACGAGGGGTGAATTCGGTATGAGCAAATTCACCCCTCCGTAGAAGAAAGGGTCCTTGTCAGGGCCAACCACCGGGGCAAGATGGTGAATGCTAACGCGACCCCATCTTGTCCCACACAGGTGGATGAGGGACTCATCCCAGGTTTTTAGTGGGTATGCCGCCGTGACGAAGGCGGAGACTCCCACATAACCACCTCGCCCCCCCCGGGCAGGTGGTATCCATAAAGGATTTTCCTGGGTCAAAAAAAAAAGGTTAGGTTGGGGTGCAAGGGGTGCAAAGGGGTGTAACCTCCTCGTGGTGCACTTTGGTAACACCGTGGGATACTTCTTTAGTACGCTAAGAAAGTATCGCACGGTGGCCAATAACCCGACACGGAGGATCTTTTCACGTGTCCCTCTGATAAGCAGAGGGCACAGTGAGATGAGGCAGGGGGAGAGGACCGCACACATTACAAAAACACGGTAATCTTGACCTAATTCTCCTTGGGCTCATTGGGATGATCGACTCAAAATTTGGTGATTTACTTCAGTGATATTACAAAAACACGGTAACCTTGAACTAATGCTCCTTGGGCTCATTGGGGTGAATAGATAGAATATATATAGATAGATAGAATATATGTATACATATAGATAGAAGTTTGGTTTGAGTCCGACTTTTTTTTTTTTTTTATTCTGTACCCGTATTCTTGTGGCGCAGTAGACGAATTTCTGCCGCGGGATAAATCTTTGTATGATCTGCAAATATATACGAGTCTGGGTGGTTTGCTATGTATATAATATGTATGTATTTTCAATAAATAAAGTATATAAGTAGTATATCGGTCACATGGTTCCCATAACACAAGCTCTGCTTACCTTAAGGCTGGATGATGCTGTGTGAAATGTACAGAAATATTTATTTATTTTTCTATAGCTACCATAATAAAACTGTAAAGATTGAAAAGACCGGACATTTATATGACATATATGAGATTTATATTCTGAATGTGTTGTCATTTCGATCTTTTATTGAAAGGGGTTCGGAGTACCAATCTAAAAATATAGTACACGATTGTCGTAAAAACTACAGCAGTTTTGATGGGATTATCACTTTCTATATGCTTATTCACCAAGTTACCTGCTGAAGCTCTATTTGGCAGAATGGGGCAAATAGTCTAAAACTTGTACCAGAATGTTCATAAACATGCGAATGAGCTCGCGAGAGGCAGCTAGGCTCAAATAAAATAAATAACTTTTATCCAATGCAATTTGACTTTGGCAATACAATACTACAAAAACATTACCTTCTTTCTGAGCAGGCGGGGTAAGTTGTGGTACCTACTCTGGCGAATATGCAAATAAAACATTAAAATATTTTAAATTTGACTTTATTAAAATAAATGTGATGACAATTACGAACAGGTAGTTCATTTTCCTATCTATAATTATTTTTAATTTACTTTCTAATTAATAAATTGAACACAATATCAGTAAAAACATTTGAAACTGACTTATACAAATACATTCAAATTCAAATACATTCTTTAATTTTATAACAAATACATAATGTGTCTGTAATGATTAAATATACTTATCACTTTATTTAAACACAATGAAATAACCAAAGCAACTAACTTACATATTAAAAATAGTTCACCATTACAACTAATTTATAATTACCTTTATAATTTAAAGTAAAGTTACAATCAATCAAGTTGTTTCAAACACAAAATAAAATCTCTGTAGACATTTAATTAAATAAATATTGGTGGAAACACCACAAAACACTATCTAACCCTTACCTGAGCAATGCTTCAACTATGGTAGCCAGATGACTAGTATACCTAATACTAAATATGCGTTTAGAAATCTATACTATACTTTATAACACTTGGACAGAAAAATAAGAAATAATATAATAAAACAAATGTTTTTTTCTGGGTGATAATGTGATGTCAAAGCCATAGTATAATACTAAATATGCGTTTAGAAATCTATACTATACTTTATAACACTTGGACAGAAAAATAAGAAATAAAGTAATAAAACAAATGTTTTTTCTGGGTGATAATGTAATGTCAAAGCCATAGTATAATACTAAATATGCGTTTAGAAATCTATACTATACTTTATAACACTTGGGCAGAAAAATAAGAAATAATGTAATAAAACAAATGTTTTTTCTGGGTGATAATGTGATGTCAAAGCCATAGTATAATACTAAATATGCGTTTAGAAATCTATACTTTACTTTATAACACTTGGACAGAAAAATAAGAAATAATTTAATAAAACAAATGTTTTTTCTGGGTGATAATGTGATGTCAAAGCCACATGTTGAATTAAACCATACAACAAGATATACGATAACGGATACCTAAATATTTATCTAATTTATGTAGATAACTAATAAAATTATACATTTCTAACACTAAAGCTTAGAGAATTAATAAATTGTTTATGTGTAAGTTAAAATTAAATGTGCTCCGATACGCGCCAACGCCTTTCCTCGACATTAGCAAATGAAACAACGTGCTCTGGGACTGCCTACACACATTTTGGAGTATCAGTGGCACTACCTAAACACATTTTAGAGTGTCAGTAGGACTGCCTACACACATTTTAAAGTGTCAATGGCACTGCTTACACATACTTTAGAGTGTCAGTGGGAAGATTTCATTTTTTTTTGAGTATCAGTGGGACTACCTAAACATATTTAAGAGACATCTGTGTGACAGTTATTTATGACTGTCTGTTCCATTAGTCCACCAAGAAGTACTCCCATGCCAATACCTTTCTTCTCAGAGTACAATACTGTCTTCCGGGTCTGGCGACAGGGTTCAAGCTGTCTAACCGGAGGCTTGTCCCACTGACACTCTAAAATGTGTGTAGGCAGTCACACTGATACTCAAAAAAATTCTTAGACAATGACACTACCTTGATTGTTCAATTAGGTGATAGTAGTAGTGTCAAGCGATAATACCTAATTAAACTGATTGAGACCCTGTTAGAAAAGCTAGATCTTGGGCTGGGGAAACTTATTTTATGTGCTTTCCCTTACTCAAAATCAATGAGTGCTAAAGACAATCAGAAAATATTCAATCTGAATTTAATGCTTTATAATTTGACATGTCGTCATAGTGAAGTTTTATATTTAGACACTAATAATTTTATTAGTAATTTTTATTAGACTAAAGGTAATGTATACCTTAGTAGGCGTAGTAAATTGATTATTGCTAAATTGTTAGCATATAATATAATTATTTGATCCTGTTATAAGAATTATAACACAGTTTAATGACGATCCCGTGGTTAGTAATAGTACTAATGAATGAGGGAATAAATTTAGTAGGGCCAACTGACCAGCATTTAAATTGACCAAGTCGACAATGGCAAAAACAGGCAGTTTACAGGTAGTTCACCAAAATATGCAAGGCCTGCCCAGCAAAATATTAGAATGTGAAATATTTTTAAATCATTTAAAAGTAGATATTATGTGTATCACTGAACACTGGATGGTACAATCTGAGGTACTTCCTTTCTACGAAAATTATAATATTGCTAGTATCTATAAACGCAGCAGTGCCATACGTGGTGGTTTGTTAATCATTGTAAAAAATAACTTGAAATGCAAGGAGCGTAAAGATATTACTAGTCTTTCTATTGAAAGAACTATTGAGGTGTCATGTGTCGAGCTAGAGCGGAATGTCGTCGTAAGCGTTTACCGTCCCCCTGATGCTGATTTTGCTATTGAAAGACTTTTATACTTATTTAAATGTTTCAATTTAAGCCCTCTTGATGAACCGACAAGAGTAACGCTTTTATAAACTTACGCGATCAGAACACATTATTATAAATATTTACGGGTATTTATCGCGTTTATTTACCTATTTTTCCCGACGTTTCGACAGGTTTACACTCTGTGGTGATGACTGGAGTACTGGAGCTACCGCCTCTGCGAAGCGGGGGCAGCATTTTTTGCAACAACCCTTACTTATTTTTCTGAAATAGAAATGTCCATCTGCACACTCGGACGACACACAACACTCACCATGACGCATTGAGAAAAGACGGTTTCTCAATGCGTCATGGACACATCACATTAACATCAGTGGTAAAGTAGCTAAGCCCTTTTTTATCCGTAAATTTTTCTTGTAGAGTAGCATGCCCCTCGTCAAAATCTTTCCAGATTCGTGATACGACTTCTCGATAGTTTTTCGAGACCTGCTATCTTTCTTGTAGTTAGTGCATAAGCTTTTGATTGCTTCAAAGCATTCTAATTGCTTTTTTAGTTCCATGTTCAGTAGTAGTTAAGTTAAAATAGTTAACAGTTAGTTAACAAGTGAGGGTAGTTGCAAAAAATGCTGCACCCGCTTCGCAGAGGCGGTAGCTCCAGTACTCCAGTCATCCCGTGACCACGACAGAGTGTAAACCTGTCGAAACGTCGGGAAAAATAGGTAAATAAACGCGATAAATACCCGTAAATATTTATAATAAAGAGTAACGCTAACAACAGCCACTTGTCTCGATAACATCTATTGCAGTTGCATACCACTTCATTGTACTAAAACATTTTAGTTCTGACCAGAGAAATATTCAAGGAAATTAATATTCTCACAATAGCTTCACAATATATATATGAAAATTTGTTATACACACATTAAGTAGAGATGGGATTCAGCAAAATAGTGACCTTCATAGAATCAACACTAGAAATAGACATAAATTATTCATCCTTAGGTTTCGACTAGAAAAAGTAAATAAGTCCTATATGGGGAACATGGTGCGCTTCTATAATAAACTTCCTGAAAATGCTAACTACCTATTAAAAAATTTAAAGCATACATAAAAGGTAGTCTTTTAAAGAAAGCTTATTATAATATAAATGACTATATTATTGATAAGAATGCATGGCCTCATGTCACTCTGCCGTCAGACAGTTAACCGACACACCTGAAATGTATAAACTCTCTTGTATTAGTATTTCGTAGTTAAGGTAGTTATAAGATGGATCATATAATAATTACGTTTCAAAAACTTAAAAGACAACCGACTTCATGTATATACACAAGGTAGCTACTGTAAAACGTTAAGGAAATCCCTTGACTGTCCTTCGTCTTCATCATCAGACCCCTAATGATAGTCACAATCCATCTAGGTGTACAGTTCTCATTAATAAAAATGAATCAAGCCCAAACACCAGGTAATTGCTGTAAATCGTTGAGGAGTTCCTTCGACTGTCTTTTGGCTCCATCATCAGATCGACTCTAGACCTTCATTAAATAGTTTTGCTTTAAAATACTTTTATAAAAAATAACTAGTCGCCACTACGATTTTCGCAAGTTCCCCTCGATTTTTTGGGATGCCATCATCATATCCTCCATCCATTTCCTTATCATGGTACCACCCTTGGGATAACTCCTTTGCAACAAAAAAAGAATCATCAAAATCGGTTCATAAAGGACGAAGTTATCCGCGAACACACATAAAAAAAATATATATATACGAATCGAATTGAGTAACCTCCTTCTTTGAAGTCGGTTAAAAAAGCGCTAGAACCAAGACGAGTTTCTTGCCAATTCTTCTCGGGCTTGGGTTAGGATGAATTGGCACCTAAATTCACCTAGTATGTAAGACGTTTCAAAGTGATCCTTGTGATTGTATTGAATAAAGTATCTTTTGACTTTTACTTTGACTTGACTTTGACTTTGTCTGCCTACACACATTTTAGAATATCAGTGGCACTGCCTACACACATTTTAGAGTATCAGTGGCACTACCTACACACATTTTTGAGTATAAGTGGGCCTACACTCATTTTAGTGTTGGTGGGACTGCCTACTTACATTGTAAAGTACCAACGGGACTGCTTTCACAAATTTTAGAGTATCAGGGAGACTACATACACACACATTTTAGAGTATTATGGCACTGTTTTCTTGGTCCTGTAGGTCCTGATTTGTATTGCCTATGAACTAGGTATAAATTTTATAATTAGAAGATGAAATGACACATGATTTTAGTTCCATACAAACTTTGACACCCACTCGAATTCCTAAAATGCAACCCATTTAATGAATTCTTCTCTGTTAAGAACAAGACTTCTCTAATTTTAAGTCGCCACTACCAGCGGTTTTGACTCCTATTGTACAAGTATATAAATATCGTATGGTAATTATAATTTATTGAAAAGATCTAAAAACTACGTTACTGTCTCAACCTACATATATCCTATAAAAATTTACTCTTTCAGTTCCTACCTAATATACGATAAAACGACATGTTATGAAAAAAAAACAGTGGTTTTCTAAGTAAAATACATTGAATCTACTTCTAAAATGCGTAGGTTACATCATTATACATAGCTTAGTTATAATTGGTTTGGTGTAAAACATTGAACGAGTTTAGTTTCTAATGGACAAACATGAATTACCTACGCTTCTAATGGATATTAAAATATAGACAAAAGATGGGTGATGATTTCTTAGGAGTATATATTATTAAAAAACCTTTGTTCTTTGATTTCAAGGTATAATAATAATGCAATAGACCATTTCCCGAATCGAAAAACCCGAAGTCAAGTGTGATAGAGTCACCTTACACAATGTTAGTTGAAGACTTTTGTTTGCCATCATTATTGATAAATTTTTATACAGATGAACATACATTGGTACATAACGCTGGAATAATATGGCTTATATTTGAAAAGCTGTATAAACAATATCTGCGCAATCGTCATCTTTTAATTCTGATCTGTTACGAGGAAACTACAGGGAAACATCAATTCGTAATATCCAAAATACTTTTTCTTAACTTTTATCTTGGCACACGTTCATTATCACAGCCTAGATCTTTGACTAAATCCAGTTTTAATACTTTATCATCAGCACCTCGCTACCCTTTCGATAAAGGTCACATCGCTTTTCATTACCCGTAAGTGATATCCATGATTATTTTATTAATATTAATAATTTGACATTGTTCCCTCAAGACAGTCCGCGTTAATTACAATTTATTTTCATCCATTACATTTTTCTGATCGCATAAATAGCTTTTATAACTCTCCTGCCCTGTCGAGTCATGTTCAAAAAGCCTGCCGAAGGTATCCTTAAAAAATCCCTTCTGTTGAACAATAGTTTCCAACTTAGTCTCAATAGAGAGTTTCCTCTTTTTACCCTCGCATTTATAGCGGCCGAAATCAAGAGAGCAACTCGGCCGTAGTTTTCTAAGCTTTGAATTGGAATATTCATTTTCAATGTTGAAATTCTCAATACTAGTCTTATCTGTCGGGTGAGCTTCAAACGCCACGTTGCCATAAACGTTTTCTTCAATATCTTTCTTAACTTTAGTGAAAAGCAATCGCCCTGAATCCATGAAAGTGAGCACGGGTGATCCATCTCTGACCACATTACAGGATTCTCCAAAGAGCTCCATTTTATTTTGGCTGATGGATTCATCATCATAGATGTCACTCGACCTTTCAGCGGCCGACATGGATCTCTCCTGTATCGTTCCTAGTTCTGGGTTCCTGATGACGGTGCGTTGTGTCTCGTAGTTGCTGATTTCGACGGAGTCATCAGTTTGGATCGATTTCTTTTCTTTGATCTTAGGGAACTGACTGGTTGAGTCCGATGAAGGTACCCGTGTGCTATTCATACTTGACAGTTTGTGAGCTGGAGACATGAGTGTGTTGTTATACTTCTCTGCATGAGAGTCCTGCTCTTTAGAGTGTATGCCGAAGATGCGTTTGATAGACTGACGGAACTGCAACAAAGATTTTGTACAAATGCATAAATGTTATATTAAAACAATTGTCTTTTAAAATTGGGTGATGTTTGGGTTGAGACATTGAAATATAACTGATCTACGAACTAACCTGTGTGTTCATCCCGACGTAAATAAGAGGATCGTAGCATATCGAGCTCTTTGCGACTAGAGCCGGGATAACTCCTGCGCCGGGGGACACCTGTCATACACAAAACGTCTTCTTATTTTTGTACCTAATATTCTTATATTGTTCTGCAGAGCGGCTTCACAAGCACATAATCCTAATCTTACTAATATTATAAATGTGAAAGTAACTCTGTCTGTTTGCTAAGTTTTCACGCCTAAACCGCTGAACCGATTTTGATGAATTTTGGTATAGAGATACGAGTATTGACTTTGGAGAAGGACATAGGCTACTTTTTATGTACATAGGTACCACGCGTGCGAAGCCGCGGGTAGCAGCTAGTAATAATATATGTTTGTTTATTTGTTTGTTAATTTGTTACAAATAATTCTAGTATAACATGAAGGCTTTTACTATGTAGGTATAATGCGAGGCGGGCAGAAGCTAGTACTTGATACTGTTTTTTTTTTTTTTAATACATACTTTTTTTAAGAGAGTGGCAAGCTTACTCCATTTCATTTTGTCATAGGGACAATAAGTAAAATATACAATATAATATCCGTTGACATTTTAATATTTTGTAATAAGGTAATAAGATTGAAAAAAATATTGTAATAATCAACAATCTTTAATTTAATAGGTACATTTTGCATCATTGAAACTATTAAATTCATAAATTATCCGAACGACTAGCCACGTCGGCACTTAAAAGATAGCGTCGAGGGAGCGTTAGTAATGCTAGTACCTATAATGTGTATAATGAAATTCATTTTGACCTGGCACTGCATTATTGTGTGAATCGTCTAGAAATATGCAAAGGCAAAAAATCTGTAGGCGTAATCTAGGTACTCTGTTGTAAAAAACATAAAATATTTTATTTTCTTATTTTTACTGAGTCGCCCTCGGCTGTCTATTTATTTGATAACAACTCATACAGATTTAATTCACCTTTATGTGAGTGTCCCTTTTGAAGTGGTGTTCGCAGAATATGCCTGAGCTGAATGGATAGATGAAACGATCAGTCAGCCTAAGGGTAGGTATGAACGGTGATAAATGGAATCAAAAATATAAAAATAGCTTTCGATACGGCTCCCAGTGCGTAGTTTGTAAATATGTGGGGTAGGTACTTGGATATTATACATTTTTATGGCACAATTAGTTTTATTACTTATCAAAATGTACTTGTAATTGTTTGAAGGAACAATACAAAAGGGAAAATATGTAGATACACAAATTATATACTTTAGAGTATGTGTCTTGATGAGTACCAAATTATCGCCAGGTATTATATTTCCTCCAATGCTGCTTGCATCTACCAGAGATTACTTGCATTAGAGGAAAAATAATACCAACTGAAAATCTGCTATCGGTACAAAAAGAGATGAATTCCGCAGACGGCAATTTGAATGAGAGCAGCCTTAATGTTCCCTAAAAAGCAGAGACCGGTTTGCTAAATCCTCTAAGTCGTAAAAATTTCAATAGGGATGCCCTCGTATAACGCCGACACGTGATTTCTGGATGATGCCCTGGAAATAGGCTCCTATTTCCAATTGTTATCTACGTGCAGATAAAGACTGATACCGTATACAATTGAGACACTGAAGGCAGGTGAAGACTTTGATCATTAAAAGAGCGGAAGGCGAAATAACCAGAGAGTAATTGGAATTCCGTTTTGAGTAGAAAACGCTTTTAATACAAATTATTATCTGCTATTATTGAACGAGCTTTTATCTGAAGCTCTGTATAGATTCCCCTGGCGGCGTTCGTTAAACGAAAGTTAGGCTCGGCGCAAATGGGCCACCGACCACAGCCACTGGTGGCCAGTGACAGCGACATAACACACTTTTTCATATATTTTGTATAGACGCGTCGCACACGTGTAGCCGGTGTCGGCCACTCACTATAGCAGTGTCCGTGACTCGCCACTTGTGGTCGCTACGGGCCACAGAAGACGCCGACACCCGCCACTGTCGTACTGCTCCAACCCCGCGCAGTTAACCGTTAGACGCTATATAGGGTACATCCATACGTAGAACACGTATGGATGTACCCAATATAGGCGGCGACGGCGTTTTCTACGTCGTCTACGTATTAACAATAGCGCGAGCAAAATTTTCGAGTCCATCGTAAAAAGGGTTATAAAGTGTGGCGGCTTCCGAACACCGGTGGCTGTCGCTCGCTTCTGACACTTACAAATGTGACGGCAGCGCGCGACAGCCACCGGTTGCTGTGGTCAGTGGCCCGTTTGCGCCGAGCCATAGAGATACGCCTCGAGCATTACAATAATACGGCTCTCACTACGTCGCGTCGATCGCGTCGATGTTTCTTTTCGTGGTTATCCCAGACATTATAAGAGTTTTTATTATGTGATAATATTAAATTACTCTCGCTCGTATACCGTAATAAAACACTCGCAAGGATGACAATAAAACTTAGGGCCAACGCGTAGCTATGTCGCATTGTAACACAAAATAATTCAAAATAATTTCATTTCTTGGAATTTGTGTTGACGCGTATTCGTTATCCAACATGTCGTACCGTTTCGCCCGACATACCTTGCATCGCGACAATTTTAATCCATGTAATCCATATAATCCTTCAACAATGTGTTCAACAAATCAACGGTTGACAGAGATACATAACGTACCTACAAACATGACTGATTGGTTTTTACGCGCGAAAGTTGCTTTTGATCTTGTGTCACTAGTTATTTCAAACCAGTGTGATGAATGGATTATAGTGCTCCTCAGAGGCTCCTTTCGTGCACTTGGCACATGTTTTAGAACTTTTTTAGGTTCCACAGCAAGCCGGTTTCCTCGAGATGTTTTCCTACACCGTTTGAGAGAACAGAAAAATCTATTGGATTCGAACCCAGGACTTTACGATAGGCGGTGTCACTAGCACTAGACAACATCAACCTTCCGTAATATCAAATTATCAATAAGTAACTGAAAGCTGTTACTATCAATGTTTTCAAAGTAGCAAAATTATATAATCGCCCGGTATTACTTACAATTCCTTCTGTTGCGAACTGCTCTAGCAGAGCGAACAACGAGTAAGGAGTCCATGCCACTGTGAATGATACGATCATCGTGAACACCATCGTAGTGGCGCGAGCTTCGGCGCGGCTTACGCGACCCAGTCGCTGGGAGTTCTATGGACAATTAGTGATATTAGTATATTGAACGCGTGTACAATCTCTGTGGCGCAGTGGGCTTAGATCCGGCTGAGACGCAGAAGGTTGCGGGTTCGGTTCCCGCCGCGGGACAAATGTTTTCCCGCGGCTTGTAGGATCTGCAAGTATTTGTCTCGGGTCTGGTTGTTTCTATGTATAATATGTATGTATTAAAAAAAAGTATATAGGTAGTATATCAGTCATGTGGTACCCATAACACAAGCTCTGCTTACTTTGGGGCCAGATGATGCTGTGTGAAATGTCAGGGATAAAAAAAAAAAAAAAAAAATTACTTCAATACTAGTATTTAGATACTTATATTTAGTACTATATAAACACAAAATAAATTCGACACCTTATTTAACTCTCCACGAGGGATATTAATTAAAAAATATTAGCATTCTGCACCCCTTCTCTATATAAACTATAAGTGTGCGAAATTTCATACTCCTCCGTCCGCGCAATTTTCGTAAAATGAGGTACAAAGCTTTTGCTACACGTATTAATATATAGATAATAATATTGGTAGACAATTCACACAATAACATCTACCAAATGACCAAATGACTGATAAAATACATATATATTTTTAAATTAACATATATAATACTTCAAACACCCAGACAAAGAGCAAACACCTGAACCCTCAACCTACAGCGCAGAAGGCAGAGCTACACCACGACGAAGAAACACCGACGCCGCAAACAGCAACACTCGCAACGAGTAAACAAGCGTCTCTGCAGACTTGTTGCTTCGCAAAGCGCTGGAATGAATGTCTACCTTCATATTCATTTCTTTCTTTCAATATTATGTCACACCTGAGACAATTCTCTACGATATTAGTTTGTGTGGGTTCTGCGTGAGTGTCTGTTCCTGATGTTGGTAATATTATTGATACAGAGGATTTACAGTACAATTATAAATCAAGCGTTGCACTGTTTACAAACGCTGGAAGACAAATACAATACAAATACAAAACAATACTATTGTTATAGTTTGTAGTGCCTCTCACTTTCTGTATTCTAAAAAGTGATAGGCACTACAACGGTACGGCACTACAACGGTACGGCACTACTTGTGCCGTAATCAATCAATCAATTACAATTAATTTCATGACAATTAGTTACACTGGTTTTAGTAAGATACCAACGTTAACAATTGTTATTGGTCTCTAAAAAAAAAGAGTGTTTCTCTAGTAAATTATATTAATAAAAAGAGATGGAACCCTCTTTGTTAGAGACAGAAAGGTAGAATAAAATGTGTCAAACGAGGGTGCATGTTGATTGATGTTGTTGATAACATCAGACCAACAATGGACTACCACAAACTAAGTAAACCTACGCTACACATATAATTCTACTGATATACATAATAATTTGTGAAAATACAATATACCTAGGTGATTGTAGCCAGCCAATATTCCCAGTGCAGAATTATAAACAGCTCTAGATACGCTCAATGTTGCTCTACCCGCCCTACAAGACGAATACTGCGAATAGACTCAAACTCAGATCGATTTTTTCTGAAAGTTTAAAATTAATAGCTGGCTAAATTCACCTAGTATGCAAGACGTTTCAAAGTGATCCTTGTGATTGTATTGAATAAAGTATCTTTTGACTTTTGACTTTGCTAAAAAAAATATACCTAGTTCTTAATCCGAGTTTTAGTTTTGTCATAAAATAAGCTTCTAATGCCCGAATTCAGAAAAGTCAACTGGTCTACTCAAATGCTTTGAGACCAATTGCGACTTTCAAGTTTTTCGTGAGTTGAAGTCATTAAGATTCTCTAGATGAATCGAAACAGTGGCAAAATAAATAAAAAACTTTTTTTTTTTTTTCTAAATTAATTAATACTCTGATAATATTACAATCTAGCCATGTACATTTTAAATGAGTAGGTAATTGAGTAATAATATTTTAAATAAAATAAAATGAGTTAAATTAATCAAGTAAACTATGTCTAAGAATGTATCCAATAGCATTTTTCTTACAATCTCTAGTTAAGGGGAGGATGCATTTTTCGTGTTCTTTAAATAATGTATAATTATAAACTTTTTCACTATTATACTAATTCAAACGGCTTGGTTCGTTTAAGTCTTCTAACTATGATCCCACTTCTTTCAAAACAAATGGTTACACAATGTAATTGCAAAGCGCTTGTAAATTGTAAAATTAGCAAAATGTGCCAACTTAAACGTGAAATTCCCTTCACACTTAAAAATTACCCTCAAATTTTCAGTAAGTAGGTCGTTTTCGAAAAAGTATTATTAATTTTATATACAGGTAAAGTAGGTAGGTAGTAGGTACCCATTCAATGTATTTAAATAAGTAATTAACAGAAATATTGCAATATTGCATTACTTCTTAACCGACTTCAAAAAAAAAGGAGGAGGTTCTCCATTTAGTTGTTTTTATCTATGTTTGTTACCTATCGGTTTATAAATAACTCCGTCATTTATAAGCCGATTTTAAAATATTTTTTTATGTGAATATAATGCGAATGTATACTATCCGATTGCTCAAAGAAATGTCATCAAAATCGGTTCAATTGTGTGGTTTTTAAATCAAAATGGCTGGAAGAAGCATGTCATCCAAATAAACTAAATTTTGTATTTTATATAAATAAAGTCACCTTTCTTTTTAGTTTTTAAAACGTAATTATGTTTTCAATACATTGAATGATAGCACTATGGTATCAGTATAAACTGCAGCATGAGTAAATGTCGAAATATTATTATGCTTTAACACTAAGGAACACTAAGGTATGTTAGTGTAGCCCGGACTCTATTTTTACACTAAGGAACACTAAGGTATGTTAGTGTAGCCCGGCCTCTATTTATACACTAAGGAACATTATGGTATGTTAGTGTAGCCCGGACTCTATTTTTACACTAAGGAACACTAAGGTATGTTAGTGTAGCCCGGCCTCTATTTTTACACTAAGGAACATTATGGTATGTTAGTGTAGCCCGGACTCTATTTTTACACTAAGGAACACTAAGGTATGTTAGTGTAGCCCGGCCTCTATTTTTACACTAAGGAACACTCAGGTATGTTAGTGTAGCCCGGCCTCTATTTTTACACTAAGGAACATTATGGTATGTTAGTGTAGCCCGGACTCTATTTTTACACTAAGGAACACTAAGGTATGTTAGTGTAGCCCGGCCTCTATTTTTACACTAAGGAACATTATGTTATGTTAGTGTAGCCCGGACTCTATTTTTACACTAAGGAACACTAAGGTATGTTAGTGTAGCCCGGCCTCTATTTTTACACTAAGGAACATTATGGTATGTTAGTGTAGCCCGGACTCTATTTTTACACTAAGGAACACTAAGGTATGTTAGTGTAGCCCGGCCTCTATTTTTACACTAAGGAACACTCAGGTATGTTAGTGTAGCCCGGCCTCTATTTTTTCGGATCCGAAGCCGGACTTGGCAACGAGTCAACGCCGGCCGTCGTGTCTGTGGAAGAGTTGTGACCGTAGCTGCGATCCAAATGCGTTCGCCAAGATACTTGAGGTTTTTGACGACCTTTGTGGCGCAGTAGGCGAACACTCGCCTGAGACACAAAAGGTAATTCGATTCCCGCGGCGGGAGAAATATTTATATGATCTGCAAGGATTTGTCTCGGGTCTGGGTGTTTCTATGTATAATATGTATGTATTTAAAAAAAGTATATAAGTTGTAGGTTTAACAGTCATGTGGTACCCATAACACAAGGTCTGCTTACTTTGGGACCAGATGATGTTGTGTGAAATGTCCGGCATTATTTATTTATATATTTTATTTTAGGATTCTGACATTACCATTTGTAAACCCTAAGTCAAATGGCATCCATATAGAATTTTCCTCAAGAAAAAAACAATAAAAATGCCAACATGTTTTGCAACTAAATTAAGTTTTTTCTTAATTTCGAGCTCGAGTAAGCAAAATCTAATATAAAATGCCAATTGCTGTTTGTACAATAATTGTCAATTATTTACCTTCTCCAACTTAATTTTAGTCGCGACCTACGTACATAACCTACATAAACTGTATATATGTTGAATCTTATACTGCTGGTGACAGCTTTTAGAGTGGGGTTGTATTATTACGCTGTATATATGGCACAAATTAGGATTTTTCTGCGTTGTCGTAACGATATTTTGTAAACAGTGGAATTACGTATTTATTATGGATATACTTACTTACTATATATTTAGTAGTTTTAGACCCGGTTTGTTTTAAAACTAAGTTTTTTCTTATGTATTCGAAAATAAGCCCTCTATCAACTTTAATTTTTCGTTGACCCTACCTCAACTGTAGGTTTTTCATTTCCCAAGGCTATAAAATTTTTGCCGCTTTTAACTCATCACCAGGGTGTCTTCGTCAGGGTGAGTTTGATCCGCGGTCCGCTCGTTGCCGCTCGAGTGCACGATTCGTACCGTGAACTCGAGCCGACCCTGATGAAGATTCTCTAGATGAATCGAAACAGTGTCGTTGCCATCGACAAAATAATACGTGAGTAAAACAGGTGTTTATCAAAATATATAGTTCTTAGATTATTGTTACATTCAGCTGATTTAAGGCACCGGAAATTGGGGGCCAATTTTTATAGGCCTTTGTGATGTCCTTGCAGAAAAACATATTTCCGACTGCTGATTAGAGGCCGCAAAGGGGGTGTTTTATAATAGAATATAGTAGTTTGCAGTAAGTTTATAGGGAAAGTCACCGGAAAGATGTATTGTAGACTTCGGTCTCCAAATTTCCAGCCCTAAACGCAGCCGTTTTAGGCTCAAGCCTACTTAGCTAGCTGGGAAATATACGACTACTATACCTACTTCAGTTTTAGCGTCCGCTTTCGTTACCTACTGTGACCAAGCACGGTTCGATGGTCTTAGTGGTTTGCGGCTAAGCGAGATTATATGATTTAGTAATGAAGAATGCAATCAAGGGACCTACTACATAACACGTGGCAAATAAAAAAGAGCTGTCTGTGGGGATGGTCCACACGACCATTATTTACATAATTGAAGTTGCTTACGTTGCCCAGTCTATATATATTTCAGGTATGTTGTTTCGTTGTTGAGCACAACAAAAGATTATTAACATATTATATAATAATTTTAAAACAAAAATGTACCTGGCTAGTTGACAAATGTTTTTAGTGTCAAGAATTAATTTATTAGCGTTCCGTTTGCTTTGGTAAATAATATTAATTATACCTAAATAAATTATTTGAAATTGTATTATTATTATTGTATTTTTTTTGCTTTGGTAAATATTATTAATTATAACTAAATTAATTATTTGAAATTGTATTATTTATTTATTTTACTTAAAAATGTGTAGTCTTATATTGTCATAACTACTTAATGTTTGCATGAAGGTTTTCCTAGCAAAATTTGTAGATCTAATTATGTATTTAGTTATTTGTTTACCACATTTCACCCAAATAAATCATTTAATTTCATTTAACACCCATCATGGCGTCATTGAATCTTAGCAAGCCAATAAATCAATATTGGTGGACAATGCACATACCACCATCTAGCCCCAAACTAAGCATAAAAACCTGATTACTGATAGATTACTTAAATATATGTAAAATCTATGTTCACCACACAAATGTTTGTCTTGGGAGAGAATTGAACCCACAATGGCACAAAATTGAGCATTTAGTTCAGTCAAATAAAGAACTCATGTGAGTATTCCTTTTTAGGGTTCCGATGTAACTATAATTAGCTTTGACCGTCTGTCCGTCTGTCAGTCTGTCTGTGTGTCTGTCCTTCCCTAATTAGAGCCTTTTCTAGCAGACTATTCGTTTTATAGTGATTATATCTCGCAGGGTTAATACGTATTCGTAGCTTCTACAAAGTTATGAAATAAAAACAGAAAAACGGGTTTTACGGACACCTCCTCTAAAATGTAAAGTGAGATGTTTTTTTGACGTGACAACGTCTAATAAATCGATGAACGCCGGCTGCACGCACGAAAAAGGATGACTCATTGTTCCGTTACGCACATTGTCCCGTCACGCTCGTTGTGCCGTTACGCACATTGTAACGTTACGATCGTAGCGAGAGCGCGAGTTGTCACGATATACTATCGTCCGTAAACAACTTTACAGACAACCAATTTTTTTTATATATTTAACTATCATGCCACATCATGTGGCATATTGTACAGTCCAGTTAGACTGTACACGATTAAACGTTGAAGTTAGTAGTAGTTGCTTAAGTACAACCGGGTCAAAAACACAGTTTCATGTTTATTTAAAGTAAATCACGTAAAATGCTAACAAGATTAGTTAGACGATTCCCACGACCCGCTTATTGACCACTCAGTTTCGCACTGCTTTCATAAATTGAGGTTGCGTAAAAGGTAGTAAACAGTTAAATGTAGGTCTTGCACCGTTTCCCAAAGGAAAGGCAAAGAAGGGGATCGAGAGATCGCCTCGAATCGCCAATACAAAGTTAAAGAAGAACAGCAAAAATTAAAATTATAAGTAATCAAAATGTAAATTAATATATAAGACTAATTATATCTAAACTTTATTGTCGTTGACTGCTGTCATCGACGCAGAGCGGGCCAGCGGTGGTGGCAATGTGTGCAGTCTAACTTGACTGTACAGGTCTTTTAAAGATACTACGAGACTACGAGTTTTTTTTAACAGTTTTTCGATACAGTTATTCGTTTGATAAATATGTTAGAAGTAGCCATAATGGAGGTCAGTGTCCGCCCCACTCACACCCCTCCACACGGCTAAACTGCTGTTTGGAGAAACCCGAAATATTTTACAAAATAGTTTGATATATAATGAAGTTACAAGGATATCACGGATAGGCTTTAGACAAGATTTTGAGTAGCAGCCTGATTTGAAAAAATAATTACACACATTTACAAAAATAAAAAATAAAAATGATAATAATTATATGGTACTGAATTCACAGAAATAATTAGAAAAATGTACAGAATAATATACAAAAATATAAAATACATGTGAAACAGTTGAGCTATCTATGGATCGTTTAAAACGACCTATACTGATCCAGATCACTGCCAGAGGGCAGCATTCCCAAGATACTGGCGGCATAGCCACATTGAGTGGCAAAGCTAATACACTAATCCAGATTGGAGCCAGTGGGTCACGCATCGTATCAACCAGACGCCGTAAAAACATTTTGAAAACGCGGTGGGCTCCTGTTCCCCACGGACCCAGGGTCTCGACTCCAAAAGGCAAATATGTAGGCCTTATCCAAACCGGCATATTTGCGTCTTTTGAGGTCCTCAGCACAGGTATTGAATAGGTTTAGGACGACTAGTGATTCTTAACCATACTGACTTCGGAAGCCTTCGCTGTGCGTGCTCACATGCGTTTGTCAATTTTCAGTTCAATTTTCAGTTTTCTGCGCTTTTCAAGATTTTCTTCCCCGAATATTTATTAAAACAAAAAAGCAGTTTACTGACAACAATGACTCACAATTTATTCAAAGCGTTGGCAGCAGCTTATTCTCTAGTCATGAATACCATAATATCTTGTTATCTGATATTGGACACCTGCTTTTGATCTACGGATAAACGCGGCTCTCGTGATTTCGTTTCAAACTATGTTATCGTATAACCCTGTACATTAAATATATTTGTTTTATTTGGAGCGATTAGTAACTTCACATATTTATCATGTTATTTATATTTTATTATAATCAGTATGGCGATTATGGAACTTTTGACACAATTAATGTCTATTAGTTTCTATTAGCAATTTGATTGAAATTGGAACCAGTTTTGACAAGATGTACTATTACGTACGTTCGTTTTCTATCTTAGACCAAATATATATATACAGACAGAGGGCCGTGAATAAATAAAGTGAAGCCTCAAAACCATGCTTCTTTGTGTAAATACACGCACCCACGCATACACATCGACCCAAACTGTGCTCCTTGTTCTTAGTATAAGCAAACATACTTATACTATTAATTCTTCTTGCATGTCGTAGTCTAAAACATTAACATAATGTTAAAAAACATTAACATATTCCGCAAGCTTATTTTGTAAAACATTATTGAACGCACTTGATCTAATGCGCGATGGTTTTGAATGAAGTTTATTGAAAACGCTTTGACATGTACTAAAAGCAAGGAGCACGATTTCGGTGAATGTGTGTGCGTGTATTTACACACGAAAGCACGCATTTTTACCTTTAGTTTAGTTGATCGTGGCTTTTCGTCTTTAAATTTATTTGGTCTGAGGTTTCTATTCACATGACAGCATGTATGACAATCAACATCAATCTTCCGTAATACATAATCGTTTTAAACCTAATAAACTAATATTTTTCAGATACTATTGATGAATAGTAACGACTAGAAAACGACTAGTATCAAAGTTTTTATAGTATCAGAATTATATATTACTAGCTGACCCGGCAAACGTTGTTTGCCATATAAATATCTTTCGTAAAAAATATTTTTTTTTCATATAAAGTATCCTATGTTACTTCTTATACCTCTAAGAATATATGTACAAAGTTTCATGATGATCGGTTCAGTAGTTTTCGCGTAAAATCGTAGGTAACCAACAAACTTTTATTCACATTTATAATATTAAGTAGGATTATGTACGTTGCTAGCTAAATTGTATCTCTAATTAGGTGTAACATCAATTATATTAATGTTACACCTTATATTAATGTTAAGAGACTTGAGAACAGAACAGGCCGAGAAATTTCAAGGGCTGAGCTGAGTTTATAGATAATTTCATGAATATTCCATATTAATTAGTCCTAAGTATATAAACATAAATTGGTAATTATGGGGCTGCTAAATTACCGATGGATTATCTAATATGGTTTTACATGGGGTTTGCTTAAACCCCATGTTTGTTTGTTTGGGTTTGGGGTTTAATTAAATTAAAGCCTTGAGACCCAATTTAACCCCATTCAAATTAAATAATTTGTATGAAATATGGATTGTTTTTCAATCGTTCCGTAACAGAAAGGTTGGTTTTAAACTTTTGGCGGATTTTAGGTTTAGCGGTGCTATAAATATTTCAGTATATTTATGTACGAGTACTTACTAATGTGCTTTTTAGGGTACAGAAGTCCACAAGGAACCCTATATAGGTTTCGTTATGTCCGTCTGGCTGTTTGTTCGTCCGTCTGTCTCTCTGATAATCCTTACTATCCTATCCTAATATCCTACTAATCCTACTTAATATTATAAATGTGAATGTAAGTTTATTTGTAAGTTTGCTTTCACGCGAAAACTACTTAACCGATCGTCATGAAACTTTGTACACATATTTTTGGAGGTATTAGAAGTAACAAAGGATACTTTTTATTAAAAAAAAAATATTTTTTATGAATAATCCTACTTAATATTATAAATGTGAATGTAAGTTTGTTTGTAAGTTTGCTTTCACGCGAAAACTACTAAACCGATCATCATGAAACTTTGTACACATATTCTTGGAGGTATTAAAAGTAACAAAGGATACTTTTTATAAAAAAAAATATTTTTTATGAAAGATATTGCAAAACAACGTTTGAAGGATCAGCTAGTCATATTATAAACGCGAAAGTTTGTATATATGGATGTTTGTTACTCATTCACGCAAAAACTACAGGTGGATTTTAATGAAACTTTACATTTTAAAAACTAAAAAGAAACCGACTTCATTGAATGAAATTTGAGCCTATAATACATTTTTAGTGGAAAGTAGATGTATTTTGTATATATATAATATGGGTAGGCTAAATAAACGCACCGCTCCAATGAGACAGCGAGGTATCGAAGTACATGAAAACATCATCGATGTATACAATTTTTTGATGTTCGTTGATTTTTCAGCTCGACCGATTTTGATAAAATTTATATGGGACCACCTGTAAAGTATACCCTTTCAAACAAACATTAAAAAAAAAAGATTCCGTCGAATTGAGAACCTCCTCCTTTTTGAAGTCGGTTAAAAATAGCTTATACATCAGAATAACGTAGGCTATAATTTATAAAGATATTGTGTGAATTGTCCAAAATATAACGATAAGTGTCAAGTAAGTAGTAAAAAAATCTGCCGTCTGCGAGCTATTCTGGCGCTGCAAAAACCGTTAGAATTACACGAAGTACTAATCCTGCGCAGACGAACTCGCGGGCACCAGCTTATGATAAAAAAATTCATCGTGAATCATAAAAAGCTCTCAAAGGATATTCCCTACATGTAAAGTGGGGTTAATTATCTTTCAATAGTGTGGGATATCACTAGATAGGTATTTTAAAGGTAATACGAAGTCTCTTGAATAGATTTTCGATATAGATATTCGTTGTGATTTTTTTTTTATTTATATTGTTTAATGTTGCCATTTTTGTGGCAAGATGAGAACATAAAAGTTCTTACGTGTGCGTGATTGTGATATATCTAAAGAAATTTAATCATACCTGCTTCAGTGTTCTGATGATGTTCACGTAGCTGAAGGTTATAATCGACAGCGGCACAATTTGCCCCATCGCGAACAGGAACATTATGTAAGTTAGGGCGTTCATGGACTGTTCGTGCCAATTCACGGAACAACTGAAACAAACAAAAAATATAAGTAATAAAACACAACGCTGATTGGTTCGCAAGAAGGGCTAATTTTGGGCTATGTTGTAGGAACTTTCCTATTTGTATATATAATGTGCTGCGCTGTAATCTTTCTCTTTGGGGCCTATTCTTGGACTTTTTCAGTTCTTTTTCCGCTATTGTCTGCTTTTGTACTGTTTGTTTTGTGTGTGTGTCAAATAAATATATTTATTTCTTTCTATATAAGTGCGAAACTGCCTGATGATAAACGGTAACCAAAATAAAAGCTCGTAATGTATACACGCTTGCATCAACAGATCACCGACCACCCTCTATGAATCCGTGGCTTACCTGTGTATGCATCTCATATAGGGTGGGTTGACGAGTTGATGCAAGCACGTGTATGTACCTAGACCTACGCAAAAAGTAGTCTTATGTAATTCACCAAGCTTATTTCTATACCCAATTTATCAATATCCGTTCCGCCATTAAAAAAAAGTTAATTGGTTGCTATGTTTCGAAAAGGTTATAAAACATTTACCTTGTTGGCCGTGGCTGTAGGTACCTATTATTATAATATTTAACGGGTATACTGACCACTATCTAGTTGAGTTAGCCTGCACGGTAATTGCAACATAACTGAAAGAAAGAAGTAATAAAATACATTTTCATCCCCCCCTCTCGGAAAGAGTATTTTTGCTCTTCGATAACTGAGTGCAAAAGCCGTTTATTTCCGCTAGAAGATAAAGTAAATTGAATTTAGAACATCGAGTGCACTAAGTTTGTAAATTAAAAAAATCATTAAACCTATTTACTTCTACCTCCATGGTGCCGAATTTATCATATACTTAACCTTCTTTAATTTGTTAAAAACTCAGACTCGAATTAGAATTAAATAAAAAGTACACCCAGAAGGTGTACTTTTTATTTAATTTCCTTTCGCGTGCCATTTTTTTTTCACGTCATATTGTTAAAACCTAAAAAATGCGCAAATTACCTTTCTCCCTCAACAATCACGCGAGAAGTATTTGAAACAGTACGATATGTTTAACACGTGGCGACTAAAGGAGCCAAAACTTTCTCAGAAAACGTTTTGCTGGCATATTTTATTGATTTATCCGAGACCAAGAAATCAAGCACTCTATGGAGTAGGTACGTATTTAATGCTAAAAGCAACAATAAAGATGATAAAAGACATACATATCGACATAAATAAAATGACAAATAAATAGACACGTATTTCAGGATTTTTCAAAATAAGCCTAATAAAGGGGTAAAATGGGGTATCGAAGTTTGTATGGGCACTTTTTAACGGGTGGTGTGATTTCTTAGAAACTTGGTTTGGATACTTAAAATGCAAAATAAATGGACACGTGTTTCAAGATTTTTCAAAATAACTCTCATAAAGGAGTAAAATGGGGTGTGAATGTTTGTATGAAAACATTTGAATGGGTGGTAGGTAGGTGGTAGGTTTGAAACATATCAATGAAATTTGGCAAGGAGAATTTTTGGCAAGATTTGGCATCCTGGGGAAGGATAAAGCTACAATTCCTTTCAAAAAAATGCTAGCAACAGCTAGTAAAACATACAGTAGTCTATAACCGTGACGAAAAAAGGCTACCACTCAGCATATGGTAGGTACAGAAGTTCGAAGGCTGCTGTATAGCTGTTTCTACTTATACAGATCTCTGCCTACGTACGTACAAATATAATGTTATTTTTATATTGTATGTTTTGTTACATACATAGTTACATCATAAAATTATTCCGTGTAATTTTATGTTATTACCATCTAAAACATAATAATTATATGAAATTCTAGAAGAAGTTACGAGCCTCGTATGGGTTCAATAAACATGAGAATTAATTCATGTTTATTTTATGCAAATAAACATAACATAACGCCTTGAATTCCCATCGAGGGTGGCTAGGCCACCCTCGATGGGAATTCAACCCGTGGAGCTCAGGGGAGAGGACAGGCAAGGATAAATAATGCTGAATGCTGACACAAACAAAGTAAATTAAGTACTTTATACTGGACTAGCTGTTATCCGCAAAGTACCTAGGTATGTAGTGCATTTACATTTTTAATGGTTAGCCAGTCAACAAACTTTGACACTCTATTGTACCCCTTTGTGATGGTTATTTTGTAAAACTCTGTGTCGTGTCCAATCATTTTATATTTTAAATATTCAGACGAAGTTTTAAACAAATCGTACAGCGCGTTAAAAAGTGTTGTTACTAAGTTGTGTACATATATATGTATTGCTCATACAAACTAAATATGCCCAAATGTAGATGCTATAACAACTATGGACTTCTATGTAGTTTTTTTTAAATGGATTAACGTGGGATTGTTGGGGAACACGGGAACTGTAATATATTTTTCCAAAAAACTGAAAACTGACTTCTTATCCCTAAATATTTACTTGTGATATTAAATAATGAAAACAATACCTACTCTAATTGCGATACATGATATTTCTGATAATAAATAGTAAATAAATAATTAAATAAATAGAGTAGGTTTATACATTCTTAACCATATTATTTGGACACATTTAATTTCATAAACACGATATTACAGAAGTAATTTTGTAAATACACAGGCAAACTCAACCCTTTAAATTGTAAGTATTGTAACGTAACTTATTTAAAAATAGACAAACTCACACGGGCGGCAATACTACTAACTTATTCACAGCGCGAAACCGGTTCTGACGACGCGACGTTTCGTACGACGAGCTCATTCGCATCGAGGTGGCGGGCCAGTGATCTTCCTGAGTTTAAACTGTCACTACGCCACTTTTCTGCGCTATAACCGTTACGCTTTATTCATAATGGTAACTCTCAAATTATATTCAGTGCCAACTATGTTCCCAATACTGGGTAAGCTGTGTTTTAAGTTTTTATTGAACCTTAGACCTTATTCTCATCTGACCTTATTGTTTTTGCTGTGCTAGCTAATGTTAAACGCCGCCTTTCTTTATTTTCGCCTTGGGAGTTAACTGATTTGTAGTGCGGAGTACTGTGTGATCCCTAGGCTTTCTTCTGAAACACCTTTCGTTTCGTGATCGTAATGCCCTAGTATTGCGATTCCAGGAACACCCTCAGCTTAAGCGGGTATTACACTAACCATTTTTAAGGGACCCTTACCCTAACTAAGAGTGGTGTAATAAGAGTTAGAGCGTAAGGGTCCCTAACTAGGGTGACCGGACGGTCCCGGCAAGCCTTGCTCCCTAATCGCCCTAACAATCGAGTAGTGTAATAACACTTAGGGCAGTTAGGGAACTCAGTCGCCGCGCGGCTAGCGCGGAGGTAATGGCCTCAACTCTGTTGGCACCAACCTAACTAATTTTAGCTAAAATTAGGTTTTGAACTGTCAAATGAAACTTTGGTATTCTGCTGCTACCAACTTATCCTAATTTAATTTTATCTAATTTAAATAAGCGTTCCTAATTTATTTAGATGGTACCAACCGAATAGGTTTTACAAAATGCTATGACTAACTAAATATATTTTAGACAATTCCTTATTTTAGAAATGAACCAACCGAATTGCCACCATTGAGTGTCCGTAATTTAACTCGAGCGACCCAGCCGCCATTTTGATTAGACGCCATGAGTTCAAATAAAGAAAAGGAAGTTTTGTTAACCATAATTTCCAGAGTATCAGAGCACTGAGTATCCTTATATTGGAGTACTTTTTCTTAATTTCAAGTATTGCTTGACCCAGATCCTTCTTCTCCTCTTTTTTCTTCTATAATATTCATGGATCCAACTACCAAAGCGATAACTTTTTTTAATGGTTTAGATAAAACAGGTGCCATGATACGTCCCTATCCGCGCGCGTTCAAATTCAGACTGTACACAGAGAGTAAGGGAGCCGGTGTTCAGTGCAGTGTAATAATCGATGCCCTTGCAAGGGGCCACGCCCTCCCTAACTACCTGGCCCTGAATACCGTGTAGTGTAATACCCGCTTTAGAGAGCTAACCTAGCTGCGACGAGAAGACTAAGACGAGACTGAACTGAAGACGGGAATACCGGACGTAGCACTGCCCTTCCTGCTAACGTGCGCTTGTTCCTAGACGCTGCCTGGAAGACACGGCGGAAGGCCGTGGACGAGACTGCCAAAGGAGAGTGTGGTATTTCCCAAACCGAAAGGCATGACGGCGTGACCGAAGAAATGACCTTGGCTTGACATTTCCGACCCTGACTGACTTCGAATACACTTTTTAAACTCTTAACTGTTTTTCTTTCTTATCCTCTCCACTTTTCTTACCTTTGTCACCTTACATGGCAGTATTTCAATATCGTAGGTGGTAACCTACCCACCTAAAATCCTTTTAAGTATAACCGAAAAACGTCAAAGCCGCGGAATCTTTGATACTGTAACCCAAGCTGGTGGAAGTTTTTACTGCTTTCCCTATAGGGGATAGGTACTTACAAACCATTTATATTTTTCTCCCTTTGTATACTAAATGAAGGCCCATATTCCAGAACGTGACTCAAACATATATCATAGATATTTCGACAGTTCTTAATGAAATACTAACAAAATATGTAGTTATTGATCTGAGTTTGAGTTATGGTCTGTAATATAGTCCTAAAATCGGACTATATCTAACAGAACTAACATGCTGTCGACTGTACAAGCCCGGAGGCTTTTAATTACTAGACTTTTGAGGATGTCTAATGTGGTAAGGCAGAGGATCGACTAAACATTATATTTCGCCACATTCGAAATGGAAGCTTTGGAGTTGTGTGTGGTTTAACTTTGAATGGTTAAATGAAAAACAGAGTGATTACAGAGCGTTGTGGAGTAAAATAAGACATAATGATCAAAATTGAGAAAGGCATGTTAATATGGTGCCCACACCAAATTAAGTTTTGTATGGAAATAGTAGTATTTTTTAGCGCTATTTAGTATCTATCTTTGTTAATTGAAAGAATAGTAGTTATAAAAGAAATAAGGTATGCATTTTCAATATTTAGCCTTCTTGTTTCAAATTTTCTTAAAGCAACTGTTAGTGTTATAATTGAATTATGAAATAATCTCTATAATATTCAATTATTTCAAAAATCATAATCTTCTCCTAAGTTGTTTTAACTTGCAGCTTACACTTAAATCCGGAGAGTAAACTCATTTAAACATTACCCGTAATATTTTTTTCAGAATTCCTTATTTTAAGAATGCACTAGCCAGCGACACAAACTCGCCAGTAGGCGCAGCTAAAATGCATGCTATTTCACGTAACATAGTGTGAGAAAAGGATAGACGTGCACTAAGGATAGTCATGAGCAGTAAGAAGATAGTATGATTAAAACTTTGAGTCACATGATCAGAGTAGACTATGATTTCTACAGAAAACGACCGCCTAAAAATCATGAACAGACTTTTGGCTTTGGGTGCTCATGAAAAAACCACTGACTGTATCTATTCAAATTAAAGTTATTCGAGCTCTTGAATAACTACACTATTCTTGTAATTGGAATCATT